>CM044981.1:54468716-55668716 GCA_024586325.1 Stellera chamaejasme | reverse complement strand
TAGCAACAACCGTAAGCACTCTCCAAGTCTCCATCTTTCTTAACCACAAAATACACCTGTGCTGAGCGTAATCCATCATCAATTATGCATGCAAAATGCACTTCAACTCTTACAGCTCTCAATATAAAACATGCAACCAAAAAGACAAGCGGAAGAAACATTATTGAAGTAACTGCAGCTTTGAGGAAATTAATTGTGTCTCTAGAGCCGGTGAAAATTTGAAATGGTACATTTATGATAGCATTTGAAATAGAGTACATTGAGATACATTTGGCAGATTTGCAGCTAAACACAGTATAATGCTCAGAATTACCTCTATGAACCCTACAGCCTTCTTAGCACTTTCTTGCCCAGCTCTCACGCCATGAGTCTGCAATTTAGAGAATTGAACAAACAAAATCAGCGAGTATGTCATCTCATTATAAAATGATTGGTTGCCCCATGTTTGTGACAAACCAAACCTCGAAAAAGATGCAGAATAGCAGTAATAAAATGCTGGAGGAAGCAGTAATAAAATGCTGGAGGAATAAACAAATAACTGGGCTGATTATAACAACATTAATTTAATAAACCAAAGGAAAAGAAGACCTGCCTGCATAAGAAGCTTAATACGGTCAAGAGGAGCGGTGACGGTCTTCGCGGCAGCGCCCGCGGCGGCGCCGGCGAGGAAGATTGCGAGGTCCCTCGGCACGTAAGCGATGGCAGCCAATGGATGCTTCAAGAGCTGAGCTGAGCTTGGCTCGAATTCTCGAGGCTGGAGCTTCGGCTCCGCCACAGAAACGCTAGCGAAGCGGCTTCTGCTGCTGCCGCCTGAACGACAGCTCAGCATCGCGTTCTTCCACAGAGGCTCGCGGCTACATTGGGGGGATAGTTTAAACTCGGGAATGGACTTGAATTGAACAAGAATTTCGTGCTCAGTCATGGCGGTTGCGGTAATTCGGTGAATTTGAGATAAGGTTGTGAGACAGAGCAGTTGCAGAGAGAGAGAGAGAGAGAGAGAGAGAGGGGAGGGAGGGAGACGAAACCAGAAACGAGTTTTCGGTTCAACGACCAGACAAGTCATAAGGAGGGTCCAAAAAATTATAGTACTACTTCTACTGACTTGTCCCCTCATATTATCTATAAAAGTTCATTTTTTGCCATCCATGTCCATATTTGGTTAAAGATCTTTTCTTTTACTTTTCAGCATTATTTTTAAAAAAAGGTTCCTTTTTTCTCATCAATATTATTGTTTCTGACTGTTAAAAAAAATGTTATTGTTTCTGACCCCATTTGCCACTACCGTCTTCAACTCCACACTTGTCCTTAAAATTTTTAATAATTGACAAATTACTCAATTCCTAAAATTGGACAAAGTCACCAATCTCCGGTGCCAGCCACCTCCACCTCCACCTACTTCTTCCCTTTCCCTATTCATCATCCTCCGATCAGCACTGAATCTTAGACATCCTCACCAACCGCTCCAAGCACCTCCTCTCCCGAGTTCTTCAACAAAGTAAGGTGCGGGGCAAGAGCAATTGCTATCTATGTAACCGTTTGTGAAGGAAACTTGTCGTTGGAAGAAGCGTTGATGTGCATGGTCAAAACCAACTCCATAAAGGTCCACGATGACACGGGGCTTTTGTTAGGAAATATTGTCGTTTACGGTCCCATGTTTTCTTGGATCAACCACAGCTGCTCTCCCAATGCATGCTATAGATTCGCCATACCTTCACCCACGACGGCTCACTCTCCTAGGCCTGGCATATACAAATGCCGAGTAGCTCCTAGCACTGTGAGAGAGTTCACTTGCAAGTAATTGATCTCTTTTGAAGCCATTTCAGAAGCGTGTGTGCATTGGTCCAGAGAAGAGTTAAGGAGCTTCGCTGGCATGGGGAAGTCCGGCATAGTGCAGATTTATGGCTTCGGTAAGGGAGGAGGTTAGATTGTAACTTTTACCAATCTATGATTTTTTTTTCATTTTTAAAAGTTTGAGGTCAAATTGATTATGAAAATATAATTCGTTACGGAATATTTTGAAAATATTCCCTTTGTTATCGACTTCAGTGTAAATATAGTCCAAAGAGTAAGCGTTTATGGTAAAAAAAAATTCCAAAGACAAAATGTCGATGACAATAAAGAACCATTTTTTAAAAATAATGATAAAAGAGGACCTTTGACCAAATACGAATGGTAAGAAGAGACATTTTCTCGAGTATTACCTTACTGTGGAGCCAATTTGATTCAACATTCCTAAAACCCGATAATGTTTTTTTTAAAATAATATTATGATTTTCATAATCTAAATTTTGAGTGAATAAGATAATAAAAATTAAAAAGTTATCTTCGAAATTAAAGGTAAAGCTTGTATTAAGTGGCAAGAGTAGGGATGTTAAATTGTAAGTAACTTATGATTACTACCAGACTTACAGTCGATGATTGATCATCAATAATATTCATTCATCATCAATGATAATTGTTACCCAAAACAAAAGTAAGAAAAGAAAAGGAACTTAAAAAGTAAATAAATAAATATATAAAAAGACGAAATAGGTGATTTTTTTATAGGGATAGGTGATCTTTATCATTTCATGGTAGTATTATTTAATGATAAAGGATCCACATACTTATTGTCAAATAGATATCTTGTAAAATTGTTTTTGCATCATCGGAATATAAAAATTTATTTAAATTATTATTTAACATGAATGGTCCATAAGATTGTTTCCATATAAAAGGGTAAAAAATATTTTATTAAAAACAAAAGGACCGAGATAGAGTAGAAAATAGTTTATTTATGGGGAAAATCTTTTAAAAAAAAGAATGACATGAGTTTGATTTACAAAACTGATTAATTTGGAAAGACCCGCGTTAAAATGCGCATGCGTGCGCATAACCGATTCGCTTATTTACAAGTTTGTCATTCGCTAAATTTGATCAGCATGATGGTCATGTTTGATCAGCATGATTAATCGATCAACATCGTTTCCTTGTGTGAACAATATTGGCAGATCAACATGACAAAACTACTGATCAACATGACAAGTCTACTGATCAACTTGCTAAAACGAAATATCAACATGACAATTATAACATAGATAAATATGCTAAAAAAAAGATCAACATGACATAAAAGATAAATCAACATGGTAAGAAGAGAGATCAACATAATGAGAATAAAGATCAGCATGACAGTAAAAGAGTTCAATATGCTAAAAAGAATGATCAACATGGTAAGTAGAGATATCAACATGCTGCTAAAAAGAAAGAACAACATAACAAGAGGAGATCAACATGCTGAAAAGAAAGATCAACATGACAAAAAATATAGATCAACATGGTAATAAGAAATATCAACATTCTAAACAAAAAGATCAGCATGACAATGTGAGAGATCTACATGCTATATAAAAAAAATTATCAACATGACAAAAATAGAGATCAACATGCTAAAAAGAATCATCAACAAAGAACAAAGATCAACATTGGCAAACATTGGACAAGTGGACAAGGGCAGATCAACATTGAACAGAAGCTGATCAACATAAGAAGTCCCATCGATCAACATTGGAAATGTGCAAATCAACATGACTACCTACTTTGATCATCATCGTTTTCTCCATATTTTTTAAGTCATAAAAAATTTCAGTTTTTCATCATTTGCAAGTTTTGTGGTTCTGGAGCTTCATTGTAGTCAAATTTTGGTGGTGGTTGTGTTGTTGAGTTGTGCTGGTTTGGTTTGTAGAAACGGATATGAAATCACGTTTGAATACGGAAAAACGTCGTCGATTAGATGAAAACCTTCGCCGGTATACGCAAAACGTCGTCGGAAGCGACGAAATCGTCGAGGGTGACAAAATCTTCATCGGAGGCGACGAACGCTTCGTCGGAAACATCATCAGAAGTTGGAATGGTGATTGAAAGCGAGAGTGACACTTGTTGTAATTTTTTCATCTTTTATGCTCATACAGTGCGCATATTATAGCTACTCATTTGGAAAAATCTTCCAAATGAAAGATACTAAAAACATTTAAAAGGCCCAAAAAGTAAAAGATTCATCATGTGTCACATGGATAAAATCAAGGGTTTAACATTGTGCAAAAAAATAAAAAAAAAGTTTCGAATTTTAACTAGGTGGTAAAATAGAAAAACGATAATGAAGAATATGAAATAGAACAATTGATCACTGAAGATACATGATTTAAGTCACTGCAGATTGAACGCCGATGCAAAACGTCGAGGTTGACTTTTAAAGGGTAGGAACTCAATAGGGTATTTAACGGTAATTTAGGCTTCCAGAGTAGAGATTTTACGTGTACGTACATTACTCTTCCATCTAGTATTTATGGGTGAAAGTTGATCGAATAGCTCGAGCTCGATTCGGGTTCGGCTCGATTAAAAGTTCGTTCATATTTTTTTAAGCTAAATTTAAACAAAATTTTAAGCTCGATATATTTATCAAGTCAACATGAACAATTTAGTGCTCGATTTGACTCAATTTTATTCTTACCTTTTCATTGATATTTTTGAACAGCTCGAGCTCGACACGAGCTCGGTTCGATTTAAAGGACATTCGAACTCGTTCATATTATTTTTAAACCAATCTTGAACACAATTTCAAGCTCAATATAATTTTCAAGCCTAATATGAACAACCTAGTACTCGGCTCGGTTCGTTTTCACACCCCTATTTCTATCTATTTATGGAAGTGGGTATTGTTGATGAATACCATCTATCCAATATCATTTTATCACATCATCAAATATAATCTCTCAGTTTATTTATTTATTAAAAAAAATTGTCCATTCCATCTCCAAAATCTAGCGAACAACATTGTCGTTGTGGGGACGGATTTGTACACTTTTGTCCATTCCATCTCCAATTTCCATAGAACACAATTTTCAAATTTTTTTTCTACACAGATGATATACAGGCGGAGCTTGTTTTGGGTTTCAAAATCTTTCACTTTTGGTTGAATTCGAAGCAAAAAATTTAGAGCAATAAATGTTGTGCAAAAAAACGAAGCAAGCGAGAGAAAAAAAGCGGAGGATGAAGCAATGAAGTAGCGTGGCAGAGTAGGAAGGCAACAGTAAAGCTACATCCTCAGCGTTACATTCTAACATAAAAATGCAAAAGAATATTAATAATTATAAAAATTTTATGATCATTGTAGAAATTTCATGATTCATTAATAGGAGAGTCATGATCCCACAATACGAGAGTAGTGATCCCGTAGTAGAAGAGTTGTGATCTTAAATTAGAAAAATAGTGATTATGCAATAGAAAAGTCGTGATCCCACAATAGAATAGTGGTGATCCCGTCCTTGTAATTCATGATCCCTATAGTGAAATATTATGATCTCCGGTATAAATTTCTTGATCACATTATGAATTCCATCATTAATTCAGATGAATATTAAGAAAATATGTCGAAGTCTAAACGAATTCCGAAAAAAACATCAAAACATAACATATGACATGCGAGTCTCTTTTTCTTTGTCTTTCATAGGGCACGAGCGTGTTATCATAGGGCATGTTTAATGTTCCAGAAGAGGGATCTTTCACGAACGTTGAGGAGGTGATTTATCTCTCAGCATAGATAAGATGGTCAGTTGTTACACTTTGGCATAATTTCTCTCCATATCATATATAGCATGATTAGGGTGTAGGATGCCTTTTATTCACCATTGGATAGCTGGAGTTTCGTGTTATTTCCTCGAAAAATTGTGCTATGCTCGGAAGATTTAGAACACACTTTCTGGTGGTGTTTGCTTTGCATTTTTCTTTAATTTTAAAGCGTGATTTGAATGCTTGCATTGCAATATGAATGTTACTCACGCATCTCAATGGTTTGATTGACTATTAGTTAATTTTCTAATGAACCGGTCCATTTGCGATCACCTTGAAGACACTCAAGGTACAAGTGGTTTTGGCAAATAATTGAACAAGGAAGAGAGATTTTGCTTAATGCATATTGATGTTCATTGTGTTGTTAATGTACTTTCTTAAAGCATTTGATGTTCATTTTATGACAAAACTGTCATTTCAGACCACCCGAATGTGGAATTTAGGGATAAGTGTAATGCAGTTAAGCGCACTTGGAACAAGGTTGAAGGGAGGAAGTTATTTACTATTGCATGTACCTTCATCAATAATTGTACTTGACATTTAGATTTTTTGGATAATAAACAATGTAAAACCAAACAAAGCATTTTTAGTTTATATTAATAAGGAGTAAATTGCGCTGACAATTCCGTAAAAATAACTATTGTCCTGTTTTGGTCATGTTTTAAAAATTTGTCATGTTAAAGTCCTATCCTATGATATTGTGTCATATTTTGGTATTTTCTGTCGAGTTGGGCCGTTAATTGTAACGGATTCGTGTGGATTTAGCTTTTTACCATTATGAAAAATTTACTCGAGTCCCTGACTTTATATTTCCCCAAAATTTTAACCCTAAAGTTTAATTGGGATCACGACGACCACCTTCGTCGTCGCTGTTCATCGAATGCGGAAATAATTGAGATCGACATGGAATCGGCGTCTGCTCCGGCAAAGATCGGGGAGATGTTTCGAAAGATGATGGTGAAGAAGGCGACGCCCGATTGGCTGCCTTTTCTTCCGGACTCTCTTCTTTCTGGGTGCCGCCGACAGGCCGAGCTGCGAGGCGAGTGGTTGATCTGTTCAGACGGCTGAACAACAAGAAGAATGTCACTCCGATCACGAGGACTGGATCTCTGTCACTACAGAACGTGGCTGGCCTTGCTCCTCCTATTTCTTGAAAGGTTAACTCATGTCTTTCCTTTCCAATTTTGGCTAAATTTCATGGTGAAGTGGGAGGATTACAAGTTATTTTGACCACCCATGGCTGCTTTGAAGCAAACTTCCGACAACAAGCAACCAAGATCATAGTAGCAGAGGAGAAGTACAGTGATGGGTTATAGACATTTTGGGGTTAAAATGTTAGGGAACTATAAATTTAAGGACTGAAGTAAAATTTTCATAAGGGTAAAAAAGTAACTGCAATACCAAAATAGGACACAATACCATAGAATAGGGCTTAAACGGGACAAGTTTTTAAAATAAGAACAAATTAAAGCAGGACAATAATTATTTTTACGGGACTACCAGCGGAATTTACTCTATTAATAAGATTGATTTTTTATCGACAAAAAATGAACCCGTGACAAAGTCGGATATTAGATTCATTTTCGGTGAATTACGGATTTAACATTTTTTTTTAATTTGAAACCCGTAATGTCAATTAAATAAAAATTGGCTACAAAAAGGTCAGAATTGTTTAAATTATCATTGTTCATATGTATCACATCACAGTTTCAGAAATAGAAGATAGTAGAATAATTCGGGCACAATAGAACAGAGACGGTTCAAGTATAACTAGAGAATACACTACATCAGAGAATAAGTTGGGGCGTTATTAATTACTCCTTGTATCAAATAAATAAATGTATAGTTGGTAATTTTCTTTAAAAAAAGTTCCAAAACAGTTGAGTCGTCTTCATTTGTAGGGAAAAAACAACTGTGAGAGAAAAGTGGATATATTTGGACATTAATGATAAAAGGTTTATACGAGGAAAAGATGAGAAGAAAAAATTGATTTGATAAAATAATTTTCTTTTTAAACGAACAGCCTCTGTCTTTATTCTTGTATGTAAAACAAATAAATTTAATTTACTTAGGTTAGAGGTAATATTAGAAGATCATGTAAAATAAGTTTATTTATTGGAAAAGATTTTGATTGACAATTTCATAAGTTTTGAAGTTTTCGGAAGTGAAAGTCGTGGTTACTGGCCAACACGTACAACGCGTAGCAAATACGGCGCCGTTTCATTTCATCGCTTCAAGTCAAAACCAGAAATATGCAACTTTCATGCATGCATGCATGGATCAAATTGCAGATCGAGTTGACCGAGAACCAGACTTGTTCCATTTCAGAGGTAGAAGAATTAATGTTGACAAATTCATAAAAGAAACTCATTTCCTTCTTAATAAATTCTTCAAACCCAAGTGCATGCATGCTATAAATAGGTTACCTAGCAGTTGTTCCATTTCCATCCCAAAACAAGATTGCTAGCTATCATCATAAAAATGAAAATGACTCTTGTTAATTTTCTTGTTCTCTTTCTGGCACTAGTGTCATCATGGAGCAGTGCTTCAACTGCCTCCTCCACCAGCAACCTCCATGGCAGCTTCCTCAGCTGCCTCTCCCTTCACTCTGCAAACTCCTCGGCGGTGGTTTACACCCCAAACAACTCTTCCTACTCCTCCATTTTGGATTTCACAGCCCATAACGTGAGGTTCACCGAGCCAACAACACCACGCCCTCTCTTCATCATCACACCCACAAACACCGCCCATGTCCAAGCAGCGGTCATCTGCTCAAGGAAACACGGCCTAGAGATCCGGACTCGGAGCGGCGGCCATGACTATGAGGGCATTTCTTATGTTTCACCTCTACCTTTTGTTCTCATCGATATGATCAATCTCCGATCCATCGATATCGACACTGAAAACCAGGTTGCCTGGGTTCAAGTGGGCGCCACCCTCGGCCGCCTCTACTATTCCATTGCCGAAAGGAGCACCACTCTTGCCTTTCCAAAGAGTATCACCCCTAATGTGGGTGTCGGTGGTCACATTAGCGGAGGAGGTTACGGATACCGCAACGCAAGTACGGCCTCGCAGCAGATAACACAATCGACGCCCAACCGGTTGACGCCGAGGCGAGACTCGGACAGGGAATCCATGGGCGAGGATCTCTTTTGGGCCATTAGAGGTGGGGGTGGCGCTAGCTTTGGGAGTCATTATTGCGTTCAAGATAAAGCTAGTGCCCGTCCCGACATCGATGGCCGTGTGTTCGACCATCAAAACATCTAACCTCCAAAACACAAGCAAGCTTGTGCATGGTAGCACCGTCACGCCCGATCCGCCAAGGGAGGTCTCCACTACCTTGTAATGAACCGTGCAAATACAAGTGTCGGGGCTGACTCTACCGTACAAGTAACATTCTCGTTCCATTTTCTTGGGGAGTTGATGAGTTCGTGGCCCGATGCGGGACCGCTACCCCCAACTTGGACTTGCGAAACAAGACTCGCGAGGAGGTTTCTTGGATTCAAGCGTGTTTGATCATGGCTGGTCTCTCAGCGGATCTCCCGTAAGTTCTATGCTCAATAGGACCATTGACGCAGCGTGTTCCGGGCCAACAAGTATTACGCCAAGATGAAATCCGACTACGTGCGTAAACCTATCCCCGAAAGCGCGATCCAAGGAATATGGGAAAGGTTTTCTCGAATCGGAGGAAGGATTGCTAGTGTGTACTTCATTGCCCATGGAGGCAAGATGAGTGAGATCCCGGAAGCTGAAATTCCTTACCCGCATGAGCAGAAACTTGTACTTTGCCGCATATGTGGCGTTCTGGGAAGAGGGAGGTATCGCGGAGTCACAAAGGCACATAAGCTGGAACAGGAGGCTTTATCGCTTCATGGGACCCTATGTCTCGAAATCTCCACGACAAGCTTACATGAACTATAGGGATCTTGATGTTGGTATTAACAGGATTTCAGGGCGTACAAGCTTCGCGCAAGCTACCACTTGGGGCTTCAAGTACTTCAAGAACAACTTTTATAGGCTCGCACACATCAAAGCAAGGGTTGATCCTACCAATTTCTTTCGCAATGAGCAAAGCATCCCTCCCCTTCCCCTCTAGTGAAGAGGAGGTTGCGAGGGATGAATAGTGTACCTAGGTAGAATAATATTCAATTTAGTTACTTCATTCCATTCATTTGATTGCTTGTATTTTTACAGCAATTTTGATTATTCGGTTTGTCTCCAAATTGTTTGGGCAGTATGAAGCATCTCTATTTTTCTTGCTTTTTATAATAAAAAGTTGCACATGCGAAGTTGTCTTATAATTTGTAATTGCAAATGTTCATAATGACATGGTTGAAAAATCCCAAACCAAAAATTGACTAAAAACAATATTGCCACATCAAAAGAAATCAGTTAAGCAGAAAGATTAAGAAATTTTGTTAGCTAGACGATAATATTGGAATCTAATACTCGACTTTCTCACGGGTTTCACTTTTTTCAATAAAAAAATCTACCATGTTAATATGAACAAGAAACTGTTGACACTCAAATTTTATCCCGAGGTTTTTTAAAAATGTATTATGCGAGGACTTAAGTAACTAATGGGAAAGGAATAGCTCTTTTGTGATAAAATCGAAACGGTTGGGAAAGTTGGGCACTGAAGTGAATGTTACACAAAATTGGGGGCTAAGTCAATGGTTTTCCCACTTATGTTCTTCTGTTGCAGGAACGATCGTGGTGAACGAGCCTCACCGGCGACGACGCTTGCGGACTTGATTCGCATTCCTCTCCTCGCACACGATCGGGCGGTTGGTGAAGTCGTGGGAAGGAAACCGCCCCAACTCTTGCTATTAATCATCAACCACAGAGAGCAATCACGGCAAGAAATCAACAAAAAAAAAAGCTCAAGAACAAAGGATCAGCAGAGAACGATTTGGGGACTTTGCCAGCCGAGAGACGTTCCTCTTGGCACCGTTCTCTTCCGGCCCGATTCTCCCCTTTAGTAGCGATTCCACCGTGCAAAAATCAGAGGGACAGAGAACGAATCAATCACAGCAACAATTCGCATCAAAAAAAGGAACTCATCTCAGTAGCCAAACCGATCGCGGCAGAGGACGCACAATCGATCCCAGCAACAACAGAGGGAAGTAATCACAGATCGATTTCAGAGACACACAACAGAGACACAAGCAATTACAGCAAATCAGCAGAGCAATTTCAGTGAAAGAAAAAAAACACAATTTTGGTTTGAGGAAGCGATCTAGCGTTTTCCGGTGGTGCTCCCGTTGCCGCCGCTTCACCATTCACTGTCTCGTCACCGCTTGCTTCTCCGATCAAATTCCGGCGAGCTGTGGTGTTTCAGATCTGCTTAGTTTGCCACCTGCTGCCAAGACCTTGCCACGAGCAGCCCAAGTGCCAGAAAGCGTCTCTGCTTCAAATCGTGATTTGGAGAAGAAGAGGAGCAAAAATTCGTTCGGTACAATTATCTTTGACCCTTGTAGTGTTTCTTTGAGTTTACTTAAGGCACAAATGTTCTATATGTTGCAATTTTGGCATTCCTTGTCTTCACATTAGGAATCGTAGAACGTGTCTTGTGATAGAGGTGGTAACTTTTGTCCCTTTTGTTCAACCTCTCCATTAATTGATTCCAGTTCGGATTTTTCTCTTTTCTTTTTTTTATATACTCATGGCATGTTTTAAGTGTAATGTGTAGAATTGATATGGTGTTTGTTTTACTTTTATTTTTCTTTTCTTGTTCTTTTTTGTTTTTTTTTGTTTTCTTTTTTTTTGGCTAGTTAATTAAAATTCAGTCATTTGTTTGTTTTGTTTATTTTATTTTATTTTTATTTGTAAGTTGGTATAATTGCATATTTTTGTTAGATTAAATCAAGAGAAAGAAAAAATGGAAAATAACCCGTGGTACCAATTTTCGGGCGTATGAAAATTAATCGATTTTGTACATAATTGACTAACGGACTTTCGAGTTTCTCGTAGACCAGTTTAGGTTTCCAATCGACCTAACTCAAACAGATTGGTGGCGACTCCCGTCGAAAACTCCGTCGCTACATACCGGCGACTCACTGGGACAGTCCGCCACATCAAGGGTTTGATTTTATTTTTCTTCACTTGATTTTATTTTATTTTATTTTTTGTCACTTTTTTACATGTTATATTGTTTTGTGACATACATGCATTTTCGAGCTCTCCTCCCGAGCTCCTCATAACCTCGTTTTTGTAAAACACCCGGGATAGGCTAGTCGTGTGTGACAATAGTCACCGCGCTTTCTCTAGACCGTAGTGGTTAATAGCGTTGTTCGGGTGTGGCGGTAGTCACCCAATGGAACCGCGAAAGCCACGACCCGAATTAATCCTTCCTTACATAACCCTCGTGGGTAAGGAATTGGGCCTTTTCTAGTTCGATAGAACTTAGTAAAAGGGATTCGGGAACCTGCCTTTGACCTTTCTTTCAAAATCCACCCGTGCATATAATGGACGTAGATCCTTCCGCCAGGTCTGACCCTATTGCTTCTTGAGAACTGAGATAATTTTGTGACCATTTTTACACATGTCGTATTTGTCACGCATCCACATGTCATCTTCATATAGCATATCATATCACTCATAAGCATGCACCTGCAGTCTAGAAAGTACAAGATTGGAACTCAATACCAACATAACACCCGATCTCGAACAAAGCAAGTGATGGAAAACATGGAATGACGTTTCTTGGAATTGGAGAGCAAGGTTAACACCATCGCCGAGCAATTTGGTCACCTGATGGAATTTATCAGAGCGAAAGGGCCTCAAGGATTATCCCGAGATGATTCTGACACCCCACCCGGATTCACTCCAACAAAGAACAAGGACGACGAGGGAACTTCGCAGGCACGAGTTGAGTCGGGAGATGGGAAGAATAAAGAAAAGGAAGAGCAAAAGTTCGAGACATTGGAAAAGAGGTTGCGAGCTGTCGAAGGAGGAACTCTCCTGGGTTCTTTTAATGTGGACGATCTCTGTCTGGTCCCAGACGTCAACATTCCGGCTGATTTCAAGATCCCAGAGTTCAGCAAATATGACGGAACTACTTGTCCGGTGACTCATCTGACATTATTCTTGAGAAAAATTCAACCGATGTCGAAAGATGAGAGAGTCTGGATAGCTCTTTTCCAAGACAGCCTGATCAGATCCCCTTTGCAGTGGTACCTCAGTTTGGGTTCTAAGGCAATCAAGACATGGAGCGATCTTGCTCATGCCTTCGTGAATAATTACCGACATATCACAGACCTAGCGCCTGATCGCCAAACTTTGCAAAACCTGGAAAAGAGAAACCAGGAGACATTTAAGGAATATGCGCACAGGTGGAGGAATCTAGCTGCACAAGTTCAACCGCCCATGACAGAAAAGGAAATGGTTACTACGTTCATTCAAACATTGAAATCTCCTTTTTATGACAAGCTCATTGGTAACTCCACAAACAACTTTTCAGATGTCGTACTGTCTGGAGAACGTATTGAGTATGGCATCAGGACTGGGAAGATATCAGAGCTTTCAAATAATGATGGAAAGCGGATGAGCATACATAATGTCTCAACAGATGGTCAACATTCAACGCCATTATCCGGAGGAACAGGCCAAAGAGTTCGGGGACAACCGTAAAGAAGAATGAGAAGTTTGATCCAATCCCGCCATACACAGAGTCATATCACGAGTTGCTTGGAGGCCGCTTGATAGAACCTATACAAGCCAAGCAAATTCAACCTCCTTATCCTAAATGGTATGATGAAAAAGCTATATGTCATTACCATAGAGGAGTCTCTGGACATTCTTTGGAGAATTGTTATGCGTTGAAGAGAAAGGTGCAACAATTACTCGAGTCGAAGATGCTTCATTTCACTGATGAACCCTGAGGGAGAGCACTGATTCAAGAAGTCTTTTTAAGTCAAGTTGATCTTTAAGTTTGGGCACATTTGTTTTCAGTAGGAACGTTTGAAGTGGTTTTTGTCGTCGTTGAGATCTTGTCAAAGTAACTCATGTCTTCTTTAATTCTGGCTTTCATCTTTGTTACTATCGATGTTTGTTATTCTCTTCCTTTGAACGAGGAAACACAATATGTGTGCAATGCTGGCCTTCAACTAAACATCTTTCTAATTCATCTTTACCAGTAATTGCATTCTTTTGGAAATGTCACTCATAAGCCTAAAGCAAAGACTTGATGGTGGTCTTTTTTTTTGTCGAAAACATTGTCAAATCTAATGGAAGTGATTTCAGTGTGGCACTTTAACTTTTATTGCGAAGATCATTTTTCAGAGAAGTGTCACCTACAAAAAAGGGGTCGGCCAGACAAACCTTCAGAAAGCTCTTTTCGACCACAGACTTTCCATTCATCACAAAGATTCCTTCAAAGGAAAGAACCTCATTATCCGAAAATGGGGGGGCATGAGGAGAAAACATTTGAGATAAGGAAAAGGGTCAAAGTAAATTCTATTTCGCTGTCTTTAGCTCGAAAAAGGCTGAAGTTATGAATAGCGCTAGTAGCCATTTGTCTTTGCATTTTAGTCAGAAGTAATCGGGCCTAGGTAGTAACAACTATTTACGCTCGCATGAAAATGACTAAAAAACGCAAGTCAAACAAGGTCCGACCCAAAAAAAAAGAGAGAAAAAAAAAGAAAAAAAGAAAAGAAAAGAAAAGAAGAATGGTGAGTCATGAAATCTAAACTGAAAACCTGCAAAGGCGGTTTAGAAGGAAAGCATGACCCGAAGCAGCTGTTACCAGCCAAACCACCGCAAGAGCAAGAAGAGAATCTCAGGCAGTACAATCCATTTTTCCAAGAGACTTCACACGATCATGAGAGTTAGGGGGCAACATTTTGAGATCTTTTCTATTTGGTATGACAATGATTTCGAGACTAGCACCATCAAGTTTTTTTCAAAGATATCCTTTTTCCATTGAGCCTTTTTCATATCAGACGTCATTTACCTTGAAAAAAAATCATTCACGTTGGATTCGTTCTTCACCAAATCAATACCATAAGATATCGACAATCTTATTCCTTCTTTTGATCGCGCACATTTTGTTTATCTGACTTGAAAGGGAGAAGAATAAAAAGTTAGTTTTACAAAGTCACAAGATATTTTTGTCAAGTTCTACGAATTGACGATAACCACTTTGAAGCTGACTTATTGTGGATTAATGTGCCTGAACTTAGAAGAGACATTTGATTTGAAACTCCTTTTTGAAATGATCATCACGAAATATGCAACTGAAGTGAGAGTGAATTTATCTTCACAAAGAAAGGATTTCTTTAAAGGGCTTTTGGAAACTAAAAGAGCAGTTGGACCTCTTCACGAGATATATGGAAGCCATGAGGAAAACCTAAGGATAGGTAGTGGAATTGATTCGGGATGCAGGTTGAAGGTAAGACTCATGCATCAATCATGCATCATTTGTTTTCATAGAAAGGCATTGTGGTTTCAATGAATGAAAATTAAGCCACTCCAAGCATCAATCATTTTCAAAGTCATGCATCATGTATCATGCACAATACCATCATTCATTCTCAAAGATAGGTTTTCAAGGAGCACACAAAGTTAGGTTTCAAGATTGAGGATATCAACAAGGAGAATAATTCCGCCAAAAGGAAAGAAGGTCCCTCAACATCAGTCACGAGACAAAGGTTTCTCCCCTTTAGTGGTAAGAGAGTTCATACCACTCTTTTCATTGGAAAATATCAACCAAGATTAGCAAAGATTTTCACCAAGACAGGTAAAGAAATTTCCTTAACATTTTCCCAGAGAATAAGGTTCCTCTTGCAATGCAGGATGGTAAGAAGGCTCATGTTATTCTTATTTTTCGAAGTTTAGTCGTTTTGTCAAACTTCTACTTTTTTTAAAGATTCACTCATTTTGTGGGATCTATCATTTTTGAAAGTTTAGTCATTTTGTCGAACTTCTCATCAATCTCAAATTACAGGTTCCCTACCTCAAAACAAGCCGAGGTGGCAAAAAGGGAAGGTTCCCTACTTCGCAATTCAAATCTAGGTGGCATAAAAGAGAAAGTTCTCTACCTAGTAACCTAAATTCAGGACAGGATAAGATAGGAAAAGCAATTTGAGGTGGCAAAAAGGGAAGGTTCCCTACCTCGCAACCCGAAACTAGGTGGTAAAAAGAGAGAGTTCTCTACCTAGCAGCATTTTTCTTTGAGGTAAGGAAGGTTCCTTAGCCTGAATCGCGGGAAGGTTTCCGCTATTCAAACTCAATAGGAAGGTTCTTATTGAGAGAAGCAAGGAAGGTTCCTTCGCTTCATTTATCATCTTTATTAGAGGCAACGAGAAGGTTCTCGACCTCACATCTGGGGGGCAAGGAAGGTTCCTAGCCCTGAATCGCGGGAAGGTTTCCGCTATTCAAACTCAATAGGAAGGTTCTTATTGAGAGAAGCAAGGAAGGTTCCTTCGCTTCATTTATCGTCTTTATTAGAGGAAACGAGAAGGTTCTCGACCTCACAGCTTTGAGGTAAGGAAGGTTCCTTAGCCTCGAATAGCGGGAAGGTTTCCGCTATTCAACTCAATAGGAAGGTTCTTATTGAGGCGAAGAAAAGAAAGGTTTCTTTTCTTCACGAATAACGAAAAAGTCTTTGTTATTCGCGGGACAAAATTTAGGTCAATTTGCTTTGCATGCTTCATTTCTCATAAATCACGCAAAGGGGGGCAGCTGTTGACACTCAAATTTTGCCCCGGAGTTTTTAAAAGTGTGTTACAAGAGGACTTAAGTGACTAATTATAAAGAAAAGGGTCTTTGAGAATGAAATTGGAAAGTTTAGGGCTAAATTGAAAATTGAACGAAGTTGTGGACTAAAGTTATAGTTTTGCCCTTTGATACAGAGAAACACGATCTGGCCTCTGCCGGCGATGCTCGCAAGCTTGCGGACTTGAAGCTTCCACTCCTCGCGCACGATCACGAGCAGTTTACAACATCGTGGGATGGAACCGCTCCCAAACTCCCGCTATAAGATAAACCACAGAAGCAAATCGATAGCATCAGATACGATTCAAATTTTGGCAAACAAATTGGGCTTTTTCCCGATTCCGAGACGCCCGTGCTAGCCCTTGTCTCACCAGACTTGTTTCCGACCATCTGCAACTAATTCGCCGTCGATTTGGTCTTCCGCTTCCATTTTCGATCTCGGCTGTCGCCATTTTGAAGATCCGCATCGCTGCTCTAGTTACTGCCGAATCCATTCGCCATCCGACGTTCGAGTCTCAGCCGCACAACCGCCGAGCTCCTCCGACCATTTTCCGACCATTTGTTCGTTGTTACGCCGGAAACCCGCCGCAAATCTCCTTTGGCCGGTCATCAAGCGTTTCGCCTCCTCTGAAGTTGACGAAAACGCAACTGAGGAAAGAAGTAAAGAACTCAGAGTTTGGTAATATCTCCTTTAGTCCTTGTGTTTTTATCATTATTGTCACTTGAGACACAAACGTTGTGAAGGCTTCATTTTAGTCACTCCATGTCAAATGCGAATATTCGGCTTAGATGAGGCTTATCTATTGTTTGTCCCTTTCATGATACATATGAAATCTTTGTCTATATCTCGCAATTCTGCCATTTTTTTTGTTATTAATTTTATTTTCATTTGTTTTTGCTTTTTTTCTTCTTTCTTTCCACTTTTGTTATCCCATATAGAAAATTTATTGGTAAATAATGACTATATATTTTTAGAGCAAAACCTATTTTAAGACCAAACATGAATATGAATAAAATAGCATATATACATTATTATGTTGTAACTGTTATTTGGACAAAATAATTTATCTTATTAGGGGTATGTTCATTTAACGAAATTGAAAATAACTTAGAAATAAATTTTGAAGTTTTTGAAATATATATGAAGTTTGTGAGAGGAAAATATAAGATAAATAATTGATTTGACATTTTGAAAAAAAATTGGGGATAAAAGAATGGGCAAAGTATACACATAGTCCAATAACTTGAATTATTATCCTTCGAGGGTCGCATTTTAAGAATTTTTACCATTATGGTACCGTTTTAAAAGTTTTTCTTCATTCATGGTCCTTTTCGGTTAATGATCCGTTAAGTTTAACGGATCTTCGGGAAAATGATAAATGTAGCATGTGAAATTTACTTAAAAAATCTATTTGCACATGAGTTTTGAACCTAACAATTTAATCACCCAAACCAATTATAAACTTAACAATTCTACCCAATAGTTTTCAAATTTCTTTCTCCTAAACCTACCACACCTGCCGGACCACCGTCGAAAAGTCCTGATGGTACATTGTGAAGGAAATTTTTTTCCTCCTACCCGGTTAGAAGGGAACTCCTCATTCCGGTATATGTGTCATGATATTATAGGTTCGTGTTATCAAACATAATTACAGATCTACCACCCTGGTAATTAACAGTGGTGGCTTCAATCACTATCATCACGACACGTGTGCAGGAAGGTGGAGTTTCCTCCTACCCGGGTAGGAGGAAACTTATGTTCACTATGAATAGTGTTGCATTTGACATTTGTTTGAGAATCAAATTGTGGAATTACATCATTTCCCTCAAATTGTGGAATGATGTCATTCCCCACTATATTTTCATATGTTATTAAAAGATGTCATTTTTTCTCTATACCCTTCATCTTAATATACGTACATGCGAAAATGCATTGGAACCATCCAATATCAATATTCTCACCAGTTTGATATTCTTACCAATTTTTCTAGTTCATTGTCAAACAAATTACATGCAAATGTTAATTCAATAACTTTATGAAACAAAGATTGCCAAATAATTATTTACTATTATATATAAATTGAAATGAAATAGATATAAAATCAAACATTTCAAATTTTTAGGAACATGAGTATTTTTTTTCTCAAATGAATATATAAACGCACACAGTTAAGGGAAGATGACATATAAAGAAGTAGGTGACTACCAATCTAGTAGTATACTTCCTCCGTCCCCAAAGAATTGTTGCGTTCCTTTTTTTATGTTATGGGAGATTTAAATCATTACTAGAAAAAATTCATTAAAAAGATTTGAAAAAATATAGTTCGAAAATAGACACATTAATTTATAATCTTCATTTAAAATATTTGACTTTACATACTAAAGTGTTAAAAAAAATCATGATTAAATACTAAAAACGAAACGCACCAGTTTTTTTGGGATGAAGGTAGTATTATTTTTCCCTTTGTTTAAACGGAAAAAAATAAAATTCTAACTAAAAAATTTGTGAGACTTAGCGAGAGACTAAATATTTGACTTGAAACTAAGGTATAAGCACAGTGCACAAATGATGAAATTATATGGAATAATAAAGAAATCTGTCAATACAAAATGACGAAACATATGATTAATGATATTGCACTTAATTTGTATGATCCACAATTAGATGATCTCGAATAACAGTCCTGCCATAAAATATATTTACATGTTTTAGGTTATTTTACATTTTACTCCCATGAACTATAATGACAACCGAATGAGAGAATGGAAAGAATCAGTATTAAAAGAATGAGTTAGAAAAGCACTACGTACCTGAAGGCTGCCTGGTAACGCCAAATTCGCTACCAGGGCGTTACGAATTGTAACACACTAGGGCGTTACCAGGGCGCTACAAATAGAGGCGTTACTTCAGCCTGATGCGTTACCAGGCGCTACCAGGTCTGACAGCGGGCCTGCCAAACTGACAGGCCTAGTAGCGCCCCACCCCCCTACTTGGACGTTACTATCCCAAATCTTTTTTTTAATGTTTTAACAAATTCCAAAAGAGCATCCACTTTCTTAGATTATCAACCAAGGCCAAGTCCGCCCCCGTCATTCATTTTCTCCACATCCGTGTGATTCGAACCCCAGCTGTGAGGGTGAGTAAATGGGCAACTCGTATCTCCCCACTGCACCAATTGTCTATAATGCATGAGTCCCAAGTATTGTACTTATAAAAGATGTCATAGTCATTATAGATTGTTCTCATTCCGTTTTAAAAAATAAAATAAAATAAAACTCATTCCTACTATCAGCTAATGCTCCTATTATTTTAGATGTTCGTTGTTATTATAATTTCAGAATTATTTTGATTACTATAATGGGATTCTATATTATTATTATCATTATTTTAGATAAACTAGTAAATAATAATGAGAGTAAGTTTTATTTAAAATTATATTTTCTTTATCTTTCCATGGTTAGAAACTAATGAAATTTTCTATCAAACTGAAAAAGAAAACATGTAAAAACATGTATATGACAAAATGAATATGTGAAAGGAAAAAGGAAAAAATGATCATTAATTTTAATGGGAATTTCTAAAAGAAATATGAACATACTTAATCAAAAAGATATCCCACTTTTCTTTATTCGTGCCACATAAATATATTTATTTTCTGTTAATATTTATGTGCACCCAATTAATTTATTCAGTTAATATTTATTTTTGTTAATACCGTAATTAATTTGTTAATATTTTTTAATATCATTTTTTGTTAATATTTGTAAACTATCTTAATTTGTTAATATTTGTAAATTATCGAAATTTTTAAATATTTGAAAAAATATTTTAGTATTCTGAAATTTATTTTAGTATTTTGAAATTGAACGTCCGTAACGCACAACGGCATTACCAGGGCGCTACTCGCTCTGACAAGCTCTGACCAGTAGCGCCCTCAGTAATGCCTTGGGCGCTACTACTACTTTCGGCCCCACAGTAACGCACAAAGGCATTACCAGGGCGCTACTAGCTCTGACAGGCTCTGACCGGTAGCGCCCTCAGTAATGCCTTGGGCGCTACTACGCTTTTCGGCCCCATAGTAACGCCTGAGGCGTTACTCCATGCATTACGAAATCAGCTCCAAGTACGTAGTGAAGGAAAAAGATTGACAAAATATCATAAGTTACAGATTAATTGCACATTAATGTATGAGTTGATCAATTATCGTGTAAATGATATCAATGCAAGGGAATAGTTTATGGCATTAATCTGCATATTTGGTGCTCTAATAAATCGGTTCAAGTAGCCAACTCGCGATCAAGGGAAAAAAAGATGCGCACAACTGCCGTTTTAATTATAAACAACTTAATTGTAAATAAATTCCTTATAATTACGTTTTTAGAGAATCAATATAATTTATTTGAATACTACCAATTAATGAATTGAATACATTTTAGAGAATCAATCTAATTAATGAATTCAATATGGAGAGAATCAATCTAATTAATTTGATGGTTGAAATTGGAAACAAATTTCTTAAAAAATAGTGGACTCCACCACTCTCCAATTAGTTCGGTAAGTGGCAAACTGCGGAACCCCCACAAAGAAAACCTTCATCTTCCAACCATGATTCGAGGTGGGGCCCGATGTTAACAACTGATATCAGTGAGCCAAATGGTACCAGTGCCCACCCCGCTCCCACTAGAAATTTTGTAAGCGTGGCTAAAGAGTTGGGTTATCGGTTGGAAGCCCACGGACTTAGCGAAAAGCTTGAAACCAACAATATTCCGCCAGGAACTCGAGAGTAGCTGGCTTGAGGCAAGGTCATATAGATGGAGTACTGAGCTCTCAAAGTCACTAAGGGAGAGGCGCAATGCCGTCTCGAAGTACACCGAGCAAATGCAGAACTCACCCTCACGAGGCCTATTAGCCATATCTGAGGGTCCGGGACCCTAAGGTCTAGCTTCTCTGGGATGTTGTATTTCAGCGCCAAGCATCGCATAACCCGCCCTATCATTTTTTACTCTACATCATTGGGAGATTCCAGTAGAGCCCTCTCAGTCTTTGAGTGCTTGCAAGTTTGCCCATGAAGGTTTCTCAGAACTTGCTTGATTGGCCGCTTGTTTTGACATCATGGAAACCTAGGGAGAACCAAAGTCGTGAGCCGAGAAGAACCCCCCATCAGAATCTCTGACCATCTCCCTGAGGAGGAATTAACAGAAAAATGAAATGAATTAGAGAAAAAAATCATACCTGGGTGACGACGAAGAGTACGGTCATTGAACAACGAAAAGTTTTAATGATACGGAGGAGAAAAATAGAAAATCATGAGGACGTGAGAAGAGAAGGAAAGGAAGAAAGGAAGCGAGATCCCCTATTTATAGAGGAAGAAGAATCTGAAATGGCAGACGCCTAGAAAGGTGCAAAGCCGACACATTGAGGTCATCCGGTGTGTGCCCCCGTCCGATCCAACGGCCTAGAGCCTAGCAGAACCTCCAAATGGTAAACACAAAAGAAAACATGAAAACTCCGGACCCACGACCAAGTGCCTTGGGGCTCAATGGGAAGTTGGGACCACATAGATGCTTCGCCCTCACCAGCAGCTCGGGGCAAAATGCCTCGGGGCTGATGGTGAGGGCCTAGGATATCTAAAACTCCCAGGCCCATTGTAGGCCCAGGCCCGATCAAGTAGCCTCCACATCCGTCCCTTAAAAGCAAGGACACATGTCATCATCCAAGGGAAGGATTCACCACCCTTTTCCAAATCCCAACACTATAAATACCTCATTCAATGCTATCCACAACACAACATTTTTGCTTACTTCACCTTACTAAAACAAAACCCTAGCTTGCATCACTTTCACCCTACTAACTTGGGCGTCGGAGATTGTACAGGTCCTCACGCAACCTTGGCACGGCTCGGACTCAGAGTTCCTCGGCATGTCAGAATCCTACCCCTTCGAGATGCCGACCTTTTCGGATTCACTGACAGGTAACCCTTCTTCACTCCGATCCCCATTCATTCATAATGTTAATCCTTGGAAACAATTTTAAATCTAATTTACTTTGTTATTTATTTTATGAAATTATATTCTTTTCTACTTTACGTTAAATTCTTATTGAATTATTGTAGCATACTAGAATTTACATTCATATGAAGCGCCGACAATTAAAATCTTCTTTCAATAAAATTCGTGAGCCTTAGAAGAGTTCACCTTCGCCCATGATTTGGTTAGGTGGGATGCAAAAGCGACGTCTTTTCATCGCAACCATCGAAAAAAAACTGTTTCAACAATAAAGGGTTTCAAACTTAGAACTTTTTAAGTGATTTAGTGGATAATTCAGTTTTTATAATTTACTAGTGAATTAGTCCCTAATTAACCTCATCTAGTTAAGACCTGTGATGATTTTGAGGAGGTTTGAATTTCAATAACTCACCATAAATTAATTTCTCCTCTTCTCACCATCGCCATCTCTTTCCTCTTCAACAATCGGTCATCTCGCATCCATCTTTCTCCTCCGGCAACACAGATTTACAGGGAAGAAGAAATGCTAAATTCACCACCAATTCTTACCATTTTTTATGGTTGCCTCAAACCTTACACAAGACGAATTAGAAATCTAATTCACTGGTGAATTAGATTCATTTTCGGTAAATTACGGATTTAACATTTTTTTTAATTTGAAACCCAAAATGTCAATTAAATAAAAATTGGCTACAAAAAGGTCAGAATTGTTTAAATTAGCAATGTTCATATGTATCACATCACAGTTTCAGAAATAGAAGATAGTAGAATAATTCGGGCACAATAGAACAGAGACGGTTCAAGTATAACTAGAGAATACACTACATCAGAGAATAAGTTGGGGCGTTATTAATTACTCCTTGTATCAAATAAATAAATGTATAGTTGGTAATTTTCTTTAAAAAAAGTTCCAAAACAGTTGAGTCGTCTTCATTTGTAGGAAAAAAAAACTGTGAGAGAAAAGTGGATATATTTGGACATTAATGATAAAAGGTTTATACGAGGAAAAGATGAGAAGAAATAATTGATTTGATAAAATAATTATCTTTTTAAACGAACAGCCTCTGTCTTTATTCTTGTATGTAGAACAAATAAATTTAATTTACTTAGGTTAGAGGTAATATTAGAAGATCATAAAATAAGTTTATTTATTGGAAAAGATTTTGATTGACAATTTCATAAGTTTTGAAGTTTTCGGAAGTGAAAGTCGTGGTTACTGGCCAACACGTACAACGCGTAGTTAAATACTAGCAAATACGGCGCCGTTTCATTTCATCGCTTCAAGTCAAAACCAGAAATATGCAACTTTCATGCATGCATGCATGGATCAAATTGCAGATCGAGTTGACCGAGAACCAGACTTGTTCCATTTCAGAGGTAGAAGAATTAATGTTGACAAATTCATAAAAGAAACTCATTTCCTTCTTAATAAATTCTTCAAACCCAAGTGCATGCATGCTATAAATAGGTTACCTAGCAGTTGTTCCATTTCCATCCCAAAACAAGATTGCTAGCTATCATCATAAAAATGAAAATGACTCTTGTTAATTTTCTTGTTCTCTTTCTGGCACTAGTGTCATCATGGAGCAGTGCTTCAACTGCCTCCTCCACCAGCAACCTCCATGGCAGCTTCCTCAGCTGCCTCTCCCTTCACTCTGCAAACTCCTCGGCGGTGGTTTACACCCCAAACAACTCTTCCTACTCCTCCATTTTGGATTTCACAGCCCATAACGTGAGGTTCACCGTGTTAACAATAATTTTGACCATTCGTGACATAAGTAAAACAGTTTTGTGTCGAAATCAGTGATTTGTGCAAAAGTGGGGACTTGATTGAATAACTTTAGATAAATGTGGGTTTAGTTGGGAAGAAATATGAAGTGAGGATTAAATCGAAATTAAGGAATCTCTTGGAGGATTGAAGGAAGGGTTTGACCAATTTTTACTTGATCGTCATGTTGCAAAACTCTTTTGTGCGGCAAATTTGGAGAAGATTGAGTTGTAAACTCATCACAAAACTCATGGAGATTAAGCTTTAAAGTCCAACTCAATCACAAATTCTGGAGGACTTTTGGTCATAAATGTCACTGGTTCAAGCCGAAAGAGAGGAGGAACAGGAGAACAAAAATCACAAAAAAATAACTTCTTCTTCATCGTTTATCTCCTTTGGCTGAGGCCTTGCGGTCCACCGTCACCACCTCCATCCTTGGCTACTGCCTTCCACTAATCCAGCCATCAAATCACCCTCCAGCACTTGTCGAAGCCAACAAGCCGAGCAGAATCGCAAAAGGTCCAATTAAAAACTAATTCTCTTGTTGACTTCTCGGCGGAGGATGCTCCGACGCCTCTCCGGCCTCCCGACATCATCCTCTTCGGCAAAGCCACGTCTGCACCTCCTCCCTCAGCCACATCCTCGCCGCCAACCTTCTTCCACCGACGTGCCGATGCTTTCCCACAGGCTCTGCACCATCTCCGGACCCGAAGACATAACCTCCAGCCACGATTTCCAGCAAATAAGGTCGAACTCGACTCGTCGGCATGTCGCTCCTCCAGCACCGATGACCCGCACCAAGGCCGGTGAAGCTCTCCCCAGGGCTCCGGCGATCCTATCCCGGCCATACCTAGCCTCCAACAGCCGCCGTTTCTTTCTAGGCAATCACCGACCCGCCGGCGTGCATCGTCAAACTCGTGACCTGCAACAGCAAAGCATTGGTTTATGTTTTTCTTCTTTAAAATCCCTTTCTTTGTCATTTATTATTTTAACTTATTCACCTTGGTCACTAACGTTTTGTTTGTCTTGTTTCAGGTTATTACAAGTTTGCTTTCTCACAATTAGGCCCTTACAATATCCGTGTTCTTATTTCTTCATTGTTTTTTTAATCTATCTCACTGACTATTGTCATATCAATTAGTTTTAATTAACTTTTGGGTCAATTATCTTTGTCTCCGTGATCATTGTTAGCAACAAATAATATTTTCTCATACTCCATGGAATTAATTAATTTGCTTTGTCACTACTAATATTTTGTTTTTGATCATTTTTATTGTTATTATCGGTGTCTCTAGCCATTGATTAGTCGCCATTCTCATTATATTCTCACTATCACGAATAAAACTAATTTGACATCTTTCTTCATCTTTGCAGACTTCGCTCATTTTTTTAGAACCTCCAAGAAGAAGGCTATTTGACTCAACAAATCTTGAGGCAACTTGACCTCTCCAACATCCAGGCAATTCGACCGCCACTACACCGACTCGGCAGTGATTCTAACCATGAGTTCTCCCGGTCCAACGGGAGCGAACTACGTGGGCTTTGATCCCGATTCGAACGGTGCGTAGGCGGTTTGGAAGCCCATATTCATGTTTGAAAATAAAAAAATTAATCATTTTGCATTATTTAATTTATGGGAATCGGCTTTTATTTTGTTTTAAAAATTATTTTCAGACAAATTGGGTGCCTAACACCTTCCCAATTTGTACCCAATCCCCGGACTTAAAATCTCTGGTTTTCGCAGAATTGCCTTTTCTAAATTTCGGAGTCAAAATTGGGTTTTTCCTTAATTTCCCATTTTCTAAAAAAATAAAGGTGGCGACTCCCGCTCACGGTGGTGACTCATTTGGGAACATTTTCAAACTTTTTGAAAATAAGAGGATTGAATCAATTGATAACATGGTGATTGACATATTGTGTGCTCGCATCACGGATATACTGTTCATTTGTGTGTGCATTAACCTAGGTAGTGAGCCGGAGACCATGTTGCATAAGAAAGTTGGTCCTCCCAACATGACTATGGCTCCTCGCACCCAGAGGGAGGTATATGCACACCTAGTTGTTGGAGAACCTTTGACCAACCCATTCTCACCCTCATGTACATAGTGACTTTAGAACTGTATTGACACGCTCACCGCATGACACTCACCCACATGCACCTAAATCAAGACAGTGTACTTGAAAGCTTAAGAGACTTAGACATAGGCTTTAAATTAAGCGCTATAGTCTAATTTCCACCGACCTGTCTAGGCTGCAAGACTTAAAGTGAGCCAACTGAGAGCATCAAAGCTTCAAACCCCGAGCATAGTACCGTCATGCACCATGCACTGAGGGCAACCCTAATCTCGTCAACCTTAGTGTGTCATCTACCTTTACAGGAGGCAACCACCATGTTAACCATAGCGTTGCTATAACCCGAATTACTCCTCACCCATGGTCATCCACCATTCTGCTCTAGAAAATCCATGCAGCATTTGTGTACGTCCATGCATACACGTCAACATGCTCATGCATACATGCATTTGTGTCTCATGCATACACGGACATGCATTCATATAGGTGCGTCACATGCATGTAAAAGCTATTAGACATAGGAGGATTAATCGAAGGTCATGGGTTCGGTCTGAAAGTTCAAAGTCCATCGAGAAAGAAGCAAGGTGAGAAAGAAGCAAGGTCAAGGCGCACTAAATTGAAGACACAATGAAACTAGATGCCTATTCTCACTCTCTGGTGGAACTTATCTTGTGTTCATTGCACTTCTATCCTACAATGCCAAATGTCAAAACCACCAAAGACGGAGAAAAATGATCAAGTTCTTGACAAGAGTACCATGACCTGATTGAGAAGGCCCCTGATTTCCCCACATCAACTTGAAGAAGATTTGTCTCATCCCCTCCCCCTTCTCTCGTAAAAGTTTCATGTCCTTACATCGATGTATCATTCTTTCCACTCTTTTGATGTTTAGGATGATTTGAGCTTCTATGTATTTTTGGCACTATATTTTTTCTATGATCTAAAGCTAGTGAATATAAAATTGCTTTTGAACTATTCAAGAATGTGTGATTTCAAATTTGACGAACGAACGGCAACTAAGCTTTTAAGTCACTCGTGTTTCGGTCAATATGAAATGATCCACGCAGGAATGAGTCAAAAAGATAGATGGCCGTCTTTATAGCCTAAATCGTCTTTACACCTGAACGACATTTTATCCTTTGATTACCACTTTGAGCGTCAAACACTTGAGCCTGTTCTTTCTTGAACCCGCAATCCTAACCTGGGAAAAGGGTATGCATCTCGCGAGTGTTGAGTCTCGAAGACCACTGATCATCGCTGTGATTGGTGAAATGAATTGTGCAAGGAAGT
The DNA here is from genome assembly GCA_024586325.1 of Stellera chamaejasme. Taxonomy (NCBI): domain Eukaryota; kingdom Viridiplantae; phylum Streptophyta; class Magnoliopsida; order Malvales; family Thymelaeaceae; genus Stellera; species Stellera chamaejasme. Next base: position 55,641,256 of record CM044981.1, on the reverse strand, counting down.
CCAATTAGAGAAACTTCGGAGAAAATTCAAGCGATGAAAGCTCAAATCGTCTTCACCCATCATATGGCGGTCTCGCTTTGTATTGTCGAGTTGTTTTGAGAAAAAGAAGAAAAAGAAAATAAAAAAGTAGAAAGAAAGAAAGTTTGATGTGGAAATTCAATCTAGCCTTCAAGCTGAAAAGGAAGCCTCGCTAGGTCGAAAACCCGTAAGGGCGGCTTAGGCAAAAGTCATTGTTGCACTTTAACTTCTCTGCGTTTCAAAAGCAGATTACAAAGTCCTCAAGAAGTAAACAGATTTTCAAGAAGTATCAAACATTCATCAATAGAATCGGACCAATCGGACCTCTTTATCCCGAGCACAAATGAGACCACTTCACTCAAATCAAATCCTTCAGTATCACATTCATTTCTTTCCTGACCATAAGTCCATCAAAATAAAGCTCCCTCGAAAAGCATGTCCAGACTATTGATGAGAAGTCTTTCCTCAAAATTCTGTGATTTCACCTCAAGCCTTCCAGAGGCAGAGAAAGCAAGCCATATTGACTCCGAGTCGACATATTCATAAGCCGAGAGAAGCAGAGGGCATGAATCCTCTCAAGCCATCATGTAATCAAAGAAGTGCACTCACCTAGCATAACTACCGAAACGCCATCAGACACATACATGGGGGCATCTCTCCCTCCGAAGTTGAACATATGCAAAGGCCTTTCAGTTTGGGCCCACGACTTTCAAAATGAATAAAAGAGTCTTAGAGTCGACCTAATAACTCATTGCATCTGACTATAGTCTTAGAAGACATATCATGCATCATAACGCCCTGCCGAGCACAAGCCCTACCAGATAGGCAGCCTTTAGTCAAGCCTTTTCTCAAGCCCTACCAGATAGGCGACCCTTCATCAAGCCATACCAGATAGGCAACCTTTAGTTAAGCCCTACTAGATAGGCACCCACCTTAAGCCCTGCTAGATAGGCCACCATTAAGCAATTAGGCAAAGATGACCACCTCCCAATAGGACGACCCTGACCGTTCCTCTCCCGATAGGATGAACCCGATCGTTCCTTTTGGTGGATAGATAACCTTGGCACTTTGGCCCCCGTATTCCCAACCTTGGAACTTTGGCCCTGTTTTAGAAAAACACTGGCATTTAGGCCATTCCTTTCAATCTTGGCACTTCGACCCCTACATCTCGTTGAACTTGGCACTTATGCCTCCGTACTTTGACAATCTGGACACATAAGTCCCGCGTAAGGCGATTAGACTTTTAGGCGATTAGACTGCCTGGGTAATTATAGGCCCCAATTTAGGCGATTAGACTGCCTGGGTAATTATAGGCCCCGATTTAGGCGATTAGACTGCCTGGGTATTTAGACCCCCACATTAGGCGATTAGACTGCCTGGGTTTTTAGACCCCACATTAGGCGATTAGACTGCCTGGATATTTAGACCCCACTTTAGGCGATTAGGCATTAGGTGATTAGGACTGCAGGTATTTAGACCCCACATTAGGCGATTAGGCGCACTGGGTATTTAGACCCCACTTTAGGCGATTAGACTGCCTGGGTATTTAGACCCCCACATTAGGCGATTAGACTGCCTGGGTATTTAGACCCCCACACTAGGCGATTAGACTGCCTAGGTAATTAGACCCCCACATTAGGCGATTAGTAGGCTGCCTGGACGTTCAAGCTCACTGACACTCGAACATCAGCTAACCTTTCCTTAAGTAAAAGTAAGCTGATGGGGGGCAACACCGTTTCTTTCTAGGCAATCACCGACCCGGCGTCTCCGTGACTGCGACATTGGTTTATGTTTTTCTTCTTTAAAATCCCTTTCTTTGTCATTTATTATTTTAACTTATTCACCTTGGTCACTAACGTTTTGTTTGTCTTGTTTGAGTTATTACAAGTTTGCTTTCTCACAATTAGGCCCTTATATCCGTGTTCCATTGTTTTTAATCTATCTCATGACTATTGTCATATCAATTAGTTTTAATTAACTTTTGGGTCAATCATTGTCTCCGTGATCATTGTTAGCAACAAATAATATTTTCTCATACTCCATGGAATTAATTAATTTGCTTTGTCACTACTAATATTTTGTTTTTGATCATTTTTATTGTTATTATCGGTAGCCATTGATCGCCATTCTCATTATATTCTCACTATCACGAATAAAACTAATTTGACATCTTTCTTCATCTTTGCAGACTTCGCTCATTTTTTAGAACCTCCAAGAAGAAGGCGACCGCCACACCGCATCAACAAATCTTCGAGGCAACTTGACCTCTCCAACATCCAGCAATTCGACCGCCACTACACCGACTCGGCAGTCGCATTCTAACCATGAGTTCTCCCGGTCCAACGGGAGCGAACTACGTGGGCTTTGATCCCGATTCGAACGGCAGTACGTAGTTTGGAAGCCCATATTCCGTGCCCAAGTCCAATTAACTAAAATTAACCCATTGTTTGAAAATAAAAAAATTAATCATTTTGCATTATTTAATTTATGGGAATCGGCTTTTATTTTGTTTTAAAAATTATTTTCAGACAAATTGGGTGCCTAACACCTTCCCAATTTGTACCCAATCCCCGGACTTAAAATCTCTGGTTTTCGCAGAATTGCCTTTTCTAAATTTCGGAGTAAAAAATTAGATTTTTCCTTAATTTCCCATTTTCTAAAAAAATAAAGGTGGTGACTCCCTCGTTTTTCCAAAAATTGCCGGAAAAGCCCTTGACGAGCGGCCCTCCCGCTCACACACCGAGCCAACAACACCACGCCCTCTCTTCATCATCACACCCACAAACACCGCCCATGTCCAAGCGGCGGTCATCTGCTCAAGGAAACACGGCCTTCGGAGCATGAGGGCATTTCTTATGTTTCACCTCTACCTTTTGTTCTCATCGATATGATCAATCTCCGATCCATCGATATCGACACTGAAAACCAGGTTGCCTGGGTTCAAGTGGGCGCCACCCTCGGCCGCCTCTACTATTCCATTGCCGAAAGGAGCACCACTCTTGCCTTTCCAGCAGGCATCAGTCCTAATGTGGGTGTCGGTGGTCACATTAGCGGAGGAGGTTACGGGATACTGCAACGCAAGTATGGCCTCGCAGCAGATAACACAATCGACGCCCAACTGGTTGACGTCGAGGGCAGACTCCTGGACAGGGAATCCATGGGCGAGGATCTCTTTTGGGCCATTAGAGGTGGGGGTGGCGCTAGCTTTGGAGTCATTATTGCCTTCAAGATAAAGCTAGTGCCCGTCCCGACATCGATGGCTGTGTGTTCGACCATCAAAACATCTAACCTCCAAAACACAAGCAAGCTTGTGCATGACTGGCAGACCGTCACGCCTGATCTGCCACGGGAGGTCTCCAGCTACCTTGTAATGAACCGTGCAAATACAAGTGTCGGGGCTGACTCTACCGTACAAGTAACATTCTCGTTCCATTTTCTTGGGGGAGTTGATGAGTTCGTGGCCCTGATGCGGGACCGCTACCCCAACTTGGACTTGCGAAACAAGGCGTGAGGAGGTTTCTTGGATTCAAGCGTGTTTGATCATGGCTGGTCTCTCAAGCGGATCTCCCGAAGTTCTATGCTCAATAGGACCATTGACGCAGCGTGTTCGGGCCAACAAGTATTACGCCAAGATGAAATCCGACTACGTGCGAAACCTATCCTGAAAGCGCGATCCAAGGAATATGGGAAAGGTTTTACGAACCGGAGGAAGGATTGCTAGTGTGTACTTCATTGCCCATGGAGGCAAGATGAGTGAGATTCCGGAAGCTGAAATTCCTTACCCGCATAGAGCAGGAAACTTGTACTTTGCCGCATATGTGGCGTTCTGGGAAGAGGGAGGTATCGCGGAGTCACAAAGGCACATAAGCTGGAACAGGAGGCTTTATCGCTTCATGGGACCCTATGTCTCGAAATCTCCACGACAAGCATACATGAACTATAGGGATCTTGATGTTGGTACTAACAAGATTTCAGGGCGTACAAGCTTCGCGCAAGCTACCACTTGGGGCTTCAAGTACTTCAAGAACAACTTTTATAGGCTCGCACACATCAAAGCAAGGGTTGATCCTACCAATTTCTTCTGCAATGAGCAAAGCATCCCTCCCCTTCCCCTCTAGTGAAGAGGAGGTTGCAGAGGGATGAATAGTGTACCTAGGTAGAACAATATTCAATTTAGTTACTTCATTCCATTCATTTGATTGCTTGTTTTTTTACCGCAATTTTGATTATTAGGTTTGTATCCAAATTGTTTGGGTAGTATGGAGCATCTCTATCTTTATTGCTTTTTATAATAAAAAGTTGCACATGTGAAGTTGTCTCTTATAATTTGTAATTGCGAATGTACATAATGACATGGTTGAAATATCTCAAACCCAAAATTGACTAAAAACAATACTGCCACATTAAAAGAAATCAGTTGAGCAGAAAGATTAAGAAATTTTGTTAGCTAGACGATAATAATCGAATCTAATACTCGACTTTGTCATGGGTTCACTTTTTTCAATAAAAAAATCTACCATGTTAATATGAACAAGAAACATTGATAATTGATACATATTTTGTTTACCATCCAAAACATCTTAATGTAAAGGACAATAACAATTGAAAGTACATGCAATCGTAAACCATGTTCATCTCTATTACAGAATATTCTGCAATAACCCGTCTATTAACGAATGTAGTGATAAATTGTGATCTAAACTAAAGTTCGGTGGTAAATGTTATCCCATATATAAAAGTTAGTGGTAAATAATGACTACATATTTTTAGAGCAAAACATATTTTCAGACCAAACATGAATATGAATAAAATAGCATATTTACATTATTATGTAGTAATTGCTATTTGGACAAAATAATTTATCTGATTAAGGGTATAATTTATCTTATTAAGGGTATGTTCATTTAACGAAATTGAAAATAACTTAGAAAGAAATTTGCAAGTTTTTGAAATAGATATGAAGTTTGTGAGAGGAAAATATAAGATAGATAATTGATTTGAAATTTTCAAAAAAAAACTTTTAGAGATAAAAAAATAGGTAAAGTGTACAGAAAGTCCAATAACTTTAATTATCATCCTACCATGGTCCCATTTTAAGAATATTTACCATTGTGGTACCGTTTTAAAAGTTTTTCTTCATTCATGGTCATTTTCCGTTAATGATCCGTTAAGTTTAACAGATCTTCGGGAAAATGAGAAATGTAGCCAGTGAAATTTACTTAAAAGAACTATTTGCCCAATGAGTTTGAACCTAACAATTTAATCACCCCAACCAATTATAAACTTAACAATTATACCCAAAAGTTTTCAAATTTCTTTCACCTAAACCTACCACACCTGCCGGACCACCGCCGAAAAGTCCTGATGGTACATTATGAAGGAAATTGTTTTCCTCCTACCCGGTTAGAAGGGAACTCCTCATTCCTGCATATGTGTCATTATATTATTGGTTCGTGCCACCACACATAATTACGGATCTGTCACCCTGATAATTAACAGTGGTGGCTCTAACCACTATCATCACGACACATGTGCAGGAATGTGGAGTTTCCTCCTAACCAGGTAGGAGGAAAATTACATTCATTATAAATAGTGGCGCATTTGACATTTGTTTGAGAATCAAATTGTGGAATTACATCATTTCCCCCAAATTGTGTGGAATGATGTAATTTCCAATTATTTTTTCACATTTTGTTAAAAGATGTCATTTTTTCTCTATATCCTTCATCTTAATATATGTTCATGCGAAAATGCATTGGAACCATCCAATATGGATATTCTCACCAATTTGATATTCTTACCAATTTGTTTGAATAGTGTCGCATTTGACATTTGTTTGAGAATCAAATTGTGGAATTACATCATTTCCCTCAAATTGTGGAATGATGTAATTTCCAATTATTTTTTCACATGAACAAATTTTGTTACTTAGTTCATTAACAACACTGTAATGAGGCTACAATAAATTTTTAATTATCAAAGATCTTAATACAGCAAATGATAATATATTCAGTGTAATGTATTTCGGGAAAATTATTTCGCTTTTAAATTATTTCGGCAAATTGTGGAATTACGTCATTTCCCTCAAATTGTGGAATGATGTCATTCCCCATTATATTTTCATATGTTATTAAAAGATGTCATTTTTTCTCTATACCCTTCATCTTAATATACGTACATGCGAAAATGCATTGGAACCATCCAATATCAATATTCTCACCAGTTTGATATTCTTACCAATTTTTCTAGTTCATTGTCAAACAAATTACATGCAAATGTTAATTCAATAACTTTATGAAACAAAGATTGCCAAATAATTATTTATTATTATATATAAATTGAAATGAAATAGATATAAAATCAAACATTTCAAATTTTTAGGAATATGAGTATTTTTTCTCAAATGAATACATACATGTACAAAGTCAATGGAAGATGACATACAAAGAAATAGGTGACTACCAATCTAGTAGTATACTTCCTCCGTCCCCAGAAAATTGTTGCGTTCTTTTTTTTATGTTATAGGAAATTTAAATCATTACTAGAAAAACTTCATTAAAATTTTTTGAAAAAATATAGTTCGAAAATAGACACATTAATTTATAATCTTCATTTAAAATATTTGATTTTACATACTAAAGTGTTAAAAAAATCATGATTAAATGCTAAAAACGAAATGCACCAGATTTTTTGGGACAAATGTAGTATTATTTTTCCCTTTGTTTAAACGAGAAAAAATGAAATTCTAACTAAAAAATTTGTGAGACTTAGCGAGAGACTAAATATTTGACTTGAAACTATAAGGTATAAGCACAGTGCACAAATGATGAAATTATATGGAATAATAAAGAAATCTCTCGATACAAAATGACAAAACATATGATTAATGATATTGCACTTAATTTGTATGATCCACAATCAGAAGATCTGGAATAACAGTCCTGCCATAAAATATATTTACGTGTTTTAGGTTATTATAATTTTACTCCCATGAACTATAATGACAACTGAATGAGAGAATTGAAAGAATCATTATTAAAAGAATGAGATAGAAAATGAAAGAGATTGACAAAATATCATAAGTTACAGATTAATTGCATATTAATGTATGAGTTGATCAATTACCGTGTAAATGATATCAATGCAAGGGGATAGTTTATGGCATTAATCTGCATATTTGGTGCTCTAATAAATTAGTTCAAGTAGCCAACTCGCGATCAAGGGAAAAAAGGATGCGCACAACTGACGTTTTAATTATAAACAACTTAATTGTAAATAAATTCCTTATAATTACATTTTTAGAGAATCAATATAATTAATTTGAATACTACCAATTAATGAATTGAATACTTTTTAGAGAATCAATCTAATTAATGAATTCAATATGGAGAGAATCAATCTAATTAATTTAATGACTGAAATTGGAAACCGATTCCTTAAAAAATAGTAGGCTGATTACTTAAAAAATGGTAGGCTGATTGATGCCTACATGACGTAAAAAAAACTTAGTCTAGTTGGTAACTACGTGGATCCTAGGTGTCCTCACGAAATCACTTCGTTCACTTTTTTTTCTCTAACTATTGTGGTAAGGTTCCCGTATTAGTATATAATAATAGATATGCATATAAGATAAAAGTAATTTTACAGTGGGATTAATTAATTAAGGTAATGTTGATGTAAAATATATTTCTGAGAAGAACACATATCTTAATGCGAGCATGGTACGGTCGCAGGTAACGGTGGAATCGCTACCAAGGGAAGTGTCAACATAGACCCACTACCAAGCCACAACTCAGGAATCAACTTTTTGGAGTGGTAATGGCTCGGGTAAGGTATAAGCCGCTACCCTCCAAGAAACTTCCCTAGGCTTTTCATTTTTTCTCTTCTCCTTCCCAAGACTAGCCAATATCTCCACCTCTCTCAACTCTCAACCCTTTTCCTTCTTCTAAACTCTTCATCTCTGTCAACTCTCAACCCTTCTGCATAGATCTGCCGCCTCAAGTGCAGAATAGGAGCCTCTTGTTCACCGCCATTTCACCAGTAACATTCTTTCCCTTTGTTATCTTTTGTTTTCCTCACTGTCCTTCTCCAAATCAGCTTTTTCACTACATCGCTGGAACAAATTATATTGCAACCATATCACAACTATCCTGCCTTATTTAGCGTGGTATAGGCTGCAATACAACCCGCAATATTTAAGACCGCACTAGTAGGCTTATTGCAGCCCATTCCACAATACGTATTGCGGCCTATTGCGGATAAGGCCGCATTAAACTGTATTTTTAATAAAAGAAAACTAAATTCATCCGGTTGAACTTAAATTCATCATCTACAACCTAGATTGTGCGCAGAAACACAACAAAACCCCAAAAATTGATCAAAAACTCATATTCGAAAGACACAAACTCAAACGTTTTTCTTTCATTTCTTCAATTTCTTGAACAGCAACTCAGTATGGATAATGTACAACGGAAATCAAACACAAAATCAGAAGAAAAATAACCTAGATCTACTATTGCTCAACACTAAAAAATTTCATATCTCAAATTCTAACACCTAGATATTCTTATTCTCCTTTCTAGCGCTGCTCTTCTCATTTCTAGCGCCGACGACAGCCATTGTCTACCACCCTTTCTTTGATGATTACGAACCCGTCTCTCCAGAACACTAGCACTGAAGAAGAAGAAGAGGAGGAGCAAGAAAGACGAAGAAGAATCAAGATCAGAAGCAGAATAGCAAGGAAGAAGAATCAAGATGAGAAGAATGAAGAGGAAGGAGAGCAATCGAAGAAGAAGAAGAAGAAAATGAAGAGATAGATCTATAGAGAGCGAGAGAGTTTTGAGTGCAAGTGAAAATAATGAAAATGGGAAAGAGGAGGAACTAAAATTAAGCACGGCCTTATTGCAGCTTAGGCCGCAATACGGTGTTATTGCGACAACTAGTTCATCTTTTATTGCAACATCTTTGTAATGCAGCCATTTGAACAATAATGGTCGCAATAAAACCAGTATCAACGATGTAGTGTTTTCTCCTCTTCCATATTCACTCTTCCTCACCCTTCACATAACCAAGCTTCCGAAAAGGGACCGTCGCTGTCCGACTTCTCCTATTTCTCTCCACCACCGCCGCTATCCTAGATTTCCAAGCGAGGCTAGAAATGTTGAAACAAATCCGTCAATAGCTAGAAATCTGGGTTTAGGAAACAAATCTGGGATGAATGTTGATGAATTTTCTGTGCTGAATGAATATTTGATGAATTTTATATGATTTTATATGATTTTATTTTTTATTTCATAAAATAAAACAGTAACGGCTTGATAGCGGAATATTCAATGGGTAACGCCTCATATGGTAGTACCTTAGGTAGCGGTTTCTGTAGCTTATATGGTAGCGGGGAAAGGTAACGACATGGCCGCTACACCGCCACCATTAATTTAAAGTCCAAGTAGTAATTAATTTGAACCAATTTTCACTACTCATGATCCGTAAAATTAACATAAAAATGAAAAATGCGTAAAATAACAAAATAAAAACCCATAAAGGCCAAAAAATAATGATAAGAAAATATTATTCACACGATCTATGATATTCACTATTAAAATAAATTTGATTAACATAAATATAAAATATTTAAAATCACTAAAATTTGAAAATTCCAAGAAAAGAACTAAAAAACTCCTAATATTCATGTAAAATTAAATACAAACAACATCCACAAAATCGCTTAAGTTACTATAGAAATACAAATACTCAAAAAAAACTACCATTATAAGAAACGGTAATAAAACCAAAAAAGATAGAAATAACTTTTTAAAATATAGTAAAAAATGGAAATGAACTATTATTTCCAAATGCAATTAAATTGTAACTACATTGAAAACAAAAAAAAAAAAATACTACCTCCATCTTTAAATAATTCTACATTTTGTTTTTACTGTTTTACAGTATTCAATCTATGATTTTTTCATGAATGTTTAGACATTTAAATTTAATAATTTATATTAATATCATAATTTGAAGTATAAACTTTCTAAAAATATTTTTTCTGGATTTTTAAAAACTTTTTATATTTGTTAAAATTTAGGTGAAACATTAAACCATGAATTGGAAATATTTATGTGCGATGGGAGGACTTGGGCAACGAACCGCGGTTCATGACCAAGTGAAGGTCAACGAGCCGTGCATGGTTCATGGCCAAGCCAACAGAAAGAAGAACGCGTATATGTATGTACCGATTTAATTAATTAAAGTCAAAACATGCAAGAACCGGGGAACTAATTCTCTCATTCATTTGTTTCAAAATCGGACATATTCTTAATCAACCAATCACAGAGCTGACCAATTCCAGAACAAGATTTGTTTAATATTTCAGCTTCAAATATTGTTGACAAATCAAAATTAATTAGGAAATTGAAGGTCAAATCCTTAATTTCATGAGAAGAAGCTAGACCAGAAATCCTATAAATTGCATGCATCAACCCAAGTCTTCCATCAACATCTCAAATCTTCATCTCCAATATTAATTTCCATCCATCCCAAACAATATAATATCTAGCAGCTCAATAAAGATCGATGAAAATGACTCTGCCATCATTCTTTCCCAGGCATCACTACCTTCAAACTATTATCATGTTCTTGGCAGCTGCAGTACTACTGTCATGGAGCAGTACTAGTACTGCTTCAGCCGCCTCCTCCACCAGCAACCTCCATGGCAGCTTCCTCAGCTGCCTCTCCCTTCACTCTGCAAACTCCTCGGCGGTGGTTTACACCCCAAACAACTCTTCCTACTCCTCCATTTTGGATTTCACAGCCCATAACGTGAGGTTCACCGAGCCAACAACACCACGCCCTCTCTTCATCATCACACCCACAAACACCGCCCATGTCCAAGCAGCGGTCATCTGCTCAAGGAAACACGGCCTAGAGATCCGGACTCGGAGCGGCGGCCATGACTATGAGGGCATTTCTTATGTTTCACCTCTACCTTTTGTTCTCATCGATATGATCAATCTCCGATCCATCGATATCGACACTGAAAACCAGGTTGCCTGGGTTCAAGTGGGCGCCACCCTCGGCCGCCTCTACTATTCCATTGCCGAAAGGACCACCACTCTTGCCTTTCCAGCAGGCATCAGTCCTAATGTGGGTGTCGGTGGTCACATTAGCGGAGGAGGTTACGGGATACTGCAACGCAAGTACGGCCTCGCAGCAGATAACACAATCGACGCCCAACTGGTTGACGTCGAGGGCAGACTCCTGGACAGGGAATCCATGGGCGAGGATCTCTTTTGGGCCATTAGAGGTGGGGGTGGCGCTAGCTTTGGAGTCATTATTGCGTTCAAGATAAAGCTAGTGCCCGTCCCGACATCGATGGCCGTGTGTTCGACCATCAAAACATCTAACCTCCAAAACACAAGCAAGCTTGTGCATGACTGGCAGACCGTCACGCCTGATATGCCAAGGGAGGTCTCCAGCTACCTTGTAATGAACCGTGCAAATACAAGTGTCGGGGCTGACTCTACCGTACAAGTAACGTTCTCGTTCCATTTTCTTGGGGGAGTTGATGAGTTCGTGGCCCTGATGCGGGACCGCTACCCCCAACTTGGACTTGCGAAACAAGACTGTGAGGAGGTTTCTTGGATTCAAGCGTGTTTGATCATGGCTGGTCTCTCAAGCGGATCTCCCAGAAGTTCTATGCTCAATAGGACCATTGACGCAGGCGTGTTCCGGGCCAACAAGTATTACGCCAAGATGAAATCCGACTACGTGCAGAAACCTATCCCTGAAAGCGCGATCCAAGGAATATGGGAAAGGTTTTCTGAACCGGAGGGAAGGATTGCTAGTGTGTACTTCATTGCCCATGGAGGCAAGATGAGTGAGATTCCGGAAGCTGAAATTCCTTACCCGCATAGAGCAGGAAACTTGTACTTTGCCGCATATGTGGCGTTCTGGGAAGAGGGAGGTATCGCGGAGTCACAAAGGCACATAAGCTGGAACAGGAGGCTTTATCGCTTCATGGGACGCTATGTCTCGAAATCTCCACGACAAGCATACATGAACTATAGGGATCTTGATGTTGGTACTAACAGGATTTCAGGGCGTACAAGCTTCGCGCAAGCTACCACTTGGGGCTTCAAGTACTTCAAGAACAACTTTTATAGGCTCGCACACATCAAAGCAAGGGTTGATCCTACCAATTTCTTCCGCAATGAGCAAAGCATCCCTCCCCTTCCCCTCTAGTGAAGAGGAGGTTGCAGAGGGATGAATAGTGTACCTAGGTAGAACAATATTCAATTTAGTTACTTCATTTCATTCATTTGATTGCTTGTTTTTTTTACAATAATTTTGATTATTCGGTTTGTATCCAAATTGTTTGGGTAGTATGAAGCATCTCTATCTTTCTTGCTTTTTATAATAAAACGCATGCGAAGTTGTCTCTTATAATTTGTAATTGCAAATGTTCATAATGACATGGTTGAAAAATCCCAAACCCAAAATTGACTAAAAACAATACTGCCACATAATCAGTTGAGCAGAAAGATTAAGAAATTTTGTTAGCTAGAGGATAATATTGGAATCTAATACTCGACTTTGTCACGGGTTTCACTTTTTTTAATAAAAAATTCTACCATGTTAATATGAACAAGAAACATTGATAATTGATACATATTTTGTTTACTATCCAAAACATATTAATGCAAAGGACAACAACAATTGAAAGTACATGCAACCGTAACGAATTGTCTCCCTCTAATCATGATCTCATTGTTCTTAACAACATTACACTTGATCCCTAAGTTCCACAATAGGGTGGTCTCAAGGTTGACAGAATCACATAACATGAACAAATATTGTTACTTAGTTCATTAACAACATTGTAATGAGGCTACAATAAATTATTAATTATCAAAGATCTTAATACATCAAATGATACCAACCATGTTCTTCTCTATTACAGAATATTCTTAATACAATATATTCAGTGTAATAAATTTCGGGAAAATTATTTTGCTTTTAAATTTTTTTAGTTAATTTGATTATTAGAAAAGTAACATGGATACCAACCATGTTCTTCTCTATTACAGAATATTCTGCAATAACCCGTCTGTTAACACTGTAGTGATCAATTTTGATCCAAATTAATGTTCGGTGGTAAATGTTATCCCATATCGAAAAGTTAGTGGTAAATAATGACTATATATTTTTAGAGCAAAACCTATTTTAAGACCAAACATGAATATCACTACGAACAAGATTTCTGAGGCCGATAAAATTTAGCATAGTAAATGAAATTTCTGCGACTTCACCTCTATTAGTAAATGAATAGCATATTATTATGTTGTAATTGTTATTTGGACAAAATAATTTATCTTATTAGGGGTATGTTCATTTAACGAAATTGAAAATAACTTAGAAATAAATTTTGAAGTTTTTGAATTAGATATGAAGTTTGTGAGAGGAAAATATAAGATAAATAATTGATTTGACATTTTCAAAAACAAATTTGGGGATAAAAATGGGTAAAGTATACACATAGTCCAATAACTTTATTTATTATCCTACAAGGTCCCATTTTAAGAATTTTTACCATTATGGTACATGGTCCTTTTTGGTTAATGATCCGTTAAGTTTAACTTATATTCGGGAAAATGATAAATGTAGCTTGTGAAATTTACTTAAAAAATCTATTTGCACATGAGTTTTGAACCTAACAATTTAATCACCCCAACCAATTATAAACTTAACAATTCTATCCAAACGTTTTCAAATTTCTTTCACCTAAACCTACCACACCTGCCGGACCACCGTCAAAAAGTCCTGATGGTACATTGTGAAGGAAATTGTTTTCCTCCTTCTCGGTTAGAAGGGAACTCCTCATTCCGGCATATGTGTCATGATATTATTGGTTCGTGTCATCACACATAATTACGGATCTAACGCCCCAATAATTAACGGTGATGGCTTCAACCACTATCATCATGACATGTGTGCAGAAAGTGGAGTTTCCTCCTACCCGGCTAGAAGAAAATTCTGTTCATTATGAATAGTGTTGCATTTAACATTTGTTTGAGAATGAAATTGTGGAATTACATCATTTCTCAAATTGTGGAATGATGTCATTCCCATTATTTTTCATATGTTATTAAAAGATGTCATTTTTCTCTATACCCTTCATTTTATTATACGTCATGAAAATGCATTGGAACCATCCAATATGGATATTCTCACAAGTTTGATATTCTTACCAATTTTTCTAGTTCATAGTAAAACAAATTACATGCAAATGTTAATTCAATAACTTTATGAAACAAAGATTGCCAAATAATTATTTACTATTATATATAAATTGAAATGAAATAGATATAAAATCAAATATTTCAAATTTTTAGGAATATGAGTATTTTTTTCTCAAATGAATACATACATGTACAAAGTCAAGGGAAGATGACATACAAAGAAGTAGGTGACTACCAATCTAGTAGTATACTACATCCGTCCCCAAAAAATTGTCGCTTTCTTCAATTTCTTGAATAACAACTCAGTATGGTTAATGTACAACGGATATCAAACACAAAATCAGAATAAAGATAACCTAGATCTACTTTTGCTCAACACTAAAAAATCTCAAATCTCAAATTCTAACAGCTAGATCTTCTTATTCTCCTTTCTAGCGCCCCTCCTCCTCTCAGTTATAGCATTGTCGACCTCCGTTGTCCACCACCGTTTCTTTGACGATGACAAACCCGTCTCTCCAGAACACTAGCGCTGAAGAAGAAGAAGAAGAAGAAGAGCAAGAGAGACGAAGAAGAATCAAGATCAGAAGCAGAAGCAAGGAAGAAGAATCAAGATGAGAAGAACGAAGAGGAAGGAGAGCAATCGAAGAAGAAGAAAATGAAGAGATAGATCTATAGAGAGAGTGAGAAAGTATTAACTGCAAGTGAAAATAATGAAAATGGGAAAGAGGAGGAACTAAAATTAAGCACGGCCTTATTGCACCCTTGTTGTGGCCTTATTGCAGCTTAGACCACAATACGGTGTTATTGCGACAGCTAGTTCACCTTTTATTGCGACGTCTTTGTAATGCAGCCATTTGAACAATAATGGTCGCAATAAAACCAGTATCAACTATGTATTGTTTTCTCCTCCTCCAGATTCACTCTTCCTCACCCTTCACATAACCAAGCTTCCGAAAAGGGACCGTCGCTGTCCGACTTCTGCTATTTCTCTCCACCACCGCCGCTATCCTAGATTTCCAAGCAAGGCTAGAAATGTTGAAACAAATCCGTCAATAGCTAGAAATTATCTGGGTTTAGTAACAAATCTGGGATGAATGTTGATGAATTTTCTATGCTGAATGAATATTTGATGAATTTTATATGATTTTATTTTTTATTTCATAAAATAAAATCGTAACGGCTTGGTAGCGGAATATTCAAGGTGTAACGCCTCATATGGTAGTACCTTAGGTAGCGGTTTCGTAGCTTATGGTAGCGTGGAAAGGTGGAAAGGTAACGGCATGGCCGCTACACCGCCACCATTAATTTAAAATCCAAGTAGTAAATAATTTGAACCAATTTTCACTACTCAAATCCGTAAAATTAACATAAAATTGAAAAATGTGTAAAATAACAAAATAAAAACCCATAAAGGCCAAAAAATAATGATAAGAAAATATTATTCACACGATCTATGATATTCACTATTAAAATAAATTTGATTAACATAAATATAAAATATTTAAAATCACTAAAATTTGAAAAATCCAAGAAAAAATCTAATAAAACTCCTAATATTCAGTAAAATTAAATACAAACAACATCCACAAAATCGCTTAAGATACTATAGAAATACAAATACTCAAAAAAAAATTACCATTATAAGAAACGGTAATAAAACCCAAAAAGATTGAAATAACTTTGTAAAATATAGTAAAAAATGGAAATGAACTATTATTTCCAAATGCAATTAAATTGTAACTACATTGAAAACAAAAACAAATACTACCTCCATCTTTAAATAATTCTACATTTTGTTTTTACTGTTTTACATATTCAATCTATGATTTTTTCATGAATGTTTAGACATTTAAATTTAATAATTTATATTAATATCATAATTTGAAGTATAAACTTTCTAAAAATATTTGTTCTGGATTTTTAAAACTTTTTATATTTGTTAAAATTTAGGTGAAACATTGAACCATGAATTGGAAATATTTATGTGTGATGGGAGGACTTGGGCAACGAACCGCGGTTCATGGCCAAGTGAAGGTCAACGAGCCGTGCATGGTTCATGGCCAAGCCAACAGAAAGAAGAACGCGTATATGTATGTACCGATTTAATTAATTAAAGTCAAAACATGCAAGAACCGGGGAACTAATTCTCTCATTCATTTGTTTCAAAATCGGACATATTCTTAATCAACCAATCACAGAGCTGACCAATTCCAGAACAAGATTTGTTTAATATTTCAGCTTCAAATATTGTTGACAAATCAAAATTAATTAGGAAATTGAAGGTCAAATCCTTAATTTCATGAGAAGAAGCTAGACCAGAAATCCTATAAATTGCATGCATCAACCCAAGTCTTCCATCAACATCTCAAATCTTCATCTCCAATATTAATTTCCATCCATCCCAAACAATATAATATCTAGCAGCTCAATAAAGATCGATGAAAATGACTCGCCATCATTCTTTCCTGCATCACTACCTTCAAACTATTATCATGTTCTTGGCAGCTGCAGATTATCATGGAGCAAGATTAGTACTGCTTCACCGCCTCCTCCACCAAAGAACCTCCATGGCAGCCTTCCTCACCGCCTCTCCCTTCACTCGCAAACTCCTCGGCGGTGGTTTACACCCCAAACAACTCTTCCTACTCCTCCATTTTGGATTTCACAGCCCATAACGTGAGGTTCACCGAGCCAACAACACCACGCCCTCTCTTCATCATCACACCCACAAACACCGCCCATGTCCAAGCAAATGTCATCTCGCTCAAGGAAACACGACCTAGAGATCCGGACTCGGAGCGGCGGCCATGACTATGAGGGCATTTCTTATGTTTCACCTCTACCTTTTGTTCTCATCGATATGATCAATCTCCGATCCATCGATATCGACACCGAAAACCAGGTTGCACGGGTTCAAGTGGGCGCCACCCTCGGCCGCCTACTATTCCATTGCCGAAAGGAGCACCACTCTTGCCTTTCCAGCAGGCATCAGTCCTAATGTGGGTGTCGGTGGTCACATTAGCGGAGGAGGTTACGGGATACTGCAACGCAAGTACGGCCTCGCAGCAGATAACACAATCGACGCCCACCTTGTTGACGTCGAGGGCAGACTCCTGGACAGGGAATCCATGGGTGAGGATCTCTTTTGGGCCATTAGAGGTGGGGGTGGCGCTAGCTTTGGAGTCATTATTGCGTTCAAGATAAAGCTAGTGCCCGTCCCGACATCGATGGCCGTGTGTTCGACCATCAAAACATCTAACCTCCAAAACACAAGCAAGCTTGTGCATGACTGGCAGACCGTCACGCCTGATCTGCCAAGGGAGGTCTCCAGCTACCTTGTAATGAACCGTGCAAATACAAGTGTCGGGGCTGACTCTACCGTACAAGTAACATTCTCGTTCCATTTTCTTGGGGGAGTTGATGAGTTCGTGGCCCTGATGCGGGACCGCTACCCCCAACTTGGACTTGCGAAACAAGACTGTGAGGAGGTTTCTTGGATTCAAGCGTGTTTGATCATGGCTGGTCTCTCAAGCGGATCTCCCAGAAGTTCTATGCTCAATAGGACCATTGACGCAGGCGTGTTCCGGCCAACAAGTATTACGCCAAGATGAAATCCGACTACGTGCGAAACCTATCCTGAAAGCGCGATCCAAGGAATATGGGAAAGGTTTTCAACCGGAGGGAAGGATTGCTAGTGTGTACTTCATTGCCCATGGAGGCAAGATGAGTGAGATTCCGGAAGCTGAAATTCCTTACCCGCATGAGCAGAAACTTGTACTTTGCCGCATATGTGGCGTTCTGGGAAGAGGGAGGTATCGCGGAGTCACAAAGGCACATAAGCTGGAACAGGAGGCTTTATCGCTTCATGGGACCCTATGTCTCGAAATCTCCACGACAAGCATACATGAACTATAGGGATCTTGATGTTGGTACTAACAGGATTTCAGGGCGTACAAGCTTCGCGCAAGCTACCACTGGGGCTTCAAGTACTTCAAGAACAACTTTTATAGGCTCGCACACATCAAAGCAAGGGTTGATCCTACCAATTTCTTCCGCAATGAGCAAAGCATCCCTCCCCTTCCCCTCTAGTGAAGAGGAGGTTGCAGAAGGATGAATAGTGCCTAGGTAGAACAATATTCAATTTAGTTATTTCATTCCATTCATTTGATTGCTTGTTTTTTTACAGTAATTTTGATTATTCGGTTTGTATCCAAATTGTTTGGGTAGTATGAAGCATCTCTATCTTTCTTGCTTTTTATAATAAAACGCATGCGGAGTTGTCTCTTATAATTTGTAATTGCAAATGTTCATATTGACATGGTTGAAAAATCCCAAACCCAAAATTGACTAAAAACAATACTGTCACATAATCAGTTGAGCAGAAAGATTAAGAAATTTTGTTAGCTAGAGGATAATATTGGAATCTAATACTCGACCTTGTCATGGGTTTCACTTTTTTTAATAAAACATTCTACCATGTTAATATGAACAAGAAACATTGATAATTGATACATATTTTGTTTACTATCCAAAACATATTAATGTAAAGGACAACAATAATTGAAAGTACATGCAACCGTAAAGAATTGTCTCCCTCTAATCATGATCTCATTGTTCTTAACAACATTACACTTGATCCCTAAGTTCCACAATAGGGTGGTCTCAAGGACAGAATCACATAACATGAACAAATGTTGTTACTTAGTTCATTAACAACACTGTAATGAGGCTACAATAAATTATTAATTATCAAAGATCTTAATACATCAAATGATAATATATTCAGTGTAATAAATTTTGGGAAAATTATTTCGCTTTTAAATTTTTTTGGTTAATTTGATTATTATAAAAGTAACATGGATACCAACCATGTTCTTCTCTATTACAGAATATTCTGCAATAACCCGTCTGTTAACACTGTAGTGATCAATTTTGATCCAAATTAAAGTTCGGTGGTAAATGTTATCCCATATAGAAATGTTAGTGGTAAATAATGACTACATATTTTTAGAGCAAAACCTATTTTAAGACCAAACAAGAATATGAATAAAATAGCATATTTACATTATTATGTAGTAAATGTTATTTGGACAAAATAATTAATCTTATTAGGGGTATGTTCATTTAACGAAATTGAAAATAACTTAGAAATAAATTTTGAAGTTTTTGAATTAGATATGAAGTTTGTGAGAGGAAAATATAAGATAAATAATTGATTTGACATTTTCAAAAAACAAATTTGGGGATAAAAAATGGGTAAAGTATACACATAGTCCAATAACTTTAATTATTATCCTACAAGGTCCCATTTTAAGAATTTTTACCATCATGGCACATGGTCGTTTTTGGTTAATGATCCGTTAAGTTTAACGGATATTCGGGAAAATGATAAATGTATCTTGTGAAATTTACTTAAAAAATCTATTTGCACATGAGTTTTGAACCTAACAATTTAATCACCCAAACCAATTATAAACTTAACAATTCTACCCAAAAGTTTTCAAATTTCTTTCACCTAAACCTACCACACCTGCCGGACCACCGTCAAAAAGTCCTGATGGTACATTGTGAAGGAAATTGTTTTCCTCCTTCTCGGTTAGAAGGGAACTCCTCATTCCGGCATATGTGTCATGATAATATTGGTTCGTGTCATCACACATAATTACGGATCTAACACCCCGGTAATTAACAGTGATGGCTTCAACCACTATCATCATGACACGTGTGCAGGAAAGTGGAGTTTCCTCCTACCCGGGCTGGAAGAAAATTCTGTTCATTATGAATAGTGTTGCATTTAACATTTGTTTGAGAATGAAATTGTGGAATTACATCATTTCCCTCAAATTGTGGAATGATGTCATTCCCCATTATTTTTTCATATGTTGTTAAAAGATGTCATTTTTTCTCTATACCCTTCATTTTATTATACGTACTGCGAAAATGCATTGGAACCATCCAATATCGATATTCTCACAAGTTTGATATTCTTACCAATTTTTCTAGTTCATAGTAAAACAAATTACATGCAAATGTTAATTCAATAACTTTATGAAACAAAGATTGCCAAATAATTATTTACTATTATATATAAATTGAAATGAAATAGATATAAAATCAAACATTTCAAATTTTTAGGAACATGAGTATTTTTTTTTTCTGAAATGAATATATACACGCACAAAGTTAAGGGAAGATGACATACAAAGAAGTAGGTGACTACCAATCTAGTAGTATACTTCCTCCGTCCCCAAAAAATTGTCGCTTTCTTCAATTTCTTGAATAACAACTCAGTATGGTTAATGTACAACGGATATGATCAAACACAAAATCAGAATAAAGACAACCTAGATCTACTTTTGCTCAACACTAAAAAATCTCAAATCTCAAATTCTAACACCTAGATCTTCTTATTCTCCTTTCTAGCGCCGCTCCTCCTCTCTATTATAGCGCTGTCGATCTCTGTTGTCCACCACCGTTTCTTTGACGATGACGAACACGTCTCTCCAGAACACTAGCGCTGAAGAAGAAAATGAAGAGCTAGAAAGACGAAGAAGAATCAAGATCAGAAGCAGAATAGCAAGGAAGAAGAATCAAGATGAGAAGAACGAAGAGGAAGGAGAGCAATCGAAGAAGAAGAAAATGAAGAGATAGATCTATAGAGAGAGCGAGAGAGTATTGAGTGCAAGTGAAAATAATGAAAATGGGAAAGAGGAGGAACTAAAATTAAGCACGACCTTATTGCACCCTTGTTGTGGCCTTATTGCAGCTTAGGCCACAATACGGTGTTATTGCAACAGCTAGTTCACCTTTTATTGCGACGTCTCTGTAATGCAGCCATTTGAACAATAATGGTCGCAATAAAACCAGTATCAACTATGTATTGTTTTCTCCTCCTCCAGATTCACTATTCCTCACCCTTCACATAACCAAGCTTCCGAAAAGGGACCGTCGCTGTCCGACTTCTCCTATTTCTCTCCACCACCGCCGCTATCCTAGATTTCCAAGCGAGGCTAGAAATGTTGAAACAAATCCGTCAATAGCTAGAAATCTGGGTTTAGGAACAAATCTGGGATGACTGTGAATTTTCTGTGCTGAATGAATATTTGATGAATTTTATATGATTTTATTTTTTATTTTTTATTTCATAAAATAAAACAGTAACGGCTTGATAGCGGAATATTCAATGTGTAACGCCTCATATGGTAGTACCTTAGGTAGCGGTTTCTGTAGCTTATATGGTAGCGGGGAAAGGTAACGACATGGCCGCTACACCGCCACCATTAATTTAAAGTCCAAGTAGTAATTAATTTGAACCAATTTTCACTACTCATGATCTGTAAAATTAACATAAAAATGAAAAATGCGTAAAATAACAAAATAAAAACCCATAAAGGCCAAAAATAATGATAAGAAAATATTATTCACACGATCTATGATATTCACTATTAAAATAAATTTGATTAACATAAATATAAAATATTTAAAATCACTAAAATTTGAAAATTCCAAGAAAAGAACTAAAAAACTCCTAATATTCATGTAAAATTAAATACAAACAACATCCACAAAATCGCTTAAGTTACTATAGAAATACAAATACTCAAAAAAAACTACCATTATAAGAAACGGTAATAAAACCAAAAAAGATAGAAATAACTTTTTAAAATATAGTAAAAAATGGAAATGAACTATTATTTCCAAATGCAATTAAATTGTAACTACATTGAAAACAAAAAAATACTACCTCCATCTTTAAATAATTCTACATTTTGTTTTTACTGTTTTACAAAGATTCAATCTATGATTTTTTCATGAATGTTTAGACATTTAAATTTAATAATTTATATTAATATCATAATTTGAAGTATAAACTTTCTAAAAATATTTTTTCTGGATTTTTAAAAACTTTTTATATTTGTTAAAATTTAGGTGAAACATTGAACCATGAATTGGAAATATTTATGTGTGATGGGAGGACTTGGGCAACGAACCGCGGTTCATGGCCAAGTGAAGGTCAACGAGCCGTGCATGGTTCATGGCCAAGCCAACAGAAAGAAGAACGCGTATATGTATGTACCGATTTAATTAATTAAAGTCAAAACATGCAAGAACCGGGGAACTAATTCTCTCATTCATTTGTTTCAAAATCGGACATATTCTTAATCAACCAATCACAGAGCTGACCAATTCCAGAACAAGATTTGTTTAATATTTCAGCTTCAAATATTGTTGACAAATCAAAATTAATTAGGAAATTGAAGGTCAAATCCTTAATTTCATGAGAAGAAGCTAGACCAGAAATCCTATAAATTGCATGCATCAACCCAAGTCTTCCATCAACATCTCAAATCTTCATCTCCAATATTAATTTCCATCCATCCCAAACAATATAATATCTAGCAGCTCAACAAAGATCGATGAAAATGACTCTGCCATCATTCTTTCCCAGGCATCACTACCTTCAAACTATTATCATGTTCTTGGCAGCTGCAGATTATCATTCATGGAGCAAGATTAGTACCGCTTCAGCCGCCTCCTCCACCAAAGAACCTCCATGGCAGCCTTCCTCACCGCCTCTCCCTTCACTCGCAAACTCCTCGGCGGTGGTTTACACCCCAAACAACTCTTCCTACTCCTCCATTTTGGATTTCACAGCCCATAACGTGAGGTTCACCGAGCCAACAACACCACGCCCTCTCTTCATCATCACACCCACAAACACCGCCCATGTCCAAGCAAATGTCATCTGCTCAAGGAAACACGGCCTAGAGATCCGGACTCGGAGCGGCGGCCATGACTATGAGGGCATTTCTTATGTTTCACCTCTACCTTTTGTTCTCATCGATATGATCAATCTCCGATCCATCGATATCGACACTGAAAACCAGGTTGCCTGGGTTCAAGTGGCGCCACCTCGGCCGCCTCTACTATTCCATTGCCGAAAGGAGCACCACTCGTGCCTTTCCAGCAGGCATCAGTCCTAATGTGGGTGTCGGTGGTCACATTAGCGGGGAGGTTACGGGATACCGCAACGCAAGTACGGCCTCGCAGCGAGATAACACAATCGACGCCCAACCGGTTGACGCCGAGGCGAGACTCCTCGACAGGGAATCCATGGGCGAGGATCTCTTTTGGGCCATTAGAGGTGGGGGTGGCGCTAGCTTTGGAGTCATTATTGCGTTCAAGATAAAGCTAGTGCCCGTCCCGACATTGATGGCCGTGTGTTCGACCATCAAAACATCTAACCTCCAAAACACAAGCAAGCTTGTGCATGACCGTGCACCGTCACGCCCGATATGCCAAGGGAGGTCTCCACTACCTTGTAATGAACCGTGCAAATACAAGTGTCGGGCCGACTCTACCGCACAAGTAACGTTCTCGTTCCATTTTCTTGGGGAGTTGATGAGTTCGTGGCCACGATGCGGGACCGCTACCCCCAACTTGGACTTGCGAAACAAGACCGCGAGGAGGTTTCTTGGATTCAAGCGTGTTTGATCATGGCTGGTCTCTCAAGCGGATCTCCCGAAGTTCTATGCTCAATAGGACCATTGACGCAGCGTGTTCCGCCAACAAGTATTACGCCAAGATGAAATCCGACTACGTGCGAAACCTATCCCCGAAAGCGCGATCCAAGGAATATGGGAAAGGTTTTCAACCGGAGGGAAGGATTGCTAGTGTGTACTTCATTGCCCATGAGGCAAGATGAGTGAGATTCCGGAAGCTGAAATTCCTTACCCGCATGAGCAGAAACTTGTACTTTGCCGCATATGTGGCGTTCGGGAAGAGGGAGGTATCGCGAGTCACAAAGGCACATAAGCTGGAACAGGAGGCTTTATCGCTTCATGGGACGCTATGTCTCAAATCTCCACGACAAGCATACATGAACTATAGGGATCTTGATGTTGGTACTAACAGGATTTCAGGCGTACATAAGCTTCGCGCAAGCTACCACTTGGGGCTTCAAGTACTTCAAGAACAACTTTTATAGGCTCGCACACATCAAAGCAAGGGTTGATACATTACGGTCACCCGAGCGGGTTGCGGCCGGGTGACCGGGCCCGGTTTTAGCTGCGGGTCACGTTTTCGGCGTTCAGACGGCTCCCGAGCCCTATCCGAGTATCATTTTGGCGAACCCTTCCGTATTTGAGGTCGTGTGGGTCCCCGGACGTTTCCGCCGAAAATATTTTTCCGGCGCCGGGGTTGTCGGGGTCGCCTCGGGGACGTACAGCGGGCTCGGTAGCGCTCTTGAGACCTCAGTTTGGGAAGCCGTTTGTAGTTTTGGAGTCGTGGTGACGTCCCGAGGTGTTTGTGGAGTTTAATATTTGGGGACGGGACGTTCGGTTCGGCGACTCCCGGGCTCGGGGACGGGAATCCCGGGCTCGGGATGGAAATTTTCTGACGGCTTTGGGGTAAGTTGTGTTTGAATTTAAGATGGAATTTATGGGAATTTTTATAGAATTTTGGAGTGACGGAATTTCGGTTCAGTTGTCACGCCGCACGTCGGGTTTTGGTTCGGGTTCAGCGAGCTCGGTAGGACACTCCGGAAGGGCAAATGAATTTCTGAAAAATGTTCTGTGAATGTTATAATATTCTGAAGATTGTGTCCGAGTTTCATTAATTTTGGAATTCGGTAATTATTTTTGGGCAAAAGAATTGGAACTTTCGGAGAAATTGGGAGTTAAATTAGTAATTGGCCACAAAAATTACACGTATTCAGCATGGGCATCAGCAGCCCATTTTCGGCAGCATTGGGAGACATGAGAGACACATGTCTTTATGTTATTTAAAGTGGGAGAGTATGGGTTAAAAAGGGAGAAAATATATAAGGTTAATTATTTGCACAAAATGAAACTCATTTCATTTCTTCTTCTTTCTTCCTTCTCTTCTCTCTCTGCCGAAACTATGAGCAGCCATGGGTGCTGTTCACCAAGCTTCTCCTTCTTCAATTCTTGGCTAAATTCAACAAGGGGTTGGCTCCAACCATTGGTAAGCTTCCTTCCTTCTTCTCTTTTCAAGTTGATAACATGTTTTGGTGGAGAAAAGAGAGCTAAATTTGGAATTCATGGTTGTTCTTCACTACATGATTGAGTGATCCTCTCCCTCCCATCTTTTAGTATGTTGTTCTTGGGCTTGAGGGGAGTGATAATCAAGTGTTAGATTTTGGGAAAAACTCCTTGGATGAGAAACCCTCTTTGGCCGAATTTTTGGGAAAATTCCAAAATAATGTGTGTTTGTTATCTTGCTTCATGCTTCAAGTATGTTAATCCTAGCATGATTCTAAGCTTATGTGTGGATTCAATTTGATGGAAAATAAGTTGGGTTGAAAAACCCCCATTAAGGCCGAATCATTCAAATTGGGGTTTTGTGGATTTTGATGCAATTGGTTAGTAATGTGGGTTAAGAAATGAAATTGATGATTAGTGGGATTAATTGGAAGCTTGAACGGTTTGAATTGGAAGTGTGGTGAACAATTGGTTAAGGATCAAATTGTTGAAGTGATTCTTTTTCAATCTTGGTGGTGTGTGTTGATTGAATTGGATGCTAAATTGGTAATGTGGGTGAAAGTAGGTGTGTTATGACGTTTGAAATACCATTTTCGGGTTAGAAATGAGAAAGTTAGTTTTATACGAGTTTACCGGGAAAAGTGTCTGGAATGCGGGTTTAAGGGTTGGAATATGTTTGCGGGTGTTGGAATAACAATGTTCAGGCTCGGTTTGTAAAACCGAGCTTTCTGTGGAATTTTCCGGGAAAGTGCGGGTTTGTGCGGAAATTGTTTTCTGGGGGTTGTTTGGATGTGTTCTGATCCAACTATGGTTGTACAGCTTAATTCTGCGTTGGTGGAGTAGCGCGGACCCGTAGGAGCTAGTTGTGCATTTCGGGTCGGGAGTTGGGATCTTCCGAGTGTTGGGCTGCGCGCCGTTTCGAGGTAAGGGCTTAATTTGGTAAAACGACGCTTGTTCTGCTTCAAGGCCCGGATGACCTTAGAGGCCCGGGTTCCTATTCTGTTCTGTATATGGTTATCAGGTAATGTTATTTCTGTTTATGTTTATGTATTCTTATTATTATTATATGTTCTGTTCTGTGTCCGCACTGAAGGGGTGCCGACATTCTGCGTATCCGCACCAGGAGTGCCGATACTTCTGTTCTGTGTCCGCACTGAAGGGGTGCCGACATTCTGCGTGTATCCGCACCGTGATTGCCGATACTTCTGTTCTGTGACCCTACGACAGTTTGGGGCTCGCGACCCCAGCCGGTACCGTGCTATCTGCTCTGCTCGACCAGATATTCTCACCTCTCGCTGAGGGCCGTCACATGGTCGCTCGGCGGTTGGACCGCATATGTGTTGGATTCTGATTTACGTTATACTTTATGTTTATATGTACACGCATATGCTGTGATATTCTGTTTTGCAGGTTCAGATTGTTGCCCTGTGGGCAAACTGCACTTTTACCTTAAGCCCTTACTGAGTCCTTTCGAGGACTCACCCTTTTATTTGTTTACCATCTTTCAGTACGATCGACAAGCAACCAGCGGAGTAGAGATCCGCGGTGCTTCCCGACATTTTGGGTTCTCAGAGCGCAGCAGTACCACGTGCGGGAATTCTTGAGCGAGAGGCTTCGATTCCGCGCTAGGTATATACATAGGATTTTGTTTAATGGCTCAGAGTGTAATCGCATGCATATAGGTCGATCATGTTTTGGATGTGTATATATTCTTGAGATATATTCTGCTTCTGTTGTTTTCTGTGTCGAGGGCGGGGCCCCGACTTGCCTATATGGGATTTGTTATGATATGAATTCAGTGTTTCTGTCGTTGTTACGATGAGCTATGTTTGGTATACCATGAACTGCTTGGTTGGTGTTTTGTCGAGTTATCATGTGTACTTGCCATGGGTTCTGTAGGTTGCTAGTCTATACTCGTTTGTTCTGTATTTGAGCTCGATGCTCCGCTGCCGCGCTTTCCGTCGTAAGTTCCGGTTCTCCGACGTCGCGGCCGGCTCCACCTCCGCAACCGGGCGGGGTGGCCGTGACATGATCCTACCAATTTCTTCCGCAATGAGCAAAGCATCCCTCCCCTTCCCTCTAGTGAAGAGGAGGTTGCGAGGGATGAATAGTGTACCTAGGTAGAACAATATTCAATTTAGTTACTTCATTTCATTCATTTGATTGCTTGTTTTTTTTACAATAATTTTGATTATTCGGTTTGTATCCAAATTGTTTGGGTAGTATGAAGCATCTCTATCTTTCTTGCTTTTTATAATAAAACGCATGCGAAGTTGTCTCTTATAATTTGTAATTGCAAATGTTCATAATGACATGGTTGAAAAATCCCAAACCCAAAATTGACTAAAAACAATACTGCCACATAATCAGTTGAGCAGAAAGATTAAGAAATTTTGTTAGCTAGAGGATAATATTGGAATCTAATACTCGACTTTGTCACGGGTTTCACTTTTTTTAATAAAAAATTCTACCATGTTAATATGAACAAGAAACATTGATAATTGATACATATTTTGTTTACTATCCAAAACATATTAATGCAAAGGACAACAACAATTGAAAGTACATGCAACCGTAACGAATTGTCTCCCTCTAATCATGATCTCATTGTTCTTAACAACATTACACTTGATCCCTAAGTTCCACAATAGGGTGGTCTGGGTTGACAGAACTGTCATAACATGAACAAATATTGTTACTTAGTTCATTAACAACATTGTAATGAGGCTACAATAAATTATTAATTATCAAAGATCTTAATACATCAAATGATACCAACCATGTTCTTCTCTATTACAGAATATTCTTAATACAATATATCCAGTGTAATAAATTTCGGGAAAATTATTTTGCTTTTAAATTTTTTTAGTTAATTTGATTATTAGAAAAGTAACATGGATACCAACCATGTTCTTCTCTATTACAGAATATTCTGCAATAACCCGTCTGTTAACACTGTAGTGATCAATTTTGATCCAAATTAATGTTCGGTGGTAAATGTTATCCCATATCGAAAAGTTAGTGGTAAATAATGACTATATATTTTTAGAGCAAAACCTATTTTAAGACCAAACATGAATATCACTACGTAGAGAAGACAAGATTTACTGCGGCGGAGGCCGCAGTAAACTGATTTACTGCGGCTTACTGCGGCCTCTGCCGCAGTAAATATCGTAGTAAATGAAATTTATCGCGCCATCATGCGACCTCTCATAAAGAAATATCGTAGTAAATGAATAGCATATTATTATGTTGTAATTGTTATTTGGACAAAATAATTTATCTTATTAGGGGTATGTTCATTTAACGAAATTGAAAATAACTTAGAAATAAATTTTGAAGTTTTTGAATTAGATATGAAGTTTGTGAGAGGAAAATATAAGATAAATAATTGATTTGACATTTTCAAAAAAGAAATTTGGGGATAAAAAATGGGTAAAGTATACACATAGTCCAATAACTTTATTTATTATCCTACCAGGGTCCCATTTTAAGAATTTTTACCATTATGGTACATGGTCCTTTTCAGTTAATGATCCGTTAAGTTTAACTTATATTCGGGAAAATGATAAATGTAGCCTGTGAAATTTACTTAAAAAATCTATTTGCACATGAGTTTTGAACCTAACAATTTAATCACCCCAACCAATTATAAACTTAACAATTCTATCCAAACGCTTTTCAAATTTCTTTCACCTAAACCTACCACACTGACCACCGTCAAAAAGTCCCGATGGTACATTGTGAAGGAAATTGTTTTCCTCCTTCTCGGTTAGAAGGGAACTCCTCATTCCGGCATATGTGTCATGATATTATTGGTTCGTGTCATCACACATAATTACGGATCTAACGCCCGGTAATTAATAAGGATGGCTTCAACCACTATCATCATGACATGTGTGCAGAAAGTGGAGTTTCCTCCTACCCGGCTAGAAGAAAATTCTGTTCATTATGAATAGTGTTGCATTTAACATTTGTTTGAGAATGAAATTGTGGAATTACATCATTTCCCTCAAATTGTGGAATGATGTCATTCCCCATTATTTTTTCATATGTTATTAAAAGATGTCATTTTTTCTCTATACCCTTCATTTTATTATACGTACTGCGAAAATGCATTCGAACCATCCAATATTGATATTCTCACAAGTTTGATATTCTTACCAATTTTTCTAGTTCATAGTAAAACAAATTACATGCAAATGTTAATTCAATAACTTTATGAAACAAAGATTGCCAAATAATTATTTACTATTATATATAAATTGAAATGAAATAGATATAAAATCAAATGTTTCAAATTTTTAGGAATATGAGTATTTTTTCTCAAATGAATACATACATGTACAAAGTCAAGGGAAGATGACATACAAAGAAGTAGGTGACTACCAATCTAGTAGTATACTTCATCCGTCCCAAAAATTGTCGCTTTCTTCAATTTCTTGAATAACAACTCAGTATGGTTAATGTACAACGGATATCAAACACAAAATCAGAATAAAGATAACCTAGATCTACTTTTGCTCAACACTAAAAAATCTCAAATCTCAAATTCTAACAGCTAGATCTTCTTATTCTCCTTTCTAGCGCCCCTCCTCCTCTCAGTTATAGCATTGTCGACCTCCGATGTCCACCACCGCTTCTTTGACGATGACAAACCCGTCTCTCCGTAACACTAGCGCTGAAGAAGAAGAAGAAGAAGAGCAAGAGAGACGAAGAAGAATCAAGATCAAAGGTAAGCAAGGAAGAAGAATCAAGATGAGAAGAACGAAGAGGAAGGAGAGCAATCGAAGAAGAAGAAGAAGAAGAAGAAGAAGAAAATGAAGAGATAGATCTATAGAGAGTGAGAAAGTATTAACTGCAAGTGAAAATAATGAAAATGGGAAAGAGGAGGAACTAAAATTAAGCACGGCCTTATTGCACCCTTGTTGTGGCCTTATTGCGGCTTAGACCACAATACGGTGTTATTGCGGCAACTAGTTCACCTTTTATTGCGACGCCTTTGTAATGCAGCCATTTGAACAATAATGGTCGCAAAACCAGTATCAACGATGTAGTGTTTTCTCCTCCTCCAGATTCACTCTTCCTCACCCTTCACATAACCAAGCTTCCGAAAAGGGACCGTCGCTGTCCGACTTCTGCTATTTCTCTCCACCACCGCCGCTATCCTAGATTTCCAAGCAAGGCTAGAAATGTTGAAACAAATCCGTCAATAGCTAGAAATCTGGGTTTAGTAACAAATCTGGGATGAATGTTGATGAATTTTCTATGCTGAATGAATATTTGATGAATTTTATATGATTTTATTTTTTATTTCATAAAATAAAATCGTAACGGCTTGGTAGCGGAATATTCAAGGTGTAACGCCTCATATGGTAGTACCTTAGGTAGCGGTTTCTGTAGCTTATGGTAGCGTGGAAAGGTGGAAAGGTAACGGCATGGCCGCTACACCGCCACCATTAATTTAAAATCCAAGTAGTAAATAATTTGAACCAATTTTCACTACTCAAATCCGTAAAATTAACATAAAATTGAAAAATGTGTAAAATAACAAAATAAAAACCCATAAAGGCGAAAAAATAATGATAAGAAAATATTATTCACACGATCTATGATATTCACTATTAAAATAAATTTGATTAACATAAATATAAAATATTTAAAATCACTAAAATTTGAAAAATCCAAGAAAAAATCTAAAAAAACTCCTAATATTCAGTAAAATTAAATACAAACAACATCCACAAAATCGCTTAAGATACTATAGAAATACAAATACTCAAAAAAAAATTACCATTATAAGAAACGGTAATAAAACCCAAAAAGATTGAAATAACTTTGTAAAATATAGTAAAAAATGGAAATGAACTATTATTTCCAAATGCAATTAAATTGTAACTACATTGAAAACAAAAACAAATACTATCTCCATCTTTAAATAATTCTACATTTTGTTTTTACTGTTTTGCAGTAGTCAATCTATGATTTTTTCATGAATGTTTAGACATTTAAATTTAATAATTTATATTAATATCATAATTTGAAGGATAAACTTTCTAAAAATATTTGTTCTGGATTTTTAAAAACTTTTTATCTTTGTTAAAATTTTGGTGAAACATTGAACCATGAAATAGTAAAGTCAAAGTGTAGAATTATTTGGGGACGGAGGGAGTATAAATCTAAGTGTATATGAGTGAATCCTAGAGACACTACGTGGGGAGGACCATTTTCACTGCGGCCGTTACTGCGGTTACGGCCGCAGTGAACGAACTGCGCGGCAGTGGCAGTTCGCTTTACTGCGGCTATAACCGCAGTGAGTCCGCAGTAAGCCCTCGTGGACCACGTACCCTACCTACCACCATCCCTACTGCGGCCATGTACTGCGGAAGAGGCCGCAGTAGACTCTTTTATATATACCCCCACTTCCTTCCAATTCATTCCGCACTTCGCAAAATCTCTCCTCTCTAAACTTCAACTTCGGGTGGAAGTCATGTACCTTCGATTTTAGGTGTATTACTGAGGTAATAAATATTTTATGTATTTATTTATAGTTACATAGTTTTTCATTTAATTCAATTTAAGTTATGTGTTGGTAATTTTATTTTCTTTTTAAGTAATTTAATTAAATTAGCTGAGTCGTAGTTCCTGTCTATGAAAACTTGTAAGAATATATTTTTTTACACTTTATTTCAATATTTTGGAATAACGGTGTAAAATAATATATTGTACAGAGTTTTCATGGATTGTCCAAGTTTGACAGTTTGTAAAAGTTTACTATCGGTGTATTAAACTTTTATGGTTGTGTATGTAAAACTGAACGGATTACATAAGTTTCGGTCGTATTTTAGTCTTGTTCCACGTTATACATTGCTCGGGAGTAATATTCTAGAGAAATGGTATAGTGTGGAACTAAGGCGAAATGCTGCCGAAATTTATGTAATTACAGTTTTACGTACGCAACGATAAAATTTTCTTCACTAATAGTACTTTTATGAACAGGATAGGATAGGACCCATGCACCCTGGATTAGGCGAAAATGATATGTGAATATTTATATATGAATGTATGTGCAGTATTAAGTACATTTGTGTTTGGTTACTGTAATATATAATTAATTGTCATGTTCGTTATTGTTTTTATTGATGAATGAATGATCATAGGAAAAACCGTAAATGGGCGAAGGACATGATTGGATGTATCGGCGCTTTGAGGAAGGGACTCGCTATATAAGTGAAAGATTTTGGACCGGGCTTCATGAATTCTTGGATTATGCTTTTTTTGTTGCTAAATCGAATGGAGAAGAACTGGTAAAATACCCGTGTAAAATTTGTAAAAATAGATACTATTATGATCGAATTACAGTTGGCAATCATTTACTATTAGACGGATTTAAACCCGATTATCATGTGTGGGATTGTCATGGTGAACGACTTGAGATCAATCCATGTGTTTATCGAGGTTATCAATTTGACGAACTAGCGCCGACATCATCAAATCATGCAAGTACGAGTACCGCAATACATAATTCTTCCGAGGGTAGCCAAGAACGGCCGCTTACGAAGAAATGGTTCGTGATGCGTTTGTTTCATGAGCACTCTAATAATTTTGAAAATGATCGAGTAATGACGATGAGGACGTTTCAGCTCCCCAAGTGCCAAACGAAAGGGCGCAACAGTTTTTTCAACTGTTGTGTGATGCATCAAAACCTTTATATGAAGGTTGTGGTGATAAGTACACCAAATTATCGGTTATATCCAAGTTGTTGAATATGAAGAGTCAACACAATGTATCAGATGCCTTTTTCTCTGAGATGATCGGATATATCAATGAAATATTACCTGGAGGAAACTCGTTGCCAACGAGCATGTTTAGTACGAAAGCTATGTTGAAGGAGCTGGTTATCAGATAGAATAATTCACGCTATAGAATAATTGTATGTTGTTCTATGGTAGCTTCAGCAAGTTATTGAATTGTAGGTGTGTGTAGCGGATAGGTATGAAGTGAGTGATCCGGGAAATAAACCGAAAAATCTTTTACTATATTTACCAATCACTTAGCGGATACAACGGCTTTACCAGTCGTCTAAAACCGCAGAGTTCATGACATATCATATTAGAGCAAGTGGAAATGTATCTGACATTGTTGGACATCCATCTCAATGTGAGGCATGGAAACACGTCGACGAAATGTATCCGAATTTTGCACAGGAATACCGAAGCGTACGATTGGGGATAAGTACTGATGGCTTTAACCCATTGTTTGAAACAGGACAATCGTATTCGATGTGGCCGGTATTCATCGTTGTTTACAACCTACCGCCTGATTTATGCATGAAGGAGCCATACACTTTCATGCCTCTGCTAATTCCAGGTCCCCGATCTCCTGGTCGTAACATTGACGTGTTTCTACGTCCACCGATTGAGGAGCTACAAGTTTTATGGAATACGGGAGTGGAAACTTAGGATGCGCACCGTAATCGTAACTTTGTTATGCGAGCATGTTTGCTTTGGACGATAAGTGATTTTCCGCGCACGGAATGCTATCGGGCCGGAGTACGCATGGATGACTTGCATGCCCATACCGCATGAGTGATGTTAATAGCTTTCATTGAAGCATGGACGGAAAACCAGTTGGTGGGGTTGTCATAGGAGATTTTTACCACGCCGGCATGCTTTGCGTAATAATATCAATCGTGCGGACAAACTGACCGTAGCATCCGTGTGTGTATAAGTCAGGTCATGAGATCTTAAGGGATCTTCATAGGATTGTATTCTCAGCATTCGGAATACCGTGGGACAAAATGAGGGTTGACAAGTTTGGTGATGAGCACAATTGGGTGAAGAAATTAATTTTCTGGGAGTTGTCGTATTGGGTAGACTTGAAAGTACGCCACTGTCTGGATGTAATGCACATTGAAAAAAACTGTTTTGATAACATTTTCTACACAGTTTTGAACGTGAAAGGGAAAACGAAGGATAATGCACAGTCGAGACGCGATTTGCAGGAGTTAAATCTCCATGATGAACTGTGATAAGTGCAAATTAGTATATATATTTTACTCTCAATTTTGCATATAAACTCAATTAATTGCTATGTTCTCATTAGTTTGCAAGAGTTTTGTAGGATTCCACTTTGGAAGGTATTTGATCAAAATTGAGAAGTTGAAGGCTAAATTGGCAAGATAATAGAAGTTTGAGGTAAATTTGAAAGAAAGATGGAAGCTGGTGACTAAAGTGACACAAGGGAAAAGTGTTGGGGTCAAAGTGCACAACTAATAAAAGTTTGAGGAAAGAGATGAGGTTTATGCCAAAACCTAGTCCAATTTGGACTAGGTTTCACGTGGAGAAAGAGGGAGCTCGCATCACGAGCAGGAAAATACGGCCATTCGGCCAGAAAGAGGAGAACAAGGTGGAGGCTGAGCCAAACTGGGAAATTGATCACCGTTCTTCGCCGCTTTTTCTTCCCAAAAATTCTGGTTTTATTGTTTTATTATTTCTTGCCATTAAATATGTCTAGTGGCTAGTTTTCTTAATACTTTATAGGATTGTTTTGTGAAGCTTAAACCTAAGATTTGATACTTTAGTTCTATATATTATTATTCCATGATACTTGTTTAATTGCTCGGATAGTTCATGCATTATTCTTTTGGCCAGAGAATATTTGTGGTATGCTTCGCTTAGACATAAGGAAGTATTACTAGACCACATGGTAATTATGCTATACTTCGTCATAGAGCAATGACTTGTCATGGGTTTAGGAAGGAGATGGATCACTAAAACAATTAAAGTGGAGCGATGACTGTGTTTTAATTACCTAAGTGGAATGCTTGATAGAGGACATCTAGAATTGATACATCGACTAACAAGTTCAGAATAATAATTGTGGGTAATTCTAAATTGTCAAACTCAAGTTTAAGTGGATCAATAATCCTAGGAGGTAGTTTTAGTATTTAATTTCTTAATCACTTTGCAATTATATTTAGTTAATTAATTCTCTCTTCCATAAATCAATCATTCACCTATTTTATTTTCTTAATTCTTACACAAATTATTGGAATCACAAGTCCCTGTGGATTCGACCCGGTACTCACCGGATTACTACTTGTCTGACCACCGTACACTTGCGGTGTTGCGACCAAGTTTTTGGCGCCGTTGCCGGGGACTTGTTTATTTTCTTGAAATTTCCATGATGAACTGCATTTGAGCATTGGTCGGACTGGGAAACCATTTCAATCGAAGGCGTTATACACGTTAAACGATGATCAAATTGCGATGATTTGCAATTGGTTGAAGCATATCGTTAAACTTCCCGATGGGTATGCATCTAACATTGGCAGATGTGTCAATACGGCAAACAATACTTTTTACAGTATGAAAACCCATGATTGTCATGTGTTCATGCAGAAGCTGCTGCCCGTTACATTACGTGGTTTCATCCCTGACGGCATTTGGATGGCAATTGCAGAATTTTGCAAATTCTTTAGACTATGTTCTAAGGATATTCAGTTGGACGATGTGGAGAAGCTTGATGAATTAATCATCGTAACATTGTGCAAGTTGGAAAAGATCTTCCCGCCATCATTCTTTGACTCCATGGAACATCTTACTATGCATCTACCTTGGCACCTTCGAACTTGTGGACCTGTCGGCTATTGGAGGATGTTTTCTTTTCGAAAGGAATATGAAGAAGTTGAAAGCAAAATGTGCGAACAAACAATTTTTGGAGGTCTCGATCATTGAAAAGTTCCGGATACAGGAGATAGCTTTTTTGTGAGCATTACATGGAAAATAATCAAGGAACACGGTGAACCCTCACATACGGAACGAAATTAATTTTTCGACGCTTGTTAACGATCCGGGACTATCGATTTTCAGTCATCCTACAAGAACGTTTGGGAAGGCTCGGCTCGAGATTTGTCTCTGAAGAAGTAAATCATGTCCAAACATACATTCTTCGTAATTGTCGGGAGGTGGAGCAATTCGTAATTTGATTTAACGAGTTGTCCCGCAATCGGTTCCCGTAAATGAACGATGATGCCGTGGACAACTTACTACCGCGTAGTTTGCACGTTGGTTCAAGAATGTGGTTAGTTGTGTTTATTTATTTACTCATTTATTTGTTGCGATCTTAATCGGAACGAAATTTATAATGTTGATTACCAATTCTGTATAGGCCGACGCAAATCAGGCAGCCCTCCCACAAGCACTATATGACCTAGCGTGTGGTCCTATAATGAGGGCTAAATCGTTTCCAGGTGTATATGTTAATGGGTACAGTTTCACACAAAACAACATGGTGAAACTAAAAGGACGGCGAATTAGGGCGTATGCGTTCTGGGGGACACAAATGCGCAGGACTATTTGGATTTCTATGGCTGGATTGACGAAATTCTTGTCCTTTAGTACAGGAACAATAGTCTTACAGTCTTCAAGGGTACGTGGTTTTCGACCAATAAAGGCATCCGCACCGATAAAATTTCAGGGATCATCGATGTTGACTACACATCTCGACTATATCCGGATGATCCATTCATTCTTGCAAGTCAGGCCCACCAAGTGGTATACGTCGAATATCCTTCAAAGCGTCGTGACCTAAAAACTAGTGGACAGCTTTTCAAAACGAAACCCCACGATTTAGGGACGAAAGTGTTGATAATGCAAGTGCCACTGTAATCGATGCAGACCCAGATGAGATTGGTAAGGAACATCATTTACAAGAATCGACAACACTTGGTGAAACCATACGACCGGCCCTTGATGCAAGTATGTCATTACTAGATCACCGTGCCCATACCGATATAGTTGAGTGGATAACGATGTGGAAAATTACCAAGCGTATGACGATGAAGATGACGCTCGTATATTTGTAGTAGAATATCTCCTATTTGAATTTATACTCTCGAAGGATATTTGGACTAAATTTGTAATTCTAAACAATGTTAGTGCTAAATTCTGGATTTCAAGGATGTTTGGGCGAATTTGCAACTTCCAAAGATGTTTGGGCTAAACTGTAAGTTTCTGCTGAATTTGTGTGGGCCCCACAATATCCAAATGCATAATAAATTCGGAGGGAAACAAAAAGTTTGAAATTGGCGCTTTATGGGCTTCACTACGGCCTCACCACGGCCCATCCGCAGTGAGGCCACTGGGCTGGGCCATACTGCGGCCTCATGCGCAGTTAGGGCGCAGTGAGGCCCAAGCCCACAAGGCTCACTGCGGCTACTGCCCCAGTATGGCCGCAGTGACGCAGATTAAAAATTTGAATCGTCTTCTTCATCGCATTTCACTCTCGGTCCCTCTCTCCCTCTCCTCCGAAACCACCGTCCCTCCTCGCCATCGGCCGTCAGAGCCGCCGCAACCGCCGGACTCGCCGCCGCAACCGCCATGACCTTCCCCTTCCTGTGAGTTTTCTTTCCGAATTCCACGGTTAGTTTTTCAGTTTTTGAGTTTGTTTCAGTTGGTTTGTGTTAATTAATTTTTGAGTTGAAATTAGTTTAAATTAGTTGGCATTAGTTGAGATTAGTTGGAATTTTGTGGAATTTGTGAATTTTGTGGAATTTGTGGTGTACATTGAATTTTGTGGAATTTGTGAAATTAGTGGAATTAGTTGAAATTAGTGAAATTATGGAATTTACAGAATTAGTGAAATTAGTTGGAATTAGTGAAATTAGTGAAATTAGTGAATTAGTTGAAATTAGTGAAATTAGACTAATTAATTGAAATTACTGAAATTAGTGAATTAGTTGAAATTAGTGAATTTGTGGAATTAGTGAAATTAGTTGGAATTAGTGAATTAGTTGAAATTAGTGAAATTAGTGAAATTAGACTAATTAATTGAAATTACTGAAATTAGTGAATTAGTGAATTAGTTGAAATTAGTGAAATTAGTGAAATTAGACTAATTAATTAAAATTACTGAAATTACTGAATTAGTGAAATTAGTGAATTAGTGAAAATGTGGAATTTGTGAAATTAGTTGAAATTAGTGAATTAGTGAACATGTGGAATTTTTTAATGCTTCGAGGTATGGCGGACACACCATCTAGTAGCCAGGATGCGTCAGGCTCGGGTTCACGTGGCTCGGGTTCACGTGGGAGATCATTCTCTCGCGGGAGGTGTGGTGGCGGCTCTCACTCTCACACATCGAGCCGCCCTACACCGTCGTCTCAGACACCGGAGCCTACCGACTCGGTGGAGCAGCCGATCCCTCCTTCTCAGTCCGATGCTCCACCTGCCTAGCGCTGACGTACAGAATGGCCGCCCGCGCCTCCCCTTCCCCCGCCCGAGAGGGGTCCTGATGGGAGGTTGGTCGCTCACATCGGCCAGTAAGTTTTTAATTTTATGTTTTCATAAATTTATTAATTTTAGTATTTTATTTATGCATGTAACATATTTCAACTCTTATGCAGTTTGAAGCAATAAACGTCGGGTGTGCCCAAGGCGATCGGTGCAATCGTCGCAAGCAAGTTCAAAGGCTTCCCGCCTACGTACTCCGACCTCTTAGCGGATGAGCAGGCCGACTACGCCAACCAATTCTCGGTAATACAAATACTAGTTATTGCATTATATATTTCTACATACTTTTTTTAAACTAATTCTATAAATTTTAACGTTTTGATGTTTTCTGGAACAGGAGCAGTATTCATGGAGGGATCACAAATTCTGGAGAAGCTCCATTCCCGGTTCGCAATTCTACCGAACACCCAGTGACAATATCCGGATTGGGCCCAAAAAGACGCCCCTGGATCGCTGCACTGCGAAGTGGAAGTCGCTCCTCGAAAGCATTCAGCAGCGCGGAGTTCAAGGTGAACTCCGCGCGGAACAAGATAAATGCCAAGAGCGAAAAACGACCAAAATTCAAGTCGCATGGCAACAAGTCAAAGGCGACAATTTATGAGGAAATGGTAAGTTTTTTAAAATATTTATACATAATTACGTATGTATAAGTGAAACTTCTGAATACCTAACATATTTTAATTGGCAGTGCAAGAAGGCGACAATGATCGCAGTGGACCACTGGGGACCGGTCGGGCAAGGAAAATGCGGCCTTGGTAAGTTTAGGTAGTTTCTCAATCATTTATATGTTTAAATTATTCAATTTATTATTCATTAACACAAATTTCTTCATCTTAACTAGGAGGAGTACAAGAAGCGCTTGATCGAGAAGTACGGGGAGGACGGGCCGTTCCCCGATATTGATGAGGACATCTACAAGGATGTCCGGGGCCCGCCGACGCGAGGGCGATGGGTCGGTGTCCCGCCCCAGCTTTCTCAGCCCGAGCTGTTCGAGCTACCTCGACCGTCCGCAGTAATAAAATTGAACTTTTACCACTTCCATACCTTTACAAGACATTGACAATTCATCATTATAAGTATAACATTTTCAAAACGTAATTTTGATTTCAGCGAGATCGACTGAGGAGCAAAGATCGGAGGGACATGGATGAGATCGGTGACTGAGATGGTGGTCGCCACTCTCGAGGACCACATTGCTCGTGTGCAGACATAGGTTGACGCTAGAGTGGAAGCCCTGGTGGAAGCCCGGGTGGAAGCCCAAGTGGAAGCCCGGGCGTACGAGCTGACGCGTTCCACGGAAGCGGCGATCAGCAAGATGTGGTCGGCGCCACGCAGGGGGACATGTCCGACTCTCCGATGTGCCAGCGACTTTTGTCGCCGGACCATCCCAGCCTTCCCCCTCGCCTGCCCCACGTCATGAGCATCCTCTGAGGCCGCCTTCTCCTCCAAATCCCGACCTCACCCTCCACTCCGCCCAAGATGATTATCACCGAGCCGCCACGTACATCGGAGCAGAGACCGCCCGATCAACTTTTTTCACAACTTGCTCAAAGTTGGATGATCAAGATTTCGACGATTTTCTACAACAAAGATCCTCCGAACATTTAGAATTAGAATTACCGTAAAAATTTTAGGATGTAATCGGTTAATTATATTCAATATACATTCAATTTATATTTATTTCAATAAATAATTACCTTTTAATTAACATTATTATTATATTTACATTTACTGATTTAAATAATACTTACTAAATATTTATAAGATTTTATTTTTTTTAAAAATATTCTAATCATGCCAACGACACGTTGATAGCCGCAGTAATAAATGGCGGCGTCGTCAAACGGCGCTCGCTTTTGTCGGCTTTATCGCGGTCTTCACTGCAGTGAGACCGCAGCATATACCGCGCCCGAGGCCGTAGTGAGTTCGAAACTGCGGACATTTCAACAGCGGCGTTCACTGCGGCCCTCGCCGCAGTTGGTACCACGGACCAACTGCGCCATTGGCCGCAGTGAAGCCTGTCCTCCGAGTGAAATGAAACAAAAACACTGACAGATATAGAAATTAATTATTAAATTAATTATTAAATTAATGCAATTTTTTTATGTACAAAAACTTTAATGCATAAAGAGGAAATTAAAAGAAATGAAATGTGCACACGATGGATATTGGAAATATTTATGTGCGATGGGAGGACTTGGGCAACGAACCGCGGTTCATGGCCAAGTGAAGGTCAACGAGCCGTGCATGGTTCATGGCCAAGCCAACAGAAAGAAGAACGCGTATATGTATGTACCGATTTAATTAATTAAAGTCAAAACATGCAAGAACCGGGGAACTAATTCTCTCATTCATTTGTTTCAAAATCGGACATATTCTTAATCAACCAATCACAGAGCTGACCAATTCCAGAACAAGATTTGTTTAATATTTCAGCTTCAAATATTGTTGACAAATCAAAATTAATTAGGAAATTGAAGGTCAAATCCTTAATTTCATGAGAAGAAGCTAGACCAGAAATCCTATAAATTGCATGCATCAACCCAAGTCTTCCATCAACATCTCAAATCTTCATCTCCAATATTAATTTCCATCCATCCCAAACAATATAATATCTAGCAGCTCAATAAAGATCGATGAAAATGACTCTGCCATCATTCTTTCCCAGGCATCACTACCTTCAAACTATTATCATGTTCTTGGCAGCTGCAGTATACTGTCATGGAGCAGTATTAGTACTGCTTCAGCCGCCTCCTCCACCAAAGAACCTCCATGGCCAGCTTCCTCACCGCCTCTCCCTTCACTCTGCAAACTCCTCGGCGGTGGTTTACACCCCAAACAACTCTTCCTACTCCTCCATTTTGGATTTCACAGCCCATAACGTGAGGTTCACCGAGCCAACAACACCACGCCCTCTCTTCATCATCACACCCACAAACACCGCCCATGTCCAAGCAGCGGTCATCTGCTCAAGGAAACACGGCCTAGAGATCCGGACTCGGAGCGGCGGCCATGACTATGAGGGCATTTCTTATGTTTCACCTCTACCTTTTGTTCTCATCGATATGATCAATCTCCGATCCATCGATATCGACACTGAAAACCAGGTTGCCTGGGTTCAAGTGGGCGCCACCCTCGGCCGCCTCTACTATTCCATTGCCGAAAGGAGCACCACTCTTGCCTTTCCAGCAGGCATCAGTCCTAATGTGGGTGTCGGTGGTCACATTAGCGGAGGAGGTTACGGGATACTGCAACGCAAGTACGGCCTCGCAGCAGATAACACAATCGACGCCCAACTGGTTGACGTCGAGGGCAGACTCCTCGACAGGGAATCCATGGGCGAGGATCTCTTTTGGGCCATTAGAGGTGGGGGTGGCGCTAGCTTTGGAGTCATTATTGCGTTCAAGATAAAGCTAGTGCCCGTCCCGACATTGATGGCCGTGTGTTCGACCATCAAAACATCTAACCTCCAAAACACAAGCAAGCTTGTGCATGACTGGCAGACCGTCACGCCTGATCTGCCAAGGGAGGTCTCCAGCTACCTTGTAATGAACCGTGCAAATACAAGTGTCGGGGCTGACTCTACCGTACAAGTAACGTTCTCGTTCCATTTTCTTGGGGAGTTGATGAGTTCGTGGCCCCGATGCGGGACCGCTACCCCCAACTTGGACTTGCGAAACAAGACTGCGAGGAGGTTTCTTGGATTCAAGCGTGTTTGATCATGGCTGGTCTCTCAAGCGGATCTCCCGTAAGTTCTATGCTCAATAGGACCATTGACGCAGCGTGTTCCGGGCAACCAAGTATTACGCCAAGATGAAATCCGACTACGTGCAGAAACCTATCCCTGAAAGCGCGATCCAAGGAATATGGGAAAGGTTTTCTGAACCGGAGGGAAGGATTGCTAGTGTGTACTTCATTGCCCATGGAGGCAAGATGAGTGAGATTCCGGAAGCTGAAATTCCTTACCCGCATAGAGCAGGAAACTTGTACTTTGCCGCATATGTGGCGTTCTGGGAAGAGGGAGGTATCGCGGAGTCACAAAGGCACATAAGCTGGAACAGGAGGCTTTATCGCTTCATGGGACGCTATGTCTCGAAATCTCCACGACAAGCATACATGAACTATAGGGATCTTGATGTTGGTACTAACAGGATTTCGTATGCATAAGCTTCGCGCAAGCTACCACTTGGGGCTTCAAGTACTTCAAGAACAACTTTTATAGGCTCGCACACATCAAAGCAAGGGTTGATCCTACCAATTTCTTCCGCAATGAGCAAAGCATCCCTCCCCTTCCCCTCTAGTGAAGAGGAGGTTGCAGAGGGATGAATAGTGTACCTAGGTAGAACAATATTCAATTTAGTTACTTCATTTCATTCATTTGATTGCTTGTTTTTTTTACAATAATTTTGATTATTCGGTTTGTATCCAAATTGTTTGGGTAGTATGAAGCATCTCTATCTTTCTTGCTTTTTATAATAAAACGCATGCGAAGTTGTCTCTTATAATTTGTAATTGCAAATGTTCATAATGACATGGTTGAAAAATCCCAAACCCAAAATTGACTAAAAACAATACTGCCACATAATCAGTTGAGCAGAAAGATTAAGAAATTTTGTTAGCTAGAGGATAATATTGGAATCTAATACTCGACTTTGTCACGGGTTTCACTTTTTTTAATAAAAAATTCTACCATGTTAATATGAACAAGAAACATTGATAATTGATACATATTTTGTTTACTATCCAAAACATATTAATGCAAAGGACAACAACAATTGAAAGTACATGCAACCGTAACGAATTGTCTCCCTCTAATCATGATCTCATTGTTCTTAACAACATTACACTTGATCCCTAAGTTCCACAATAGGGTGGTCTGCAAGTTGTGAATCTGTCATAACATGAACAAATATTGTTACTTAGTTCATTAACAACATTGTAATGAGGCTACAATAAATTATTAATTATCAAAGATCTTAATACATCAAATGATACCAACCATGTTCTTCTCTATTACGAATATTCTTAATACAATATATTCAGTGTAATAAATTTCGGGAAAATAATTTTGCTTTTAAATTTTTTTAGTTAATTTGATTATTAGAAAAGTAACATGGATACCAACCATGTTCTTCTCTATTACATAATATTCGCAATAACCCGTCTGTTAACACTGTAGTGATCAATTTTGATCCAAATTAATGTTCGGTGGTAAATGTTATCCCATATCGAAAAGTTAGTGGTAAATAATGACTATATATTTTTAGAGCAAAACCTATTTTAAGACCAAACATGAATATCACTACGTAGAGAAGACAAGATTTATCATGCGAGGAGGCCGATAAACTGATTTATCGCTTATCTGCGGCCTCTGCCGCAGTAAATATCGTAGTAAATGAAATTTACTGCGGCTTACTGCGACCTCTGCGGCAGTAAATATCGTAGTAAATGAATAGCATATTATTATGTTGTAATTGTTATTTGGACAAAATAATTTATCTTATTAGGGGTATGTTCATTTAACGAAATTGAAAATAACTTAGAAATAAATTTTGAAGTTTTTGAATTAGATATGAAGTTTGTGAGAGGAAAATATAAGATAAATAATTGATTTGACATTTTCAAAAAAGAAATTTGGGGATAAAAAAATGGGTAAAGTATACACATAGTCCAATAACTTTATTTATTATCCTACCAGGGTCCCATTTTAAGAATTTTTACCATTATGGTACATGGTCCTTTTGGTTAATGATCCGTTAAGTTTAACTTATATTCGGGAAAATGATAAATGTAGCCTGTGAAATTTACTTAAAAAATCTATTTGCACATGAGTTTTGAACCTAACAATTTAATCACCCCAACCAATTATAAACTTAACAATTCTATCCAAACGTTTTCAAATTTCTTTCACCTAAACCTACCACACCTGCCGGACCACCGTCAAAAAGTCCTGATGG
The DNA here is from genome assembly GCA_024586325.1 of Stellera chamaejasme. Taxonomy (NCBI): domain Eukaryota; kingdom Viridiplantae; phylum Streptophyta; class Magnoliopsida; order Malvales; family Thymelaeaceae; genus Stellera; species Stellera chamaejasme. The sequence continues at coordinate 55,596,746 of CM044981.1, read as the reverse complement.
TACATTGTGAAGGAAATTGTTTTCCTCCTTCTCGGTTAGAAGGGAACTCCTCATTCCGGCATATGTGTCATGATATTATTGGTTCGTGTCATCACACATAATTACGGATCTAACGCCCTGGTAATTAACAGTGATGGCTTCAACCACTATCATCATGACATGTGTGCAGGAAAGTGGAGTTTCCTCCTACCCGGGCTAGAAGAAAATTCTGTTCATTATGAATAGTGTTGCATTTAACATTTGTTTGAGAATGAAATTGTGGAATTACATCATTTCCCTCAAATTGTGGAATGATGTCATTCCCCATTATTTTTTCATATGTTATTAAAAGATGTCATTTTTTCTCTATACCCTTCATTTTATTATACGTACTGCGAAAATGCATTCGAACCATCCAATATTGATATTCTCACAAGTTTGATATTCTTACCAATTTTTCTAGTTCATAGTAAAACAAATTACATGCAAATGTTAATTCAATAACTTTATGAAACAAAGATTGCCAAATAATTATTTACTATTATATATAAATTGAAATGAAATAGATATAAAATCAAATATTTCAAATTTTTAGGAATATGAGTATTTTTTTCTCAAATGAATACATACATGTACAAAGTCAAGGGAAGATGACATACAAAGAAGTAGGTGACTACCAATCTAGTAGTATACTTCATCCGTCCCCAAAAAATTGTCGCTTTCTTCAATTTCTTGAATAACAACTCAAGATGGTTAATGTACAACGGATATCAAACACAAAATCAGAATAAAGATAACCTAGATCTACTTTTGCTCAACACTAAAAATCTCAAATCTCAAATTCTAACACCTAGATCTTCTTATTCTCCTTTCTAGCGCCCCTCCTCCTCTCGCTTATAGCATTGTCGACCTCCGTTGTCCACCACCGTTTCTTTGACGATGACAAACCCGTCTCTCCGTAACACTAGCGCTGAAGAAGAAGAAGAAGAAGAGCAAGAGAGACGAAGAAGAATCAAGATCAGAAGCAGAAGCAAGGAAGAAGAATCAAGATGAGAAGAACGAAGAGGAAGGAGAGCAATCGAAGAAGAAGAAGAAGAAGAAGAAGAAGAAAATGAAGAGATAGATCTATAGAGAGAGTGAGAAAGTATTAACTGCAAGTGAAAATAATGAAAATGGGAAAGAGGAGGAACTAAAATTAAGCACGGCCTTATTGCACCCTTGTTGTGGCCTTATTGCAGCTTAGACCACAATACGGTGTTATTGCGACAGCTAGTTCACCTTTTATTGCGACGTCTTTGTAATGCAGCCATTTGAACAATAATGGTCGCAAAAAAACCAGTATCAACGATGTAGTGTTTTCTCCTCCTCCAGATTCACTCTTCCTCACCCTTCACATAACCAAGCTTCCGAAAAGGGACCGTCGCTGTCCGACTTCTGCTATTTCTCTCCACCACCGCCGCTATCCTAGATTTCCAAGCAAGGCTAGAAATGTTGAAACAAATCCGTCAATAGCTAGAAATCTGGGTTTAGTAACAAATCTATGATGAATGTTGATGAATTTTCTATGCTGAATGAATATTTGATGAATTTTATATGATTTTATTTTTATTTCATAAAATAAAATCGTAACGGCTTGGTAGCGGAATATTCAAGGTGTAACGCCTCATATGGTAGTACCTTAGGTAGCGGTTTCGTAGCTTATGGTAGCGTGGAAAGGTGGAAAGGTAACGGCATGGCCGCTACACCGCCACCATTAATTTAAAATCCAAGTAGTAAATAATTTGAACCAATTTTCACTACTCAAATCCGTAAAATTAACATAAAATTGAAAAATGTGTAAAATAACAAAATAAAAACCCATAAAGGCGAAAAAATAATGATAAGAAAATATTATTCACACGATCTATGATATTCACTATTAAAATAAATTTGATTAACATAAATATAAAATATTTAAAATCACTAAAATTTGAAAAATCCAAGAAAAAATCTAAAAACTCCTAATATTCAGTAAAATTAAATACAAACAACATCCACAAAATCGCTTAAGATACTATAGAAATACAAATACTCAAAAAAAAATTACCATTATAAGAAACGGTAATAAAACCCAAAAAGATTGAAATAACTTTGTAAAATATAGTAAAAAATGGAAATGAACTATTATTTCCAAATGCAATTAAATTGTAACTACATTGAAAACAAAAACAAATACTATCTCCATCTTTAAATAATTCTACATTTTGTTTTTACTGTTTTACACTACGTGGGAGGACCATTTTCACTGCGGCCGTTCTGCGGTTACGGCCGAACAACTCCCAATGAACAAAGCTGCGGCGGTGGCGATTCGCTTTCTGCGGCCATAACCGCAGTGAGTCCGCAGATAAGCCCTCGTGGACCACGTACCCTACCTACCACCATCCCTATCATGGCCATGTATCGCGGAAGAGGCCGCATGAGACTCTTCTATATATACCCCCACTTCCTTCCAATTCATTCCGCACTTCGCAAAATCTCTCCTCTCTAAACTTCAACTTCAAGTGGAAGCTGCGGTACCTTCGATTTTAGGTGTATTACTGAGGTAATAAATATTTTATGTATTTATTTATAGTTACATAGTTTTTCATTTAATTCAATTTAAGTTATGTGTTGGTAATTTTATTTTAAAGTAATTTAATTAAATTAGTGAGCCGTAGTTCTGTCTATGAAAACTTGTAAGAATATATTTTTACACTTTATTTCAATATTTTGGAATAACGGTGTAAAATAATATATTGTCTGAGTTTTCATGGATTGTCCAAGTTTGACAGTTTGTAAAAGTTTACTATCGGTGTATTAAACTTTTATGGTTGTGTATGTAAAGCGAGCGGATTACATAAGTTTCGGTCGCATTTTAGTCTTGTTCCACGTTATACATTGCTCGGGAGTAATATTCCGAGAAATGGTATAGTGTGGAACTAAGGCGAAATGTCACGAAATTTATGTAATTACGATTTACGTATGCAACGATAAAAGATTCTTCACTAATAGTACTTTTATGAACAGGATAGGACCCATGCACCCTGGATTAGGCGAAAATGATATGTGAATATTTATATATGAATGTATGTGCAATATTAATTAAGTACTTTTGTGTTTGGTTACTGTAATATATAATTAATTGTCATGTTCGTTATTGTTTTTATTGATGAATGAATGATCATAGGAAAGACCGTAAATGGGCGAAGGACGTGATTGGATGTATCGGCGCTTTGAGGAAGGGACTCGCTATATAAGTGAAAGATTTTGGACCGGGCTTCAGGAATTCTTGGATTATGCTTTTTTTGTTGCTAAATCGAATGGAGAAGAACTGGTGAAATGCCCGTGTAAAATTTGTAAAAATAGATACTATTATGATCGAATTACAGTTGGCAATCATTTACTATTAGACGGATTTAAACCCAATTATCATGTGTGGGATTGTCATGGTGAACGACCGAGATCAATCCATGTGTTTACCGAGGTTATCGATTTGACGAACTAGCGTCGACATCATCAAATCGCGCAAGTACGAGTACTGCAATACATAATTCTTCTGAGGGTAGCCAAGAACGGCCGGCTTACGAAGAAATGGTTCGTGATGCGTTTGGGTTTCATGAGCACTCTAATAATTTTGAAAATGATCAGAGTAATGACGATGAGGACGTTTCAGCTCCCCAAGTGCCAAACGAAAGGGCGCAGCTTTTTCAAGCTGTTGTGTGATGCATCAAAACCTTTATATGAAGGTTGTGGTGATAAGTACACCAAATTATCGGTTATATCCAAGTTGTTGAGTATGAAAAGTCAACACAACGTATCAGATGCCTTTTTCTCTGAGATGATCGGATATATCAATGAAATATTACCCGGAGGAAACTCGTTGCCAACGAGCATGTTTAGTACGAAAGCTATGTTGAAGGAGTTGGGGTTACCGTATAGAATAATTCACGCTTGCGAGAATAATTGTATGTTGTTCTATGGTAGCTTCAGCAAGTTATTGAATTGTAGGGTGTGTGGAGCGGATAGGTATGAAGTGTGTGATCCGGGTAAGAAACCGAAACCGAAAAAGGTTTTACGATATTTGCCATCACTGAGCGGCTACAACGGCTTTACCACTGCCTAAAACCACAGAGTTCATGACATATCATATTAGAGCAAGTGGAAATGTCTCTGACACTGTTGGACATCCATCTCAAGGTGAGGCATGGAAACACGTCGATGAAATGTATCCGGATTTTGCACAGGAGTACCAAAGCGTACGATTGGAGTTAAGTACCGATGGCTTTAACCCGTTGTCTGAAACAGGACAATCGTATTCGATGTGGTCGGTATTCATCGTTGTTTACAACCTGCCGCCTGATTTATGCATGAAGGAGCCGTACACTTTCATGCCTCTGCTAATTCCAGGTCCCCGATCTCCTGGCCGTAACATTGACGTGTTTCTACGTCCACTGATTGAGGAGCTACAAGTTTTATGGAATACGGGAGTGGAAACTTGGGATGCGCACCGTAATCGAGAACTTTGTTATGCGAGCATGTTTGCTTTGGACGATGAGTGATTTTCCGTGTACGGAATGCTATCGGGCTGGAGTACGCATGGATGACTTGCATGCCCATACTGCATGAGTGATGTTAATAGCTTTCAGTTGAAGCATGGACGAAAAACCAGTTGGTGGGGTTGTCATAGGAGATTTTTACCACGTCGGCATGCTTTGCGTAACAATACTGAATCGTGCGGACAAACTGACCGTAGCATCCGTGTGTGTATAAGTCAGGTCATGAGATCTTAAGGGATCTTCATAGGATTGTATTCTCAGCATTCGGAATACCGTGGGACAAAATGAGGGTTGACAAGTTTGGTGATGAGCACAATTGGGTGAAGAAATTAATTTTCTGGGAGTTGTCGTATTGGGTAGACTTGAAAGTACGCCACTGTCTGGATGTAATGCACATTGAAAAAAACTGTTTTGATAACATTTTCTACACAGTTTTGAACGTGAAAGGGAAAACGAAGGATAATGCACAGTCGAGACGCGATTTGCAGGAGTTAAATCTCCATGATGAACTGTGATAAGTGCAAATTAGTATATATATTTTACTCTCAATTTTGCATATAAACTCAATTAATTGCTATGTTCTCATTAGTTTGCGCAAGAGTTTTGTAGGATTCCACTTTGGAAGGTATTTGATCAAAATTGAGAAGTTGAAGGCTAAATTGGCAAGATAATAGAAGTTTGAGGTAAATTTGAAAGAAAGATGGAAGCTGGTGACTAAAGTGACACAAGGGAAAAGTGTTGGGGTCAAAGTGCACAACTAATAAAAGTTTGAGGAAAGAGATGAGGTTTATGCCAAAACCTAGTCCAATTTGGACTAGGTTTCACGTGGAGAAAGAGGGAGCTCGCATCACGAGCAGGAAAAATACGGCCATTCGGCCTAAAAGAGGAGAACAAGGTGGAGGCTGAGCCAAACTGGGGAAATTGATCACCGTTCTTCGCCGTTTTTCTTCCCAAAAATTCTGGTTTTATTGTTTTATTATTTCTTGCCATTAAATATGTCTAGTGGCTAGTTTTCTTAATACTTTATAGGATTGTTTTGTGAAGCTTAAACCTAAGATTTGATACTTTAGTTCTATATATTATTATTCCATGATACTTGTTTAATTGTTCGGATAGTTCATGCATTATTCTTTTGGCCAGAGAATATTTGTGGTATGCTTCGCTTAGACATAAGGAAGTATTACTAGACCACATGGTAATTATGCTAGATTTCGTCATAGAGCGATGGCTTGCCACGAGTCTAGGAAGGAGATAGATCACTTGAACAATTAGAGTGGAGCGATGGTTGTGCTTTAATCACCTAGGTGGAACGCTCGATAGAGGACATCTAGAATTGATACATCGACTTACAAATTGAGAATAATAATTGTGGGTAATTCTAAATTGTCAAACCTGAAGTTTAAGTGGATCAATAATCCTAGGAGGTAGTTTTAGTATTTAATTTCTTAATCACTTTGCAATTATATTTAGTTAATTAATTCTCTCTTCCATAAATCAATCATTCACCTATTTTATTTTCTTAATTCTTACACAAATTATTGGAATCACAAGTCCCTGTGGATTCGACCCGGTACTCACCGGATTACTACTTGTCTGACCACCGTACACTTGCGGTGTTGCGACCAAGTTTTTGGCGCCGTTGCCGGGGACTTGTTTATTTTCTTGAAATTTCCATGATGAACTGCATTTGAGCATTGGTCGGACTGGGAAACCATTTCAATCGAAGGCGTTATACACGTTAAACGATGATCAGATTGCGATGATTTGCAATTGGTTGAAGCATATCGTTAAACTTCCCGATGGGTATGCATCTAACATTGGCAGATGTGTCAATACGGCAAACAATACTTTTTACAGTATGAAAACCCATGATTGTCATGTGTTCATGCAGAAGCTGCTACCCGTTACATTACGTGGTTTCATCCCTGACGGCATTTGGATGGCAATTGCAGAATTTTGCAAATTCTTTAGACTACTGTGTTCTAAGGATATTCAGTTGGACGATGTGGAGAAGCTTGATGAATTAATCATCGTAACATTGTGCAAGTTGGAAAAGATCTTTCCGCCATCATTCTTTGACTCCATGGAACATCTTACTATGCATCTACCTTGGCACCTTCGAACTTGTGGACCTGTCGGCTATTGGAGGATGTTTTCTTTTCGAAAGGAATATGAAGAAGTTGAAAGCAAAATGTGCGAACAAACAATTTTTGGAGGTCTCGATCATTGAAAAGTTCCGGATACAGGAGATAGCTTTTTTTTGTGAGCATTACATGGAAAATAATCAAGGAACACGGGTGAACCCTCACATACGGAACGAAATTAATTTTTCGACAGTTGTTAACGATTCGGGACTATCGATTTTCAGTCATCCTACAAGAACGTTTGGGAAGGCTCGGGCTCGAGATTTGTCTCAAGAAGTAAATCATGTCCAAACATACATTCTTCAGAATTGTCGGGAGGTGGAGCAATTCGTAATTTGATTTAACGAGTTGTCCCGCAATCGGTTCCCAGAAATGAACGATGATGCTGTGGACAACTTACGGCTGGCAGAGTTTGCACGTTGGTTCAAGAATGTGGTTAGTTGTGTTTATTTATTTACTCATTTATTTGTTGCGATCTTAATCGGAACGAAATTTATAATGTTGATTACCAATTCTGTATAGGCCGACGCAAATCAGGCAGCCCTCCCACAAGCACTATATGACCTAGCGTGTGGTCCTATAATGAGGGCTAAATCGTTTCCAGGTGTATATGTTAATGGGTACAGGTTTCACACAAAACAACATGGTGAAACTAAAAGGACGGCGAATTAGGGCGTATGCGTTCTGGGGGACACAAATGCGCAGGACTATTTGGATTTCTATGGCTGGATTGACGAAATTCTTGTCCTTTAGTACAGGAACAATAGTCTTACAGTCTTCAAGGGTACGTGGTTTTCGACCAATAAAGGTTTCCGCACCGATAAAATTTCAGGGATCATCGATGTTGACTACGCATCTCGACTATATCCGGATGATCCATTCATTCTTGCAAGTCAGGCCCACCAAGTGGTATACGTCGAATATCCTTCAAAGCGTCGTGACCTAAAAAACTAGTGGACAATTTTCAAAACGAAACCCCGACGATTTAGGGACGAAAGTGTTGATAATGCAAGTGCCACTGTAATCGATGCAGACCCAGATGAGATTGGTAAGGAACATCATTTACAAGAATCGACAACACTTGGTGAAACCATACGACCGGCCCTTGATGCAAGTATGTCATTACTAGATCACCGTGCCCATACCGATATAGTTGAAGTGGATAACGATGTGGAAAATTACCAAGCGTATGACGATGAAGATGACGTTCCTGTGGATTTGTAGTAGAATATCTCCTATTTGAATTTATACTCTCGAAGGATATTTGGACTAAATTTGTAATTCTAAACAATGTTAGTGCTAAATTCTGGATTTCAAGGATGTTTGGGCGAATTTGCAACTTCCAAAGATGTTTGGGCTAAACTGTAAGTTTCTGCTGAATTTGTGTGGGCCCCACAATATCCAAATGCATAATAAATTCGGAGGGAAACAAAAAGTTTGAAATTGGCAGTTTATGGGCTTCAGTACGGCCTCACCACGGCCCATCCGCAGTGAGCCCATTGGGCTGGGCCTTACTGCGGCCTCATGCGCAGTTAGGCCGCAGTGAGGCCCAAGCCCACGAGGCTCACTGCGGCAGCTGCCCCAGTATGGCCGCAGTGACACAGATTAAAAATTTGAATCGTCTTCTTCATCGCATTTCACTCTCGGTCCCTCTCTCCCTCTCCTCCGAAACCACCGTCCCTCATCGCCATCGAAGCCGTCGTAGCCGTCGCAACCGCTCGGACTCGTCGCCGCCGCAACCGCCGCAGCCTTCCCTTTCCCCAGGTGAGTTTTCTTTCCGAATTTCACGGTTAGTTTTTGAGTTTTTGAGTTTGTTTCAGTTAATTTGTGTTAATTAGTTTTTGAGTTGAAATTAGTTTAAATTAGTTCGCATTAGTTGAGATTAGTTGGATTTTGTGGAATTTGTGAATTTTGTGGAATTTGTGGTGTACATTGAATTTTGTGGAATTTGTAAAATTAGTGGAATTAGTTGAAATTAGTGAAATTATGGAATTTACAGAATTAGTGAAATTAGTTGGAATTAGTGAAATTAGTGAAATTAGTGAATTAGTTGAAATTAGTGAAATTAGACTAATTAATTGAAATTACTGAAATTAGTGAATTAGTTGAAATTAGTGAATTTGTGGAATTAGTGAAATTAGTTGGAATTAGTGAATTGGTTGAAATTAGTGAAATTAGTGAAATTAGACTAATTAATTGAAATTACTGAAATTAGTGAATTAGTGAATTAGTTGAAATTAGTGAAATTAGTGAAATTAGACTAATTAATTAAAATTACTGAAATTACTTATTAGTGAAATTAGTTGAAATTAGTGAATTAGTGAACATGTGGAATTTTGAATGCTTCGAGGTATGGCGGACACACCATCTAGTAGCCAGGATGCGTCAGGCTCGGGTTCACGTGGCTCGGGTTCACGTGGGAGATCATTCTCTCGCGGGAGGTGTGGTGGCGGCTCTCACTCTCACACATCGAGCCGCCCTACACCGTCGTCTCAGACACCGGAGCCTACCGACTCGGTGGAGCAGCCGATCCCTCCTTCTCAGTCCGATGCTCCACCTGCCTAGCGCTGACGTACAGAATGGCCGCCCGCGCCTCCCCTTCCCCCGCCCGAGAGGGGTCCTGATGGGAGGTTGGTCGCTCACATCGGCCAGTAAGTTTTTAATTTTATGTTTTCATAAATTTATTAATTTTAGTATTTTATTTATGCATGTAACATATTTCAACTCTTATGCAGTTTGAAGCAACAAACGTCGGGTGTGCCCAAGGCGATCGGTGCAATCGTCGCAAGCAAGTTCAAAGGCTTCCCGCCTACGTACTCCGACCTCTTAGCGGATGAGCAGGCCGACTACGCCAACCAATTCTCGGTAATACAAATACTAGTTATTGCATTATATATTTCTACATACTTTTTTTAAACTAATTCTATAAATTTTAACGTTTTGATGTTTTCTGGAACAGGAGCAGTATTCATGGAGGGATCACAAATTCCTGGAGAAGCTCCATTCCCGGTTCGCGGAATTCTACCGGAACACCCAGGACAATATCCGGATTGGGCCTTAAAAGACGTCCCTGGATCGCTGCACCTGCGAAGTGGAAGCCGCTCCTCGAGCATTCAGCACGGAGTTCAAGGTGAACTCCGCGCGAACAAGATAAATGGCAAGAGCGAAAACGACCAAAATTCAAGTCGCGTGGCAACAAGTCAAAGGCGACAATTTATGAGGAAATGGTAAGTTTTTTAAAATATTTATACATAATTACGTATGTATTAGTGAAACTTCGAATACCTAACATATTTTAATTGGCGGTAAGAAGGCGACAATGATCGCAGTGGACCATTGGGACCGGGCTGGGCAAGGAAAATGCGGCCTTGGTAAGTTTAGGTAGTTTCTCAATCATTTATATGTTTAAATTATTCAATTTATTATTCATTAACACAAATTTCTTCATCTTAACTAGGAGGAGTACAAGAAGCGCTTGATCGAGAAGTACGGGGAGGACGGGCCGTTCCCCGATATTGATGAGGACATCTACAAGGATGTCCGGGGCCCGCCGACGCGAGGGCGATGGGTCGGTGTCCCGCCCCAGCTTTCTCAGCCCGAGCTGTTCGAGCTACCTCGACCGTCGCAGGTAATAAAATTGAACTTTTACCACTTCCATACCTTTACAATACATTGACAATTCATCATTATAAGTATAACATTTTCAAAACGTAATTTTGATTTCAGCGCGAGATCGACCTGGAGGAGCAGCATCGGAGGGACATGGATGAGATCAGTGACCTGAGATGCAGGGCCGCCACTCTCGAGGACCACATTGCTCGTGTGCAGACATAGGTTGACGCTAGAGTGGAAGCCCTGGTGGAAGCCCGGGTGGAAGCCCAAGTGGAAGCCCGGGCGTACGAGCTGACGCGTTCCACGGAAGCGGCGATCAGCAGCATGTGGTCGGCGCTACGCAGGGGTGACATGTCCGACTCTCCGATGTGCCAGCGACTTTTGTCGCCGGACCATCCCAGCCTTCCCCCTCGCCTGCCCCACGTCATGAGCATCCTCTGAGGCCGCCTTCTCCTCCAAATCCCGACCTCACCCTCCACTCCGCCCAAGATGATTATCAGCTGGAGCTGCCACAGACATCGGAGCAGCAGACCGGCCCGATCAACTTTTTTCACAACTTGCTCAGGTTGGATGATCAAGATTTCGACGATTTTCTACAACAGCATCCTCCGAACATTTAGAATTAGAATTACTGTAAATAATTTTAGGATGTAATCGGTTAATTATATTCAATATACATTCAATTTATATTTATTTCAATTAATAATTACCTTTTTAATTAACATTATTATTATATTTACATTTACTAATTTAAATAATACTTACTAAATATTTATAAGATTTTATTTTTTTCAGAAAAATATTCTAATCAGTGCGGCCAACGACACAGTGATAGCCGCAGTAATAAATGGCGGCGTCGTCAAACGGCGCTCTGCTTTTGTCAGTTTTACTGCGGTCTTCACCGCAGTGAGACCGCAGTACATACCGCGCCCGAGGCCGTAGTGAGTTCGAAACTGCGGACATTTCAACAGCGGCGTTCACTGCGGCCCTCGCCGCAGTTGGTACCACGGACCAACTGCGCCATTGGCCGCAGTGAAGCCTGTCCTCCTCACGTAGTGAGAGTGAAATGAAACAAAAACACTGACAGATATAGAAATTAATTATTAAATTAATTATTAAATTAATGCAATTTTTTTATGTACAAAAACTTTAATGCATAAAGAGGAAATCAAAAGAAATGAAATGTGCACACGATGGATATTGGAAATATTTATGTGCGATGGGAGGACTTGGGCAACGAACCGCGGTTCATGGCCAAGTGAAGGTCAACGAGCCGTGCATGGTTCATGGCCAAGCCAACAGAAAGAAGAACGCGTATATGTATGTACCGATTTAATTAATTAAAGTCAAAACATGCAAGAACCGGGGAACTAATTCTCTCATTCATTTGTTTCAAAATCGGACATATTCTTAATCAACCAATCACAGAGCTGACCAATTCCAGAACAAGATTTGTTTAATATTTCAGCTTCAAATATTGTTGACAAATCAAAATTAATTAGGAAATTGAAGGTCAAATCCTTAATTTCATGAGAAGAAGCTAGACCAGAAATCCTATAAATTGCATGCATCAACCCAAGTCTTCCATCAACATCTCAAATCTTCATCTCCAATATTAATTTCCATCCATCCCAAACAATATAATATCTAGCAGCTCAATAAAGATCGATGAAAATGACTCTGCCATCATTCTTTCCCAGGCATCACTACCTTCAAACTATTATCATGTTCTTGGCAGCTGCAGTACTACTGTCATGGAGCAGTACTAGTACTGCTTCAGCCGCCTCCTCCACCAAAGAACCTCCATGCCAGCTTCCTCAGCCGCCTCTCCCTTCACTCGCAAACTCCTCGGCGGTGGTTTACACCCCAAACAACTCTTCCTACTCCTCCATTTTGGATTTCACAGCCCATAACGTGAGGTTCACCGAGCCAACAACACCACGCCCTCTCTTCATCATCACACCCACAAACACCGCCCATGTCCAAGCAAATGTCATCTGCTCAAGGAAACACGGCCTAGAGATCCGGACTCGAGCGGCGGCCATGACTATGAGGGCATTTCTTATGTTTCACCTCTACCTTTTGTTCTCATCGATATGATCAATCTCCGATCCATCGATATCGACACCGAAAACCAGGTTGCACAGGTTCAAGTGGGCGCCACCCTCGGCCGCCTCTACTATTCCATTGCCGAAAGGAGCACCACTCTTGCCTTTCCAAAGGGCATCGGTCCCTAATGTGGGTGTCGGTGGTCACATTAGCGGGGAGGTTACGGGATACCGCAACGCAAGTACGGCCTCGCAGCCAGATAACACAATCGACGCCCAATCGGTTGACGCCGAGGCGACTCCTCGACAGGGAATCCATGGGCGAGGATCTCTTTTGGGCCATTAGAGGTGGGGGTGGCGCTAGCTTTGGAGTCATTATTGCGTTCAAGATAAAGCTAGTGCCCGTCCCGACATTGATGGCCGTGTGTTCGACCATCAAAACATCTAACCTCCAAAACACAAGCAAGCTTGTGCATGACTGGCACCGTCACGCCCGATATGCCAAGGGAGGTCTCAGCTACCTTGTAATGAACCGTGCAAATACAAGTGTCGGGGCCGACTCTACCGTACAAGTAACGTTCTCGTTCCATTTTCTTGGGGAGTTGATGAGTTCGTGGCCACGATGCGGGACCGCTACCCCCAACTTGGACTTGCGAAACAAGACCGCGAGGAGGTTTCTTGGATTCAAGCGTGTTTGATCATGGCTGGTCTCTCAAGCGGATCTCCCGTAAGTTCTATGCTCAATAGGACCATTGACGCAGCGTGTTCCGAGCCAACAAGTATTACGCCAAGATGAAATCCGACTACGTGCAGAAACCTATCCCTGAAAGCGCGATCCAAGGAATATGGGAAAGGTTTTCTGAACCGGAGGGAAGGATTGCTAGTGTGTACTTCATTGCCCATGGAGGCAAGATGAGTGAGATTCCGGAAGCTGAAATTCCTTACCCGCATAGAGCAGGAACTTGTACTTTGCCGCATATGTGGCGTTACGGGAAGAGGGAGGTATCGCGAGTCACAAAGGCACATAAGCTGGAACAGGAGGCTTTATCGCTTCATGGGACCCTATGTCTCGAAATCTCCACGACAAGCATACATGAACTATAGGGATCTTGATGTTGGTACTAACAGGATTTCAGGGCGTACAAGCTTCGCGCAAGCTACCACTTGGGGCTTCAAGTACTTCAAGAACAACTTTTATAGGCTCGCACACATCAAAGCAAGGGTTGATCCTACCAATTTCTTCCGCAATGAGCAAAGCATCCCTCCCCTTCCCCTCTAGTGAAGAGGAGGTTGCAGAGGGTCAGACTCCGTCACTAGAACACATTCAATTTAATTGTTTCATTCAATTCATAAATATATGATTATTTCTTCTTTCTTTCTTTTTTTTACAAACATATTATGTATTTGGTTTGTATAATAGAAAGAAAAAAATATTCGGTTTGTATTATTCCAAATAGTATGGTTAGTCTGGAGCATCTTTATCTGTGTTGCATTTTGTAAGAATTTGCAAATGGACAGTTATCTCATATAATTTGTAATTGTAAATGTTCAATAATGACATGCATGGTATGTGTTTAAATTTTAAAGACCGCAACTACTGCATTCCAATAATTTTAGTTCCACCATGAGTTGATACATTTGTACTCTCATCAGCCCACAAGTCAAATTTTTGGATTCGGATTTGCAGCACAAGAAAAGTTGTATGTGGACCATTTGATTTTATTGCTTCTTCTGACCAACGCTCAATAACACATTAGACCTATGTGCTATGTGAACATCTAGATGGTGAAACTGAGGTTTTCGCTAATCCAGATAACCAAAAGAAAAAAGAGAACTTATGAAGACCCTGAAGTTTGCAGCTCAATAATTGGAACACCTAAACTTACCCCTTAACTGTTAGCTCCATCACTTTGAGGGTTGATACAGTACACGCGCGAACCAATATGCCTGACCTCAAGCCCGGCCTTCTCACAACCAGTAAAGAACAATGACTCTTCTTTCTTCCCAATTCGTCGTCTCCAACTCATCAAAAAGCATGGCACAGGTAGCCCTACAACAGTGTGCATAAAAAAGTAATCATTGATTTCGGTTCAGATTATGCTTACAGGAAAAGGAACAAGAAATTCCATCTAAAAGAGAAAGGTAATTACCGCTAGTGTGTTTACTTCTTGTACAGGGATCCTGCTTATTCTCTCTTGGCTTGTATGAGTTCAGGAGGAAGCAAAGAGACTTTATCAAGTCTGGATACTGTTTCACATCTGCATAGAAGGAAACAGATAATGATGAAGACTTTAACAATCACTTGCTCAGAGCCTGGGTGAAGATGAGGGAGGAACTGTTCTCACTAAATGTAGATTTTCTCTGCCTCAAAGACATGATTCTATTAGTCAATTCACAGATACAACATATGGCAACAAGTAGATTAGGAGTTTCAGGATCCTAATATATCAGTTTCTAATTGGTGTTTGACAGGGATGTTCCTCAAGAATTAATTATGAGAAAAACTGCACAACTCACAATTCTTATTGTTTATTTGATTTTTCCTGGTGCAAGGTGATTTCAGAAGCAAATACTTAGAAGCTTACACAGAAGTATGTCACTTGCTAAGACTAGGTTCCAGTCTGGCTCAGCGATTGGGAAGGGATCTCCCCATGAATCTAGAAGAAAAATTGACAGACAATATATCACTAGAAAGTCTAGAATGTCGTGTAAATGTAGAAGACTATAACAAAACTACATTAAGCATGGCAATGACCAACGATCACCATTTGTTTTTTTTTTATACATTGCAGTAGTTTTCTTTGTTTGTAACAGACAATGTTTAAGATACTAACAAACAGAATAATTAAATAAAACTCACGTTTTATGTGGCCAAGGACTGGTGTAATCCCATTGGCTCTGCAGTTACGAGCTATATTTTCTTCAATTTCATTATCATCGTAATCTGATGTTGTTATTTCCAAGTTACAAGATTTCCGGAGGAAAATTGCCAAAGCTCCGGTTCCGCTGCCATTACATAAAGGAATCTAATAAACATTTCATTTAAGTTGGCAAATTTAATACACTATCAATAGCTAACTCCCTGCTCTTTGCTTCAAGCACTAAGTTAATTGAAAACATGCAGAAAATGTCGATCGCAAAGCAACAATACCATGCTTTTAAACAGAAGATATGGTTGTTAACTGAAGGCAACAGTATCAGTTCCTAGTCAGAATGTTAATCAGGGACTATCACCAACAATCACAAATCACAGTACTTGAGATAAGGATGAGAAGACTACCTTCCCAATTCGATGCAGCGCCGTCCTTCTATCAGAGACCGGTTCTGCATCAGCCATTCAGCAAATGCAAATGTACCAGGCCACAGCAAGTTAGCATTCAGCTGGTGAAAGGAGAATTCCCTGATCAGCAACTCCTGCACAACAAATGCCAAAATACATGGAGAGGCATGGAAACATTACAACCTGGAAGCTATATAAACTATTCTGACGCATTAATCGTTTCAAAATGACCCAAAAAGAAAAAACAGAACTTCATCAAGTACGGAGCTAATGGGAAGTACCATTTCTGGAAATTGGTGTTTCCTCTCGATATAGCTCTGATGGGCCTCTGTTGTTTCGCCCTCTGGGGAAAAAATTCAAAAGAAAAGAACGAACTTTAAGTTAGAAGTTTTCTGCAAGAATTGAAGCAACAGAAATATCACTGAGAATGAGATAGAGATGTTATACCAACAGAGGAATCATCGTCTCCGCCAAAAAGCGACGATGGAGAGAAGAGAGCTATGTCCATTTACTCTACTTTCTACTTAAACCCCAAAATAGAGAGCCAGCTTCAGAAATCAGAATTAGGGTTTTGAGCATCAAAATTCCCAAATGTCACGGCCAGACAGGTAGAAACTTCGATCTTTGTCTTGAATTAAATCATTATTAATTATAAATGTTAAACTTTTTAAAATAAATATATTTAAAAATTGCAAACCTTCATTTGTCATTTGCGTAAAAATAATTTATTTTCAATATTAAAATGTTGAAGAAAAAATTCAAATTAATAAAAAATAAAGCATTCTTTCTTGATGGTTTTTTTATTACAAATTATACCATAAAACAAATTATATTAGACATTTTGATATTGCAACAATGGTTTTTTTATTACAAGTAATTGATATATTATAAGATTTCATGTTACATATTTGTGGGTTCATGCGTGAACGCGTGGGATGATGTGTAAGACAAAAGAAAGAGACAAAATTTTATAATAAATATATGGGTTACATGGTGCACGAAAAATTTATTATTTTTTACAAATTATTAGTGCTTTGACGTATCTACTAGAGAGAAATAGAGAAAACTTAGTCCTTCCGTCCCTGAAAAATTGAGCATGTTTCATTTTTGGGCTGTCTCAGAAAAATTGATCACTTTCCTTAAATAGAAAATTTCTCTCTAAAAGTCACTAAACTATCCTCACTTTATATTTACTTTTTCTACCTCATTTTTTATGCACTTTCAACCAATGGTCAATTAGGTAAACTTAAACAAAAATCCGGCATTCACCTTAATCTTGACAATCATGGCAATTAAGTAAACTATCAACCAATGAACAGCGGCAATTTATATGAATGAGGTACAATAACTACCCGCGCTCCGCAACGAGTTTAATATCAATTGTAATGTACTTCATTTTATCAAAATAAAACTCCCGTCCAATCGTTGTTGCGGGTTCCTAATATTGATACTGGATGAAAAATGAATAGCATAAGATAAATTATATTAGACATTTTAAGTTTTACATATGCTCTTAAATTGTTTTAATCTCATACTTGTGGACAAATTTACAGACGCTTAAAAATAAACAACGCTCCATGGCTAAAACATTTTTGGAAAATAAAAAATAACTTAAATTTTGAATTTGAAATAGTATAATGAAATATTGGAAAAAGTTCTTTTTTAACAAGATAAAAAAGAATACCTGAACGTTGGTGAGAGTTTTTAAAGTTAATGATTGATAAAAAACATTAAAAAAATACATTAGTCATTTTGAGTTTGACGTAGATTCTTAAATTGTTTTAATCTTAAACGTGTTCATAAATTTACAGGTGATAGAGAAAATTAATTGTCTTTTGTGGTGTAAATAGTTTAAAAATGTATAAGAAACTAATTAAATTTCTAAAATTAAAACAATTATTCTTGTTATGATAACGATCGAAAAAACTTGTGACTACACGTTGTTGTGTGTTTTAAATGTGATATAATATAATTCTGATTAATTAAGTATTATCCATTTTGGTCATTATCCTTAATTTTGTGTCACTTTAATCCTTCCTTTTTAAAAGGCATATTTGCAAATTCTTGCCAAAAGAACCCACAACAAATGCTTTTGTCTTGACTGGATTAGTGGACTATTGATTGCTGCTGGAATAGTACTCCGTCCGTCCAAAGTGTCCAAGAAGATTATCACAGTATTAAAATATTTTCGTCTCAAATGAAATTAGATTTTTCACTTCTATTTTATTTTAATCCAATTTTAACCTTGCAATGCAATTACTTAAATAGTCTAGGGAGTTAGTTGGGAGGGTTAAAATGAGTTTAGAATGGGGTAATGATGGAGTTTATGTAAAATGAGTTAATAACCAAATGTAATTTTAATCTACATAAAAAAGCTAAAAGTGACGACCCGCTTGGGACGGATGAGTAAATCATAAGCAGTGTCCAAGACGATCATAACAATGGAATGAATGTATCAATTCTGTGAAAATCCATCAGCCAAGAAACAATAGGCAATCATTCAAATTTTGTTTCAAGAATATTAGTGATAATTAACACATTAGATCATTCACATACTATGGGTTAATGCATAAGAATGTAATACTAGTAAGTGTTAATATTGGGTGGATATTTTGAGGTATTACTAGCGCCGATGTTATTTATCACTTAGTTTATTTTTCACCCACTTGAAGTATTTGGAGAATGAGGGGTATATATGTAATTGTTCGGTTAATTGGGTTTGAGCTTCCAGATTACCTTGTAACTGGACCATTTGGACTACTGGATGAAAAATCACCTAGGTGATGATTGACATAATTGTATTACGAGGGGCGGAGTTAGGAATTGTAGGAAGCGGGGGCCTAAGTAGTTAACTAGTAAAAAAAAATTGGAGTAGGGGTATAACAAAAAGTTCATTAGGGGCAAGAATGTATATGTTATAAGACTTTGTACACTACATCCATGGCGCCGCCAGGGCGAGAAATCAAACGACCATAACGAGCTGACCTTCACGAGCTTTGAGCTCGGGTTCGAGCTGATTTTTAAGCTCATGTATTAAATGAGTCGAGCTCGGAGGCTTGGCTCGAAAAAGCTCGCGAGCTTTATCGACGCACACGTGAAATACCCATGTTACTCTTCTTATTGATTTGGTGTAGAGAATTTTTTAGCCTCACGAGCTCAGTTCAAGCATGGTTAGGGTTCGAGCCTGGTCGAGCTCAACTAAAACGAGCCTACCAACTCTCTTATCGAGCCTCACAAGCTTTCGATCCGAGCTTGAGCATTTCACGAGCCAAGTTTGAGCTCGATTTTGGGCTCTGATGGATTCCGAGTAAGGGTGTGCACTAACTCGGTCTAAACCGAATAAACCGACAAACTGAAACGATTCAATTTTTTGGTTACACGGTTCGATTTCGGTTAAAAATCGAAAAGCATTTGGTCGGTGTGGTTCAGTTTCGGTTATAGTATTCGGTTAATTTGGTCACTGAATAAACCGATTAACTACCCAACTCAATTACATATCCAGGCCCCAACTCAAGTACCTAAGCCCAACCACCCATTTCCATGTACCCAACCCAAGCCCCATTGCCCAAACCCAACTACTACCCAACCCAAACCCAATCACTAAAAGTAACTTACCCACCCAACCCACTAACCCAACCACGAAAAAAAAAAACTTACCTTCCAACCCACTAACCCAACTGCTCTGTTGACTACTTATTGTCATGTTTGACAACCCACTAAAGTAAATTTTGACATGTTCTGATCCTATCTAAAGGTATTATGTCCTGTTTTAACCATTTACATCCATTTGGTCCATTAGTTATAATTTAACATGTCTTAATGGTTTTATCTTTTTAACCTCGAAGACATTGATAGCGGTATGGGGGAAGTTCCCATCAGGCAACAACGGTTCTGCCTGACCCTACTTAAGCATGCATATTATGTCAGTGAAGACTAACATATTTCGGAAAAAATATTATCTTAGACCTTATAACTTTCGTTTTTCTTAACATTCTTACTTTAGTTCTCCAACTCTCTCAATCACACAATCTCTTTCAAACCAATAATACAATTCCAAATTTGGGCATGTCTGAATCTCGATGATGGATCTGCAAACCACGGCCCCGTTTTTCCCTTATTCAATCGAGATTTCCTCTTCTCTGACGATAGCCACACGCCACACCGACCTCTTAAAATCTGATTTTTGGCTTATTTGCAACCAGCGTTGTTGTACAAAATTGCAGTTGTCCTAGAATTCATTGGCACTTTTACAACGAGATCCATGAATAATTAACACTCAGCCCGCCACTGGACTACAAATTCTGCTCTTGTTTCCAAAAAAACCTAACTACGCCGCTACCGACGGTGTGGTTTCCTCCGGTCTGGTGCCGATTCCATCATACAAAGATGAGGGTAGCAGCCCCTTCGCGAACGCCGACCGAGATGTGGAGCATCGTCACTGTGCAGATGGATCGCTGCTAACCCTCAGCTCTATTGAACCTGTTGAAGACCGCTTGTACCATGCTATGAGATTTATATGAGACGTACATTGTGTTTTGGCTTCCACCGGCATATCTCCTGTTGCTTCATTCTTTGATCATCTCGTCGATTTGGTTGAGGTATATTCCACTGGAGAGAACGGTGGGGAGTGAATTGGAACACTTTCTTCTTCTTTTATGTGTGACTTATTTTGGGGTTTTCCAGTTTCATTTATGGATTTTTTGGATGTAACTATGTTTCCTTCTTCCTAAAAATTTTGAGCATTGGGTTTCATCACTTTCAGTTTGTCTGATTTTTCATGTGAGTGACATTGTTCTAGTTAGGGTAACAAGATGTTGGATTCAGAATCATATTCAAATGCTTGTGGCCGTCTGTCACCTTAATCTCAACAAAGTAGGTGAATTGTATTTTGTAATTGCTACCTATATTTCCTTACCTCAATGTCTGGTGTTGAAGAGGAAAAACTTCCATATCTCTATTTCTTCAAGGAATTGAAGAACAGTTCAAGATAGGGGTCACGGTCTTTGCAAACCAGTTCACAAGGATATAGTGAATCCCACGCCTAAAGGAAGCAAGGTGAGATAGAAAAAGCCAACAAGTAAGCCCCCATGCATGTCAAATATATATCGGATTTGGGTGCTCTATTCGAAACGAATCCTATTTTGGGTATTACATTCTCCCTCGACAATTCCTTTATACGTTATTTCTTGTTTTCAATTTCCTCAAAATAGTTGTAATGAAATGAATTCAAGGGTCACACAACTCAGGCAGACTCTCTACCTGTACGCGTCTCTGTTTCGCTTTAGGAGGTCTCAGAGCCTGGAGTGAGATCAAGAGCTCGAAGTGAGTTAGAAGACAAGATTGAAAGAGGATGTTAGAACCCTGCGATAAGCAGGCCATGTGTGGCGAACGAAACGGTTCATCAAGCCATTTCTCGCCTCAACCCAGTTGTATGGCCTACTCTCTCGTGTCCTGGGTCCGATCAGATCAACTAGAGACCAATATACGAAACAAGGAGTTAAGCAAAGGCTAGGTTTTTTATTTGTTACAAGGGTGGGGCAGAAGCCCAAAAATTACATAATAAAAAGAGTAAGAGCGAAACACTTAGTAAGCGGCGGCCATGTATGGTTGGAGCTGAAGTGGTTAGCAGCATAAATGCAGAGATCAAAAAGCAAGGAAGAGCCTAGTAAATAAATACAGATGCGCCCGTGGGATGAGACTTTACTTGGGAAGATTTAATCTTAGTATCGCTCCTCCAGATGGCTTAACGAGGAGTAAGATCTACTTATACATTCATCCAAACTCAAGTTGGGAAAGGGGCTAGTGGGGGCTCGCGCTCATAAAAGAAGGCCACACCATCAAGTGGAGCTCTTGGTGACCACCTGGCTATACACAAAGCTTAAGGTCATTTATAGAGATCTCACACTATCTTTCGAAAACCTTGCAAAAATTGCTTTGAATAAGTAAATCAATCATTTGCCCATTTTTGATGATTTTTTCGCTTTTCACAGTTGCTCTTTCCACACTTACTGGAGCTTTTTTCCCTTGAATTGACCTTAGCTGGTCTCTTAACCTTGCAGAGCCTTCTATAATGAGCGTATCCGCTGTTCTAGCCATATCCGTTGCTAGAGTAACCGCTCGTCCTTTCTTCCGTCTTGCTTTAAATATCTTGGGCGTTAGTTCTCATGAATGTTTCGAGTGGAGTAGGACAGCCACTTCCCCTTTCGGCCTTGTCTAGTCCCACCTCTTCACCCTAAGCTCTTAGTTCCATCCATACACAAGCATTTTTCATAAGTGTGATTTCTAAATTCTAATTATCCGTTAATGTTTTCAATTTCTGTAGATATCAACCGAGGTTCATAATCTGGATCCTCAAGAAGGAAGTGAAAGTGACTCATCACCACACTCTTGCCCTTCTCATGGTCCACCAACTGGTGATGGACCTATTGGTATGAGCGGTTCTTCTATTCCCTCCCTAACTAAACCAGAATCAGAACCAGCAAAAACGAGAGAAACAAACACAAGATCAGGTGTGTTGAAGCATTTCACCAAGTTTTTCGCACCAAATGGCCGTAAGAAATGCAAGTGCAACTATTGTGATAGAGAATATGCTGCTAACTCTAAAAACAATTGGACGAATTCATTGTGGGCTCACTACGCAAAATGTCCAAACAATCCTGAGGTAAAATCAACGCAAACTCATCTTTATGGTGCAAATAAGGATGGGGAAGGGGTACTTGGTTGTTGAAAATATGATGAAGATGCTATTAGAAAGGCTTTGGTTGATATGATTATTATCGATGAATTGCCTTTTAAGTTTATGGAGAGTGTAGGTTTCAAGCTTTTTATGGTTATTGCATGCCCTAGGTTTCGTATTCCTTCTCGTTATACAATTGCTAGAGATTGCTTGTCTCTTTATTCTAATGAATTGAAAAAGTTGGAGCGTCATTTCAAGTCTACTGGTCAATGGGTTTCTCTCACAATAGACACTTGGACTTCTGTACAAAGAATCAATTATATGTGTCTTACTGCTCACTACATTGATGAAAAATGGACCATGCAGAAAACAAATATTGAGCTTTAAACCAATCACTAGTCATAAGGGTAATGACATTGGGATTGCAGTAGAGAGTTATTTGCATGAATGGGGAATAACTCAGGTTTTTATTATCACTATGGATAATGCAAGTTCCAATGATGTTGTTGTTGAGTATTTGAAAAAACAAATTCTTAATTGGAAAACTGGAGTTGTTGAATGTTGATTTCTTCACATGAGATGCATATTACGAATTTGATTGTGCAAGATAGTTTGAAAGAATTTAAGCAATGTGTAGCTCGTGTGAGAGATGCAATTAGGTTTATCAAGCAATCACATGCTAGCTAGTTGGCTACTTTTAGAACTTGTGTTGAGATTAAAAATATTCAGAGTAAGGCTTTATTATCTCTTGACGTGTCTACAAGATGGAACTCAACATATCTGATGTTAGATACAACCGAAAAATTCCAAACAACCTTTGAAGTTATGGTAGGTAAGATCCGATCTTTTTGGCTGAGCTTGAGGGCAATCATAGGGTTCCTGATGATAAAGTTTTGGAGAATGTGAAAGCACTTGTGGGTTTTTTTTGAGAATTTTTATGATCTTACTTGTAGGATATCTGGTTCCTTATATGTGACATTCAACAAGTTTTTTTATTGAAATTTGTGAAGTTGAAGAATCGTTGCAGGAATGACAAAAACATGAGAATTTTGAATTCTCTACCATGGCTATGAAAATGAAAGCAAAGTATGATACATGGGAAATGTAGAGAAAATGAACATGTTAATCTATATAGCTATTATTCTTGATCCAACATTCAAACTAGCTTATGTAGTTTTCTTTGGATGAAATGTATGGTGAATGTGATGATGTTGTAACAAGAATGAAAAGAAGGGTGAAAGATGCTCTACAAGAATTGTTTCATGATTACAAGAGAAGGATTCGGCCTGAGTCTGGTTCTACTTATGGTGAATTGAGTTCATCATAAAGGGATAAAGTGCATGGTTAGTCCCTTAACTTTGTTTATTGTCCTATTCTGGTTCTGTTTTAAGAATTTGCCATATTAAAGTCCATTATCTTCATATTTTTACCATATTTAGGTCCTTTGTCGTTAACTCGGTGTTAAAGTTAACGGATTTACTGAAAAATGATTTTTTTAGTAACTAAAGGTTTCCTTTTTATACAAAAGGTAGGGGGTTGGGGATATTCTAATGGATATTTGGATTGTGAAAGAAAGTTGTTTTGGATTGGATTGTAGGTAACTGGGGACTAGGTATTATTTTATTTTTTTGCAATTATTTTTTGCACAGGTTTCTCGATCATAAATCAAGAAAAAAAACACAGCATGAATTTTCGGTTTCTGTTTTTTCGATTATGTGTCTGAGTTCGGTTTGTTCGGTTCTTTACTATCCAAAACGAAAACCAACTTAATCGGTCAACTCAGCTCGGTTAAAACCGAACCGACCGAATGCCCACCCCTAATTTCGAGCCAAGCTCGAACCTAGCCTAATCTTTTCGAGCTCGAGCCTGCCCTACTCGGGCTCGGCTCGTTCTCAACCCTAGGCGCCACCCGTAAGTGTTACCGATTCTACCCACGAAATGTTTCACAACTAGTTTCATTCCCACTCGTGCTCTGCGGCAGGACAGTTAAAAAGATCAAAGTGATAAATGAAAATTCTAGGAATTTAGAATGTATTTTCTCCTACCGATCAGAGTGAAAAAATCGTTGGTAAATATTTTATGAGTTTTCCATATGATAACTGATGTAAAAATAGAATATTATAAAATGAATCATATTGATTATATATTTTGACTTTTGCAACAAGACCCATTTTATAAGAACTAACTGAAAATTTCAAGCTTCACCGCGTCGGCTGATACAACATTTGCATGTCTATTTAAGTGTCTTAGGTAGTAAGGTATGAACAAAACTATTCTTATGCTAAATACTTCATCAGACCCAAATGTAATGCAACACTTTTCTCGATTTCTGAGTTGGTTACATCTTCCAATATAAAAAAAGGTTAAATGGGAAAGTCAATACCAAAATTTTTTCACATTAATCTTCTACCAAGACAAACTCTTGCATTATATTTAGGATAAAGGGAGTATGTGAAGTTTATATGCAAACATTATAAAGAAAAATGACTATTTACGTAATTGAGAGAATTGGAGACACCGAGTATGTTTAAATTTTTTAAAAAAATATAGTAGGATTCTTGAAAAGTTGTACACACTAAACTGCAAATCACGGACATTGGGGAGAGAGTTTTTAATGTCTAAAAAAATATAAGGGCTGCTAATTATATTCAAATAAATTTAAAACATGAGGTTAATATACACAAAGTTAAAGGAGTGAAAAATCCAAAAACTAAAGGACGTGTATTTGAAAATCTTGAAAATGTAGTATGATGGTTGAAGTTCTCTCAATTAATGTAAAAAAAGTGTATGATGGTTGAAAATGTGTATTTGAAAACAAAATATTTTTATTGCCGTTCAAAAAAATGAAAGTTGCAAAGTCCAACGCATGAAAACATACAAAAAAAGTAGGAATGCGGATTTTTTTAACAGTTAAAAAAGTAGGATGATAACTCATTATATTAAATTAAACATATCAGCGGTAAATGTGCAAACACCATAAAACTAAAGGATATATTTTAATAATAAATTTTAAAAAGTGGTAGAATGATTGCAAAGTTGTGTACACACAAATAATGAGAAAGTGAGCTTTTTGTAACAGTAGGAGACAACTTGTTATTCCCTCCGTTCCTAAAATATTTAGACGGATTTTCTTTTTGCGTTGTCCCTGAAAAATTATACAATTTTCTTAAATGGAAACATCTCTCCTCCAAAATTACTAAATTATCTCCACTTTATCTTTTAAAATTTTATATCTCCTTTCTTGTGCAACCTCAACTCAAGAACAATTATGTCAAGGTACATAAAATGATTCATTCACTTTAATCACCATGTCCAATGAAACTAGAAATTTTTTTGATGACGGAGAGAGTATTTTAAAATTTAAAACGTAGGGGCCAATGTACAAAAAAACATAAAACTAAAGGAGAACATGTTATTCTACCTAAAAGCTTGTGTAATCTCAAACGAAGGACAGTTATACCAAACTCCATAAGTGATACATTTATCTTGATCTTAACTGAAGGAACAGTTTGAAGGACAGTTATGAAAATGAATATGATCGGTTAATATACAGCGAGCAAACTATCACTATATGAATATGATTGGTTAAAATAATCAACACTGACAGTCGTTACTCTAGGTGCGACCGTAGAGGATCATGCAACTCTCACGTTCGTCTTCCTCTGCTACAACTTACAAGTACAACTACCAGTCCAAGCAGGAAGGCGAAGACAGATTGGTGAAGCTTCGAAACTTAACTCTCCCCAAAATGTACCAATTTCCTTTCATCAACCACTCTCTTATGTTGTTTTTCAGTTTAATTCATCTTCCGATTAACAATACTAACGAATTTTCGTAACCATTTCCGCCATGGCAGAAAGGAACCGGACCTCGAATTTCACTTCTCCATCGCCTTTTACAGTCATCGGAGACGACAACGGCGCATCGTCCTCCCATTTGCGGTTTCACCAAGCGGAAGAGGAAGAGAATGACCTCGGATTTCGACACCCTCAACAGCCGTACCACAGCTACGCGGTGGAGCATCAACATTTTGGTGTTTCTGCTCATCGAGGGGGTTTGTTCGGTATCGATGAGATTTCGGCGGCGATCAGGGACGACACTTGGTCTTGCATCATTGTCGTTCTCACTTTTTGGTTCTTCGGTCCGTCCGGTTCCTAATTTGTTTATCCTGAATTTGAATTGCTCAGTGCTGATTCTGGTTTTCGTTTGTGGGCAGTGTCTATGACTTTGATTTTGGGGGTCTATGGAGCTGAAAATCTAGTGCTTGGTCCAAATTCTTCTATTCTCATGCAACCCAGTCCTGTATTTGTGCGAAACATAATGGTGAAGGAGTTAGATGATGTCAGCCATGGAATACGGCTATATGGTTTCTATAGTGCTCCACCGCGTGATATTGTGAACACCTGGTATGAGAATTATAACACTTCTGTTCCGCCAGGTTCGCACAAGGCAAGTTTGCTACTGCTTAAACTCTTTTTTTTTTTTTTCTTTTTTCAGATTAACATGTATGTATATGTTCGTTGTTATAGTTTTGTTTTCTATATTCTTTACATTTTTCAGGATTTGGTTTACTATCTCAATGAGGGTTCTGAAATCAATGTTTCGTATAGTGTGGATACTCCTGGCTCCTCCATCTTCCTTATAATAGCAAAAGGTGTGCAATTTTTTAAGATTCTTTTTCACCTATGTCAACTCTTTTTTAGGAAATTTTCCCCATATGATCATATTTATGTCAACTCTCGATGATGGTTATAACTTATGCTTGTTGTAAATTGCAGGAAGTGAGGGCCTTGCTCAATGGCTAGAGGAGCCAACATATCCTAACACAACCTTATCGTGGAATGTTGTTCATGGTATGATAAGCTTTCACAAGTATTTGTTTCTATTTTGTTGCAACTTGTGTCCCTATGTTGACTGTGATTTTTCTTGCTGTAGGAACCGGTATGATCCGACAAAGTATAAGTGGATCTTCAAGCTACTATCTTGCACTAGGAAACTTGAACTCAGAGAACGTTGAGGTACTTCTTGGAACATGACCTAGTCATAGAGGTTCAATGTCTATCATCTCAGCTTGAAAAATGATTGACAGGACATGTTGATTCAAAAGGCCATATGAGGTCTAGTTATATTACAGAGTATTATTTTTGCGATTACCTAGACTCATAGTATGTGTGTATAATTCCATAAAATTTAAGCATTTAGTCACTAACTTACATTTTAGAGCTACTGACAACTGTATTTTATCTGGGTAAATGACTTATGGTTTGGATATATCTCCGCATTCATCTGGTTGTGTGTATCACATAACTAAATTTGCAGTACTTTGCAAGTAGTGTTGATGTTCTAGCGAACGGTATGTCTATGGGTTTTCGGAAACTGCTGCAGTGTCATTCAGGCAAATGGTATGTTCCCCTGTATTTCCCATTCCCCCTATTTACTTGTGTGAACAAAAGGGCAAATGGTATAACCTCAAAAAAGTTCCCAGGCAATGAGATGAAATATTTGGATTTATGGGTTGCTCGAGATAGGTAGATCCATTTCTAGAAAGTCTTTGGTTGTTTCCCGAAGGATAGCGAGGAGCTAGCAGATTGCAGCCTACACAATAAGCTGCCAGTTTAAACAATGTACAGTAGTTTATTTGACACTGCATCACATCATCTTTCCTATATCTTCTTTTTCAAGTAAATCCTGTGATTATGTGTGTGCATGTCTTTCCTTTCACACTCCCTACTTCTAATAATAATACTGAACAGGTAAAATTAAACCTCACTGTCAGGGCTTACATGTATGATACATCCAAAGCTTATTACAAGTGTACATTGACTGATGAAGCTTGTAGCCTAAGTGTTTTATTCCCCAAAGGAAATGCAGTTGTCCTAACATCTCCTGGGCCAGACCAGGTAACTTTTGCTTCTTAATCTTACAATAGGTTCTGTTACAGTAACTTTCTGTTAGCATTCTGGTTTTTCCTTCTTTTTTTTCCCTCTCTATTTTTGTCTTTGGGATCAGCAATCAGTACTGATGAGTAAAGATATTCATAGTCTAGGTGCAAGCATCAAGCTTCAGATTCCTTGTGTGTGCAGGCCTTTAGTGTGCCTTATTCATATTGCATTTTCTAAATTAAAGATTGAAAAGTTCTTTCATTAATTTGTTATTTCAGGTTTCATCTGCCAGTTCCATATATGTAACAGTTTCTTACGGACCAAGATGGATCACATACATTTCTGGCATTGGTAACCTCAATCCTGTTATCGCTTTTAGCTCTCAATCTTGCATGCTTTGTTTGACTCTAATGCACAATGTGTAATTGTAGTGATCATGCTGGTTGCCTTCAACTTCGTGAACAACTTCCAGTGTCATTCTCGTTCGGATGAAACTAGTGCTCACCATGAGGAGGCTGGTTCCGGGAGAGTCCCACTTCTTTCGCGCAAGGATGATGATCTTTCAAGCTTGGGTTCATCCTACGACTCTGTCTCAAATGATGATGACGACCTTGAAGATTTTATGGTAGAAGGGACATCAAAAGATGGTGAAAACAGCACAAGGAGACTTTGTGCAATCTGTTTTGATGCTCCAAGGAACTGCTTCTTCCTTCCATGTGGTCACTGTGTGGCTTGTTTTGAATGCGCAACTAGGTAATTAACCTAATTTAACCTTGTCGATAATACAATGAAATCCAACATGCTTTATAATCTTGGTTACACAAGATTAATGTTTGTCGATGCATGTCTGTTGCAGAATAGCGGAGGCAGCAGGTACTTGTCCTGTTTGCCATCGGAACATGAAGAAGGTTCGGATGATTTTCGATGTTTGATCAGATATTGTTACTTGCTTGGAAAGTTGGAAGATCAGGTGAGGTTTTTAAGACTCCCACAGTGTGCTCTTGATCCAAACACTGCTTACTCTGTTCATTTCAAGCCAACATAAGCATAGATCAACAACTTGTACCCGGTTAGCCCTATTTTTCAGCTATATTGAGTTCTCTCTCTCAAATAACTGACTACTGGTCTTTTCTGTACAACACCACTTGATGTAAAGAAATAATACTTAACAGGCTTGTTCTATGTACAGATTTGCAGCTTTTTGTTTATATGACACTGAACTTTTAACATTTCCTTTTTAAAACTATAAATATAGATATTCTTTTGATGAATGTATTTCATTTCCTAACAATGAAATACATTCATCAAAATAATGTACTTTCAGCCTCGGTTGACAAGGCTTTGTAATTTTTTTGTATACAATGAAATACAAAAAACGCTAGGCAGAGCAGCCTTACTTGACAAGGCTTTGTAATTTTTTTGTTTCTTTTGTTAGATGCCAATGTACTTTCAGCCTCGGTTGGATTGTTAGGAAATGAAATACATTCATCAAAATAATATCTATAGTTATTTCTTAAAAATAGAAATGACTATTAAAAGTTGTTCAATGTCACACTACATAAACAAAAATCTGCAAAACTGTACATAAACAAAAAGCTGCAAAACTATACATAGAATAAGCCTGTTACGTTTTATTTTAGAGTATATGGTTTCCTTACATCAAAGGTGTAGTTGTACAGAAAGATCAGTAATCAATTATTTGAGAGAAAAAACTCTATGTAGTTGAAAAATAGAGCTAAATAAGAACTAATCCTAATACCCGACTTCGTCACGTGTTCATTTTTTTCAATAAAAAATTAATTGTGTTAATATAAACTCAAAACGTTCATAATTGATACATACTTCATTTATTATCCAAAATATCTAAATATAAAGTACAATAATCGATGAAAGTCTACAACAACTACATTAATATCATGTATGCAAAATACCCTCATTACCGTCCCATCCATACTTGAAAATTGATTTATTATTTTCAACATTTAATCTAGGGCAAATTACATCTATGGACCCTTAAGTTAAATAATTGTCTTATATGGATCATGTTTTAAGATTTTTGCTCATTTTCATCCTATAAGTTACAAGTTTTTCCTCGTGAAGTCATTTTGTCACATTTTCTGTTACAATTAAGGACATTTACCATTAATTCAACCTCAAACATTTTACGAACTAATAAAATTGACCATAACTACAGTTTGATTTCTCTAACCCCAAACTTAAATTTGTCTCACGAACACCACTTCTACCACCCTCTCTCCTCCCGACCAACCCTCTCGTACCTGGCTAGCCAGACCACGCCGCCAATCGCTGGCATTGTTTGAACCTGTCTAAAAAACCGTCCATTCTCCCAGCTCGATCCTGACCCTAACCCCTGGGTCAAGCCGCACGCCTCCCTTCTCCTTGAAACCTTTGTTGCCAAACTTCTCCCATCATCGCAATAACTGCCATCAATCGATTTTTTCAGGTTACCACCATGAGCAGCACACTTTTGGATTTAAGAGTGTCCCAATATAACACATACATATAACAGTATTAGTTTGACAATTGAAATTTTTAGTGTTTCTTTTAATCTAGATAAAAACGTAATATGAATTCCAGAGTTGAACTTGTTTGTGTGAAGTTAAATAAATACGGTGTGAAATTTAAAATTTTATTCAAGGTTATGAATTGTTTGAAACCTAAAAAAATGTTTCATCCTTCCAAGAAAAAAATAGAGTACAATTGACTCGACATGGATATTAAAAAAGGTTATTAACCTAAGTGTAATAAAGTAATATAAGCAAGATACATGAGTAAATTTCATTTTATGGGGAGAGAAAATGAGAGTAATAAGTAAATATTAACATCCATCATGTTATTTAACATTTTCATGGTTGATGGGAGGATAGTGCTAGCCATTTGGGATAATTCGATGGAGGAGATCGTTTGTGACAATCATGGTTGAAATGATTTGCAAGATGTATAAATTTCATTTCATTTCATTTGTTTGTATGCACACATCCAATGGAAGCAAAGTATTCATGCATACATATAAAAATTTATAGCGATTATACAGGCTAAATGTACACCGAAAATTATATAACAAACTCATTCCTAATTCTATGATGATGTATAAATAAACAAATGTATGAAAAACAATCATAGCTTAAATACCTGATCCTACGTACACCACATTTACAATGAATATAATATTAATATAATTGTTATATCTAACTGTATATATTAATAATAAATAGTAAGGTTGATTAAATATTATCTATAATAGAAAACATGTTGCAATTAAAATGCTTTCTTTCAAGTTCATAAACACTATAAAACGCGAAAAAATAACAAAGAATCAACTAAAAGAATACACGTTGACATGTTATTTACTTCGATGCTTGACTATTCATACAAATATTATATGAAATGACAAAAAGAATATACAAAATAGAGTTTACATACATATATATGAAAATGTGGAAATAAATTAAGTTCCACTTACAGCAAATAACCTAAGGAAAGAAATGTTTTAATTCAATGGCAACACAGTTTAACTCATCATTCACATAGTTAACCCCACCATTAACCGGTAATGGCCTAAAGAAGAGTGTACCTGTCATTATATATAATGCAGCAAACCACAAACGGACAATTTCAGAATTAAAAAAATAAATGAATATATATATAGAGAGAGAACCAAATGTGATTCTACAAAAAAAAAAACATCACCTCATCACCACCAACATCACCTGCGACAAAAACTCATGGCTATCTATAATCAGTGCAAATAAGCATTAAAATATTAATGGGGACCGAAATGAAATTATAAATGTAACTGAAGAGCCGGACAAACCCAGAAACCATGGCCTTAAGAGAAGAGAAGAGCTCAGGTTACATTTTTTACATTTGAATCTGCGGACATTGATCAAATTTGAAAAGCTAGCCCCAATTTGAAGCATGAGCGAAGAATTTTGAATAGCACCAGCGAGCAGCATATGAAAATTAAAGAAACGAAGGGGAAAAAACTAAGGTACATCGAATAATACAATGATAATCCACCTAAGGTTGCTTGGATTCTTCCTTGATCGGCATCTGATGGCGCTCGGACGATGCCTGCTACCACAGCCCTGTGCGAGGAGCGCAATCCCGAGAGGGCCGGTTTTTATTATGGATCGGAGAACGGCCACACTTGGGGAAGTAATGATGATGCTACATAAACAAAGAAACCCCAAATGGTGGAAATAGAGGAGAATTATTATGAAAATTTTAAAGCTTTTAATTTTTTTGAGAAAAGATTGCTTCTTTGGAGCATGTAAATGTGTGGGGATGAAGGAAGAGAGAATGGAAAGAGAGCGAAGATCAATTTGAATTGATTAATTTCTATACCCAACCTAAATTGATTTGAGAGATGACAGAAACAGATTCTTTTGAGAATGCGAATAATTTATTGTATGTGTTGTATACAATCAGAAGTAAATGGATGGATACGGAAATAGTAGAGGAAAAAAAAATGAAGGAATTGTAATTTATTGTATTAATCGGAAGGTGTTAATGAAATTACCAAAAATGAAGGTGATTGATTTATATTGATTTCATTGACATAACTATGTGCATTAATGATAAAAACAAATTCTGGAACTGATGTGGCCCCTACATGGATCCTAGGTGGTATCACTAGGTACCTCCACTCACTTTTTTTTTCCTGACTATTTATGGTAGTGGTCCTGTATTAATATATAATAGTAGATTGAATAATATTAATTACTACCTCCACACCTGTAAAGATTGTTCCGTTTGATTTTTGAAATTGTGTTTGCCTCAAGCTTTACTGATGAAGAATTTGTTTTAAAAAATTTTAAAAATTTTCTTTAGAAACGAAACACATTCAAATAAGATATTTGTTTTTAGGGTAAAGTGCACGGTTAGTCCCTTATCTTTGATATTTGTCCTATTTAGGTCCCGTTTTAAGAATTCGTCATGTTGGAGTCCTTTATCTTTGGATTTCGGTACATTTGTAGTCTTTCCGTTAATTTTACTGTTAACTTGATCGTTAGCTATATGAACTGATAAAAATACCCTTATTAATATACAACTTCTTCCTTGATTTTATAAAATTCTATCAATTTAACCCAATATTGGTGTGGCTCTTTTTCTTCTTTTTCATATCACTCACTTTTGATTGTTGCAGGGAAGTTTATTCAATTCTTTTTCCCCTAAATATTGGTGTGGCTCTTTTTCTTCTTTTTCATATCACTCACTTTTGATTCTTGATGTTGCCACCAATTTTTTTTTTTATTGAAATAGCTAAATGAAGGGATAAACTCAAAGATAATTTGGATCTGGAGAAACTGTGATTGCGTGTGTATAGGATGGTGGAGGAAGAAGAAGAGAGAGGGAGGTGATGAAAAAAACTTTAAAGATTCATAGATTAAATGTTGAAAAATAAATAGAAAAATCTTTATGAGACATAGGGAGTAGAATTCCAGGAATGATGATGGGAGATGATGGTAATTGACTCGAAATTAATTAGAACTAAATACCATGGGAGAACATGACAATCGTTACTAAAATTGACTCATGTCGAGAGATTTTGAATGCAACGATTAGATCCGATTCAAGTCATAAATAACCCGCTCATCCCAAGTGTTGTCCTTGTAGTATAATGAGTGAGGGATTGGTTTGACTACTTACTATCTTCACTAAATGTGATATCTTTCTGGTATTTTCTAAGAGAGATATGATGAAACATATGTCACGTCTTGGGATAAAGGCATAATTAGTCCTATATGTTTACAATTTTTAACAAAGAAGTCCTAAAGCTTTGAACTTTCACAAGTAAGTCTTAAATCTGGAGGGAATCTAACGAAGCAGTCCTATAACTTTCCATACAGTATTCTAAGTCATCAAAATTTTCAGCAAAGTTCATTTAGGGAATTATGCTATTGAAACTTTCATTCTATGCTTAACTTGGCTTTGATACCAATTTTGGCCCAGATATTAAACTGATAATATAAAGCAAATAAATATGATATGAATCACAAAACTTATATTTGAATATTAAACATGAACTTACAGTAATCTGGTGAGTATCAGAAGATTACAACAAATAGTGGTTGTTGGATACACACACTAAGCACACAAGCTTCCAACAACAGCAACACACGTACAAACCAAACTTGAAACTGGGAAAATATTGAAAATAGTAGAGAGACGTTCAACACATGAACTAGGAAGGCAGAGAGAAAGATGTTATGCAAATTGATCGATGGCTTCTTTGTTTGCTGAAGTCTCCTTAAATAGGCAGATTTCTTTGAGGGTGGTCCTCTTCTTCCTTACAGCTGGAATGCACCAATGCTATAGTTGTTATGCATTATTGTTGAGTGAGTTTTCTTTTTCAGAAATGGACAAATGATAATTGTCTCACTAATGCTTTTTTCTTTTTCTTCACATGGCTATGTCTTGGTATGTCATTATGCTGGTCCACCAGATGATGACTTTTGGCTCATCCCGCCCTTTGCTAACTATTCTTTAACAGATTTGAAAGCTAACTTCATTAGCTTATCTTTCATCTCTTCTAATGGGATATCTGCCAACTCTGATCCAGAGTAAAGTTTTTCAAGAACTGCATCAATGTTTTCTTCATCCAAGATAGACCAATTCTCTTGAGAGTGATATTTTCTATGAGATATGCATTAATTACGCATTTGTCCCATTGAGAGTGATATTTTCTATGAGATATGCATTAATTACGCATTTGTCCCACCAATGAGAAACTCATACTCTTTCTAAGATGTGAACATATTTGTCTTGGTTTATTTCATAGTGTCATTTAACAATCCATGAGATTCGATAAATGACCAAGAAATAAAATTCAGAATAAGGGAATATTTTCTTTTGGGATTTCTGTTTGTTGAACTCAACAAATTTGTCATAAGATTCTCTGACAACATATGGAAGTTGTTCTGAGACTAATCCTCACTTTTCAAACCAGTGGTGAAATCAATTTGGAAATCTTATTTGGTATGTTTTGAAAATGATTGGCCAAAAATGTCTATGTTCTGAATTCTGGATGTTAAAAACTTCTTCTCAGGCTTGGATATAATCCCAATAGGTATAAGTATGGTTGTTGTATCCCCCGAATAAGAACTTTTTTCTAGAATGAGGAACTCCCCATTTTTCCGGAGTCCATACTTTCAGGACATCTGGCTTTGAAAATTCCTATTTCCTTGAAATACCTTCCTTCGGAAGATTTGGTATTCCTGTTTCTGTGTTCTATCTCCGCAGAACCTGTTTCCTGGTGAATTAATTCAAAATATTCATATTTTCTGATAGGATGAAACTCCCATATTGGATGTCTTTCTCTGGGTAAGTATTTTCTCGCCATTTCTGAAGGAGTCAAAGTTTTAAGATCCTTCTCTTCTACAGGAGAGAAAGATTCTCTCTCCATTTCTCTTTTCTCTGGTAGAATTCCTAGAGAAAAAAAGGGTAATTTCTTGGGTTTTTGCTGTGATTCTAGGAATCATTGTTCCTTTAAAAAAATTATTATCCTTGCAGTATGCATGAGGATATGGTAAGAGAATGTTCTTCCTCTTTTAATTTTCTAAGAGAAAGAGGTGTTGTAGGAGCATGTTCCTTTGCCCTTTTGCTACTTTTAGAGTATTCTCCTCTCTCAATTCTTATTTTCTGTTCAGTAGAAAAATCATAAATTTCCTCCGGATTTTGTTCCTGGGCTCCTATTTGAAGATAGGGAGCATACTAACTTTCTTTCTGAAAAGGTTGAATTTCTAGATCCATAGGATCACTTCTACTCCCATGAAACAAAGTTTCAAGGAGATCCTCTTCTATTGTTCTATTGATTTCATTCTTAGATTTCCCCATGTCCTCCTTGCAAA
Source organism: Stellera chamaejasme (assembly GCA_024586325.1). Classification (NCBI taxonomy): domain Eukaryota; kingdom Viridiplantae; phylum Streptophyta; class Magnoliopsida; order Malvales; family Thymelaeaceae; genus Stellera; species Stellera chamaejasme. The sequence continues at coordinate 55,560,677 of CM044981.1, read as the reverse complement.
AATTCTTGGGTCAGAAAGTCAGGCAAATAATTATTTGATCCATCAATATGCTCAATAATAAAATCGAACACAGCTAGAATTGATTGCCATCAAGCAAATATTTGTTTAGACGCAAGATTTTTAACATCCTTAAGCAGTACAAACATCCTTAAGCAGTACACTTTTTGTTGCTTTACAATCAGTTCTAATCATAAACCTCTGATTTAACAAATCTTCTTCCAATTTTGTGACACAAAGAACTATTGAAAATATTTTTTTCTTTATTGTAGCATAATTCTGTTGAGCTTGATTCCAAACTCCAGATGTGAATCTTACTAATTTTTCTTTTTCATCCATTCTTTGTTTTAGTATTCCTCCATATCCTATTTCACTTGCATCTGTTTCAACAATTTTGAAAGCTTCAGGAGTAGGAAGAGTGATACAAGAGATTTCTTTAACTTTTCTTTTCACAAGTCTAACTGCTTGTGTTTGTTCTTTTACCCATTCTGGAGGATTTTTCTTTAACCTATCGAATAGAGGTTTGCAATCTTTTGCCATATCTTTATAGAATTCTGAAACATAATTCAAGCTTCCTAAAAACCTCTGTAATTGTTTCTTTTCCTTGATTTCATCAAGGAATTTTGTTGTAAAACTTATTGATCTTTCAATAGGTTTTATAGTACTCCTATATATCATACGTCCGAGAAATCGAACATTTGTCTGAAAAAGTTCCATTTTCTTTGCTGATACTACTAATCCTGCTTCTTTAACTATTTTCATAAATTTATGTAAGTGTTTCCAATGTTGATCAACCGATTGTGAAAACACTAACACATCATCAATGTAAACAATAGTGAAAGAGCTATAAGGATTAAAGATTTCATTCACAATTCTCTAGAATTCTAAAGGTGCATTTTTCAACCTAAAGGACATCACATTTCATTCATAATGTCCAAACGGAACATTAAATCATGTTTTATATTTATCATATTTTGCAATCTGGATTTGCCAATATCCAAATTTCATGTCAAATTTTGAGAATACAGTGGAACTGTATAATCTTGACAAAAGATCTTTCTTATTAGGTATTGGATACCTAATCCATTTTAACACTTTGTTAAGAGGTTTATAATTAATCACCAACCTTGGAACTCCTCTTTCTATTTCTGCATTTTTATTGATATAAAAAACTGAGCAACTCCATGGTGAAGAACTTTTTCTTATTAGTCCTTTATCAAGAAGGTCTTGTATTTCCTTCTTACAATGGACTGTTAATTCTTCTTTCATTTGAATGGCCCGTGATCTACTGGATATAATTCTTTCTTAAAATTCTGCCTCGTAAGGTAAATTAACAATGTGTTTTTTCCTTTCCCATAATGCATTGGGAACATCTGCACAAATTTTCTTATTCATAACTTCTTTAAAAGTCTGAATCTGCTTATGAACTTCTTGAGTTTTTATTTTCCCCTCGACACTCTTGTGTCTAATATCTTCTTGAGGACTCATTAGTGTTTCTTGCCTATTATTCAAATTAGCAGTAAGTTCTTCAAGTAAGCTGGTCCTAGGAGGTTCATCAAACTTAAAAATTATCATTCTTCCAAATTTCTTAGTAATTAAACCATTTTTGTCAACCTTATAAGGTGTAATAACACTAAGAAATAGTGTCCCTAGAATTACATCTTCGTTCATCTGGGCAAGCACTGTGAAATGTTGTGAGATACAAATCTCCTCATTGCAAACATCAACATGAGTTAATTTAAATCTCATTGGCATTATTTGCTTCCGTTATGTAAATAAAAGTTTTTTCTAAATATTTATAAGGAATTAATCCTTTCTTAATCACATTTCTATTTGCCTCTGAATCAATTAATACGACAGTTGTGATTTCAAATTGCTTTTCCACCTTCAGAGTAATTAATCTAGTGTACCTTTGATTAGGTACATATTCAATCTCATTTATCTGAAGTGGTTTATTCTGAGGGGGTAATTCAATAGCTATTTCTTCTTATTCAAGCATTATCCCCTTGTCATTTTTCTTTTGGTCTTCAAAATTATTCAAGTCTTCAATGACATTATCACCTTCTTGGGAATAATTCTCTATCCATTGTAATTCTAAAATCTCAATCCTTATTCTTCTGAGATCTTTCACTTCATTTTTAACTTGATGAAACCCAGTCATTAATTCTTTGACCGTAGGTTCTCTATAACTTATTTGTGTCTGACCAACTCTATTTAATATCTCATTAAAACTATAAATCCGAGGTTTATTCATTTCTTTCCAATCTGGCTTCTTCTTTTACCATTTTGGGGCATCTTGCTCTTGATTACTTAATTTTTCTAGATATTTCAAGAGAATTTCTTTTCTTGTATCTAGATCTTCTATATTTCTTGCTATTTCTAGAATTCTCTCATCCTCTTCTGTTATAGCATTTATTTGGATCATATTTAATTCTAATTTTCCAAAAGTCTCCTGGATATTACAAAAATCACATTGGCATTTAGAATCTCAACTATTATAAGATTCTTGACTTTGTTCACTACTTGATTCTATTTCATTAATTTCGTTTGAACTCTCTGAGTTTTCTGAATCTTTTTCGAATAATCAGTTGATCCACCGCTTCGAACTTCATTTCCTATTTTCCCTAAAAAAGTTCTTCTTCTGAATCACTATTCAGCATTATTTGCATAAGACTCTGTTTTAAACCTTCATAAATTTCAAGAGAGTTTATTTTCTGTTTAGTCCTGCACTTATTTTGGAAATATCCTATTTTTCCACATTTCCAACAAACTGGTTGCTTAGAATTATTTTTTCTAAAATATTCAGGTTTATTCTTCCTAAATTTTCTTTCTCTGAACCTACTATATCTTTTAGGCTTTTCTTCTCTTCTTTCAAACCTTCTTTCTTTATGTCTCTTACAAGGTATATATTTTCTATACTTCTTATTATGATTATCATCTAGACTGTATCCATACTGAGCACAAAAACTTCTCATTTCTTTTCTTCAACTCTTCCTTTTTTGACTTGTTTTCACCATTTTAACTCATGACACATTTTCAGACCTACTTCTTTTATCTCTGAAAATATTTGACCATAAGTATAATATTCTAAATTTAGGGTTCCTTGATTCTTTTCCCTTAAGTGATCAATAACTAATTGACCAAAATGTCTTGGTAACCCTTGAATAAATTTTTCTTTCCAGATAGTGGAATTGCAATCTTCTCTTTTATAGACCCTTGAAAGAAAAACATCTTTATACCATTTTAGATCTGACATACACTTATCCCACCAATTTCTTAATTGTCCTAAAAATCCAGAGATTATCATTTCTGCTACTTGTTTATCTGACGAGTTTGTGGACGTACTTCTAACCGCTATCCCATACATTATCATATGATGAATGATTTGGAATATTTGATATTCTGAAAGACCATCAATATTTTATTCTCTTAATTTATCTCCTCTATAGGAAACAAACGGATCAGGCGGCCAAAAATTATATTGCCTTATATCAACCGGAGATGGTTTACTGGTGTATGGATGTGAGACATTCCATACCTTTGAATGACCTCCTCTTTCCATTTATATTTTATTAATTTGAGGAGTCTCAAAAGAGAGCTGGTCTTCCTTTCTGCTTTCTAATGACATTAATTTGGGGACCTTTCTGCTTACTACCCTTGATAGTAAGTTTTTCTACTTGTTCTGATAATTCTTTTACTCATTCAGAAATCTCATCATTTCTTTTTCCTAATCTGAAAGTTGGAATTTTATAAGGAAGATGAATAGGAGGTTTAGAAATAGTAATCTTATGTTTTAATCTCTTATTATCTTCAATTTTAGACATTAGTTTTCCTAATGAATGTAGGTAAAGATTAGTGTAATTATTCTGTTCAATCAAAGATTGAATATCTTTTGCTTCTGCCTGCTTAGAACTAGCTTCCTTATTAGCGGCTTTGAAAGGTGAAGCAACAGCTTGTTCTTCCAAAACAATTGTCTTAGAAGGAGGATGCATAGTAGTTACATCTCTTACTTCTCCCCCTTCCTTAATTTTGTAAGTATTCCACGTTTCTTCTAGCACAACCAAAGTTATTTTTTTACTCTTAATTAAAATTGGAACAAACTACTCAAAAAAATTTAAGTTGGTTTTAGTCTGTCTAATTCTTTTAGGGTAAAGTGCACCCATGGTCCTGTAACTTTAATTATTGTACCACTACGGGCCTGTTTTAAGTTTTTGTACTATTAAAGTTCTGTTTTCAAGTTTTTTCTTCATCCATGGTCCTATTTGACATTTTTGCCCTTAACTTTTAAAATATTGCCCTTTTAAACAGTTGTAAAATATAAAAATCACCGTAACGTTTAACGAAACTTTCAATTTTACCATCAATTTTTATAAACCCTAAAATTCTACCATAACTTACAAATACATACAATTCTACCCTAAAAATTTTCTCTCCACTTTATCTCACCACCCTCCTACCCACCGCCACCGGAAATCTCGCCGGACGCCAGAATCGCCGGCCAAGAGCGGCGGTTGCGAGCCCAGGGCGGCGAAACGCGCGCCCAAGGCCGCGGATCGTGAGCCCACGGCAGCGAGTCGCGCGCCAATGGCCGTGGATCGTGAGCCCACGACAGCTGGTCGCGCGCCCATGGCCGCGGATCGCGAGCCCAGGGCGGCGAAACGCGCGCCCAAGGCCGCGGATCGCGCTCCTAGGGCCGCGGATCGCGAGCCTAGGGAGGCGAAACGCGCACCCAGGGCCGCGGATCGCGCGCCTAGGCCGGATCGTGTGCCTGATCGGCGATCGGCGGCCAAAGGTTTTCCGGCGGCGTCCGACGGCGGCCTGTCGCTTTCCGGCGGTGGTAGGTCGGATGGTGGTTGAAATAGGTGAGTTCAAAAGTTTAAGGTAGATTAGAGGGTTTGTTTGTAGAATTTTAAAATTTGAGGGTGTAAATGATATAATAAGAAAAATTCAGTTTATGTTCGTTATTGTACCATTTCTGTGAAAGGGTAAAATAGTAAAATAATTGTAAAAAGGACCATGGATGAAGAAAAAACTTGAAAACAGGACTTTAATAGTACAAAAAGTTAAAACAGGACCGTAGTGGTACAATAATTAAAGTTACAGGACCATGGGTGCACTTTACCCTGAGGTTTTTATGAGAAGTTAATCATTCTAGTTATTTTATCTTTTCCAAATTTTATTTCAACTTCTCCATTTTCAAACTCTATTATTCTTTCTACTTCTGTTGTTTTTAGTGGTTTAACAGATTTTTCATTATGTATTACCCATCTTTTAGGTAGACGGATATCACTCCATCTTATGGGTTTTGGAAGAACCACATTAGTTTTCTCAGCATTTGCTTGGATTAAAAGGGTTTCACCCTTTGTATCAAATTGTAGAGCTTTCGGCTTTATCTGAGTTGTTATCACCTTGTAATAAATTTTATATACAATGGTTAAATTCTGAGATCCTTCTAACCTATCAAATCATGAAGTGAGGATATTTGCAGTTAAAACTTACATGATATGTGGATCTTTTAAGGACACCGTAAAATTAGGATGACAATTAAAATATATGGGTCCATCATAAAGACTAGATTCTACCATACCTAACAAGGAATCAGTAAACTTGTTATGTCGTTGATCTCTCAAGGCAATAACAACAGAAGTGTTTAAACTATTCCTAGTTAGAGGTTTTAAAGCAATTTGAACTAATCTAACATCTAGATAGTTATAATGATTTTCCAAATGATCTTCTATTATGTATTTGGATAGTAGTTCAAACTTGTGATCTTCTTCCATTATTGGAACCGTTCTTTCTCCCGTTTTAATAGCATATGAAGTTCTAAGTTCAAAAGTTCCTTTTCGGTAAACTTCGAACTTGTTAATTCTTGGGATATTCCAATTTCCCAAACTTTGTTCAATGTCTCGAATGATTAGGCCTTGAGCATTTTTCACTTTCCATTTTCCTTTAGAATCTCCTTCAAACCTTTTAGAAGTAGATTTTGCCAAATTCTTAAATATTTCAGCCATTGAGGAACAATTTTAATTTTAAAGTTTTAATGTTATTTATCAACGAACCTTTTACTCTTTCTTACTGCCTCTCATTGGGTCTTACGGAGGAAACGCGACTTGGGTGATAATAACCAAACCCTTTGAAAGTAATTTTGAAACCTTAGTAGCAGGGGAAAAAATGAAGAATTTGAGCAAATTCTATTGTCTTAGAGCTGAAGAAGAATTTCTAAAGTTTTGGGGTAAAGGAGACAAAAGCTATAAAGTTTGAGGAAACAGAAAGAAAACAGAGAATATTCCTTAAGATGTCGTTTTAGGACTGGAAAGTTAACTTCTTGAAAGAAAGAGGACTTGAACGTTAGAGACGTGAAACTTTTAGGACTCGAATGGTAAATAATACTCCCTCCGTCCGCAAAAGACTCCACCATTTGAATTTGTTGTTTCAAGGTTCAATGTTTGACTCAAATTTTAACAAAGATAAATAGTTTTAAAAAATTCAGAAAAAATATATTCAGAAAATGAAGATTTCAAATTATGATACACATATGAAATATTTAATTTTCGGTGTCTAAACATTCGTAAAAAAATCATAGATGAAATACTGTGAAACTGTCAAAACAAATGGTGGAGTCTTTTGCGGACGGAGGGAGTATAAAGGTTTAGGACTTAGTCGTTAAGTCGACAACTTGTAGGACCATGTCGTTAAAAGTCTGAAACGTTTCAGACTCTTATTGTATTTGTCCCGTCACGTCTTGAACATATCTAAATAAGAAAACAAGATGCAACCTACGCATATCTGGAAATATAATAGATAATAAAAGCCTTCTAAGGCAGTCCTCTTAATTATCAACTAGTTGGAAAAACCTATAGTGGATTCTAACACTATCTAACTAAACTAACTAATTAACTAACAATTTCAAAGACTAAAATACCCTTCTAAATCAAAACCACCATCCACCCTCACCACCACCCTCACCGCCGCCGCCACTACCACCGCCGCCACCGCCCCCGCCTGAACCACCACCGTGGTCACCAGAACCATCGTCACGGCCGTCGGAACCACCGTCACAGCCGCCAGAACATCCTTCACGGCCATTAGAACCACCGTCGATGTCACCGGGGACCACCGGCGATGCCCCCGGAACCTCCACCGCGGCCACCGGAACCACCGCTACAGCAGCCGGAACCACTATTGTGGCTGCCGGGACCACCGCCGATGTCGCCTGAACTATCGTCGATGTTGCCGGAACCACCACCACTGATGTTATGTTGCCGGAACCATCGCCGCGGCTGTCGCTAGAACCACCGCAGCATCCGCCAACATTGCCACTGCTATCTGCAGTGGAAACTATAAATGAATTTTGAAACTAGCAGTAACACTTCTGACATTTAATTAGATATTTACATATTCCTATAGTGTCTGTTACGAAATGATATAGTGTCTGAATAAATATTGGAAACTGTCATAATAAAATTCTTAACTGTCTGAAATAAATTTAAAACAATTTTCATTGATTTATATTTAACTGCATAGTGTCTAAAGTGAAATGTCATACTGTCTATTGAAAGAGTTTATACTGTTTACTTATATATTTACACATTTCTATAGCGTCTATTACAAAATGCTATAGTGTCTAAATAAATATTAGAAACTGTCAGAATGAATTTCGAAACTGTCAGAATTAACAGAAGTGTTACTACTAGTCTTACCTCACATCATCTTGCTCCATCCAGATCTGATATCGTCAGAGATCGCTGGAAATCACGAGAACTCCAAGCAAGAATCATCCAATCATTTTTCGACTTCGTTGCAAGCCGATCTACGCCGGAAATCGCGAGAACTCTGAGCAAGAACCATCCGCGATTTGCTTTGTTGGAGATCTGGCCACCGTTGGAGGAGAGACTGTTCCATCGCCGTCGCCGACTGCTCCTCCGACCTTGAGAGCGGCGACCACAGCGGCTAGCCCGCCGAACATGATGAAGTATAAAAGCTCCATCGCCGTCGCCGATTGCTCCTCCGACCTTGAGAGAAGAGCGAGTGAGATTTAAAAGCCTGCTTTACATTCTCGTCTTCTTCGTCGGCGTCGCTCTGATGAAGCGGCGGTTGCGACGGCGGAGCAGGCGGCCCATTAGTTTTTGAGTGGTCCATCTCTCCCACAGACGATGCCTTCAACTTTGCGTGAAAAAGGCAGAAATTGGCACGAACTTTCTTTTTCAATTTTAAAGCTACAGTGAAAGGGTAATTTAGTATTTAACCAACTAGTTGGTTTACCAACTAGTTGGTAAATAGTGTTGCCGCTTCTAAGGAAGGGGATATCTAGCAATTGACGTAACTAGAGTAATTATTTAGAAGACAAAGTGTTCCATATGAATAAATGACTTCAATGGATAAAAAGTTAAATGTATAACTTTTGGTAATTAGGGAAGAATTTTGAAATTCTAAGGCTAAAACATGCATCATGTGGTCAACTAACATTACTATGATCAAATGTAAAAGGACAAAGTGCTTGATATACCGGGTTATAATCCAAAGACTAAAATGCAGAGTCCCTATAATTTAGGGAGTAAGAGTATTACTTATACAAAAATTAGAAACTCAACCAATAATCATGAATAGTGTTTTGAGTTTGTTTCATTGTGTGGTATGGTGTAGATTAATAAATGTGAGCTTATGTATTTTCTGCTTTTATTATTTAATGGAATAATTACATTATTGCATCTTATTTTCATTCATTACTTATACAAAAACTCGAAACACAACTAAGTCATGAATAGTGTTTTGAGTTTGTTTCATTGTATGGTACAGTGTAGATTAATAAATATGAGCTTATGTATTTTTCTCTTTTATTTGTTAATGGAATAACTATCTTCTTACATCTTATTTTCATTCATTTTGCATTTGGTCCAAATATTTTCAGTTTTATCATTTGGACATTTTAACATTTTTTTAACTTTACTTTTTACCTCTTATTTTCATTTTTTTGACATATAGGTCCCAAATGCTCCCAATCTTCTATTTTGAGTTTTTTTTAATTGTGTGATAAGGTTAAAAAGTGTGTGCTCATGTCTTTTGTTACTTTTTTGTTTTTGTTTGTTAATGAGGTGACTGTCTTCTTAAACCTTATTTTTTTATTCCTTTTGCACTTCAGTCCAAATGTTTTTAATCTTCTAATTTGGACTCTTCAAAATTTGTTTTTGTTTTATTCTTTTTTGCCTCTTTTTTTTATCAAAAGAATAACTTACTTTTTTCATTTGTTTTTGCGCATAGACATCAAATGTTCACAATTTTCTGATTTAGACATTTCAATATTTTGATTTTATATCATCTAATATTCAAAAAAACTTTTAGCTGTATCATTATATAGAGTGGAGTTGATGCGTTGGAACAAAGAGATTGTTTTGTTTTTAACTTCTGCCTATTGATAGAAATAATGTAACAATTTCCTATTTCTTTATTCTTTTATTCAAATCACTCTGTCTGTTCTTTAGGTTTACAATTTTAATTTTTTCTTCGACTCGTAACGAAAATGCAGGGGAGAAAGGATAAAATTGACATTAACTTTTAAAATATCATAATTTTGCCACCAACCATTTTTTAGCGGTTAAATTACCATCAATATTTCATTTAAGGGTAAAATTGCCACTAAAAAAGATGATTGACATACGTGTCATCAACCATTCTTCAAAATTTATAAATTTAAAAGACTCACCTCCTTCGGGCACCTAAGAAACCTCCTTCCAGGGTTTCTGAAGGTCCAAAAAGTCTTCATTTCCAACTTCTCACTAGCTACAATTCGTGGCGTGAGTGAAATTATCATCACCGTAATCAGAGGTCATCGACGGTGGCGATTGACTGAAATTTCCAACAAAACTCATTTCTTGGAGCGAATTACACTAGGCGACCTCCCAATCTCTTCAATTCTATTGACAATCAGATCTTCACAAAAACCTAGAAATGTGTTCTGCAGCTCAACATTGATAAATACCCAATCTCAAACGAGCAAGACAACCTTGATTCACCCAACGATTTCAGGTAGATGACTCCTTAATTGTTTTCGTTCCAAGTACTAATAGAGTACTTATTTTGATGACCCAAATCTTCAACTGGCGGGCTAATTCCCCCGTCTGAGCTAAAACGCATTGTTAAGTGGCAATTTCTCAAATTTGCCTTCATTACCGTTACTTGCCGACCGGCCACCGCTCGAGCAGTCGAACCCTAAGCGACACCGATTCTGTCAGCATTTCGATCCATCTATCACTCTAATCGATTGGGATTTTCTGAATTCATTTCTTTCCTTCCATGGTCGGAAAAATGAGCTCCAGTTCGAGGGAAAAGGCCGCAGGTCTGATAAAGTCGGCCAAGTTAGCCGTCGACGCTTCTTCGAAGCTCAATCTTTTGCGTCAATTGAAGGCTCAGTTATCGCGGGAGAAGCTTGGGTCCCTTTCGGAGCTCCTCTCTCACCTTTTCGACCTTTTATCGGATCAGTCTGCTCCAGCTCGCAAGCTTGTCACTGAGTACGTTGTTCTGTACCGTTCTATTTTCTTTTCTTTTCTTTCTTTTTTCTTTTTTCATCTCCCTTTTTCAGGAGATCTTTTTGCTTGACGTTGCTTGTTGATGAGTATTTCGAATTGCCTCCCCCCATTTTTTTAAACTTTAACTGTTGATTTAGGATTGTTGGTGAAACTGGAGTGAAGCATTCTGAATTTATACCTGAAGTTGTGCCAGTGCTTATGGGGGTTTTGGAAGATGATGTACCGGCTGTAGGTCGACAGTCTATCACTTGTGGCATTGACTTGTTCCGCTTTATCCTTGTGAAGGTTGCAGTTAAGGTCAGTCTTGTCACACTTCTACTGTTTGATTCGAGTTTAAGAGCCCCAACATTGTTCTAAAAATTATGCACCCAATACTTCTTGTGCTGCTGTATCTGTCTTTATTTCTTGGTATCCACTTTGGGTTTTTGCTTTTAAAAATTTGCATACGTTAAAGCTTTGCCAGCTTTAGCCAATTGCCACAAAATGTTAGATATCATGCACCCGCATGCCATGTTAGTTGTGCCGTGTAGTGTAAAAAACTTGCTAATGGCAAAGTGAGGCTACAATGATAAAGTTATGCCTTCAACGCCATGCTTAAGTGTTTAACTTGAAACTAACCTAAATGACAAGCGAAGAGAACCAACTATAAGAACCTCATGAAATTAACCAATTAAAGATGTGCTTGTTGTTCACTGTTTTAGGGTCTTTACTCGAGTGAGCTGGGTGATGATCTCGAGTCATCTTGGTCATGGATGTTGAAGTTCAAGGAGAGCATATGTTCACTGGCATTCCAGGTAGCAAATACTTTTTTAATGTTGCAACGTTTTAGTTTCAAGTTGTCTGATATTTGTAAACCTTTGATCAGCCAGGAAGTGGTGGGGTGAAGCTACTGGCACAAAAGTTCGTAGAGGCTATGATTATTCTTTATACTCCAGATCCTTATGGCCCCTCTGAGCCACCTTCTAGTGAAGGTATTACTTCATTTTTCTTCCTAAGCTTAGCTGGCATCTGAAATCAGATGTGGACTGTTCAGTACAGATTGAATGGTACTAGTGCTTTTAATGCTATATGTTATACTCTGTTAATAGGAAATGCTTGTTTTGTACCGGGTTTTGATTGTGTTTTATTAATTATTCGAAAGGGACCATCGTGGATTTCAATATATCTTGGCTTCGAGGGGGGCATCCTCTACTTGATGTTGGGAATTTGTCAGTTGAGGCCAGCCAAAGATTAGGTTCGTTGCTTGATCAGCTTAGATATCCTACCGTGAAAACTCTTAGCTGTGCTGCCGTTATTGTTCTCATTAATAGGTATGCTATGTTCAATCTCTGTGGAATATGCTTCTTCACTTCTTTTTTTACTGACCTGGTATAGCAGTTTTTTGCTTAATGGAATTCATCCAACTCGAATTTTTATGCTATATATTTGTTATGCTGTCTATGGTATTCTTAATCCATCACTTATTTTTCTGTCCTGTCATCGTTGGAAAGTCTTTCAGGGATTGCAACAAAAAGGCCTGCATATTATGGACGCATTTTACCAGTTTTGCTTGGTTTGGACCTTCCAAGCTTTGTCATCAAAGGATTCCAATTCTATGGAATGCGGCGTGCTCTGAAAAATGCGTTCATAGCGTGCTTGAAATGTACACACCCAAGTGCTGCACCGGTATTTGTTCAGTGTGAAATTTTCTCATACCTTTTGTTCTTTAAAAGATTTAAATTTCAGGATTTTCTCTCCGTTTTCAGTCCGAAGAATATGTATAAAGCCTTTACTTATGAAACTGATTTATTTTTCAATATTTCTTTACCTCTTTTCAAACTAGATGATCTTTACGTGGTGATACTTATGAAACATATGTTTGTGATCTGTTTGTGCTCAAATACTGCAGTTATAGGCTTTAGTTTACTTCCTGCTTGTAAATGTTGGGTGATTTTGTGTTGATCTAAAAAGAAAATCACTTGTGCAATTTTATTTTTTTCTTCTTATTGCTGATGGGTTGTCTTTTCTACTATTTATTGGTTATTTATGATGACATGTTTTTGGTTTATATAGTGGCGGGATCGCATACAGGCTGCGCTGAAAGAGATGGAGGCTGGTGTAGATACAAACAAAGTTCTAGGTCACAAAGATGATGGGATTTTCAAAGAGACAAATGATCGTTTGAGTGATGTGAAGGTATTTTTCTTCTTTATTCCAATTCCTTATTTACTTTCTCATCTCAAAACATTTGCATCTTCATGGTTATTTGACAATATGAGATGCTTGCTTGTCTGTGTGCACTCCTGAAAATAATAGCTTCAAGACAATTTCAGGAAGAAGTGGCGTCAGATAATTCTAGTGATGTTTTACGAGACAAAATTGGGAGAAAAAGATCTGGCACTGAAGACATTAATAATGTGTCAGCATATGAACATCACTCTGGAAAACGTGTGAGATCATCACCTAGTGTCTCTGCAGAGCCAATCCGAGAGTTGAATAAGAATGTTACAGAGTCCAAGGAAGACGCTTGTTCAGCGCAACCAACTGATAGCAGGGATGTTGAAAATGGACATGTGCAGCAACTGGTTTCCATGTTTGGTGTATTGATTGCGCAAGGTGAAAAAGCTGTTGGATCTTTGGAGATACTGATCTCAAGTATATCTGCAGACTTGCTAGCTGAGGTTGTTATGGCTAACATGCGTAACCTTCCTCCAAATAGTTCTCAACCTGAAGGAAGTGATGAATTGCTACAGAACATGAGCATTGCTGGCAGTGATAATCAAACCAGGTATCCGTCATCTTTTTTGTCCAGTGTGCTTTCACTCTCCAGCACATTCCCACCGATAGCCTCGCTGCTAGACTGCCAGCAATCAGCATCAGATGGTATTCCGGTATGATTTTCTTCACCAAGTGCAGATTTAACTAAAGCACACCAAAATTTGTATGAAGTTTAGGCCTGAAAGTTGCTTGTATTTTTTCATTCTATGCCACAGCTAGAGTGTGTTATTGAGTTTTGGTCTTGATGGAAGATTAGAAGATTTCAAACCAGCATCTAATTGCTTAAGCTTGGCTGTGCTGGCTGGGAATACATCTTCTTCAAAGATCAAAGCTAGTTATCTAGAATAGTTTTTATTATTTTGTGAAAGAGAACAGTCTAGCTCCAACTTCTTCTGATGGGAAAATGTTCTGTTTCATTTCAGCATTTTCACCTACTAAACGAACTAAAATTGGTCTGTTGCTGGAGGTCATTCTTAAAGAAGCTGTTTTGTGCTAGTATTATTCCCTTTGTCCAACAAAGATATGAGCATTTGACTGGGCATGGAGGTTAAGGTGTGTTGAGGACTTGAGGGTAATAACGTAAAAATGGTATATAAGACAAAATTAACTTTTTGGATGGAGAAGGGAAAAGGGTAAAAAGGTAAACGTGGTGTTAAAAAGTTTCCTTAAAAGGAAATGATCAAATCTTGGGACAACCCAAAAAGGAATATGGTTAAATCTTTATGGGACTGAGGGAGTTTGGGAGTTTTATTCAGTGTGGGTTTCGCCATCTTTCTATAATTTTATCATCGTAGTTGCTAGGTTTTGGTTCATACAGCAGACTATTTATACATCAATTCTACTCTATTTGTTCAATAAACTGAACTTCGTTAGCTATTATTGTTGTTTTTTGGTTTCTGATAATCTTTTGCAATTCTCTGTATTACAGAAAACTGAAATAAAAGAAGATAATGTTGCTGCTGTCACCGGTAGTGATGCTGTGGTTGTCGGAAGTAGCATGACTCATGGAGGTGAAAATGCAACCTTGTCTAGTGATGTACCAGTTTGTTCTGGCATTACATTGCCTGGAATGGGAAAGGCTGATGTGGCTACTTCATCTGAGATGCTGGATCTTAGCAATATTGGCAGTTTGATTCCTGGGCTGAATTCTTCCGCTCATAATGAGGGATTATCAGACATCCAGGCTGCTTCTTCAGTAGTCTCTACTGATATTGAAGATGCCAGTCAAGAGCAAGTTACGAGTGTCAGTGGGAGGTCACCATTGAATGTGCTTCCATCAATGTCAAATGATAGGTCTGATGAGCTGAGTCCTAAAACAACTGTCATGGATTCTATTAACATTGTATCTTCAACAGCTACTTCTTCAGTTTCATCTCGTCCCTTTATACTGCCTAAGATGTCAGCCCCTGTCATCATTCTTTCTGATGAACAGAAGGATGATTTACAGAAGTTAGTTTATATTCGTATAATTGAAGCGTATAAGCAAATAGCAGCAGCAGGAGGTTCACAAGTTCGCTTTTCATTGCTTGCTTATTTAGGTATTGAGGTAAGCTTATTGGTCTTTGAAGGTGGATAGATTTTCAATTGGATTGGAGTTAAAACTGAGATGTTCTGTTTCTATCGTGTTTCTCTACCGCTGTACTATGTTTTCAGATGTACTGTGCAAACCTTTTTCTTTTCCTGTTGTTAATTACTCTCTTTCTTGCTTCTGGAGTGTCTGGTTCCTTGATCATGTTTAAATCTTTAGTCATCTTATTTGTTTCTGCATTTCTTTTATCAGTTGCCACCAGAGATAGATCCTTGGAAATCGCTACGGGAACACATCTTATCGGATTATATTAACCATGAGGTGATTTCTGTACCCTTGTTCATACTGAAATGTGTTTCTATTTCTATCTCAGTTTTTCTAAACATTAGCTGTATAGAGAGTTATTTAGGTATGTTTCACATTCAAAATCTTAGGTTGGTGTCTGATCCTTGGCGTGAGGTATGCTAACTATTTGCTTTGAGATATTATGGACACACATATCAGCAGTAGCAGCCTGCTTAGTCACCCAAAGTTTAGTTACTATGCCGGTATATTTGTAATACGGGATGAACAAAAGATTGGTCCTATTGTCCCCTTGTGATCCTAGTAACATCTTCTATCAAACAGGCTTGTTGAGCCTGCTTAGTTGAAACTAAATTTCTACAGAAGCTTAAACCATGATTTTGCTAGATTTTAGAACCAATTTGGGTTTATAGAAACACCTTTAAGGAGGTAAGGAGGTCCATATAAATGGGATCCAGCTCACTTTACCTTTTCAATTCTGACAAATTTGCAGATGACTTTTTTAACTTCACTAATAATACTATATGATTGCAGATTTGGTAATTTCTTTTGAATTGTCGGGCAACTTTCACCTTGGCTCAGTGGAGCCTTCTAAACAACTCTCTTTAAAGCCCTGCTAAATTGGCATTTAGCTCTGGACTGAATAATGATTATAGAAGCAGGCCAACAGCCTGTAGTGCTCTTTAGTTAGAAGCTCAAGCTGGTAGTGCTTAAGAGAATGGAAGCTCTGTAGTTTATCCCATGGGTTCATTTCTTCATTAATTCTTTCTACTATACGATTTTATTTCGACTATATTAGCCTTGTGCTTTATGTCATATGCTAGCTGACATACTTTTGATGGCTTTAGGGACACGAGTTGACACTGCGCGTGCTCTACAGATTGCATGGTGAGGCGGAAGAGGAGCATGATTTTTTGTCATGTACAACAGCAGCCACTGTTTATGAGACGTTTCTTCATATTGTAGTACGTATTCATGGCAAGATTGACATAGCTTTCGTATTTACCTCTGACTGTGCATCTCAACAGCTTTCTTTGTACTGCAGGCAGAAACACTTAGAGATTCTTTCCCACCTTCTGATAAATCTCTAAGTAAATTACTTGGTGAAGTTCCTTACCTACCTAAATCAGTTTTGAACTTGTTAGAGGGCTTATGTTGCCCTGAAAATTTGGAAAAAACTGAAAGGGCACAGCAAGCTGGTGACAGAGTTACTCAAGGTCTCAGCTGTGTGTGGAGCCTGATCCTGCTGAGACCACCATTTCGGAATGACTGCTTGAAAGTTGCTTTGCAGGTTCCATATGATCAAGTTCCCTCCATCTTTCTTGTGTTCTACTTATTTGAGCCTTTTGTTTTTTCTGAACACCCCCTGGTGCCTTGGCTGATATACTATCATTTTTTCCCTAAAACAAGGGTTATGGGTAAATTGAAACTATTAATTAAACACGTTTTTCTTTCAAAATCATGGTATAGCAGTTGATATTTCGTATGCTTTATATGTTTGTCATGATATCATGTAAATCATTTTCATTTGTTTCTTTGACTAATTTTGACAGAGTGCAGTTCATCAGTTAGAGGAAGTGCGCATGAAGGCAATACGTCTGGTATGCTTATAAATTTCTACTGATGATTCAATGATAAGTGTTGCTTACTTGTCAATGCTACCATGTTTGATGTTTTTTAATTTGTAGGTCGCAAACAAGCTTTATCCTTTGGCTTTCATCTCACACCAAATAGAAGAATATGCAAAGGAAATGTTGGTATCTGTAATAAATATTGGTGGAACTGAGACAACGGAGGTTGATGGATCAACAACTGAATTAAAGAAGGTATTATTCTTGTACTTCTGAGTTACACACACACAAATCCATGATTCTGAAAGAGTGCTTGAGATTAGATTATATAGCTCCTAGTTACCTTTAGCCACCTGCTTGATGCATTGAATTTATAATGCTGCTACTAGAAAAAGGTTAACTCCATTTGCTGGATGCAAGTCTATCAACTCTGTATGGATCAGATTCTGCTTTCGACATAACCTGCCTTGGAACTTCATTTTCCACATTGCTTTGTAACATTTTAGTAGCAGACTCAAATAAGCTGGAGGACTTTTTAGTTCCTAAGTTCATCTTTATCTCCTAATCTTCTGTGTGTTTTGTTCTCCATTTAACAAGAATTGTGTTTTATTTTTCTTTCTTTATATATATATATATATATATATATATATATATTACCTCTTTTTTTTCTGGCGGCATCCTACACAGCTGAAAGCCACTATTCTGTTTGCCTCAAAAACAGTTGCAGAAGCTTTTCTACACAAACAATGTTTTTTGCATGAATTTATAGTGTTAAACCGATTCTAGACATTCTGTTGACACTATAAACTTCAACCCTCTGAACCCAACATAGTTGGGATCGAAGTGTAGTGTTATGATGTTTTGAGAAAATGTTCCTCAGCTGTGTTTTGGTCTCTTGGAGTGAGACTTTCATGTAGTATGGGCTCTTGGGGCAGAAGGAACAAAATAGATAACAAACACCTTAATTTGAACCCCTGCCAAATCCTATTTACGTTATACTTATTTCATTGAAGAGGAAAGAACATTATGTTGACTCAAGATTTTGAGTTCTCTGAGTCTGGTAGTCCAAATTTTCACAAATTATGTACACTGCATTAAATCTGTGATGGTACTTTGCAATGAACATTTTGAGTTCGATGCTCTTATTTACATTTTTTCAATACAAGATCTTGATTTTTTTGTTGAGGAAAAGGTAAAACTTTCATCTACCTATAAAAAGAACTTGATGGTTAACTTAAATGTCTGTCTTTCTGTTACTTGACAGGTTCCTGAACCAAATGCATTTAGTGAGAGTCAATCTCGGAATGCTTTCACTAATGATATTGATGCAGATGCAAACCTGCCGGGTAGATCTCAAAACATGTCATCTATCTCTGAGGCTCAGCGGTTCATGTCTCTGTATTTTGCTTTATGCACGAAGGTTTTGCTATATCTTATCCTTCTGTTAATTTATGATTCTTTTGTTCTCCCCATTGAAATTGACACTCTCCCGTTTCACTGTTTGACAGAAGCACTCCCTTTTCCGCGAAATATTTGTGATTTATAAATGTGCATCGAAGGAGGTCAAGCAGGTTGGTTTGAACCATGGGTTATTTAAATCCTTGTTGCCAACTTCTCTGACATGCTTTATAATTGTCATGTTCATGATTCAGGCAGTCAATCGTCATATCCCAATTCTAGTTCGTACAATGGGCTTATCCTCTGAGCTACTTGAAATTATTGCAGATCCTCCCTGTGGAAGTGAGGACCTTCTGAAGCAGGTTATGAGAGTTGAAATGTTTATACGGTCTGCTTTTCCAGTGTATTTTAGAAAACAACTTTACATGTTTTTTTTTTCCTTTTCCATAACATTACTCTGCATCAGGTTTTGCACACCCTGACAGATGGGACTGTTCCTTCAAAAGAGTTACTATTTACCATTAGAAAGTTGTTTGATACGAAACTGAAGGTATGGACTGATTGCATATTTAAGAAATGAATTTCAATGTGGATATTGTCTAAGCTATGTTTGTCCTCATTTGATGACAGGATGTGGAAATCTTACTTCCAGTTTTACTATTCCTATCAAGAGATGAGGTTTCTCTTTTATTCAATTTGAATTTCATCAGATCTCATTTCTTAACCTCTTTTGATTGCTTTTTACTGGGGGGGGGGTGGTGTTGGATGTTTCCTTGTTTGTTCTGTTATCTTTTACGTATTACGGGATGGAAAAAGTTACTCTAAAAAGATACTCCATAAATCTCATTTGATCCAGCCTGCTTGATGTTGTAGTCCCATGTTTGCAACACATACTGTTTCCAAGCATTGGTTGTTGATGTTAATATTTTTAGTGCATGGAAAAAGTTTGGTGTTGGCATTTGACATTGTGGCAGAAGATAAACACTAGGAAAGTTTCAGAATGCAGATTACTGATGTTGGTCATATAATTGTGATTGCATCTCTCTTAAACTTTTCTTAATACATGTTTGATGGCTCTCTGTTTTGCATAATTCATTTTTTGTTTTGATTAGGTCTTGCAACTTTTTCCCCATCTTGTGAACCTTCCTCTGGAAAAATTTCAAGCTGCACTCACACGTTTGATACATGTAAGTTTTGTCTGCACTGTCCTTACATGGATGTTGTTCTATCTTTCACTATTCTACAAGGTTTTCTGCATCAAGTGTTATCAGAAGACTATTATGCCTCGCTTTAACGAGGATATAGTGGGAAATCTTGTAGATTTCACATTTCACTTTCTCCTAGCTGTCCATGTTACTTAGACCACATGTTTTAGTCTATCTGTAGATGCTGCGGTCCCTTAAAACCATTTAGACCACAGTTGATTTATTCTTCTTTATCATTATAATGACTTTGTATACAGGGATCAACAAATGCTGGCCCAGTGCTGTCTCCAGCTGAAGTTTTAGTTGGCATTCATGGCATCGATCCCGAGAGAGATGGTATTCCATTAAAGAAGGCAGGGCTCAAATCTCAGATCTTCTTTTCCATATTATATTAAGTGCAGCATAACTGACGTTGGTTCTTGGTCAGGTCACGGATGCGTGCAATGCTTGTTTTGAACAACATCAGATTTTTACACAACAAGTTCTTGCTAAAGTCTTGAATCAATTGGTATATCCTATAAGCTTGGGGTCAGTTTTTTTTTTGGACGTAGAATAGGCATTAAACACGATTTTTGTGTGAGATTGGATCTTTTGGTGTTAATCGCATCCTTAAAATATTCTCAGAAAATGGTCTACGCTATAGAAGTGGTGGGAAATGAACATTTCACATTCACCACAATTTATTCCACCAGCTGTTATATTAAAAGAAAGGGCAATTACAGCTTGGTCAACGAATTAATCAATCAATCAACCCAGCCTTAATCCCAACTCGTTGGGGTTGGCTACATGAATCTTGCATCTCCATTCCGCTCTATTTGTAACGAGCTCCTCCAGAATTTTTGGTAGCTTAAGATCCCTCTCAACTAGATTTACCCATGGAAGCTTGGTCAACGAATTAATATAGATGCCAAATTCTTTGTTTAGCAACCCTAGGGGAAGAATGTAATTTTGCAAACAATGTTTATTTCCATGAGTATGTTCAAAGTCGATCTGAGTTCCCACAAGAAGCATAAGTTCTGGTGATAACTTTTTCCCAATAATGCATCTGCAGAAAACATAAGGGATATCATTATAGTACTTTCCCTTGTTTGACTGGTAGTTAGAAGATTATAAATTACTATTAAAACTTTTTCTCATTAATGTGTCTGGAATACAAAATCATATTTTCATCTACTAACAAGTATGCCCTTCTGTAGGTTGAGCAAACTCCTCTTCCATTACTGTTCATGCGTACTGTGTTACAAGCAATTGGCACATTTCCTGCATTGGTGAGCAAACAGGATGATTTTGCATTTTCTATTATCTTGCTTCAGTCTGAATTAATGCATCGTCACATTCATATCATAGTAGGTATTTTTAGTCTGCTTTGCAAATAGGTGCTGAGTTGATTGGTATTTTACCAGCTTTATTAAACTTCTCTCTTCTGTAATTCATTAGTGAATATATGGTACTATATTTTTTATGGTGGCTAGAACTATTGACTTAATGCATTTGTTTAAAGAGTATCTGTAGTGATTTCTACCACATATCTAGGGGAATAATGTTGTGCCATAGGTTGGTGCTTCTGCATAAATTTGTTGGTTGATATTGTATTGTGAAAGGGCTATCATTTTTTTAAAGTTTTTTTTAGTGAATTTACCGGTTTGGGTTTAAGACATTAATTGGTCCTACAGAATCAGTAAAATACTACAGCATAGGTTTTTGGAATATCTTCTCGGTCATGATTGCTTGGGATTGTGTTGGGGCCTCTTTGGTACCTCTTAGTTCAGTTTGCATCCTTTAGTAAGTTTGTTTAAGAAACAAAGAGAATATTCCATCTTCGTATTCTGCACAAGACATGGTTATAGACAATGAAATTTGATGGTTAATTACAACAGTTATATGAATATTTTGTTGGGAAAAAAAAAGAAATAAAGGATCCATTTAGTCGGGAAAATTTTTCATTCCAAATTTCCTTTGTAAAGGTTTGGATCTACAACTAGTTGGAAAACTTTGTTTTCCACATTTTGGAGAACTCTAGTATTTAGGTGGAGAACTTCAAAACAAGGTTCTCCAAATGAATACTAGAGTTCTCCAAAATTTAGGAAACGAGGTTTTCGATCCTAAATAAGTAGTCATACATCCAAATATTTACAAAGAAGATTTGAAATGGAGAATTTTTCTAACTAAAAGTTATCTGTATTTGTTGATGGATCGGAAAACAAAGAAAGTGCTATATGGATCTACTTTTCTCTCTTGTCATGTTTCAGGTTGACTACATAATGGAGATCCTTTTTCGCCTCGTAAGCAAGCAGGTAACATTCTTAGCCGTCTTTTTTGTCTTCTTGTTTTTTGTTTTTATGGGGAACCTCTTCATTTTCGTTTGGCTTGGGTACTGCAGATATGGAAATATCCGAAGTTGTGGGTAGGGTTTCTGAAATGTGCTCAATTGACAAAGCCTCAGTCATTTGGCGTGTTGCTTCAGGTGCTCTTTGACTTTTATTTCTCTTTGCTGCTATCAACTTATCCTTTGCTATTATCTTTCATGGAATTACAGTCAACTGTATGCTGCTTCCTTAAACAACTTCTATTTCTCATTTCATCTGAAGTGAAGTTTCCTGCCAAAAACTTACTATTCGAGCAATAACACTAAGTTGTTGGATAATTTAGAGCTTCTTCTAGCATTCCTAGGTTCATGATGTATAAAATCCATCTATTAGTCTCTTTTTGGTAGGAAGTAAGGAGCATGTTCTGAAGATATCTGTTTCAAAAGGAAAACGAAGAAGGTTCACTGATATATAGTTGCAGTGTGGGCGCTTTCCTGGCCCTTCCGATAGGTTGGTTTGTTGGTTCAGCATCATGAAGGGTTGAGAAAAAGGAGAGCATGAAATATAAAAGAAGTTAAGTATAGAGGGATGAGAAGAAACAGAAGATATGAAATGGGATGCCGTAGATACGGTAAAACTAAGCTTTGGGGTTCAGATTGAGGGACAGAGAAGGATTGTTCTCTAGATTCTGATCAGGGAAGCTTAGAGAAGTTGATGAGTTGTATTTTGATATCGCACATAATTCTGGATGTCAGAACTTCAAATGTTGAAGCTCTCTGCTGAACTACATTTTTTATGAGGTCAAGTCTCAAAGAACTTGGGAGGGAGATGAAAATTTTCCCCTTCAAGACCCATCTTATAAGGAGCGTAGAGAATTATTGTTGATCTCTCCTGGAACTTTGTGCATTGGTTGCGATATTGCTGTTTGGTAACGGTAACTCTCGCTCTGTTCACAAAGGTGCTGCTACGTGCAGGGTCATCATGAGGTATTCTAGGCAAGGTGTGGTTACTTAATGTGTGTTTAGGGCCCTAAATTGTCATGTGAGCTCTAAAATGCTTATTTTCATAATTCTTTTCTGCTAGATGAAGAATAAAAAATAGACGAGAAGTTGGAAACATGAAACATATTGTTTAGCATGTTCTTCCAGTGTACATATTTGTCTTGTTTTAACCAAATGCTAGCACCAACATTTGTGAACAGGTATTAGGCTACGGAAGTCCTGCCTTTTGTTTGCCCAGTTCCACTTCCATCTTTCATTAACAAGCTGCATCTATGAAGCTGTATTCTTAGTTTGTACGCATATAATTCTCTACTCTTTTGCATCTTTCAGTTACCACCACCTCAGCTTGAGAATGCATTGAATCGAATCCCAGCTCTGAAACCTCCATTGGTTGCTCATGCGAGCCAACCTAACATCCAGTCAACACTGCCAAGGTACGAGAAATGTCTCATAAACGATAGTATCCGAATCTGATAGACTTATTCAGATGTGTGTTCCTCTAATCTGCATTCATCTTGAATATGTTGCCTCCAGATCCGTCTTAGTAGTTTTGGGATTAGTACCAGAGTCTCAAGCCAGTAGTCAAGCGCAAACTAGCGAGGCACAGACTGTCGATACTGGCAATTCAGAGAAGGATACATCAGTTGATAAAACTAAGGAATCATCTGGCACCAGCTGAAGCGGGAGGCTGGAAGCTCTTACACATGAGTTAGCTCCTACCACTCTCATAATTCTCAGCTCGCTCTTGATGCTTTCACTGCTCTTAAAGTGTACATACATTGTCTGTCGGCTTGCGAGGTAAGACTGTTGGCGCAGTGGTGCTATTGTTGCTGAAAGTTTCGAGGCGCGAGGTTAGAGATGTGGGTTCAAGTTGTAAATATGATCATGAAGCAACTTTGTTGGCCATGTTCAGTTCATTTTTCCGGTTGGTGTTCAATTTAGTGCCTGGAGAGTAATGTTACAGGGCCAAGGCGTTCGGGAATCGGTATAGGTTGAGTTTTGGTTAAGAATTGGACTTCGCTTCCGCTCATTTTGGAAAATTCACACTTCGCCCCATGGAATGATGTAACACAATCGTTATACTTTTAACATAGTTGGGGATAAGATTGTTAATTAACTGTCAAATTAGTAATATTTCCTTTAATTTGTATTTTGAAATATAAGCATAGAACACTCACAAATGATGAATTTTATGTTTATGGTGGGGAAATGGTAATTTTGTCATTTACGAAGTCTAAATTTATCTCTGAAGTTTATTTTGAAGTGAGAATGTAATTAACGTTTCATTAAAGGGGTAAATTTACCATTGAACATTAAGTTGTCCCAGTTGACAATAAGATGCGCTTAGTTAGCACTCATGTGGTGTGTTATTAGGCGTTTACATAAATATTGACTGTACATTTTGTTGAATTAATGTTTTAATTTCGCTTAAGATTTGTAAAACTAACAATTCAATATTTTTATGTACTATCAATGTCCATGTAATTGTCTAGTGGTATATCGCATGAGCAACATCTAAGTGTGTATTTCACTACCAACTGAAACAACTTAACGTCAAGTGGCAAATTAAAGCTAAATGTTGATAACATTTTTGCTTCAAAATGAAGTTCACTGGTAAATTTAAAGATTTCATAAACTTTAATGACAATTTATTACTACATTAAAAAGTAACATCATTAAACAACACTTTAATCCAATTATTCGATGACATAAAGTTTATAATGTAATTAATTGTTAAAAATTAATTAACACTATAAATTCATGCAAAATATAATGACAAAATTTTACGTTGGAAGTCGTTCCCAATCTAATGAAATTTCGAACGCATTAGCATAGGTTTTGTTCACTTTGCATGGAATGAGATGACACATTTAATTTACAACATTTCATTCACTATCATATATATCTTTTTATGACATTTTGAACAATAAATTTGTATACAAATAATAATCTGATATCTATTTTTTGAAAAAACAAACACTTTTCATTATTGTTGTCTGTGTAAAAAAGAATACAGATAATAAATTTAGGCAAATTGATTTATTTTTTAAAAGGAATGTTGTATTATTTTTGGGTGGTTCTACGGTAGTCCGGTGGTGGTTGAGATGGTTGTGGGCTGAGGGTCAACGTTGAAAAGCTTAGAATAAAATTGTTAAAATTTAAAATTATTATGGATGACTGAATTGTTATATTCAAAATTTATGGAGCAAATAGAGTGATTAAAAAAACTCCAGTAACTAAAATTATCATTTTTCACAATTATTCGTTTAAAGTTAATGGAAAAAGTTGACAATTGAACTATGAATACACCATAATGTTTTAAAACGAAACTTTAGTAGTACAAAAAAATTAAAATGAGACTATTACAGGATAATAATTAAAATTATAGGAGTACCTGTGCACATTGTACATCACCTTAAACTACCTTGACCTCCAAGGACCAACATGTGATAACTCTAATACCATAGCGGGAAACCGTATTAATCCTTTTAATGTCAATTACCCAAAAAGAAATGTTTGATGGTTTCTTTCTTCTTCTTCTTCTTCTTCCTTTTTTTTTTTTTTAAAATTGTTGGTGGTTTCAATTACTAAACATATGTGGTACCTGGTATATTTTTATGGTCTTATAAATATATTATCCAATGTAAAGAAAAAAATATAGCACCAAGTTGTTTAAATTACTAAGACTCCGTTTAATTGAATTTAGATGGATATTTAAATGCTTATTCATAAATGATTCATATTTCAAAAAAAAGTGATTTGATTGATTATTGTACCCACACACTCTTAGATCTCCAATGACATTTATTCAATGCTCCTATAAAAGAATTATGAAAAATATAAATGAAATTTAATTTGAAAAAATGTAACAGCTCTATGATTTAAGAAGTTCCTAAAGGCTATTTGTAGAAATAAATAGGGGTTAGGTTTTTTATTTTAAAAACATGGAAACAAGTTTATATAGCATCAAAGAATGTAAAAAGGATTTGGGGAAAATGTAGGTTCTTAGAGTCTGATGGTCAAACTACAATTATTGTGAAACCTTGGGGAGAAATCGTCCAGTCAAGAAACTAATAAAATTCGAAGTGAAATAGAGGGCTCAAGTTTTTGATAGCGCTTCTAGATCAGTGGCCGAACCTCAACTAATTCGAGAAACCGAAGTCTTGTCTCTTCATCTCAGCTAAATCACCGAGGCGGAGCCGAAGCCGGAGATCGTCGGAGCAAGGCGGAGCCGTCGACGGAGGCGACAGACACGCAATGGGCGTCGATTATTACAAGATTCTTCAGGTGGACCGAAATGCCAAAGACGATGATTTGAAGAAAGCTTATCGTAAGCTCGCGATGAAGTGGCATCCCGATAAGAACCCTAACAGCAAGAAAGAAGCCGAATCCAAATTCAAGCAGATATCCGAAGCTTACGATGTATATCAACCGGACCTGTTGCTCGCGTTCTCCGATTCAGACACCGGTTTGATTGAATTTCATTGATATTCTTGCTTCTTCCGTTGCAGGTTTTGAGTGATCCGCAAAAGCGAGCGGTTTACGACCAGTACGGAGAAGAAGGTTTGAAGGGGCAAGTGCCGCCACCTGGAGCAGGCGGGTTTCCTGGCGCCGGGGATGGTGGCGCGACGTCGTTCCGGTTCAATACGAGAAGTGCCGACGATATATTCTCTGAGTTTTTTGGATGCTCGAGTCCGTTCGGTGGGATGGGTGACATGGGCGGGGCGCGGGCAGGGCCTTCGGGGCTTCACCGGGGAATGTTCGGCGATGATATATTTGCTTCGTTCAGGGGCGGCCCGGGAGAGGGCTCTGCGGTACCCCGGAAAGGTGCGCCAATCGAGAGGACATTGCCTTGTAGTTTGGAGGATTTATACAAAGGAACTACCAAAAAGATGAAGATTTCCAGGGATGTTACCGACTCCAGCGGGTGAGTTTCTGAATCTGTTCTCTTTTTCTTCTTTTATCTTTCTTTCTTTCTTTCTTTCTATTTTAACGTGTTCTGCGAAGTGGTTCTTCATACCTAGTTGTGCTTAATTTCTAGTAGTTTTTTTAATTTTAATGGCTTAGGAGAATGATCTGGATACTGGATTGGAATGCGAATGATGTTTAGTGATGGTCTCCTCGACGTGTTTTGTTGATAAAGGTGCTTAGGTTTGGTTATCTAATTTAATTCAAAGAGCTTCTAATAGAATTTACCGAGTGTCACCCATATATTAGTTGATGATTTCAGATGATCTGTGATTATAAGAATGTGCTTGATGGTGGTCTTCACTTCACTTTTTCTATGCTTGCTCAATTTGATTATAAGTTTTGGGCTTTCTGATGTTGATGCACTATCTCACAGTTGAAAGAATTTCCTTGCACTGCTAGACTCAAATGCAACATATTTCTATATGTTCTAGAATTGTTGTTTACTCAAATTTTCATTCTGCAATCGACTTTGATATTAGTTACTCTCTTGGTCCCGCGAAACATATTAAAGAGTGTTGAAGACTTGAGAGTAATAAAGTAAAGCTGATATATAGTATAAGACAAAAGTAACTTTTTGAGTGGAGAAGGGAAATTGAGGCTAATAAGGTAAAAGTGGTGTTAAAAAAAGTTCACTTAAAAGGAAACGTTACAACATTTTTGGGGCATCCCAAAGAAGAATACGTTTAACTTTTCAAGGACGGAGGAAGTATTTTCTTCCTGGCTGAAGTGTTCACTTTTAGAACTTTAATTTCCTTTTGTTACATTTGCCCATGCTAGTGGAAATATCCATGATGATTTTGGTTGAAATTTTGTATTTGGTTAGAACTTTTTTCTTTCGGTCTTGTTAATGGGTGCCCCTGGAGCACTTCTTAAGGGTACTTTTATTTCATTTTCCTGTATCAAATCTAATATTTTATTTCTTTGTTTTGCATCGTTACAATTATTACACATGTAGAGAAGTATAATAAAAGGAAATAAACTCACCCTTAAGAAGTGCCCGTAGGGCACCTGTTAACATTTCCCCTTTTCTTTTGCACGGACATTAGTTTAATTAACTTCAAGCAGTTAATTGAAGCTATGAACTTGATGCCAACAACTCCAATGTAGTCCGGAATATGATGATCAAACTTCCTTTTTGGTGATCAGCATGCATTCTTCCTTCATCATGTAAGATGTCCAAAATAGGAGCATCAATAACCTGAAATGTATTTTATAGTATTTTCTTAAAGTGATTACATTCCTCTAAACTGAATGATCAGTTGATCATGTTTTAGTTCCTCAAATGTGTTTCCCTTCACCTGTTGTAACTTGGTGACAGCAAAGGGCATTTCTCGCACCTTTGAATTTCTGCAATTCCATCTTAATGATTTGAACCTGAGATGTCTGAAGCAGAAATTTCTACTAAAAGCTTTTGATTATCATTGTAGAATAACTGTTGCATTGTGCTTGTGTTAAGCTATGTAAAATTTAATATTCAGGAAGCAAACTTTCAAGACGTTAAAAAAAAAACTTGTATTTCATGGTAAATGATTTATGTGATGCCACAGAGTTGATTTTTTTTTTTTGACTTTGGGAACGTTTTCTGTATCTCATTCGTCTCCGTCGTAGCTTATGCCATTAGTGCATTGCTTCCGATTGTGAATGCTCTACTTTGGTGGGTTTGAGAATCTTCAAGTTGTGCAGGAAACTAAACATATCTTTACATTTTTGTAAAAGGAATATCAGTTTGAAGTTTGAACTTATTTAACTGTTGCATCTGTAAAGGTCTGATATATTCTCTGTAACTTTAATAGGAGACCTAACACAGTGGAAGAAATTCTTGCAATCGATATCAAGCCTGGGTGGAAGAAAGGAACAAAGATAACTTTCCCAGAGAAGGGAAATGAGCAACGAGGCGTAATTCCGTCAGATCTTGTCTTCATCATTGATGAGAAGCCCCACAGCGTGTTCAAAAGGGACGGCAATGATCTAATTGCCACACAGAAGATCTCTCTACTGGAAGCCTTAACTGGTTACACGGTGCAGATTACAACACTTGATGGGCGAACTCTAACGGTTCCTATCAACAATATCATCAGTCCAACCTATGAGGAAGTGGTTAGAGGGGAGGGGATGCCTATCCCGAAGGACCCCTCGAAGAAAGGTAACTTGAGAATCAAGTTCAACATCAAGTTCCCGACAAAGCTGACAACAGAACAAAAAACTGGCTTGAAGCGGTTAATTTCATCCTGAAAATTGGTTGCCCTTGCTAGCAGCTGAAAACTCATGTAAGTTCTGGGTTTTTTTCTTAATATTTGTTTCTGAATTGGGATTCTGTTGAACTTATTTAGGAATTATAAATTGCTCTGGATGTGTTTGTTCTTTAATTGGTAAAATCTTGCCAATGTGATGAAAGAATGCTGATGTAAAATTATGTTTGGCTACCTTCAAGTTCTGATTGGTTTTAGATGTTCTTTTTTGGTCTCGCTGTATACCAAGAGAAAGATTGGAATAAAACTCGAAGCCGCCAGCAATTTTATAGTAAAATCCTTTTGATAGATAAACATTTTACTGTAATAGTATAGGAGTATTAAGGAAGGTTTCTGTTTCTTATACGAATATTAGGGATACAGTTCTAAGATGGGAAGATCTTTTCGTCTTAGAGCTGTGCAAGCCTCTTCTCAATGTTGTCAAACCCGGTCCGGACCGGACCCAGCAATGGTGGCTCTGTGGTGAGATGGAGTTGGTGAGCCTTATTCTCATTTTAACTTGGGACATCTTAGGCATTTTACGAACTGAGCGGTTCTCGATGTAGCACCGCGGCTTCATGATGTGACACTAAACCAGTAGGCGCAAGTAAATGTGACATTCATGATGTAGCACCGCGGCTTCATGTATGGTTGGTTGTCCAGAAACAAACAACGAAAACGTTGGATATAACCAAAGAAGGAAGGGGAGAGGGAAAAGGAGAAATTTTGAAGCGTTTTGTAGAGCCCAAAAATCTGGACAAGAAAATGGCAATAAAGACACCATTTGGCATATATCCTTCCCCCCTATACATACATACATACATACATACATACATACATGTAAGCACATAGTGCTTGTCGAAAGCTTCACACTGTCCCCAGCTGTATTTATAATTAGAGATCAAACCTCTTATGCAATTCCAAGATCAACAGAGACAGAGACAGAGCAGTCTCCCCCTCCCTCCCTTCTTCAAGAGAACGAGAACAGCCGCGGCACCATGCCTCGGAGCCGCTCTTCCGATGTGTGTGGGAAGGAGCGCCTGCGGTGGACGCAAGACCTTCATGATCTGTTTGTCAAGGCGGTTACTCAGCTTGGAGGTCCTGACAGTAAGTGAACTGTCATTTCCTTTCTCAAGCTTTCCAACGGTCTCCTCCGTGAGACCGTTGGATCGAGTTGTGAAGACGTGTAATCACAATTTGGTGGTGGTTTTTGATAGGAGCTACACCAAAGGGAATTCTGAAGGCTATGGCTGTTGACGGCCTTAACATTTTCCATGTCAAAAGTCATCTTCAGGTCACCTCCCCCTCACTCACTCCTCAGTTTCCTTCAACAACAAGTCATCTCATTGGTTCCTTGCATACTACGTCATCGCCCTGATTTCTGTTCTTCGTTTTCAATTTCTGCAGAAATACCGGATTTCAAATACTGTTCCGGAGACAAAAACGGGTATGTTGAAAGACGTTTCCATCCATGATTAGATCTTCCATTTTGGGTGCCAAAATGAAAAATTGAACCCTAATTGTCTTAATTGCTCTTGCAATAGGCAACTTCGAGAAGCGAAATATTGCAGAAGTCCTCCCCAACTTTGGCACAATATCGTGAGTTATCATATGTTTCTTTTTCTGGATTTTGAAATTGGATGCTTATTTATGATAAACACTTGGGTCAATTTTGCTAAATATGTAAATGGCCTTGTTATACTATTACAGTGCCTTTTCTGTTGTGCCATGTTCATCACCACCAACCATATTTCAAAATTCTAATATACTACTCCCTCTGTCCCAAAATTATTGAAACACTTTCCTTATTGGGTTGTCCTTAAATTATTGAAACACTTTCCTTTTTTAGTAAACTTTTGTACATGAATTTACTCAATTATCCCTCATCACTCTCTTCCATCTACCAAGTCAACTCAAAATCAGCTCCACCTAAAATAGTGTGCCCAGTCAAAACGTTTCAAAAATAATGGGACGGAGGGAGTACAAGTTTTCCTTCCAATTTCTCTCTACACTTTTTAGAAATTCAAACAATTTCTCAAAATTTCTTTCAAAGAACAGAGAACCAAGGCGTCATTGTCTCTGACCCTGTTGAATTTCTGCAGAGGAGCACAGCTGAGCGAGGCTTTAAAATGGCATAAAGAGATTCAAAATCGACTCCCTATAAATTCTGAGGTAATAAGTCTCTATATACGAAAATGACAGAAAGAAATACTGTTGTTGTACCTTGAAAGTATGTTAACTTGATTTTGTGTACCATTTATCCTTTTATTGATCATGAATTAGGGTCAGAGAAAGTTGAAGGAGAGAACTGAAGCTCAAGAAAGATACATGGAAAAATTCCAGAAACCTAAAGGCAACAAGCCGGTCCTTATAAAACCTATCAGCAGTTTCTCATGTAGAAAAACTCTGCCATCACTGTGTGATGAATCAGAATCCAACAGAAAATGTTCAAGTTCAGATTCAGATTCAGAATCAGAATCAGAAAGTGGTCCAAACGATGTGATGGAATCTGGGGATGATGAGAAGAAGATGATCAGAATCTCTGCAGCTAAAAAAAAACCCAGAAGCCAACAAGATCAGCATAACATGTTCCCAGTACCATTCAATGCTAACAATCCAGCTGATTGTTTTGACCATAACATGTTCCTTGCAGTGTGCTCATCACCTTTGGTTCCCAGCTTTCTCTGAAGGACAAAACTATATGAATAAATTATAGGTAAAGCTACAATAAGATTTTGTGATGAATATGGTACATATATACTCCCTTCGTATGCAAAATATTATCTCATTTGTTTTGGCAGTTTCACAGTATTTATTTTATGATATTTTTCATGAATGTTTAATATTGAAAACGAATAATTCATATGTGTATCATTATTTGAAATCTAATTTTTCTAAATATATATTTTTTCTGAATTTTTTTCACTGATAATTTTTGTTAAAATTTGAGTCAAATATTGAACTTTGAAACAGTAAAGCCAAACGAGACAATTTTTGACAGACGAAAGGAGTATATGATGACTGGATATAGTACACATATTCAGCTAATTAGTTTACTTTATGGTTTATATATGCATTAATCAACATAATGTAATTTGATTAATAGATTGGTGCAATCCATATTATACATCAGTATTACTACCCCCGTCCCATAAATATTGTTCCTTTCGACTTTCGAATTTGTGTTTGACTCAAATTTTAATAAGAAAGTTTTAAAAAAATCATAAAAAATACTCCATATTTGTAAATTAGACACACCAAATAACGTATGCATATAAATGATTTACGTTTATATGTTAACATGTCGAAGAAAAAATCATAAAATAAATGCTAAAAAACAAATGAAACAATCTTTAGGGGAGGGAGTTGGGAGTATCAAGTTCTCTCTATCATGTTTTGGAAGAGGTGGAACGAAAAAAAAATGGGGAAGGAATGCTCTTGTGGGAAGATTGGTTACTTGATTGTCAGAGTGGTGATTACTGTGGGAAGTAGAAGAAGTTTTTGGTAAGATCAAAAACTGAAATTGTTCTTCTTCCGCAAGAAATTCTTCAAAAGAAACTCTAAAGCTAATCTATTCGAAATAAAACGCATATAAAGTGAGAGCATATCACCTATCTACTTTCTGTGTGTCCCCTGTTGTAAATGTTTAATACCGTTAAATAATCTGTTACTTTTTTAACAAAAAAAACATAATAGTGTTAGTTAATTACAATATTAAGGACATGAAAAGGACACAAAAAAGAAACAGGGTACAAAGCACAGTTTTAAGACAAGAACATAAATGTTTAGCATCGATGGTGTGTACGGGTGTAAATGAGCCGAGCCAAAGTTCGTTAGGCTCGAGCTTGAGCTAGGTCTGTTGGGCTCGGCTCGAGCTCGTTAAATAGATGCTCAAGCACTCCGGACCCTCCTTTTTCTAAATAATATGTATATGTAGTATATATAGATAATATCTCTTAAAACTTATAATTGACCCCCTATATTTTGATATTATTTCTATATTTTATATTTTTTTCGTCCTAAAAATTAAGTTTTACAACAAATTTTTTCACTTGAAGCTCCGTACTAAATCAAAAAGTTGCAAAAATTTTGGGACAAAAAAGTAATTAATATACATTGGAATATATAAAAGGAATCCTGGTCCGCCAGATCGCCAATCGGCTCAAGTCGCTCGTGAAATGTTTGGGATTGGCTCAAGAGCTCAGTAGGCTTGAATTTCTGTGATACTAACAGAGCTTCAATTGTGTGTTTGACTTGAAATCCTAACAAATCTTTCAAAGTGCAACATAAATTAGAAGATGATATTTCAATTTAAAAGTTTCGACTAGTTAAGGCTTGTGAACCATTACAAGTCGTGCTTGTGGCTCGTGAAACTCGGCTTGACCTTACTCGAGCTCGAGATCGGGTTGGCTCATGAGTGGCTTGGTTTTGTTTACACCCTTAATCGGGCATTTGTAACCGAATTTTCGGAATCTTCTCTCATTCCTAGGAAAATGTTCGATATTAAAAAAATCATCTCCTTCAGAAAAAGAGGTAAAAAAACATTTTACCCTACTTCCTATCCCACCGTGCATCCTCTTTATCGGTTGAAGCAAATTAAGAATTCTTTTCTTCAACTTGATAGCCCATCTGGGAAGCTACCTTGAATTGGTTTGCAATTCAGAGCAATTCACACCATCTGCTTTACAAGGACCATCCTATATTATTGAAACATACTCCTCCTTTACAATTTTTTGGGGAGGGAAAAGGTCTGTATTATTAATCCAAATTATTAATCCAAAGGAAACATAATGCAAACCAAGACCAATAGAGTAGCAAAGAAATCAGAGCTTGAAACAAAAAGCCTCGCGCAAAAGGAAAGAAACAACAGAAAGGAAACAACATTGCTAAGCAAAGAAAAGTAGTAGAAAATGAAAAAAAAAACAAATAGCAAGATAAAGATAGTGAACATCTAGATAGTGGCTAAAGTAAGGGGCCTAAGATGTTCGGTTGATGGTATGAGAGATGGACCTAATAAATGTACACTCCAACAACAGCTTACTCCATCTAACGATTAACAAAAAAACCTCTATACATGAGGTTGTCTGCTACACTGGGTAAGGGCGAAACCTGCACCCAAAACTGGGACCAATTCACTTCCCGATAATCGGGGTTGTGCCATCAGGAAGATCCAAGCTAACTCTCGGGCGGCCTGCATCAGACCAACTCATAACTCCGGGCAGGGTGAGACATAGCTCAGCCCTGTCGAAAGACCACTTATCACAACCTCCTCAACCAACGCTAAGTTTGCATAGTGACTCCCACTCCGAGAAGCAAATCGCCGGGTCACCTTCCTCACACCGAATCCACCCGGTTCCAACAATAATACAACAAGGAGCATAGGCAAACATAGTGAGCCCAGTTGCTGAATTTGAGCAACAAATCAGATGCCCACCAACACGGTGGGGCCTCAAGAAGAGAGACCCAAAACCATGGTTTTAAATCTTGTATGGTCTCGGCCGGTATACCGGTCTTGTCTCGATACCGACTGTGAGATTTCATTATTTAAGCCAATCTCATCGCGGTGACCATTCCTCTCTCGGTCGCCTCGCGTACTGAAAAAATTGAAGAAAATGGTGGTACGAAATTGAAGAAAAGGCGACTATTTGATTTTGTAGGCTATTTGATTTGGTTGGCTTTATGAATCATATCTATCATGATGAATTATTGGACTAGTTGATTTGATTCATGATCATATGTGTGTGTAGTATCTAGGTACTACACACACACATATAACCACTGGTACATAATTGACGGTATGCCTAAGATATTGCGGATACACTGGCACTGTCTCGTATCATTCAAAAAATGGTACGGTGACAGGTACGAGATTTAAAACCTTGCCCAAAATTGTCTACTATAGGGCGGCCAAATTGAGTGCACCATAGGGGAATCTGAAGATTCCGGAAAAGACCGTAGAGGAGACAGCTAGCTGTAGAAGGCGAGCAAAAAAGGCCAACGAGGCAGCTGCGAGACCATGGGTTGAGACGGCCTTGGCGTCAGCCACCTTTGACGGAAACACAAGCAGGGCCCAGAGTGCCATCAGCCAAGCCTCAGGCTTGGCGAGGTAGCATCGACTCAGACCGGACGAGTAATGTCTCGGGCGAGTTCGTGGATGTTGCCCATCAGCACCCCCTATTGGATTGGAGCCCAGGCCCGACGGTGAGTCACAAGTGCAGACTAGTAAAAGCCTGTGCGGTGGAGAGATGTGGCAACAGGAAGGGAGGCGGAGCGGCGGCAACATGCTCTCGCTAGGGTTATTTGTGGTTTTGTCCTTTTAGCCCCTTTACAAACTTAATACTCTCTTTATCCTAAAAAAATTCAATCGTATTCTATTTTGGATTGTCCCAAAATGATTTGACAGTTTTCTTTTTATAAGGAAATCTTTTCATACCACTTTTAACCCTCAACTTCATTTCTCTTCACTCAAAAATTTACTTTTCTCTTATATGACAATTTTACTTTATTACACTCAAATATCCAATACTCTTTAATCTCCATATCCAATCAAATGCACAAAAAACGGAGGGAGTACATTTTTCTTTTTAAAGTGTCCCAATAGAATCGTTAAGTGTCTTTTAAGGAATTTTTTTCACATAAAATTTACTTTATTACCATTCATTTTCCTTTTCCACTAAAAAAATTATACTTTTGTCGTGTCAACTTTATTCTATCATTATGTACTTGACCAGACCCCGGTAGCGGGCCTGGTAACGCCAAGCCCGTTACCAGGGTGGTTAGCTCCCCTTTGACTGTGGCAGCGGGTCAGGTCGTTACCTGGCCCGCCAGTAACCAATTGGGCCACTACCAAGCTGGTAACGGCCTAACCCCCTTCCAGCCCGCTACCAGTTTGGCATATACATCCAGCATCATCTCCTTCATTCTTTATCCAAGCTTGGGGTGTTAATAGGCTGGGCCGAGCCCGAGCCCTTTAAGCTCAAGCTCGGCCCGTTAGTTATCGATACTACACGAGCTCAAATTGTTCAAGCCCAATATGTTAGGCTCGAGTTTTACTCGAAGTTCGAGTTCGACTTGAATAGCTTGATAGACCCGTTTTAAAGCTTTCCAGACCCCGGTAGCGGGCCTGGTAACGCCAAGCCCGTTACCAGGGTGGTTAGCTCCCCTTTGACTGTGGCAGCGGGTCAGGTCGTTACCTGGCCCGCCAGTAACCAATTGGGCCGCTACCAAGCTGGTAACGGCCTAACCCCCTTCTAGCCCGCTACCAGCTTGGCATATACATCTAGCATCATCTCCTTCATTCTTTATCCAAGCTTGGGGTGTTAATAGGCTGGGCCGAGCCCGAGCCCTTTAAGCTCAAGCTCGGCCCGTTAGTTATCGATACTACTCGAGCTCGAAATGCTAGAGCCAAATATGTTAGGCTCGAGTTTTACTCGAAGTTCAAGCCCGACTTGAATAGTGATAGGCCCGTTTTAAAGCTTTCTAAACTTATAATTAACAAATAATAAAAAATATAAATTTTCAAACAATTAATAAATTACTACTATACCTAACATAAATTATATTCCCTATGTCCCTAAATAATTGATTCATTTGTTTTGCTGTTTTCAAGGTATTTAATCTATGATTTATTTTCATAAATGTTTTGATATATAAAGTTGAATAATTTGTATGTGTATAATTTTCAACATATCCTTTCCAAATACATATTTTTTAAATTTTCTTTACTATTTATTTTAGAAAAACTTGAGTCAAACACTGCTACATAGAACATGAAAATCAAATTAATCAATTATTTAAGGACGGAGGGAGTAATATAGTAAAAACATTCATGAGATTTGATAAGTATAGTTAAGTATCGACAAGTATCAATACTCTTTAAGGCCGGGTATTGTTGGGCTCGAGCTCGACTCATTAACTTATCGAGTTTCATTTCACGCTCGAACTCGATAGGTATCGACTCGATCGATAAGTCCCGAGTTTCATTTCAGGCTCGAACTCGATAGGTATCGACTCGATCGATAAGTCCCAACTCGAGCTCAAGCTCGGGCTACCCTTTAAAGGCCCTACCTGTTTACACCCCTAATCCAGCCATTTATAGAGAACTAGTTTATATACCTAGCATTGCACCGGGTAAAAAAAAAAAGGAATATGCATTCTTTGCATTAATCGTTTATTTAGTGGTTGTTCCAACTTCCATGATATTATTTTGTTATAATTATTATCGTTGGAATTATAATGCTCGTTATTTCATCCTCTAGAGTTTTACCTTTATCGGCCTTTCTCTGTTCGAAACCTTCAAGGTAAGCTTCGTTCTTTGTCCTTTTTTATTTGCATTTTCGATAGTCAGGTATTTCTCAGAACTTGTGTCTCTGAGCTTCGTTTTTGGAGTATGCTCTTTCTTGTACAAAATTTGGCATAGTCTTTGATATATGTCTCTAGACTTGTTTATTGATTAAAGAAGAAGTTGGATATTAAACAATTTATGGTTGGAGAATTTTAGATAAAAATATTTGTGAGCTACACATTTTTCTGCATTCAGTGACGGAACCAGGAATTTGAGGTTGGGGGGGCTAGGTAGGTGTGTAGCTTAATATTAGCTTCGTCCTGTCACTTGTTATTGTAATTTTTTATTTTCCATCTTTCAATAAAATATATTTTATTATTTCTCTAATATTTTTTTATATAAATTTACAAATTTTATAAAATAATAATAATTTAATGTATCTAGTTTCTAATAATTTAATATAGATAAATTGAATTCAAATGGATATCGAATGCCAAAATTTTGCACTAATAAAGGGACGGGGAAATATATAATAAGTCAATCACGAGTGATGAAACCAAAACAAGTTTTACAAAAAAAATGCTCTAAATTTTACACAAATATCACAAATTAATACACGTATAAAATACTCAAAATTTAACATGATATTCTTTGAGATTTCTAAAAGTTTACGTGAATGGAGTATTTAAATAATTGACTTTAAATATCTAAACATTCATGAAAAATATCATAGATTAAATACTATAAAACAACAAAAACAAAGTGTAGAATTATTTGGGAACGGATGAAGTATTTTTAAAATTCCTCTGGGAGTAAAGAATAATTAAATTATTAATTTTAAATTGATTGTTCCCCCTATAAAAAACAATTTAAAAAATTAATAATTTAATTATAGGGGAACTGAGTTATGGATATTTGGACTGAGTTATGGATGAGTTAATAATTTATGGAATTGGAATGAGTTTGGTTGAATTTTAATTTTGGCTGGACTTTAATTTTATTGGGTTGAGTGGAGGGGGCTAATGGATAAATTATTGCATTAATCTTAATATTATATACTATATACACTATACCCCTCAAATTAATGGGGGTGGCAGCAGCCTCCCCCTGCCATGCTATGGCTCCGTCTCTGTCTGCATTATATATAGTTGATTGTTTGGTTGATGAGAAAAAAGCTTAGCATGTTTCTCTAGATTTCATTCTTAAAATGTTTGCTTGATCGTTGCAGGAACTTGAGAAGAAGAGGAAGGATATGTTGCTTTTCTTTCCAAAAAATATACATTTAATTAGAATATAGATTAATTACAAATTATGCATAATAATATAAAATTTGTATTATAATTTAATATTTATTAAATTTACAGAATATACAAATTAAATTAATTAAAGCAAAAAAATATATAGTAAAGGGCTGGTGCGTTACCAGCCTAGGCCAGCTGGATATGCCAACGTTGCATCTGGTAGCGCCCAACTAGCTACCAGACCCGTTACCATGGTAGCAGCTTGGTAACGGGTCTAATTCATGAGATACAGGCTGATTAGTAACGCACTAACCCGCTACCAGACCCGTTACCAGTTGTAACAGTCACTACGTACTTGGAGCTGAATTCGTAATGCATGGAGTAACGCCCCAGGCGTTACTGTGGGGCCGAAAAGCGTAGTAGCGTCCAAGGCATTACTGAGGACGCTACCGGTCAGAGTCTGTCAGAGCTAGCTAGTAGCGCCCTGGTAATGCTTTTGTGCGTTACTGTGGGGCCGAAAGTAGTAGTAGCGCCCAAGGCATTACTGAGGGCGCTACTGGTCAGAGCTTGTCAGAGCGAGTAGCGCCCTAGTAATGCCATTGTACGTTACGGACGTTCAATTTCAAAATACTAAAATAAATTTCAGAATACTAAAATATTTTTTCAAATATTTAAAAATTTCGATAATTTAAAAATATTAACAAATTAAGATAATTTAAAAATATTAACAAAAATGATATTAAAAAATATTAACAAATTAAACGATATTAACAAAAATAAATATTAACTGAATAAATTAATTGGGTGCACATAAAATTAATGATCATTTTTTTGATTATGTTCATATTTCTTTTAGAAATTCCCATTAAAATTAATGATCATTTTTTTCCTTTTTCCTTTGACATATTTATTTTGTCATATACATGTTTTTACATGTTTTCTTTTTCGGATTTGATAGAAAAATTCATTAGTTTCTAACCATGGAAAGATAAAGAAAATATAATCTATTATTAATTTATAAAAACGAAGCATACAGAGGGATGTTTTTGTCTTTTTCTTTTTAGAGTATTCTCATGACGACACATGTCCATTTATTTTAGGAGTGTAGTATAGTTGAAATGACATTTTTCATAAATATAAATTAGGGGTGAGGACAGTTAAGTAATAGTAAATAAACTAATCTGTTGCAACAAATCCGCAAAGGATCCAATTTAAACATTTCCCTCCGAAACTTTAAAATTCGGAATTCAATAATCAAAATTCGAACTGAAATCCGCAAAGGATCCAATTTAAACATTTCCCTCCGAAACTTTAAAATTTGGAATTCAATAATCAAAATTCGAACTGAAACTCTGAAGCGGGAAACAAAACGTATTTCGAAACCTTTGGACGACCTAGATGTTCTACTATAAATATAACATTTCGGATCCCATCTCTACAACAACAACAACAATTAGAGGTGAGACAAAACAATGTCACAAGGAGCATTTCAACATTCCATAAGCCGGTGGCTGAGCGAGTTGATTGATCAACATGAGCTTCTATACAACAAGATCGAGCTGATCCACACAGAGGTAATTTCTCATTTACGATCAAGTATGTTCAATCATCACAATAGCGAATAAATAATATATACCAATGTTGCAGATTGTTAATATTCGCTGCAGACAGATGCGAATCTTCATATTAGAACAAATTAAGCAGCTATTGTTTGAGTTCAGGCTTCTGTTGTCTATGTAACATACACCAATTAAATTTCGGTAAGCTTTATCACCTACTAAATAGATACTTTATAATATTAGTAATAATAATGCCTTAATAAATAATCGTTCATGGATCGGTTAGGAGAAAGAATAATCCTATAAATATACGTCAACGTGGACATTCCGGAAGTTTCTGTGATTCGTGATTCGTACGTGTTGTTTTGTATTATTTTTTACTATATTGGTTTAAGTTGATTGCTAAATTAGATACTAATTATCAAATCTAATGTTGTATAACATTGTATGCATTTCAGGTTTATTGTTAATGCGGACGCTATCACGATACGAATTGATGATGAACATGGAACTAAATCGGCAAGTGAATGTGGACCCGTGGTGAAACGTGTATTGTTGCGGCTCTTGAGGCCATTCGATCATATGGTCGTTTCCATGTATGTTTGCGTTTTTTGTTCTTTATCTATTTTATAATTATCATTATATTTGTTTGATTAAATATATTTTTCTATGCATATAAGAAATTTTCGATGCAATGTTATGATATTGTGTGTCAAGGAGGATTATCTCATTTGGTACTTAGCATGTCGTTTGTGCTTTCGAAAAGTGTTCGAGCAGGGTGCTGATTTTTACTGTAAATCGTGCAATTCAGCAGTTCGTTCAGTCGTTCATCGGTAAGCTTTCATTGGTTAACATGTGTATTATAATTTCACAAACAAACATTGGATTGAACTTATGCTGCGAGTGACACTTTTTAATATTTGTGTTAAATATAAAGTTGAGATGATAGTTGCTGACCATACAGGCGAATCAAAGTTTGTTATGTTTGATAATGTGGCGGCTCGCCTTTTCCATTGTGATGCGCAAACATTTGCGAGCTACGAAAAAAGGGTAAGTATATTTTACGATGTTTGATATTATGATCTTAATGGTCTCATGATAACTTCAATTGTACACATATATATATATATATATATATATATATATTTGTGCAGAACGATGGACGAAATAAATTGGATAAGATACTTGAAAGTGTCAAAGTGATGAAGCTCTCCTTTGATATCAAAGTGACTGATTTTAATATTACAAATAAACGATCGGGGTTTACGGTCACGACATACTCTGAAATAGATTTTGCATCTGAGAGTCGGGAGATAATAGAAATCATCAAAGAGGTATGCTATGCCACATTAGCTATTTTAGTTGGATGTGTTTTTGTAAATGATTTATTTTCTAAATACGTATATAAACTTAATTATCTTTCTGAATGCAGCGACATTTACGGGGTAAATTAATTCTGCCTCTTAAACGCGTTTAGCAGATCAAGATGATAGAAGTGGTGATAACACATCAAAAAGGTATTCGGTATTTTGAATGTTGATGGTTAATTAACTTTAGTACATTGATGTAATATTGTTTACTAATTTTTTGTCTACGTTTATAGTTGCCTGGTTGTTGTAGAGACCGGAAGTTGCGATGTCGTCTAATAACAATAAGGGGAATAACAACGGCGTGCGTTATGTTAACACCGATATATATGACACGTACGTACATATATTTATGAACTATTACTGGTTGAAGATATTTCAATATTTAATTGATTTTTTGTGACATGTATTTGTAGATTGGAGCTGCATCAACACTCGATATCTTCTATAACAAATTCGGATGAGATTGTTACCGATGGCCAGATGTGATGATGATCGTAGATTTAACCTTTTGAGTCACTATTGCAGTTTATTTTTCTTTGGCTAATAAACATGTAACATTGTTTGATTTTTTATAATAATATTTCATTTGATGTTTAAACATGACTTACAATGATTTTTGTGTTCTGTTTGATGACATTTGTTGTTTTATTCTAATTCTTACCTATGACTTTTGTTACCGTGATTTGGTTAATTAGAAAATTATAATATTATTATAATATTTACTATAATTTGCATTTTATTCTTTTTTTTCCGTCCCGAAGGAGGGGGTACAAGCTAGTTTTAAATAAAACTTACTCTCATTATTATTTACTAGTTTATCTAAAATAATGATAATAATAATATAGAATCCCATTATAGTAATAAAAATAATTCTGAAATTATAATAACAACGAACATCTAAAATAATAGGAGCATTAGCTGATAATAGGAATGAGTTTTATTTTATTTTATTTTTTAAAACGGAATGAGAACAATCCATAATGACTATGACATCTTTTATAAGTACAATATATACTTGGGACTCATGCATTATAGACAATTGGTGCAGTGGGGAGATACGAGTTGCCCATTTACTCACCCTCAGAGGGCTGGGGTTCGAATCACGGATGTGGAGGAAATTGGTGCATAATAGGATGTTGTTGGATGCTCTTTTGGAATTTGTTAAAACATTAAAAAAAAAAGATTTGGGATAGTAACGTCCAAGTAGAGGGGTGGGCGTTCTGAGGCTGTCGATTTAGCGGAGTACCACATCAGTCCGCCCGTTACTATCGGGTGGAAATAACAACTCTGCATTGTAGCGCAGAACAATTTGGCGTTACTGGCGCAGCCTTCAGGTACGTAGTGAGTATGGTAACGTATTGAGCGTTACCCGACCTCCAGTAAATAC
The DNA here is from genome assembly GCA_024586325.1 of Stellera chamaejasme. NCBI lineage: Eukaryota > Viridiplantae > Streptophyta > Magnoliopsida > Malvales > Thymelaeaceae > Stellera > Stellera chamaejasme. Next base: position 55,518,047 of record CM044981.1, on the reverse strand, counting down.
AATGTATTACCTATCTTATTATATTTTTTTACTTAAAATTTGATGACATCCATTATATGATCTGACGTGCACAACACACATATGATCTCTCAACGCGCACACACACGCCATGCACAAACCTCTCACACATAAACTCACGTGAAAAATCATAAAGGCCTGGATATAATGGAGGTACGAATGATTGAGAAAAGAAACGTGGTATTGGATTTTGTGTGACTAGCTTGTCATAATTTGTGTATGTATGTAGTGTTCCTTGAAGAGGTAAGACAACTTTACATTTCATTCCTATCACATTATTTCCAAATGTGTTGCAATCAAAGAGCTCATGGTAGAAAAGATAAACAAAATAAAAACGATTCATGAGGTGCGACAGTGACATGGATTAATTGTCACTACCAGCTAGCTATAGCTAGCTAGGCATGCAAAGGAATCAGCCAATTATGGAATATGCATATTGCAATTGGTTTGTTGAAACTACTTTTACAGTTAAATTATTAAAACGTGGTAAATGTTTCATGATAAATATCTTACGAGTACGTTAGGTGCATGCATGTGTGTTCATACCTAATACAATGGCGGTGGTGTTTGTGATCACCTTCATAGTTTTTATATGGAGGACCAAAATACTAGTTTTACTTTTCTAAAAAATAAGTTTTTTTTTTTTTTACGATATGGTACATAAATATCTCGCTTGTTTGCAGAATCTTTGTACAGAACGTGGTTTTGTTTTTTTGAACAATTTTCTTTCTAATGACAATAAACATATGGACTTTTATTTATATGCTAGTACGTCCGAGTAGATGGGTAAATCACTACGTAGCTAAAACACTGTTTCATGCGGCCTCGTTTTAGGATAGCATTAAATAATGCGGTGAGGGCCGTATTGTTTGGCTCATCAATTAATATGTCCCGTATTAGGCAAGCTAATGCGGCACCAACCACACTTAATGCATTTATGGCTGCATTAAACAATTTTATTAATTAAAAGGAAAATGTTGGATGAATCCGAAAGAACCCAAGAAACCAGTGACGATGGTGAGCAAAGCAGAGGTGACGATGGTGAGAGAGCGGTGTCGGTGGAGCGGTGTTGCTAAGGTTGCACTGCGGCGGCTAACAAGAGAAGAAGAAGAAGACCCTACGTACATTGCCGGAGCATAGAGCATTAATCCTTTTTTTTAACGGTATATAAGAGCTTTACTAAAAAATCAGAAAACATCTTATTACCCCTAAGTCTTAAGAGAATGTTTTGGGATTAACCCTTTTAAACAAATTATCACAATGAAACTAAGAGCTAATTAAGATCATACACTCGTATGATCAAATAGGGTCCCTTGACTAATCTATGGAGAAAACACCAATTTTATCAACATCCAAAAAGTTGATTACAAATCTAGTGCTATATATGGTTGAGTTCCAAAGAGATTTGATAATTCACATATGCTAAATATGTATTCAAAATTCATATGACTTTATTTCAATTTTAGTTACTATATTTAGGAGGTCAAATCATTAATTCTATGATAGTTATTTTCACGATGATATGTGCATATGTTTTAAGTTGATCATTCAATACCCCTTTCCGTCGAAGAAGTATGAGAAAGTGGTAGCTAGGTCACTTTTGGGCTATATATAAAGCATATGTGTATGCATGCAACTGTTTATAATTTATGAATTCATTTATTTCCTTATAATTATAATAAAACCATGACTCTCCTATATAGTCACGTGAAATAATTAGAGTGGAAGAGGAGAAATTGCTCTTTTCATCTTGTAAGATAAAAAAATAATAATAACATTATAAGCACAGCACAATCAGTGCTAACAATTATATATCATGTGGAGCACAATTACAGGCCTATCTCGGCTGCTCATATAATAAATTCTCCATTTGGCTTTAATGATGAGACACATGTATAAGATTCTAGAAGACGTACGTTTATTCTTATGACTAGTAGCTAGCTAGGTATCATGAGATTGACAAAAGAAAATTTTTAATTAATTAATCCATCTACCCATAGTTAGCTATTTAATTAGCTAGCTAATAGTACTATGATTAATTACATATCATCGCGGTTGCATTTCAAAGCTTCTACTTGTGCCTTCCCGCATGGACCCTTGGTCCTAATGTAAAGCCTATAATCATTAAAGGTCATTGGCTCATACAACGCCGGTCGATCTTGTGTTACTAGCTCCTTCGCTGGTTCGATCAACAAATCGCCCTTAGGGTTATAGAAGAAGGCTAATGACACGCGATCTTTAACCGAATTCACGATAACTCGATGCTCCACACTCTTGTATATCGCATTGCTCAACACCTAAATAAAAGTAAACACGTTAATTATTCCGATGATTTTACGATAAAAATGATAACTGATCGAGTTTAATGCAATTAAGTGAATTAGTCACCTGAATTTGATCTCCAATGTTGACTATAAATGCGTTAGGGTGTGGTCTCACAGTGACCCAATTGCCATTTCGGAGAACTTGGAGCCCCGCAACATCATGGTCGGGTAATAGAATGGTCATGCCTCCCGGGTCAGAGTGAGAGGAGAGACCTAAGGTGAGGTCAGGTTGAGGACATTGAGGGTAGTAATTGGCCCTTAAGCAAGCTCCAATGTTGGCTTCACCACCGAAGGCTCTTTGAAGGTAGTCCTCTTCAAGTCCTAGGTTTAGGGACAGTATTTTCATGAGCTTCCCACATAGTGTCACCACTTCTTCACCATATTCACCTACCAGTGCCCTACACACATAATTATATCCAAACAATTAATATATAAACCAGTCAATATTGGTGTGTGTGTGTGTATATATATATATCTCAAAATGTAAACAATAATGAGAGCTTTCATTTTATTATTTTCTTTTTATTTAATGGGCTCGTGTGTATATATATACACTTGCACGCTCTTGTCTTGTGATCTATCTATATTATATACAAAGATTTAATTAACTAATATTGTTTTATCTCATTGTTAGTACTCCCTCTCAGTCCCTTTTAATAATTATGATTTTTTTCACCATCTAATTTATATTTTTTGTCTTTAATATTTTGATATATAAATTTAAGTAACTTATATATATATAAGATAAATCAATGTGTCTTGTTTTTAGAAATATATTTTTCGAAAATATTGAGCAAATTCTTTAACAAATTTATAGAGACATTTTCGTTTTAAAGAAAGTTATTAGCCCTGTCAACATCGGACCTAATAGGCTAATATTCTATTGCGCGTATAAACAGTCCCAAAAATAGTAAAAAAGACACAAGGAACACGTGCGATATTATGGAGTAATACGTAAGGACGAGAAAGAAAGCCCACCTGCAAGCAGTGGGCTGTGAAGGCCACTTGCGGGGATTTCTCAGCGAAAGAGGCATGAAATGAAGAAAGAAGTAGTCGCTCCAATCCAGAATCGCTCCCTTCTCCACCCCGAGCCGGCTACCGTACCCCTCGTACGTCGTCGGGGTGTTGCCGTACGGCTGCTTCTCCTCCACCGGCAGCTCGAAAAACTCACGCCATGCACGGCGCGTCTCTCTCATCAGCTCCTCACTCACCCCATGATTCACCACTTGGAAGAACCCCCACTCACTGCACGCGCCAAGCACGCGCTTCATCATGTCATCCCGAAGTATCGGGTCATCGCCAAGCACTGCCTCTAGGTCGATGACAGGAATGTCCACAGCTTCCTCCAACTCAGGGGTCACCACAGCGGTCGGGCGATGGCTCAGTGGCTTCACATATCGAGCCGGTATCGAGGTTAGACCGCTCTCGGACAATGTTTGGACCCGAATGATCGGCTCAGGCCAACTCCCTAGACCAATCATGTTTGTGCTAGTACTAGTGGCAGGGTGAGTACTGAGTTAGAGGGTGACTGTTGTGGGTGGGTGGTGTTGGTTGAAAGTTGGATTGGGTGGGAGGTTTATATAGAGAAGTGGGGGTGATGTTTTTGGAGTGAAATGTAAATAAGGGGAGTCAAATAGAAGTATAATGTTAATATAAGGGTCTACTGTGCAATACTAAAGGTTATGAGTAGTAGACAGGGCGGTGGACAAGTGGAAGTGGTGGACATGAGAGTTGTACTGAACAACTTGGAAAAAGGTCCCTTTGACTCTATCCTGTTTGGGAGAAAATGAATTCATTTGTTATTAATGACAAATACATGTTTTTGTGCACGTTGGTAAATAAGGGTTTTAAGTTGTGGGCCAATTTTTCCTTTTCAGTTATACACGTGTCAATCAACTAGTCTTGTCTCTTTTTTTTAGGGAGTAGAGGATCGAGCTTGAATCAACAAAAAAAAAAATCTCCCACTCATGTTCTTAAAAACTTAAAATAAATACAATAATACTAACTAATTTTAAATTAAATTATAGTTGAAATGACAAAAAAATTATCTTAATTAGTAAGTTTATAACTGTCACTGCAACAATGCTACTTATTATAAGTAGTCACATTTATTATTATGAAATCAACCACATTTATTTTATGGCTAGCAATAGTTTCTTTCTTCACTCCCAAATTTGGAGATCAAATAAAAAACTATTATGACCAGTGTGATAGCTAGTATTGTTAGATCATAAATTTGTCAACTTTTCATATTTTTGCTAGTTATATTTGACTTACGAATGTGATAATTAGTATTGTTATAGTTGCCCTTAGCCACTAGATTAGATCCTCGGAACTCAACTTGTTTTATCTTTGAAATACTAGTATATATTTTTCCTCTAATTAATACATTTTCTCCGAATCGGTGGTGAAAAAGTATTTTTCTTTATCATCTTTTTATGGATAGATCCACAAATTTATTGTAAAAAGTATTATTAACAGGATGGAACCGAATTGGACTACGAACCGGTGAGACAACCGACCCGGTTTCCGATTTTCATATAACTTGGTCAAGAACTGGTCAAAAACGGTAAAAACTGGAAGAATTGGTAGTTCACTTTTCTGTTTTGCAGTTTTTTAAATAAATTTTTCCAGTAAACTTCCAAATTTTTATTACTTCAGTAATTATTTTAGTTTATTCCACATTTGTTTATAAATTCATTTTTAACGCCTTAAATTTTTTCTATTTCTCATAATCTTTTAAAACGTTTATAAACAAGAATATAAACATAAAACAAATACTATTTTCGGTTATTTTTAATCATTATTTTTATTTACATAATTAATTAAAATTTAGAATATTATTTTCCATCTTATTTATAAAAAGACTTTATGCATTATTATTCTACGTTTAGATTATAATTTCATGATAATTCTATATTATAAAATGATAATATCTAATTTTTAAAAAATAACCGATTAAATTGAAGTTCTAAACAGTTAAACCATGAACCGATGATATCTGAATGATTCTAGTTCGGATTCGATTTTTAAAACATCAATAACAATGGAGTAAAACTTTTTACGCAGATGATGATAAACCGATTCTCATGAAAGTAAAAGTTACTGAAATTGGCTTGCCGAAATTGTAAATTTACTGGAAATGGAACAAAAGAACATGTGAAAACAAACCAAGGACAAGCTAGATGGGACACTATCTCTCTGTCTTCAACGGTTGAAAGTGGGAGATGAATCATAGTAAGAACTGCAGCCGACATTAACTCTGGAAGATTGCCAAACTTCTCTTCTACTATTTCATTTCCATCACGTGGAAAATATTTGCATACAACATCATCAGCAATATTACATACGGTCTTAGTTGACTCCTTTTTTATAAACCCACTCACTACTCCATACCATTTAATTAATTACTTTTGCATTTTACTACTACTATTACTATTACTATTACTACGTAGTGGTGTCCCTTCGGTAGGTTTAATTGGGCGCCATAATAGTCCGAATAGTAGTGTTATTTATGGATGGGTGCGGTGGGCTGGCTCTATTTATGGATGGGTGCGGTGGGCTGGCTCTATTTACCAATTAGTTGGAAAAATCACTAGTTGTGTTATTTGTGTAAAGGCCTAGTTAGGAAGGGTGTTTTAGTCTTTAAAATTGTTAGTTAGTTAGTTAGTTAAATTAGTTAGATAGTTGTTAATGCCATAGGATTAACATTAAGTAGAAATAAGATTGGGATTAGAGAATCATACCTGAAAGGTTATCCGAAAAGGCGGGCCTCCCGAAGGGGAAGAATCCGGACATGGTGAGATGGAAAGTGGCCCGGCTGGTTGCTTCGTCCTTGTTGCTCCTCTCCTACGATATGCTGCTTCCAACTCCAGATGAGCACCTGGTACGACTCTCCGACGCTTAAGTCAGTTCTCACTTCACAAAGTAGCCGAGGCACGTAAAGCCGAGAGTAAGGTAAGGGGATTCTGTCTAAGTTTTCGTGTCTAAGACGAGGCGAGCACGGGGTATTTATAGGGGTTGGGGAGGTATGGGCGCGGTATGGGCAGCAGTATGGGCAACGGTATGGGCCGGGGACAGTGTCACCCGCGCACGGTGAAGAGGTACTTGTAGCTCAAGGCGGGGATAGTAGCTCGGCCTAAAGCCCCGGCCGTGTCTTCGAGCTCGTGGGCCGCAACGCCCGGAGCCGGCCCGTGGCATGGGCCGCCGGGCCCAAACCCTCGGCCTCACCATTAGCCCCGAGGCGCCTTGTCCAGAGGATAGGACGAGGCGCCTAGGACGAGGCGCCTTGACACGCTTTTCGAAGAAAGTAACCGTTATTCCACGTGCCGCTTCTTTCGCTTGTCCTCTGCTTTCTTCGTTTTCAACCGGCTCGACCATCTCGCTCCTCCGACTTCACATATTTTCCGGATTTCTTTTTCTAATTCGATTCGTGAGCCGGACGATTCCACTGATGGGGGATTCGTCTCGGCTCGCTTCCTTGGCTCTCCCCAGGTTCATAGCATGTCAAAGCGCCCCGGAAAAGAGGTTTGTAGGGAAAGCGGCCCGTCGTCCAAGAGGCCGAGGGTCGAAAAAGCACTACCCGAGTCCCCTGATGACATCGAGTCTAAAATGACGGGGAAGGTTGCGCGCCGGCTGGCGCTAAAGTTCAGCTTCCCCGAGGAAATGGACTGGCGAGTCCCGTGCTCGTCCGACAGGCCAACAGGCCGAAGGAGGACGAGTTCAGCGATACTCCGTCTACTTCGAGATGGGCATGCGCCGCCGCCGGGAGTTCGAGACCTCGGTGCTTCGGCCGCAGACGACCTAGCGCCGAGCCACCGGTGCCCAACTCATGGAGGCACATCATCGGGTTTAAACTCTTCGCCTCAATGGGCTTCCAACCTACGCCCCTGTTCCGCCACGCTTACAAGATCTCGGTCAGTGGGAGCGGCGGGAGACATTGGTATCATCTTGCCCACCACTCGCAGTTGCTAACTCCGGGCCCGACGTCGAACCACGGATGGAAGAAGAAGTTCCTCTTCGTCCAGACGCCCCGCTCGGCTGGGTTTAGGACTTCCTGGAGGACGGTTGAGTCCAAGCAGGATGTGAACTCGATCAGTGAAAGTTCCCTCTTCGGACAAGAGGGTCTGGCTCTGGTCGAGCTGCAGAGGGAGGGGCTCGCCCGGCCTTTTCCAGTTGAGGCCGTTCTTGAAGCCGGCTAGGCTGAACTCCCCGAGGGGAGGTTCCTAACCTGGACGAAGCGCATCGGCTTGCTTCTAGCCGAGGTAGTCCCTCATCAGTGGGTGTATCGTCCAGAGCGACCCCTTTGTTAAAATGCCCGACGAGTGTGGCTCGGACGATACGCCTCATCAGTTTATCTTAACTTTGCAAATTTTGCAAATATTACACCTCGCCCAGCCAAGTTTACTAACGTTTTTAACGTTCTGCTTGTCTCTGTCTCAGGTTCAAACATGGATGCTTTTGAGAAGGCCGAAGCGGAAGCCCTAATGACGTCGCCCGTCCCCCCTAGACCCAGGAGGGGGCGAGGTGGGAAAGCCACCGCCTCCCGAGGCCCGGCCTCCTCCCGCCCCAGCACCGGGGGAAAAAGCCCCAGTAGGATGAGGGAGGTCTATGGCCCGGGGCCCGCCTCAGATGCCCACGGCCCCGGCTCAGGAAACAGTTCGACGGAGAGCGAGGGTCGCCCCGCGAAGAGGCCCTCGCTCGCTGGGAAGAGGGCTGGATCTGGAGGCCAACGAAATCCAGCTCATAAGGGTAAGGGCACCGCCGAGGAGCCCATTGATGTGCAGAGCGAGCCGGATTATCATCACGCCGCCCCTGTGGCTCGCCGGGTCGACCTCAAGTCGCGCGACCTAGCGTTCGCGGTGGCCGAGAGACCGCTGAGCAGGCCCCCGACAACCAAGGCTCGACCCTTTCTAATCCCGAGTCGCTACGACTCCATTGGGAATCTATGGTCTCGACGAGGGACGTCGAGGCGTTGCGTGCCTGCAAGCCCCGACGGTCTGAGTTGAGTCATACTCTCCGGAGGAGCTTCTACCGGTAAGCTTTCTTAGCCCCCCTCGCCGTTAATTGCCCACCCTTTGTTAAGGGCCTCTTTGCTAACCATTTTTATGGAAAACGCATAGGCATCAATTTGCGCCGAGGAGATGGGGCGGGATGAGGAGACACTGCAGGAAGCTCGGGCCGAAGTTGAGAGGCCCAGGAGGAGGCCGAGCTCCTCCGCAAGGAAAGAGATGAGGCCCTGCGCCGGGCTGAGGGGAGTGAGTCCAGAGCTCTTGGGCTGTCCAAGACCCTTGCCCAAGAGAGGGATCTCAAGAAAATGGCCGAGGAGGCGTTGGCCGAGCTGAAGAGAAGCATCCCCGGCCAAATTGATGAGGCTAAGGCCGCCTTCCTGGAGAGCAACCAGTATAAACAAATGAGGGCCAAGGACACAGGACGAAGTACCGGCTCGCCGTCGCCGACGTGGTCGAGGTGTTCGGGAGGTTTACCCGGCTCGATCTTACTCCCATCCAGTCTCTCCCGAACAAGGAGAAAGCGGTGGAGAGCCGAGCCGCCACCGTGTCCCCAAAGACTCGCCTCTACAATGCCATCTATGACTACAACTCCGAAGAAGAGGAGGAAGGGGACGAGGGCCCAAGGGAGCATCCGGGCGCAGATTCTTCTCACGCTTAGTTCAATTTTTCTAAGTTCAATTTATATCCGAGCCACTTGGGCTCGTGATTCTGAACAGAATTTGGGGTTTGTAATAATACTCTCATTACTCTCATCTATTTACTATTGCCTTCCCCCCCTTTTTTAGATTTAACTTACATGATTTTCTTTATTCTTTACTCTTTTTGCCGAGCCACATCGCCCGGCTTTATTGCTCGCGTGTAATGTTTCGAGCGTTTGGAGTTAACTCTTCTTATAGTCTTTGAGCTACGGTGGCTCGGTACATAATACTCACTTCTTCAAATAACGGTTCGTACATTTTCCATCCTTCAAACTAAGCATAATATTTTTAAGGCACTCCGCATTCCAGCGCGATTGACCATTGTCCCATCAGGTTTCCCAGTCCTATACGCCCTTTTCCCAATTCATCGATAATCAGATAAGGGCCTTCCCACTTTGGGGTACATTTGCCTTCAGCGTGATCTTGTTGAGTCGTGGCAGTGCTTCGAAGCACCAGGTCTCCTGTCTGGAACCTTCTCGGCCTAATTTTAGCGTCGTAGTATCTCTTTATTCTCTGTTGATAGGCTCGGCTATGTAGCTCGGCCTTGTCACGGGCTTCGTCCAACAAGATCAGGCTGGTACACAGCTCTTCATTGTTTTCCCCTTCAGAGAACTGGCTGACCCGGAGAGAGGGGACTGCCAACTCCACGGGCGTCACTGCATCCATTCCATATGTAAGGCGAAGGGGGGTGTTACCCGTTGATTCACGGGCGTCGTCGCATGGCCCACAAAACCTCGGGTAGGAGGTCGGCCCACGCACCATTGGCCTCTTCCAACTTCTTGTTGATGGCGTATTTAATGGTTTTGTTGGCTGCCTCTACGAACCCATTACTTTGAGGATGCGCCACGGCCGCATTGCAATGCTTGATTCCCAAGCCCGCCAGAAAGGCCTCTATTCGACGACCCGTAAATTCTTTCCTTGGTCGGTCACTATCTCCCGGGGCACCCCAAAGCGACAAATTATGTCATCAAAGATCATATCAGTCACATCGTCTTGCCTGATACTCGATAGGGCCCTGGCTTCGACCCACTTGGTGAAGTACTCAACGGCCACCAAGACAAACTGTCTACGTCGTGGGGCCATGGGGAAGGGGCCCAAAATGTCCAAGCCCCATTTTGCGAAGGGCCAAGGGGCCACAATGGGGGTCAGAGGTTCGGGCGGTCTCCTAGGAGTGTTAGCAAAGCGCTGGCACTTGTCGCATTTCTTAGTGTATGCCTCTACGTCCGCCTTCATACTTGGCCAGAAGTAGCCGGCCCTCTTCAGCCTTCGCAAAACAGTTCGGGGGCCCTGGTGGTTACCACATATCCCCTCATGCACTTCAGCAATGGCGATTTGCGCCTCATCAATCCCCAGGCATCTTAGGTACGGGTCGAGGCCGAAGGACTTTCGGTAGAGATCGCCTGAAGGGGAGAGATAGAAACGGGCCGCCTGGACCACTAACTTATGTGCCTCCCTGGCATCATCCAACAACTCCCCCGTCTCTAGGTAGTGCGCAATTGGGGCGCGCCAGTCCCCTTCGGCGAAGAGGATGCCGACCTGCTCCCCCTCAATAGACGGGGCTCCCAGGTTTTCGAGATATACCTCGGAGATTTCCTCAGTTCTGGCGGCCAGGCGCGCTAGGGCGTTGGCCTCGGCTCGAGGCACTTTCTTTTGATATTTTTCCATCTTTGGCTCTTTGGTCGGGCGATCAGTATAGATTTCTGTAGGTGCATTTTGGCCAATCGCAGGCCATCAAGACGGCCTCATATTCCGCCTGGTTGTTGGTAGCTGGGAACATCAATCTGGCCGAGTGGACAGTTCGATACTTTCCAGGGCCTCGGAGTATCACACCGACACCTGCCCCGGCCTTATTGGAGGAACCATCCACAAAGGCTAATGGTGTGGCATGCTCGGAGAGGCGTGCTAGACATCACCTTAATGGGATGGGCCTGGAAGTACGGGCGCAGCCTTCTGGCGCTCACAATCACGGCGAGTGCCTCCTTCTCGACATTGGAGTAGTGGGGCTCTCCCCCTTGTAGGACCCTGCTGACAAAGTAGACGGGGAGTTGCTCTCTACCGACTTCTCGGACTAGCACTGCGGCTAAGCTATCGCTGGAGTACGAAGTGTAGAGCAGCAGGGTTTCCCCCGGTTGGGGCGGATGTAGCGTGGGTAATTGGGCGAGGTGCTCTTTAATCTTGGCAAACGCCTCATCACATTCCGCCGTCCATTCGTATTGTTTCTTTCTAAGTAGCCGGAATAGGGGGAGGCACTTCTTCGACGAATTGGAGAGGAAGCGGCCTAGGGATGCCATGCATCCCAACAGCTGTTGGAATTCCTTGATCCGAGTGGGAACTTCCATGGCTCGGATAGCTTCAACCTTATCGGGATTAGCTTCAATTCCCCTCTCGGTTATCAAGAAGCCAAGGAACTTGCCTGATTCGACCCCGAACACACACTTTTTAGGGTTGAGGCGCATTTTGTACTCCCGAAGAACGGTGAAGGTCTCACGGAGGTCATCGACATGATCCCGCTTCGTTTTGCTCTTAACTAGCATATCATCCACATACACTTCAACATTTCTCCCGATCTGCTTCTCAAACATTCGGTTGACGAGGCGCTGGTATGTCGCCCCGGCGTTTTTTAGGCCGAAGGGCATCATTTTGTACCCAAAAATGCCCAAGTCGGTTATGAAAGCGGTCTTCTCCACGTCGCTCGGCTCCATAAAGATTTGATTGTAACCGCTATACGCATCCATGAAAGATAATAATTCATGCCCAGAAGTGGCGTCAACCAATGTATCGATACGAGGGAGAGGGAAAGGGTCCTTTGGACATACTTTGTTCAAGTCTGTGAAATCTATACACATTCTCCATGTCCCGTCAGTTTTTTTTACAAGGACAACATTGGCGAGCCACAAAGGGTAATAAACTTCAACGATGAAGCCCGCCGCCGTGAGCCTCTCCACTTCGCTGGATGGCCGCCCTTCTTTCCATATTGACGCCTCGTCTCCTTTGGATGACTGGCTTGGCGTCGGCCGGAATGCTCAACTTGTGAGTAATGACCTTGGGGTCTACCCCTGGCATATCGGCTGTGCTCCATGCAAAAATGTCTTTGAACTCCCTCAACAAGCTCATTAATTTCTCTTCTTCTTCGGGTGGCAACTTAGTGCCGATCCTGGTGACCTGATCCGGCAAGTCTGTAATCATCACCTCATTCAGCTCCTCGGCTGCCGAGCCCCTCGGCCTCTTCTCCTCATCCCTGAGATCGAAGTTGTCCGTGGACAGGTCAATCAAATCCAACGGAGTTAGATAGCCATAAAATCGTTCAAGACTTTTTACCAGGGGGGCCGGGAAGGCCGAGTCGCTCGGAGGCGAGTGTGAATGATGATTGGCCTCGTGAAGTTGGAAGACGTACTTCCATAGTCTTCGGCCTTAAATGCAGGTCGAACAGAGATTGGGTGTGTATCCCAAGGATAACATTGTAGGGGCTCGGTGACTTGACCACCTTAAAGCATACTTCAGCCACGGCTGAGGGGGCACCCTCCTTGTCTAAATCCTGACTGATGCAAACTGGCAGAGTGACAGTGCCCAGAACAGGTATGGGGTTGTTGTTCGGTCCATAAACCGGCATGGTACACCTGCTGAGGGTGCCCTGGATCTCCTGGCTCATCATGCGAAATGCATGGCAAAACAATATGTCGGGCTGAGCAACCGTGTCAATTAGAATTCTTCTTACCACACTCCCGCTATCTCAGCCTCTATGGTGAGGGGTTCTTGTGTGGTAGGAGCGCCTCGGCCTCAGGGCCATTATCAAAAATTATCGGGGCGCAATTAGGGGCCACGAGGAGGTTATTCACCTGCTCCGACCGGGCCCTTTCATCCGGATGATCAAGGATCATGTGGATTATGGGCCGCTTGTCCTCCCTTCTTTGGACGTCCTTCGGGCGTGAGCCCTCCGGCTGACTTTCTTTGGGGCGAAGGGTGTGGCCTTGACAACCGAGGAGTTTGCCTTGTTGGATCATTTCCTCAATGAGCTGCAGAGCTCATGGCAGTTTTCAGTCACGTGGCCATGGTCGCGGTGGTATTTGCAGTACAGCTTCTTGTTCCTCTGCTCTAGGGGGGACCTCATGGCATGGGGCCTTTCAAAGCCTTGCTGCCGCTCGAGGACGGCGAGGATCTGCTCTCTAGGAGCGTTAAGGGGGGTGAACATGTCGGGCGCTGGGAAACGCGGATTAAAAGAGCCCCCGCCCCTCTGACCTCCTCGGCCGGGTCCTGAATGACCCCCTCTGCCGGAATCCGTCCGTTGGCGCTTCGAGCGATCATCGGCTTGCGCCTGATTGTCGGCCTTTCTGGCCTGTAAGGTATCCTCCAAATTGATGAAGGGTTCCGCCCGCTCGTAGAATTCCAGGAGAGTCCTGGGTGCTCGTGCTGCGACGTCTCTCCCAAAGGGTGTCACGGGATTGACGCCTGCTGAGGCTGCGTAGGTGGCCACCTCGTCGGACACATTAGTCATCTCGACGAGGCGATCATTGAAACGGTTAATATAGCCCCTAAGTGGCTCCTGTTTATCCTGTGCCACGTCCCTAAGTCCGAGGGGGTTCCTCCTCACCCTCTTTTTGCCGAGGTACTGGCTGATGAACATTTTCTTCAACACTTCCCAGGTTGTCGCAGTCCCTGGGGTGATCATGGAGTACCATGACCGAGCCACCCCCTTCAAACTTTGGGGGAAGGCTCGGGCCATGGCCACATCATCGTAGCCCACCCATCTCATCTTGTCTTCAAAGATCTGGGCGTGGTCTTCGGGGTCGGTCGTCCCGTCATAGAGGGCGAAGTCTGGGAGGTTCATAGGCTGGACAGGCTGGGGCATCAGGGCCCTGTTATACTGTTGTTGGGCCGCTGCCGCGGCCTGCTGAGCCTGCAACAAAGCCACCTGGGCCTGGAGCTGGCGGCATTGCTCTTGCTGAGCTTGGAAGTACCACTCCAAAGAAGGGGTGGTTTGTGGTGGTGTGCCCAAGGTGGCCAAAACGGCCGGGTCGACCCCCATTTGGGGCGTCTGGAAAGGATTCGGGCCAAGACTTTGGAGCCTCGACAGGAAGTCAATCGGCAGAATCCCTGCGCTCGGCCCAAGTGATTGGGGTCCCAGAAAGGCGTTGGGGCCGAGAGTCGTCGTCAGAATCGACGTTGGGGTAGATACTGGAGTAGTAAAAACCGGCGTGGCGTGCGCCGTAGCGTGAATAGTAACCACGGAGGGCGTGGCACTTGGTGCAGGGATGTCCCTGCAAGAAAGGGGCATTCGAATTAGAATGCGTTTGTGCATAGTTTGGGGCCGTGGCCCGCATAACTAGCGTTTGTACTGGCCCGTAGGCACTTACGTTTGCATTTGCCCGGAGGCAGTGTGGGCGAAATCAGCGAGCAGGTTTCGGGGAGCGACCCCTTCACCTGCCGCCGTCGCTATGTTGCGCGACCCCCCTGTCGGGGCAGTCGGCTCGGATCTAGATGGAGTGGGGCTCCTAGCAATGGGGCCTGAACTGGCCGCAAGGATTGCCTCCGTGCCCGTAGGCAAGCTGGTGACAGATGGTAGAGTAACCCTTGGATCTGAAAAGGGGCCCCACGGTGGGCGCCAAATGTTAATGCCATAGGATTAACATTAAGTAGAAATAAGATTGGGATTAGAGAATCATACCTGAAAGGTTATCCGAAAAGGCGGGCCTCCCGAAGGGGAAGAATCCGGACATGGTGAGATGGAAAGTGGCCCGGCTGGTTGCTTCGTCCTTGTTGCTCCTCTCCTACGATATGCTGCTTCTAACTCCAGATGAGCACCTGGTACGACTCTCCGACGCTCAAGTCAGTTCTCACTTCACAAAGTAGCCGAGGCACAGAAATCTGAGAGTAAGGTAAGGGGATTCTGTCTAAGTTTTCGTGTCTAAGACGAGGCGAGCACGGGGGTATTTATAGGGGTTGGGGAGGTATGGGCAGCGGTATAGGCAACGGTATGGGCCGGGGGACAGGTGTCACCCGCGCACAGTGAAGGGGTACTGTAGCTCCAAGGCAGGGATAGTAGCTCGGCCTAAAGCCCTAGCTGAGTGGCCCGGCCTAAAGCCCTGGCTGTGTCTTCAGGCTCTGTGGGCCGCAACGCCTGGAGCCGGCCCGTGGCATGGGCCGCCGGGCCCAAACCCTCGGCCCTCACCAATAGTGTTAGGATTAACTAGTGGTTTTACCCACTAGTGGGTAGATAACAAGCCCACGGTGCGGTGAATTGGCGTTGCAATTAATGAAGGAGTTTGAAAATCAAAAGTTTCACGATAAGATTGTGAAAAGGATTAAACCAAAATCTTCTCAATCAAGACTCTTACATGAGCTTAGAAGATTAAAATAGGGAGTTAAAAAAACTAGGGGTTGCTCAGTTTCGATTTAAGGGGAATATATATATCAGGAGAGCGAGGAATTTGTTGTTTTTCATGGGATGTTCGAAAAGTATGTGGTTTTAGGGTATTAGATTCGAAATAATATTTCTATGTATCTTATAATTCTATTTTTTTTCAAATAAAATCTCAATTTCCGTTCAAAAATGGAAATTGTAAACCAAAAAGTTCGAATAAGAACTAAGAACTGGAATAATATTTTAGTTAGATTGGTTCTTAATTTTGGTTTGCTCACTTAAAACACGTCTGACTGGATATTTCGGCTGACGGACACAAGTTTAGGTTAGAGTTCCAAATTGTGATAAAACGCACATGAAAAAGATAAATTTGGAAGCTATATCCTTATCTTTAAGGTGAGTAGATATGAAGAAAAGTGAGTTGGGTTGAAGATAGGTTAGGTTAGTGGTCATTGTATCTTGTTGAAAGTCTTGGAAGTGACAAACATAGTTGGTAAGTTGGGACCAAAGAACAAAAATATTAGAGTTATGGACTGTTTATTACATAATCATCCACAAACTTTATAATTACATTTCAGTCATTTAGGTTATTCGATTCCAATTATAGTATCTGATGGACTAGGCGCCCTATAGGCTCCAAGCCCACTAAGCCCAACAAACCCTCCAAAGCCACCAGGGCCAACTAGGCCCAGCCCAAAACCAGGTGGAGCGCTTCGAGCATGCTTCCCGTCGAATGACCGACCAGAACTATGACCACCATTAATGTGGAATACACCTTTTGCCGTTTGGGGACTCCACCAACCGCATGACACACAAAAGGTGGTCGGCCACCACGTTCGGACCTTGGGCAAATTACTAGCTTGCCACTAGAGTGTCCTCCTATAAAAGCCACTCATTTGCAAACCGCAAAGGTAATCCTTATCACTTAGCTCCGCCTTCTCTCTACTTTCTCAGTGTACAAACAGAGTTTGATTTGAGCGTCAGAGGCTCATTAATCAGAGAACCCTCCGCTGCGACTTTGCAGGTGGAGCACACTTCTCACACGATGGTCTCCCATTTGACCCGTTAACAAAAGAAGAACAACATGATGGCTGATCCAGCTAACGTTCGACCCATAAATGGCGCCGTCTGCGGGAGGATGGTGACCCTTGAGAGAACCCGGCCAAAATGACGGCTAGCCAACGGAAGCCACTTCCCACGAATCACCTCAGGACACTCGGACGTCCTCTACCCGTCCGACTACTCTGCCAACCGAAAAGAGAAGGAGAGGATGACTGAAAGAAATGAGGCCCCAGCAAAAACAACATCTCGGTCCAGAAGGTCCCCGACAACCGAAAGGTCCGGCCGAACTGAATCTAGGTTCTCGTCAACCGATCGAACAAGTTCGGTGAATTGTAGCTGAGGAATGGAGGAGGGGACGGTCGCCTACCTCTCGGCTTAAGTGCTCCCCAACGGTTAACCAAAGGAGGTGCTCCCTCACTCCCCGAAGAAAGCATTCATGTTCCCCCAGCATGGAGATCGTCCAACAGTGTTCCCTTTTCCCATGCCGCCGACTGAGCGCCCTGGACCGCAACTGAGGCCACAGGACTCCCTCCCCCAGGAAGGACCGCTCGATCCAAGAGCAAATTGAGCGGGTCCTCCAGCAGGTCATGTAGAGGTTTGGTCGTACCGAGCATGAACCTTGGTAAAACGTCTTCACCAGACTGACCGGACAACCGTCCGACGATCTCTCACCGTTCACCCCATGCATATGAGATATCCCGGTGCTCCTAGACTTCAAAATTCCACCACTCGACACCTACAACAACCGAGCGGATCCCCAAGCCCACATGTGGAAGTACAAAACTCACATGGAGCTTTGAGGAGCAAATGAGATATGCCTTTGCAAATGTTTCGAAGTCGCCCTGTCTGGATCGACATCCGATTGGCACAACTCCCTTACTCCTGTGTGTATTACTTCTTTCAAGTAGCCAGCCACCCAGTTCATCGACCAGTTCTTCGGCAACCGACCTGCGACCAAGCAAGCCATCTAGATGTTTGACCTCAGGCGAGGTCCGAACAAATCCCTTTGGCAATTTGTAGAGCACTTCAACAAAGAAGCAGTGAGCCCCATCAACCTCAATACCGAGGTTAGAATAACGACACTCACCAGGGGACTCTGGAAGGATTCCAAACTAGCAATTGAGCTGTTGAAGAACAAGCCCAAGAGTTCGGAAGAGTTGTATGCAATTGCCCATAAGTAAATGGTGGCAGAAGAACTGATGGGTGGCCCTGCAACGGTAAAAAAATTAAGCCTTCGGCTCGAAGCGACAAGGACAACCGCCCCAGAGACTCGTCCCAAAGTGGCCAGAGGCGGGAAGGGGGAAAGGGAGCACCTTCAAGAATGGCTTCGAAAAACCCTTCACCCTCACCCATTTGAACACCACTCGGGCAAACGTGTTAGCCACACTAGAGAAGGAGGACAGATGTAGTAGCTGAAGACAATGAAGGAAGGAACACACAAAAACTTCAACAAGTACTGCCAGTTCCATCGAGAGAAGAGACACGACACTGAATACTGCTATCAGATCAAGAAGTACATTGAGCAACTCATCAAACAATTGTCCCTCCGCGGGCACCCTGGGGAGGACACAAGAGGTAACTGGAAGAAAGGAGGTAGGAGGGACGAAGAAGAAGACGAGGAATACGATTCGAACCAAAGGAACAAGCTCAACCAACGCAATTCCCCTGATCCGGCGGTGAAGGTCTTCAAAACAATCACCACCTCCTCCCGAACTCGGAGAGAAAAATAAAAACGAGAGAAATCAACCAGTTGCACTATGTAAGTGAAGAGATTCTACTTGGTCTTATATGGAGATGATGGTTCTAACTTAGAATGTTAGAACTTGTTAATTATCTAACTCCTCTAACTTGTCTTATATCACAACCAAACGCTCCATCTAGCAACGTCAACTCTAATCAACCCTAAGAAACATTTATTTTTCATAATTGTTTGTTACATTGCATCCTAGTTCTAGTTGTATTAGTGATAGAAGTATATTTGGTTAATTTAGATTAATCGTTCATCTTATCACTATACTTAAATTAAAAAACATCAAAAATATTGCATTTAACTAAACTTCATAAATTGCATTACAATCTCTTGGGTTCGACCCCACTCACCATACTACAGTTGCACACCTTGTACTTGAGGTTGAATGAGTTTTATTACTTGACAATGTGCAAAAAATTTAGACATATAAAACACCCATCATACCTATTGTTACATTCGGATGCCGTTCGGATTGAAGAACGCAGGGGCCACTTATCAGATGTTGATGAACAAAGTCTTCTCACATCAGATAGGCAGAAATATAGAGGTATACGTCAACGACATGATTGTAAAATGCCGAGTCTGAGGAGATTTGATAAAAGACTTAAAGGATGTCTTCGCCTAGTTGCGCAAGTATGGCCTTCGGCTTAACCCGGAGAAATGCACCTTCAGTGTAAAAGCTGGAATGTTCCTTGGATACATGGCATCCGAACGAGGAATAGATGCAAACCCAGCCAAGATGAAGGCACTACTTGACTCCAAGACTCCAACATTGATCAAGGATTTCCAAAGACTCCTTGGACAAATTACAGCCCTTAGTAGATTTATCTCATGATATGGGGACAAGTGTCGACCTTTCTTTAAAATTCTCATAAAGGAAGGCACCGAACCCAGAAGAATAGGGGTAAAGCAAGGAGAGAAGAAAACTCCAGAACAAAACACAGCCGATAGAGCACGGTTCTAATGGAACGACAACTGCAAAGAAGCCTGGGAGAAGCTAAAGCAATAGTGGCCGAGTTGCCCACATTCAAACAACCGAAGGAAGTAGAACCCCTGATAATCTACTTGACCGTCGGAGAGAAGGCGGTGAGCTCTGTCCTTATTAAGGAATACACCAAAGGCAGCAATGGCCCATGTACTACGTTAGCAAATCACTTCACGTGGCCAAGCTCAACTACCCCCTCTTTCAGAAGGTGATCTACGTCCTGATCCTGACACCTCGAAGACTTCGGCCTTACTTCCAGGGACACTCTATAATCGTCCGAAGTGCTTTACCATTGGGCGAAGTCATGAGGAAAATTGACCACTCTGGCAGGTTGTCCAAATGGTGCACAAAGCTTAATGAGTTCGAAGTACTATACGAGCCCCGAAGGGCCATAAAGGCCGAAGCCCTGGTGGACTTCATCGCCGAGCTTCCCACCAATTCAGATGTCGACCACGTGCCGATATCGAAAGAACTTGTATGGACATTGTATGTAGATGGTGCCTCCGGCGCCGAAAGACAAGAAGTTGGCCTCATCCTGAAGGGGCCAAAAGGATCGCAAACCACCAGGGCAATAAACTTCAACTTCCTAGTCACTAACAACATGGCCGAATATGAAGCCTTTATTGCCAGACTCCAGCTGGCTAGGAGAACATACATTCAATCACTAAGGACCTGCAACGATTCCTAGCTGCTCATTCAACAAATGAAGGGGGAGTATGAGGTGAAAAAATCAAACCTCAAGAAATACGTAGACTTAGGAAAACAACTGGCACTCTAGTTCTATAAGTTGGAGATTGAGAAAATCCCCAGAGCCCACAATGCCGAAGCCGACGCCCTCGCAAAAGCCTTGGAATACGATGAAAAAAGGAACAGTCGTAGCGTCTAGGACCTGCGAACTCTGAACATCACAACTGGATGGAGGGCACCATTATGGAAATACCTATCTAAAGGAGTGTTGCTTACAGAGTTAGCCATAGGAATGAAACTCCGAAAGAAGGTTGGAAGGTATCTTGTAATCGACAACAAACTCTACATAAGAGGTTATTCGGCACCCCTATCACATGGTCACCCCGAGCGGGTTGCAACCGGGTGACCCGGCTCCGGTTTTGGCTGCGGTCACGTCTTTCGGCGTTCAGGCGGCTCCCGAGCCCTATCCGAGTATCATTTTGGCGAACCCTTCCGTATTTGAGGTCGTGTGGGTCCCCGGACGTTTCGCCGAAAATATTTTTCCGCGCCGGGGTTGTCGGGGTCGCCTCGGGACGTACAGCGGGCTCGGTAGCGCTCTCGAGATCTCAGTTTGAGAAGCCGTTTGTAGTTTTGGAGTCGTGGAGACGTCCCGGTGATGGTTGTGGAGTTTAATATTTGGGGCGGGACGTTCGGTTCCGGGCGACTCCCGGGGCTCGGGACGGGAATCCCGGGGCTCGGGATGGAAATTTTCTGATGGCTTTGGGGTAAGATGTGTTATAATTTAAGATGGAATTTATGGGTATTTTTATAGAATTTTGGAGTGACGGAATTTCGGTTAAGGTTGACACGCTCGCACGTCGGGTTTTGGTTCGGGTTCAGCGAGCTCGGTAGGACACTCCGGAATGGTAAATGAACTTTTGAAAAATTTTCTGTGAATGTTATAATATTCTGAAGATTGTGTCCGAGTTTCATTAATTTTGGAATTCGGTAATTATTTTTGGGCAAAAAGAATTGGAACTTTCGGAAAAATTTGGAGTTAATTTGCAAATGGGTGCAAAATTAATAATAGAAGAGTATGGGCTGCAGCAGATTTTCGGCAGTAGTGGGGGAGGATTTGGGACACATGTCCAATTTTCATTTAGTTGAAAAAAGGGAAGTGATATAAAAGCCAAAAAATTACATAATATTACAAGTTAATTCATTTCATCTTTCTTCTTCTTCCTACTTCTTCTCTGCCGCCATGCTCTTCATCTTCAAAGCTTCATGTGCTTCATCATTCCTTGCTGAAAACTTCAAGGTTTTGGGTTCCAAAGATTGGTAAGCTTCCATCTTTCTTCTCTTTTGTAGTTGATTTCATAAAATGGTGAAGAAAAGAGAGAGTTTGCAAGCTTTGTGTTTACTCTTGTCAACATGCTAGAGTAATCCTCTCCCTCCCATCTTTTAGTATGTTGTTCTTGGGCTTGAGGGGAGTAGGAATCTATGGTTGAATGTTGGAAAAACTCCATGGAAGGAGGAAACCTAGGGGTGCCGATTTTATGTGTGATTTTCCAAAATTGTGTGTGTTTGTGTTCTTGAATCATGCTTCAAGTATGTTGTTCCTAGCATGATTCTAAGACAATCTATGGTTTCAATTTGAAGGAAAACATGTTGGGTAGAAAACCCCTCTTTGGCCGAAATCTTCATGCTAGAGTTCTTGTTAATTTTTGGTTGTTTAAGTGCAATTGGTTGGTAATCTTGCTTAAGAATTGTAATTGGTGATTAAAGAGTACAAATGGAACTTTGTTTGGATTGAAATGGTAGTTGGGTGAGAAATCCCCATTAAGGCCGAATTATTCAAAATTGGGGTTTTGTTGTTTTGATGCAATTGGTTAGTAAGTTTGGTTAGGAAGTGAAATTGGTGATTAGTGGGATTAATTGGAAGCTTGAACGGTTTGAATTGGAAGTGTGGTGAAAAATTGGTTAAGGACCAAATTGTTGAAGTGATTCTTTTTCAATCTTGGTGGTGTGTGTTGATTGAATTGGATGCTAAATTGGTAATGTGGGTGGAAGTAGGTGCGTTATGGTGTTTGAAATACCATTTTCGGGTTAGAAATGAGAAAGTTAGTTTTATGCGGGTTATCGGGAGTAATGTCCGGAATGCGGGTTTAAGGGTTGGAATATGTTTGTGGGTGTTGGAATAACAATGTTCAGGCTCGGTTTGTGAAACCGAGCTTTCTGTGGAATTTTCCGGGAAAGTGCGGGTTTGTGCGGAAATTGTCTCCTGGGGTTTGTTTGGATGTGTTCTGATCCAACTATGGTTGTACAGCTTGATTCTGCGTTGGTGGAGTAGCGCGGACCCGTAGGAGCCAAGTTGTGCATTTCGGGTCGGGAGTCGGGATCTTCCGAGTGTTGGGCTGCGGGGCAGCGTTTCTGAGGTAAGGGCTTAATTGGTAAAATGTATGTTTGTTCCGTTTCAAGGCCCGGAAAACCTTAGAGGTCCGGGTTCTTATTCTGTTCTGTATGTGTATATCAGGTATGATACTTCTGTTTTCATTTGTGCATTGTTATTATTATTTGTTCTGATTCTGTGACGAGACCCGTATGGTTGGAGAGACCACGGGTGCTCTTTGGTTCTGTTCTGTGTATCCGCACCAGGAGTGCCGATACTTCTGATCTGTGTCCGCACTGGAGGGTGCCGACATTCTGTGTATATCCGCACTTGGGGTGCCGATATACTTCTGTGACCCTACGACAGTTTGGGGATCGCGACCCCAGCCGGTACCGTGCTATCTGTTCTGCTCGACCAGATATTCGACCTCTGCCGAGGGCTGTCACATGGTCGCTCGGCGGTTGGACCGCATATGTTGGATTCTGATTTACGTTATGCTTTATGTTCATATGTACATGCATATGCTTTGTGATATTCTGCTTTTGCAGGTTCGATTGTTGCCACGGGCAAACCGCACTTTACCTTAAGCCCTTACTGGGTCCTTTCGAGGACTCACCCTTTTATTTGTTTACCATCTTTCAGGCAGTCTGACAAGCAACCAGCGGAATAGAGATCCGCGGTGCTTCCCGACATTTTGGGTTCTCGCAAGCGAGTATTCACGTGCGAGAATTCTTGAGCGAGAGGCTTCGATTCCGCACTTAGGTATATATATATAGGATTTTGTTTAATGGCTCTGTAGCTGTAGCCGCATGCATGTAGATCAGATCATGAATTTGTATATGCCATATGATCGGAAATATATTCGCCTTTGATGCCTTCGAGTCGAGGCGGAGCCCGACTTGCCTATATTGGATTTGTTATGATATGAATTCAGTGTTTCTGTGGTTGTTGCGATGAGCAATGTTTGGTATACCATGAACTGCTTGGTTGGTATTTTGTCGAGTTATCATGTATACTTGCCATGTATGGGTTCTGTAGGTTGCTAGTCGATTCTCGTTTGTTCTGTATTTGAGCTCGATGCTCCGCTGCCGCGCTTTCCGTCGTTGGTTCCGGTTCTCGACGCCGCAGCCGGCTCCGCCTCCGCAACCGGGCGGGTGGCCGTGACACCTACAAAGGTGTGACAGAGAAGAATTCTTTGAAATACTAGCTGAAGTACACAGAGGCTCGTGTAGATCCCACATCAAGGCGGAGACCCTGGCGAATGTCATCCTTAAACAAGTGTATTTCTGACCGACTGTAAGAAAGGATGCCAAAAGACTCATAAGGCATTGTGAGAAATGTCAAAGGCATGAAAACGTCCAAAGGTTACCCTCCGAACTGGTAACCTCGACCAACTACCTAACACCCTTCATTGTTTGGGGAATCGACCTCATCGGAGCATTGCCGATGGTGCTAGGAGGTCCCAAATACTGCATCTTAGTTGTGGATTACTTCACCAAATGGATAGAAACCGAACCAATCTCATCTATCACTGAAGAAAACATAAAAGGTTTCATATGGAAAAACATCATATGCAAGTTCAGACTCCCTGAGACAAGAGTTGAAAAATATAGAGTGGCTTCGGAAGAACGAAAAGGAGTCTTCAAGTTAGAAGACTCCCTCAGACAAGAGTTGAAAAATAACTTTCACTCAGACGTCTTAAAAAGGTTACATCTTTAGGAAAATTTGTATAATCACTTTCCAAAAGCTGAATGCCAAATTGAAAGGTATAACTTATCAACACTTATGAATTTTTTAGTTTATACATATATGTTTTACTCGTAGGTATAAATCCTAACACCTTGGTCGGACAAACAACACCCTACTAGAACCAAAATACTGAAGGTATGGGGGGAAAAGGGAAAAAATGTGAACAAACCACACCCACCACCCTTTGAAAAGAGACTTAGAAAAAATACTACGATGTCAGAAAATTGGAGCATACAAACCAAGACCTCAAGGTCGAAAGAGCGCAAAAATATATATGATCAGAAAGTATGTTCGGTGGTCGCAACACCGCGAGTATACGGTGGTCAGACAAGTAGTAAACCGATGAGTACCGGGTCGATTCCACATGGACTTGTGGTTCTAGCAATTTGTATAAGAATTACGAAAATAGAAAGGATGATTGATTGATTCGTTGTAAAATTTAATTAACAAACTAATTAGAGTGATGAGAAAATTTAGTATTTAAATCTACTTTCTAGTATTTATGGTCTACTTGACTTTCAGATTTAATACATTTAAATTTACCTACAATTATTACTCTCAACATGCAAGATGATGTATCTATTCTAGGAGGCTTCTTCCGAAGTGAACCTAGGTAATTAGAATACACTTCCGTGTCACTCTAATTGTTTAAATGATCTATTTTCTTCCTAAACCGTTCTGAACTTCCGTCCTAGAACTAAGTCTAGTCTAATTTACTCTGTGGTCTAGTAATACTCCTTTATTCCTAAGCGAAGTATACCATAAGTATTCCCTGCGCAAAAGAATAATGCATCAACATTCTGAGTAAATAAACATGCATCGTGGAATAATAATAATATATAGAATTAAAGTATTAAAACCTACAGTCAAGCTTCACAAAATAATCCTAAAAAGTATTTGGAAAACTAGCCACTAAACATGTTTAATGACAAGAAAATAATAAAACGGTGAAACTCGAATTTTTAGGATGAACAATGGTGAAAAACGGTGATCAATATCTCCAGTTTTGCTCAGCCTGTGTTGTTCCTCCAGAGTCGCGAACTATGCTGAATGTGTGGCCTAACTTCATTCTCCCCTTCAACTTTCATTAGTTGTTCAACTTGGCCTCAAAGTTTCTTCCTTGTATCACTTAGGTCCTTAGCTTTCATCTTTCACTCCAATTTGTCTCCAACTTCCATTATCTTGCCAATTTAACCCCGAACTACTCAATTTTGATCCAATACCTCCCAAAGTATAATCCTAAAAAATCATTGCTTAAAATAATAAGAACATAATAATTAATTGAACTTATATGCAAAATTGAGGGTAAAATATATATTATAATTTGCACTCATCATTCGGGCAAAGCAAACAACTTATTCAAAACAAAACTAAAAAGTCCATGGGCAAAAGGATGAACTCATCACAAAAATGGCTAATGCAAAGAAGTACTTTCAATGATAAACCAAAAAAAGTACAAAAGGCAGATAGGCCAGAAAATCTACAAAAGGAGGGAAAACAAAAAAGGAGACTAAGGATCCTCCTGGTCATTTTGGGCCTCCGGCTCTCCCTGGTCCCCCTCTGGATCACCAATTTCGTTTGATGTACCCAAAGGGGACATGGGTGAAGGAGAGCTGGCGATTATGTTATCGGAAGATGACCAGTCTCGAGGTCTGTCGGGCACATCATACCCATCCAGGAAATCCAAGAAGAGCTCTGGATGGGCATTCTTCATATAATAGTGGGCCCAACAAAAGCCATCTTGAAACTGGCCCAGAGCTCCCTCGATCGTTGATGTTTGCTAGGCCTACAGACCGTCCACCAGAGCCTCCTGATCAGCACCCTCATCGAAAGAAGACTCCCTAAGTTCGGCCAGCTCATTCCAAACTTTGGTGACCTCAGCCGCCTCCACAACCTAAGCAGCCTCGGCATCTTCGGCCTTCCAGGACGTCATTGGTCCGGCGTAGAAGATCTCCCTACCTGAGGAAATGTTGTTTGGCCAACGCGCTGGGGAGTACCTTCAGCTTCCTCTAGAGCTTGGCCTTCTCGGCCTAGATGGTTCGAGAGGCCGCTAGGTCAAACATCTAATCAAGACCGTTGATCTGGCAGATCAACATGGCCACAGTGGCTACGGTGTTTTCAGCCTTCTTCATAACCATGGACTTGATTTCCTGGGCCTAAGATAAACTGGCTCGAAGCCAACTAGCGACACCAAAGGACTGAAACAAAGTAAGAGATTTGATCAGGAGATTGGTTTAAAACAAAATCATACCAATTAGAAAAATTCGACTAAGTAGGTAATGCCTTACCTAGGCGAGATGAGTAGCGAGGAAGCTGGCCGCCACCTCCAGCGTCGTAAACTCCTGGCTCATCCGAGCCAGGGAGGACTTGGTGGCCATCCCATCCCAGAGCCGGGGGGCCATGTCTATGGCATCCGAAGGATCTGTATGTATTAATCATGATGGTTAGCCGTGTTGGCTCCTTCGATATAGCACCTTTAGGAAGCTTGGAATCCCGCTTAGCTTAAAGCTCTGCCCGAGCCTCTCACCAGTCCGACCCTAGAGATTCAAAGCGCTTTAGTACTTCAAAGAAAGGGTCAAGGCCGAACATCCTTCAGCAGTCGTCATACACAAGCCAAAAATTTAAATATGAAATGTCGAAGGAGTATGATCCTTCACAATGAGCAGGAGGAGCCTCCAGGGTCTAGCATTTGTGAGAGCCCAAAGTCTCATCTCTCTTCCGCTAGCCCTCCCAAATGGCACGGTGATGCTCAGACTCGCGTTGCACCGGGGAAGAAAGGATGTCAGGTTGGACCTCCTAAACATCCGAATGAGAGGAGTGGGCTAGCATCACCAAAGGAGATTGATGGTCGGTGGAATGAGCGGTTTCCTCAGTTGGCGTCTCCAAGGAAGAAGTGAGTGGAGCGGGGCGGCAACAAGAGGCTTCTTGGGATTCTTTGACTGAAGGGGCTTTGGAGCCTTCTTCTTCTTAGCGGCCACAGCCTTTTCAGCCTCCCTGGCTTGTTTGGCTTTCTCCATTGCTGCCTGGAGCAGCCTCTTTTAGAAGTCCTTGCCCAAATCCGCCATCGCTGCAAAAACAAAGGAAAACTTAGTGTTAAAAACATAAAGAAACTTTGACAAAAAGAAAATAAAGGTTTACCCTCTTCAAAGGTAGGGGCGGAGATGCAGCCCTTCAGCTGCTGAATATGATGAGCACATCAAATCACAAGTGCCCTATGTTCAAGATGGAGAGAACTCGAGATTCTTCACATGCAAACATGAGACTTGAAGCACAAGTTTAAGAGAGCATTTGAGGTTTTGAATACTTGCGGGGGAAGAGAGGAGAGTGGACTCCACGTGCCTCCACTCACCTCCACCCACCTTTCACGCACCTCCAAGCTCTCCCACGCGTCCAAGTGAGCATCCTTGCGGAGGAAGGCAAGTAAGTGGACCACACGCGCTGCCCACACCTTACACGTGCCACCACTCTCTCGCGCGTGTAGCATACGCTCCACCATGTCCAATTCGGTCATTTGCCTCCCAAATCAGATAATTTGGCATATTGACTTGAATTTTGACTTAATTTATGTGTTTGAGGAAATGGGAGGGAAAACATGTAAGTGGAGGTCTTTATCCACTAGATATGGTGAGTGGGTGGTCCTTACCCTCACTTACCAAATCAAGTGGAATATCTCCATCCACTTTTCCCATATTTGGTAGTATTATCATGCCTTCTACTTTAAACATGAGAATGGTAAGTGAATTTGAAAGGAAGTTGCCAAAAGTGTCTACTACACTTTGGGCAATAACCTCCACTATCATCTCTCACCCATTTAAGCTAGGAAGCATGAACATTTCACCTTAGCATTCACACATCCGAAAATCAGCAACTCTTTGAGAGCATTTCGGTTTGAATTCTCATTCTATCAATCCATTCCCTTGTTCTATGATACTTGATTCAAGATTTATATCTAGTATTGCTCAATCAAGTAGTTGAGAGGTGCTAGATCCATCTCTACCCCGTGGCATTCAAAGTATTGCTTCTTCAAGTAGTGAAGATGTGCTTTGTAAATTATCAAGTGTATTTGTGCTTATCTTCCAAGCTAGATCCTTCCAAGAAGTTGATCATTCCATGATTATATCAAGTGGTATAAGAGCTTTGTTGCTTGGTTGATGATTTGTGTTGTAAGTTTCTTCAAGAACCCCTTTGATTTCGTTTTTAAAGTTTGAAAAAACTTGTTCATCTTTTCTACCCATGGCCGAAAGTTTAGGCCTTTCTTTTTCAAAGTTCAAGTGCAAAAAGTTGTTGTTTGTTTGTTGAAATGATGTTGTGATAAAGAAAGTTGTGTAGTTGATGCAAAAGATTCAAGAAAAGTTCAACTTTTGAAGAAAGAGAAAAGTTGTGTTCATAAAGTGTTCTTGAGTGTTCTTCACATGTTCATGCAAGTTCATCACAAAAAGTACATTTGATCCAAAAGAATCTTGACAACTTGCACAAGACTTATTTGTTTTTTCAAAGATCCTTTCTTACATCCAATCCCACTTCTTTCAACCCCCATATACCTTAAACACTTTCAAAACCCTAGTTTCAAGTAACTAGCATTTTTCTTGTCTACTTGTTTTCGGTTTTACTAGTATATTCATTGTTTCCATTGTTGTGTTTACTTGAACAAGGTTGAACAAGTTGGTGATTTGAGGGTTTGAAACCGAAAAGAGTGGTAAAAGGCAAGAGTGATTCATCATAAAAGAGCCACTTTGAGTGCTAAACACAAGAGATGCATGTGAGGTTCTTGTTGTGTTTGTTACATGTGTAGGTGAACAATGGAGAATCAAGAATGGAGAGCCGATTGGTATGGAAGCTCTTCACCATTTTCGGCCCCCTCTAAGGTGTCTTCTTCAATCGGCCATGACTATGAAACACCATGTTATGTACCACCTCCATCTAAGCATAACAACCACCTTTCATCCAACCTAAAACCCTCCTCTCATTATAGCCAAATCCTCTTTGAAGACTCTTGTGACTTTGATCCCTATCCCTACACCTCTTCACCAATCTCACATCACAAGACCTCTTACCGTACTCCTAAAGGCCGAACCCTTCATGCCTCAAGTACCTTCACCTCACCAAACTCACGGCCTAACCCTTCTACAAAGAGCCCATTTTCCTACCTTGGCCAAGCATCATAAAAAAGAACCCCAACCCATCACTCAAAAGGACCAAGGCTGAAACCTCAACCCTCCTTAAACTCACCCAACGTCTCAGCCCAAAAGCTTCAAGAAGAGTCTCCACCTCCAACCCAAATCACTTGTGATGATGTGCGGCAAATCCTCAAGGAACTCAAGGAACAAATGCTAAGTGAGGCCAAGAGAAAAATAATGTGTAATAAGGTGCAAGATGAGGGAAGGAGAGGAAAAAGTGAGAATGAAACCGAAATGGTTTCTAAAAGAAAGAGTTTTGAGAGTTTGGAGAGAAAACAAGAGTGAAATGAGAGAAAACAAGAGAGCTCTCCACTAAGTCAAGTGAGTGATGAGAATGAAGTATCTAAGCTTTCACCCGAGCCCAATGAAGAACTAACTTTTAAATCTTTTAAACCATGTTATTCTTCTTTGTTTGTGCATGAGTTTGAGGAAGGAAGGGGCACAGATGTGCAATGCCTTGAAGAAGAAGAAGAAAGAGTCTCGGTTTTGGAGGAGGATCATCACTCCCCTAACTTGGGGAGAGGTAACCCATCCTATTCTTTTAATGATGACATGAATGAGCATGAAAGTGACACCTTAACCGAAAATGAACATGCATCACATCTATTGCTTGATTACATATATGGCTCCCCTCTTGAATGCAATGAGCATGATGATTTGGTTGACCATGAAGAGTGTATCAATAACTTCAACCATTATCCATATCCATGTAATGACACTTGCATTTCTCCATGTGATGATGATTGGTATGCTAATCAAGAGCATGAATTGAAAGGTGAAGAGAATGATGAATTTAAATCCATAACATATGATGATTTTTCTTCCTTGAATGATGAAACTCTTGAATGTGACAACTATGAACATGCATCTCATTCATCATATGAAGTCTCCGAAACCTATGAGATTTATCCTTCGGATGATGAGCATGATTATTACCATGATGAGGTGTATGAACATGATGCATACCCCATGTCACCCACCTCTAGCCATGAATTCTCTTCAATGCATGATCAAGACTCTTTACATTTAGATGATGAGTGATGAGGACATCAAATCACAAGTGCCCTATGTTCAAGGTGGAGAGAACTCGAGATGCTTCACATGCAAACACGAGACTTGGAGCACAAGTTTTGGGAAGAAAAGAGAACATTTGAGGGCTTGAATACTTGCGGGGCTCTTTGAGAGCATTTCGGTTTGAATTCTCATTCTATCAATCCATTCCCTTGTTCTATGATACTTGATTCAAGATTTATATCTAGTATTGCTCAATCAAGTAATTGAGAGGTCCTAGATCCATCTCTACCCCTTAGCATTCAAAGTATTGCTTCATCAAGTAGTGAATAGGTGCTTTGTTGAAGCCGAAATTATCAAGTGTATTTGTGGTCATCTGCCAAGCTAGATTCTTCCAAGAAGTTGATCATTCCATGATCATATCAGAATAAGAATCATGTCTTTCACCGTTGAGGGCCGGTGGCGAATGCCGAGCTCGAATGGATCCCTAGGCAACACGTCGAGCTCCCTCAGAAGGGACAAGGTAAGGATTCGGGGGCCGAAAGGAAAGGGTCATTCTTCTTTTGGTGTCTAGCCGAAGCAGTTCACCATCGGCTTGAGTTTGGCGTGGAAGGCATCATAATTAGATCGAGCCCAAGGATCCTCCAGTAGCCACTTCGAATTTTCAATGTCAGCATCCAAGTCGGCGGCTGTCCACGACACATCTAGCCCTTATGCAATGTCCAATTGGATAAAGAAGAATTTTTTGTGCCAGTTCTTCTAGATGGCCTTGGTGCCAAAAACAAACGAAGTCTTCAAAGCCCCCGTTCCCCTCGACGCCAACAGGTAAACACAGCCCCTCGACGAAACTTGGACCTTGTAATATTGAAGGAAGGTGGAGATAAGGGGAGGAACTTCAAAAATCTTGCACAACACCATATAGGCATTGACGTGGAGATAAGCGTTCGGCTGAAGTTGGTTGATGGCGATCCCTTGAAACTTCGCCACATCAATCAGGAAAGGAGGGGGGAGCGAAGCCCACACTTGGTTTACTTAGAGAAAACCATAATCTAGCCGTCAACTGGTCTTCGGCTCAGATCCTTCGGAGTGGGAGTCCTCATGGCCAACCCAGAAGGGATAAAATACTCCTTCGCCCACTTCTAGTCCTCAGCGGCGATCCCCTTGAACTTGTGGTTGTCCAAATGGGCCAATACTCGCTACCAAAAAGAACTAGGACCGTCTTCGGCTATGTGAAGAAAAACAAGGAAAGAAGATGGAAAGTACCTGCTATGGAAGGTGCTGGACGCTGAATTCGAAGTTCTGGAGACATGTGGGTTAGACATAAAACACTATAGCTTTGGCAACTTCATGGACTTTCAGGCCAAACTGCCAAATGAACTCGATCTCAGGAGTGAAGAAACCTTCGAAAGATTACTATCTCCACCATTTAAGACCTTCGCCGCCACCTTAAGAAGCCACTCTACCGTACCGGAAAAAGTTAGAGAGAGAGAAAGAGAGGAAATCTAGAGAGAAGTGAGAGCTCAAAGAGAGAATTTGAGAGCGAAATGAAGTTGTGAGGAGTTCGCCTCTCTCAGCCTTAAACTTATAAGAGGCAGGCTGAAAGGCACTTCAAAGGACACCATCATTATTACTTCCTCAGGAAGTGTCACCGTCTGACCGTTTGGGGGAGATCATTCAATGCTCAGGAAGTTAAAGAGTCACGTTCATAAAACCCCCACCGCTTCGAGGATGACACATGGCCACGTCTCAAAGGCCATGTAGCTATAACGAGGCATTGCCTCGATTCACATGAGAAAGTGCAATCGAGCGCAAACTGTCGAAAAAGTGGAAAAACTATCCAGCCCAAACTTCCCACCCAGATAAATCCTACATCTGCCCCCTGACCGAACGAGTTGTTACTTGTTGGGCCAGACACATTAGTTGCCATGGTAGCTCCTTCGGATTTGAAGTTCAATAGATTCTTGTTCTGAAAAAGGGGTGGAGGTTGTTCCTCTAAAAATTCCAGAGTCCCAACGATCCACGTTAGATCAATGGAAGGGAGGTTGTTCTTCTCCAAATTCCTAAGTCCCAACGATCCTCGTTCGGACGAGGAGGGGAGGCTACTTCAGTCCCCAAGAATTCAAAATCATTTTGCACCCTCGTTCGAGCAAAGGAAGAAACTTTCTCCTTCAGATGTTAGTAACGCCCAAACGAAGAAACTGAAATATTCATGCCTCATCAGCCGCAAGACGTGTCAAACACTGAGAAGACTTTTGTTTAATTTAGCCGAACCCTCGAGTTCGGACAGATCGTTTGAGGTGGGGCATCTGATGGCCTAAGAGCCCAATGGGCTCCAAGCCCACTAAGCCCAACAAAACCTCCAAAGCTGCCAACGAGGCCCAGCCTAAAACTAGGAGGAGCGCTTTGAGCACTCTTCCAGCCCAAGGACCGACCAGAACTACAACCACCATTAATACGGAACTTACATTTTGTCGTCTGGGGAACCCACCAACCGCCTAACACCTGACAGCTTCCATAAAGCTGCCAGGGGACAAGCAGGCTTTTGCCCTGACCAGCCGAACTCCCTAAACGGCGCTGCCTAACACACAAAAGGTGGCCGGCCACCACGTTCGGACCTTAGACAAATTACCAGCATGCCACCAGAGGTAATCTTATTACTTTGCTCTGATTTCTCTCTACTTTCTCAATCTACAAACATAGTACTCATTTGAGCATCGGACTCGTTAACCAGAGAACCCTCTGGTGCGGCTTTGCAGGTGGAGCACACTTCTCACACGATGATCTCCCATATGATCCATCATCAAAAGAAGAACAACATGATGGTTGATCTAGCTGACGTTCGGCCACCAGTATCCATAAATGAACCACATAACCAATTAAGATTCTCAATTTTTAACTGATCCGATCTGAACAACTGATTAACCGATATCAATAGCCCAATATCAATCAGTTATTTGGACTTTTCCGTTTTATCCAAATAGTAAACACCCCGACTACTATGAGTCTATCTCTCTTCTAGCATATGTTTTGGTGTTCTTCAAGTATTTTTCCGTTCAAGTTCATCGGTTAGGGAAGTTTGGTGCAACATCACTTCACATCTTCCGTTGTATCCTGGGAGACATACACCTATCGAACCTCGAGCACTCATACAGAAGGGGTGAATCTGTTTTAAGGAGATTGTGTGAAACACAAGCCTCAGAACTCCATCGAAATTTGGTTTTGGATTTCTAATTCTTCTTTTAATTCTATATTGTTAGAATTATTATTATTATTTAGTCTATGATTTTTGCTAAGAATTATAGAGTTGAATTAATGTTTGCCTAATTCTTTGAATTATTATATTGTTTATTAATTCTTAGAATTTCACCATGGCAATAAAAAGTACATTTAAACTTATTTGATTATGTACTTATGTTTATATTATCATCATCATGAATATCTCACGAATATCTCATTATGTACTTATTTGATTCTTATATTTGTGATGACGATCTCGGACATTAGTTGTTTATGTGAGCGGTTCCAACAATGGAAACGACTTTAATGGTGGAAAGGCGTGTGACGGTGGTCAAGATTATAATTGTACAAATGGTATTGAGCTTTCTCCATTGGTTTAAAGTCTTAAACTTTTAAGTTCAAATGGTGTATTTGGCATGTGAGAAAAGTTTTGACAAATATTCATTTCACACAATTATTTTGGAAAATTGGTGGAGTTGAATTTTTTAGAATGAATTATTCATCTAATTCATTCCAATGTGTGTTTATTTGATTCCTCATGAAGGATGTGAAAAACAATGAGGGTAAATCTTTTTATATATCTCATTTTTTTCCCAACTTGTTTTAATGTACGGCGGGAGATGGAAAACTCTCTTAGGAAAATAGAAATATTTTGTTGGCATTAAAAGAAAAATCTCTTTAAGTACGAATTTTTTTTAGTTGTTATGAATTTGGAAAATTTTGTTGTGTAAGAAAAGTATCGGTTGCCATCGGAAAAATGAGAAAATTTTCTTCATTGAAGAAAAATCATTTGTTGCCTTTGATGTCGGAAACTCTCTTCGTGAGATAAAATTATCGGTTGCCTTGGATAATAATTATTCAGATTATATGTTTGGGAAACTCAAACTCTTTTGCCTAAGAAAATTATGTTGGAATAATTCATATCTTTATGTGAAAAGATCAATAAATGATTTAAGACTCACACGAGACTCTAAAATCGATTGTGAAAAATTGTTTAATATTTCGACATATTAGACATGAGTCTAAATAAAGTGGCGATTTGAGAAATTTAGATGAGTAGAATGCATTTTGAAAAAAAAAGCAAACCAAAAAAAAATTGCGTTAGAAACATTCAAGAATGAGACATATAATGTCGCTGCGCGGAGGTGGGTTTCGTTGGGGAAATGCTTCATTGGAAAAATGTCAAAAATAACACGTCTATCAAATATGCATATAGTTCCTGAAATATGCTAAATATGCATATAGTCCCAAAGTATGTCAAAGATGACAATATGTGGCATGAAGAGCCCCAAATTATTTCAAAAGTGACATAAATGCCTCAAAGTATGTAAAAGATCACAGAAAGGTTGTAAAGTTAGTCTAAGTGACGTACTTATATACAAATTTTATGAATAAATCATATAAGTTATGGTAAACTTAGGTGATCATCCTACAAATACTGGCGAGTGTGGGGTGCATTGAAAGTGTGATCGGTCATTTCATGTAAATAATCCAAAAATAACTGATGAACACAAGATAAGAAAGTGGAATTAAATTGAATTATTCTTTGAAATAAATGGATGATTCAAGTTTATCAGAATGGACAGTAAAACTATGAAGACCATAGTTACATAAGAAAAATTCTTGGAATTATTTTTTAGTAAAACAATTATGTCGATACTTTTTATGAAGAGAAACCATAAAAGTAAAATTAATTCTATTTTAAATAGAATCATATGAGGGTAGATTTGAGGAAATGAAACGATTCCATTGATAAGTAAGACTTTACTTGTGATTAAAAGATACAAGTAATGAGAAAGTCCAACCATGTTAGTGTTGCTATAATTTTGAAGTGTCAAGGATAAATGATTGCAGCTAAACCCATAATTCAATGTGGTAGCCTAAATGAATGTGGAAGAGAAGCTAAATGGCTTTGTCATTTTCTTAAGGACATTCCAAAAATAAGAGAAACATATAATGTAATACCTGTAGAATGCACTACGCCGAGCTCACACGGCTTACCGCGGTCATTCCAGCGGTAGTGTCGCGGTAACAACCGCGGGGAAGGCCGCGGTAATTGCCGCGGTAAACGAGCTCGCGGTAAAGGTGTTTTTTTTAATAAATGAAAATTTGGTAAAATAAAGATGTAATTGTTTGTATATTTATAATTTAAATAAAAAATGTATTTAAAAATTAATTTTAAATGCAAATATATATATATATATATATATATATAATAAATTGTTAATTTACACCAAAATCTAATAATGTTTACAAAAATCCTAAAAATGGTCGTTTGGGTCGGTGTTCAAGTAATTATCAACAAAGTCATCATCCTGAAGCCTCCTAAAAAGGCTAAGAATGCCCGCCTATACGGCTGCGGGACCAGCTGCGAGACCGCCATCTCGGGCCGTTAATCCCCCTAGGGATGCGTGAAGCCCAGACCCAAGTTGACATTGGGCTGCTGCTGAAGATGCTCGTACCGTGGAGGCGACTGATGGAAGGACTGAGGTCGCGGCTGCTGGAAGGGTTGAGGAGGCGGTTGCTGGAAAGGCTGAGGCGGCGACTGCTGGAAGGGCTGAGGCGGCGGCAGCTGCTGGAAGGGCTGAGGCTGTGACGAAGGTCCAGCGGCGTCGCGTATAGCGGGATGTACCCCCAGAACGCATAGCCGACAAGATGTTGCTGACGGCCAAATCGAATGATCGCAACGTGTCCGCCTTCCAACCATCGAGAGCAGCTTCCCGAACCTCGATCGCCGCAACCCGAGTTCTGAGGTCACAGATCTCACCTTGTCCCTCCGATGATGGTCCTCCAGCTCAATCTCGCGCTGAAAGTTAAAATTTAAAAAGATGTAATATTTGCAATATAAATAAACAAGTTAAATTATAGAAGTTAATAAAACGATAATTTAATTAATTGAGATCGTTGAGGTGGCTCAAAGCGCTCCAGATGGCTAATCTGGGGAGGGACACCAACCCAGCGTCCTCGGGTGGGCTGGCCCACAACGGATCTGTAGATCTCATCGTCGATCGCCAGAAACGGCCCATCTCGCACATACTTGTCAATGAGACGTGTCCTATACTACACCTATGTAATAATACAAATAACTTACGTTAAATAATATTGAAAGAAACAATAATTTGAATTTAGGAAAATAAATAAATAATACTAGGACGGCCGATTCCTTCTAAAGCCATGCCTCCCTGAACTCCTCCTGAAGCAGCCGGTGCCCAACTTCTTTACACTATCCAATAGTATTTATATATGAAGTAATTAATATTTTTTATAAATTAAATAAATTAAACTTAGATATTTAAATGCTAATGTGGTTAAAAGAAATTACGAAGTCTTCATAAACTCTATGTTTGGACTTGTTGCCAAACGACTTGATCTTCAGAAGATTCTCGCTTTTCGCATTCTTTTTGTTCTTCTGAGAGTCCTCCTTGAAGTCATTGTTGTTGTAATACTCGAGCAACATCTTCCACTTGTCCGGGTTGATTCTATTCGGGATGAGCGGTAGCCAATCCAAGTAGTCATATCGATCTAACAAGGTAGTCATGCTGATCTAACAAGGTAGTGATGTTGATCTATTATCAATGCTGATCAATCAAGTATGTATGTCAATCTAACAAGGTAGTGATACTGATCTAACAAGGTAGTGATGCTGATCTAACAAGGTAGACATGTTGATCTAACAAGGTAGTGATGCTGATCTAACAAGGTAGTGATGCTGATCTAACAAGGTAGTGATGCTGATCTAACAAGGTAGTCATACTGATCTAACAAGGTAGTCATGTTGATCTAACAAGGTAGTGATGCTGATCTAACAAGGTAGTGATGTTGATCTAACAACGTACTGATGTTGATCTAACTAGGTAGTCATGCTGATCAATCAAGTACGTATGTCGATCTAACAAGGTAGTGATGCTGATCTAACAAGGTAGTGATGCTGATCTAACAAGGTAATCATGTTGATCTAACAAGGTAATCATGTTGATCTAACAAGGTAGTGATGCTGATCTAACAAGGTAGTCATGCTGATCTAACAAGGTAGTCATGCTGATCTAACAAGGTAGTGATGTCGATCTAACTAGGTAGTCATGCTGATCAATCAAGTATGTATGTCGATCTAACAAGGTAGTGATGCTGATCTAACAAGGTAGTGATGTTGATCTAACAAGGTAGTCATGCTGATCTAACAAGGTAGTCATGCTGATCTAACTAGGTACTGGTGTCGATTTAACTATGTAGTGATGTTGATCTATTATCAATGCTGATCAATCAAGTACGTATGTCGATCTAACAAGGTAGTGATGCTGATCTAACAAGGTAGTGATGCTGATCTAACAAGGTAATCATGTTGATCTAACAAGGTAATCATGTTGATCTAACAAGGTAGTGATGCTGATCTAACAAGGTAGTCATGCTGATCTAACAAGGTAGTCATGCTGATCTAACAAGGTAGTGATGTCGATCTAACTAGGTAGTCATGCTGATCTATTATCAATGCTGATCAATCAAGTATGTATGTCTATCTAACAAGGTAGTGATGCTGATCTAATAAGGTAGTGATGTTGATCTAACAAGGTAGTCATGCTGATCTAACAAGGTAGTCATGCTGATCTAACTAGGTACTGGTGTCGATTTAACTATGTAGTGATGCTGATCTATTATCAATGCTGATCAATCAAGTACGTATGTCGATCTAACAAGGTAGTGATGTTGATCTAACAAAGTCGTCGTGCTGATCTAACAAGATAGTGATGCTAATCTAACAAGGTAGTGATGCTAATCTAACAAGGTACTGTTGTCGATCTAACTAGGCAGTCAAGCTGATCTATTATCATCGTTGATCAATCAATTATATATGTCGATCTAACAAAGTAGTCATGCAGATCTAACAAGGTAGTCATATTGATCTAACAAGATAGTCATGCTGATCTAACAAGGTAGTGATGCTGATCTAACAAGCTAGTCATGCTGATCTAACAAGGTAGTGATGCTGATCTAACAAGGTAGTGATGTCGATCTAATTTGGTAGTCATGTTGATCTATTATCAATGCTGATCAATCAAGTATGTATGTCGATCTAACAAGGTAGTGATGTCGATCTAACAAGGTAGTGATGCTGATCTAACAAGGTAGTGATGCTGATCTAACAAGGTAGTTATGTTGATCTAACAAGGTAGTGATGCTGATCTAACAAGGTAGTGATGCTGATCTAACAAGGTAGTCATGCTGATCTAACAAGGTAGTCATGCTGATCTAACAAGGTAGTCATGCTGATCTAACAAGGTAGTGATGTCGATCTAACTAGGTAGTCATGCTGATCTATTATCAATGCTGATCAATCAAGTATGTATGTCTATCTAACAAGGTAGTGATGCTGATCTAATAAGGTAGTGATGTTGATCTAACAAGGTAGTCATGCTGATCTAACAAGGTAGTCATGCTGATCTAACTAGGTACTGGTGTCGATTTAACTATGTAGTGATGCTGATCTATTATCAATGCTGATCAATCAAGTACGTATGTCGATCTAACAAGGTAGTGATGTTGATCTAACAAAGTCGTCGTGCTGATCTAACAAGATAGTGATGCTAATCTAACAAGGTAGTGATGCTAATCTAACAAGGTACTGCTGTCGATCTAACTAGGCAGTCATGCTGATCTATTATCATCGCTGATCAATCAATTATATATGTCGATCTAACAAAGTAGTCATGCAGATCTAACAAGGTAGTCATATTGATCTAACAAGATAGTCATGCTGATCTAACAAGGTAGTGATGCTGATCTAACAAGCTAGTCATGCTGATCTAACAAGGTAGTGATGCTGATCTAACAAGGTAGTGATGTCGATCTAATTTGGTAGTCATGTTGATCTATTATCAATGCTGATCAATCAAGTATGTATGTCGATCTAACAAGGTAGTGATGATGATCTAACAAGGTAGTGATGCTGATCTAACAAGGTAGTGATGCTGATCTAACAAGGTAGTGATGCTGATCTAACAAGGTAGTGATGCTGATCTAACAAGGTAGTTATGTTGATCTAACAAGGTAGTGATGCTGATCTAACAAGGTAGTGATGTCGATCTAATTTGGTAGTCATGTTGATCTATTATCAATGCTGATCAATCAAGTATGTATGTCGATCTAACAAGGTAGTGATGCTGATCTAACAAGATAGTCATGCTGATCTAACAAGGTAGTGATGCTGATCTAACAAGCTAGTCATGCTGATCTAACAAGGTAGTGATGCTGATCTAACAAGGTAGTGATGTCGATCTAATTTGGTAGTCATGTTGATCTATTATCAATGCTGATCAATCAAGTATGTATGTCGATCTAACAAGGTAGTGATGCTGATCTAACAAGGTAGTGATGCTGATCTAACAAGGTAGTGATGCTGATCTAACAAGGTAGTGATGCTGATCTAACAAGGTAGTGATTCTGATCTAACAAGGTAGTCATGTTGATCTAACAAGGTAGTCATGTTGATCTAACAAGGTAGTGATGCTGATCTAACAAGGTAGTCATGCTGATCTAACAAGGTAGTCATGCTGATCTAACAAGGTAGTCATGCTGATCTAACAAGGTAGTCATGTTGATCTAACAAGGTAGTCATGCTGATCTAAGAAGGTAGTCATGCTGATCTAACAAGGTAGTCATGCTGATCTAACAAGGTAGTGATGCCAATCTAACAATGTAGTCATGCTGATCTAACAATGTAGTGATGCTGATCTATTATCAATGCTGATCAATCAAGTATGTATGTCGATCTAACAAGGTAGTCATGCTGATCTAACAAGGTAGTGATGTTGATCTAACAAGGTAGACATGCTGATCTAACAAGGTAGTGATGCTGATCTAACAAGGTAGTCATACTGATCTAACAAGGTATGTATGCTTTTGAGACTTAATGTGCGATGCAAACAATGAGACGTCCATCAAGGCCGGGGACCGGCGGTGGTAGTGTAGGCGGGGGCTATGGCACTAAGCGTGTACGCTGCGGGGACGGTGGAGCATCATCACGAGGTGCATCATTGGGTGTATCCCGATGCACCGAATCGCTGGACCCCGCAGGAGAGTCCTCCGTACGCGGTCGGGATAACCTCGGTGTGCGACCACGGGAACTACAGGTGAATGACCGTCCCTGGGTACCCGAACCCGACTCATCTCGGCCTGAACCATCTCAAGGATTGGGAGTAGACGTCATAACTAAAAAACATTTAAAAATGAACATAAGTACTCATGTTTACATTTAACTTACAATTTAACCCCAAACATTTTCAAAACTTGCCATTTGACCCCAAAATTTTGTAAAAGATGCATTTTCACCGTAAATTTTCAAAACTAGCAATTTGACCCCAAAAGTTTGTAAAAGTTTCACTTTAACCCAAATATTTTCAAAACTTGCGAAATTGCAACTATACAAATAATACCACTAATAATCATAAAAATCAACCAAAAATCAACAATAATAAAAAAACCACAAAAAATCATCAATAATTAACAAAATCACCAAATATCACCAAAAACCTTACCTCCTTAAGTTGGTGTAGTAGTGCGGTGGTCCGGTGGTCCGGCGTGACGGCGGCGGTCCGGCGGAGAGATGGAGAGGAAAATTACTAAACTAAAAAACAAAAAAAGTAATGAAAAGAATATGAAAATGCAATGTATAGGCCGAAAATCAGCATAGAGGAAGGAAACTCAACCAAAAAAGGAAAAACTTACCTGAAATTGACCCACAAAATCGCCAGAGGAAGGAGATCACCGCCGGATGCGAAAATTTGATTCAAAACTGATGAAGAAGAAGAAGAAGAGTCCGGATGGACTTAAAGGACCTTACCGCCGCCTTACCATGCGGATTGCTGCGGTAAGGCCCAAGCCCACGCGTTTACCAAAACCTCCCGCGCGGTAAGGCCGCGGTAAGCACATATACATCCAATTTAAACTTTTTCCTTTCCCTCCCCCCCATTTTTGAAACGTGTGTGGATATTGTGGGCCTAACGGGCCCACTTAAATGCAACCCAAATTCATCCGGTTCCGCATTAAATATTTATAATTTGATCCAAATGTTTTCAAAACTTGCAATTTGATCTTAAATTCTTTAAAAGTTACAATTAGAACTAATTGTCCAAAGCAGACATGCCTGCATGTTAAAATTCTGATTACGATGTGCATCCCAAGTTTCCACGCCTGTATTTCATAGATGCTTCAACTCATCGATCAACGGACGTAAAAACACATCAAGGTTACGGCCCGGTGACTTTGGGCCAGGGATTAGCAATGGCATGAAAGTGTAAGCTTCCTTCATGCATAAATCAGGAGGCAAGTTGTAAACCAAGATGAATACATGTCACATAGAATATAATTGTCCTGAGTTTGACAATGGGTTAAAACCATCCGTACATAAACCCAATCGAACATTTCTATACTCACATGCAAAATCAGGATAACACTTATCGACATGTTTCCATGCCTCGGCTTGGGATGGATGTCCTATAATACCCATCGAATTTTCACTAGCTCTAAGATGATACGTCATAAATTTAGCGGTTTTCGAGGACTGGTAAAGCCGTTGGAGCCGCTCAGTGATTGGTAGATAACGTAAAATCTTTTAGCTTTTGGTTTCTTATTAGCCTCACGTTTTTCGAACCGTTCCGCACCACATACTCTACAATTGTTTAACTTTTCATATCTACCATCAAAGAACATACAGTTGTTCTCGCATGCATGAATCTTTCTGTACGGTAACCCCAACTCTTTCATCATAGCTTTTGTACTACACATGCTCGTAGGCAAGGTCGCGTCTTCTCCGGGTAGTATTTCATTGATAAATTCAATCAACTCCAAGAAAAAAACGTCAGATACGTTATGTTGACTTTTCATGCTCAAAAACATGGAAATAACCGACAATTTCGTGTGCTTATCAATACATCCCTCATATAAAGGTTGTGATGCATCACATAATAAATCGAAAAACTTTTGAGCCCTTTGATTTGGAATTCCGGGTGTGGTGTCCTGTCATCCTCATCCATCTGATGAATATCATCACCCTCAAAATTATTATTATGATCACGAATCCCAAATGCCTCGCGGACCATTTCACGGTAATCACCCGGCCTTTCTTCATTACACTCAATTGAATTATCAAGTGCACTACTCATACTTGCAATATTCGATGACGACGGTGATGCCTCATCAAATCGATAATCTCGATAAACACATGGATTTATCTGGCCCCGTTCACCATGACAATCTCACACATGATAATTTGATTGAAATCCATCTAACAGTAAATGATTGCCAATTGTTTCTCGATCATGATAATATCTATTTTTACATTTTCTACAAGGACATTTCACAAATTGTTCTCCCTTTTCCCGAGGAATAAGAAAAGCATAATCTAGGAATTCTAGAAGCCCGTTCCAAAACCTCTGACTAATATCGCGAGTCCCCTCCTGAATACGCTGATACATCCAATCACGTCCTTTGGCCATTGTACAATTCCTATAATTGTATCAATAAAACAATATGACAAAGCATAACAATTAATATATATTTTGCACACAACTTAAATCTAAAATTCTCAGTACCGTTTTTTTTCATAATTCAGGGTGCATGGATCCTAACCTATTCATAAAAGTACTATTAGTTAATCAAAATTTTATCTTGTGTATGTAGAAACTGATGATATAATTACATAAATTTCAGCAGCATTTCGTCTTAGTTCCCCATTATACCATTTCTCCGGCATAACGCCTAGAGAAGGTATAATGAGGAACAAGACCAAATATTGAATCCGAAATTTATGTAATTCTCATCATTTGTCCATACACAATTATAAAAGATTAATTAACTGATAGTACATAAGCAAATCAAATACGTAAATTAAAAAAATTAAACAACTCATATTGCTCAATAAATAAACATAAATTAATTAAAAATAAAACATTTATTACCTTAAATAAATCTAGAAAAAGATGATGTCTAAGTTCCCCAAAATATCTCGTGAGATTAGTAAGAAGAAGAGAAAGTTGGAGAGAAAAAAATTGTTAAGGGTGTGAAAATGGATGGGTTGCTCGGGGAGGTATATATATGAGATATTTACCACAGGCAAATTCACAGTAAACGGCCGCGGTAAGAGGGGTAGCTGAGGCCTCGTGGGAAACGAGGTATTACCGCGGCCTCTACTGCGCAAATGGCCGCGGTAAAATGGCAGCGCTGGCGACATCGGCCGTTTACCGCGAGCTGCTTTTTATCGTGGCCATTTGCGCAGTAGAGGCCGCGGTAAAAGCTGTTTCTTCTACGTAGTGATGGTAGGCCTTGACATGTTCGTCAAAGGTACAATATCATTATACAACTACTTTCAACGTGAGTTATTATTCTGTTTGACTATGTGAAGTTAAAATATAACTTTATGAATCCATAAATCAAATGGTTAAATAAAGAGTTAGTTGGAAATTGAAAAAAGGAAAGAACTTAAGTCCGTGGATGAAAAAATTCTTATAGTGGATAGTCAACCTAGTTGATTGGAGATCCCAAGATCTAGGTTCAATGGGACAACCAAATTATAAGACTCAATGTGATCACAGTCGGCAGTGGCGGTACCATAAAAAAATTATTGTGGGGGCAAACTTGAAGACCCAAGTTATACAAAAATCTTGTATTCCTCGGCTTTAGAAAAGTTAATACAATTTGACTTTCGAATTTATATATGTTTGACTCGAATTTTAACAAGAAAAAAATCCTTAAAAACAACTTTTAAACTAGACATCTTTATGTTTCATATGAAAATAAATTATTTT
Organism: Stellera chamaejasme; assembly: GCA_024586325.1. NCBI lineage: Eukaryota > Viridiplantae > Streptophyta > Magnoliopsida > Malvales > Thymelaeaceae > Stellera > Stellera chamaejasme. Next base: position 55,473,816 of record CM044981.1, on the reverse strand, counting down.
TTGACTTTATATGTTAATTTGTTGAAGGAAAAATATTATAGATTAGAAGTTGAAAATAATTGTATTAACTTTTATGAAATGGAGGAGGTATGAGATATACATACAAAAATCTTATTTTAAAGCAATGTCTCAAGTCACCAATTACATAATTTTCATATTTTCGTAGAAATTGTGAAACATCTATTTAATTATCTTAATTAAAAAAAAGTGCATACAAAGTTTTTTGTGCCGTCAGTCTATGTGTATATATTAGCTACTAGGACTGAGGAAAAACATAATTCACTATCGATAAAATACATCATAAGCAAACAAACTTCAAAAGCAGAGCAAACCTTGGTTGAGGATTAAGCAAATTCGGCTTCGGAAAAATTGAAAACAAATAGTAGTGCACGTGGGTTAAAATTTTTAGTTTCTATGATAGAGATTAAGAGTACTTTTAGCTATAATTTAAGATATGTGTGTAATATATTTTTAGTGCTAATTATATGAGGGAAAATTACATATATAGTGTTCAAAATTTTCCTAAATATACATAGATACTCTATACTTTGAGAAACGTTAATGGGGACAGTTGCCCCTACTGCCTCCAGAGTGGTACCGCCACTGACTATGGGGATAACCTCAAACTCATTCTTGTCATGAAATAGTGATGTGAACCAGGATAGCAATATGTTGCTTTAATTATTTTAAGTAAGTAATCAGGCTACTTGAGACTTAAGAAATCACATATGTGAGAGAGAAGTGGGGCCGCTTCAAAAGAGAATTTGTCATACTCAAATCTTTAGAAACTCTTGTAGAACCAGGGTACTTGTTCATGGCCAAAACGAACAAAATCATGAGAACTGAAAAAATGAGGCATATTTCTTGTGTAAAATATATGGGTTCTTTACACAATCAAGTAAGACAGTTCAAGGACATTGTGTCTACTGAACAGCTAGTAAAGCAAATGTATTTTAGAAGGGGAAAGTTCAAAGGGATACACTTACTTTTCCTATGCAGGATCAATTGATGAACACCGCAATAGATTCAAAATGAAAACAATTTTTCATTCATATGGGGAATTGTTGGAAAAATCATGGAAAATTGTGGAAATTATATGAATAATAAATTGTCATTTTTTTCACCATTTAGTGTGGAGGTCTACGACCCATTAGTATGGGTGTTATGTGATGAAAACATATTTTATATATTTTTTACCCCAAAATTGTGCTTAATTGTGATTATAAATGTTGGTCCTTATACTTTTTATGTGTTAAAATTATGTAGGTACTTCATGTGGCAATTTTGAATTTAAAAATTGATTGAATGCAACAAGTTTGGAAACTTTTGAGCCAAAGTGGAAGAATAAAAGCTAAAAGGGCTGATTCAAAAGAGACATGGAAATAGAGTTATTTTGTCAAAACTTAAAATCTCCTAGGGTAAATTACGGGTTTAGCCCAAAATTGGACCAACCCTTCTTCTCCAACTCCCAGACACGAGTTTCTTGGCGTAGCCAGGAGGGGTTAAAAAAAAAAAGGCCAGCCACTTGCTCCACCGCCGCATCTGCCGTCCTCCCTTCCTACTCGCTGGCCTCCGACCACTGCCGGACATCCCTGCAGCCCGCTGCAGCTCCACCGTCGCGGCAGCAGCAAGGATTTCGTCAGAAATCCAGCTGCTGCCCAATCCTCCATTTGCAGCAGCCCAATTCGCCTCCCACATCGCCGGACCTTTACCGGAGAACCAGCAGACCACTGGAGACAGCCCCAAGCTCCGATGCTCCTTCTCCCCGGCCATTCTCCAACTAGTTTGGCTCTCCTCCCATCTTGGTTGTTTTAAAACTTGAATTTCATAATTGTTTCTTTAATTTAGTTGTACTCTCTTGTTACTTCCATAATTATCGTTTAATCATGGTTAATTGCATGAATTGTTGGTTGGGTTAGTGTAGAACAACTCGGACCACCTCAGTTTCGGGTTCTTTTATGGATTGATTGCTTCAAACTTGCTACGTATGAGAAATTGTTGATTTTAGGTTGCTCAATTGGTAGATAAATTTTAACATTTGCATGAATTTATGGTACCACATGCTTGTGCTTATTTGGTTTTTGGTGAGTACTCGAGAAATACTCGTTGAACGAGGCCACGAGTTGAGCACGAGTTTCCCGCTCCGATGGAGAGATTCAGAGGGGTTACTTAGAAGAATAAGGTTAGTCTATAATGGTCTTCACCTCGGTGCAAGACAAGAGATTGTTCTTGGTCAAGGTAGAAGAACAAGTTCCGTGACTTGAGAAAGTCGGAACCGTTGTTCGAATCCTCTCCTCAATTATCTATAATTTATCATCGTTGTTATTGATGTGTATCTGTTTCTAGGAACCAGTTTCATGCTTAATTATGGTGTGAGTTTGGGTTAGAGATTTCACGCACATGCTCACATGGTGCTCGGGAACAAGCGTGAAAGCGATCTTCCAGAGTTTTAACCAAAAAGCAAGTTCGATTGGTCTATCAAAGCACTTAGGAATTTATGGTTTACACTTAAAGTCCTCTCGTTGGTGCGGGACGAGAGATCAATCTCAGCCATCGTGTAGGTAACTGACTCGAGAGATGTCGGTAATCTTGAATCCATTTCCTCTAGCAACAAATATAAATCATGCTTATTTGACATTCATGAAGCATTTGACATGATCCCGGATCTCTTTATTTTTATTTAGGTAGGTAAAGTAGCATAATCTAGCTATTTAACATTTCACACATCTAGTTTATATGGATTCGACCCTTACTCATCGAGTGCTACACTCGACCCGTAAACTTGCGGGTGTGTAAGGTTTTGTTTGTCTGACACACGTCATAGCATTATGACCATGGTTTATGACCATTAATAAGGAGGTTTTATGTCATTTAGTATAGTGCTTTATGGCTAGATTTAGGGGGTATTATGGTACCCCTTAATGGCTTGGCTCCTCCTAACCACTATAAAAGGGCACCTCCTCCATGTTATTCAAGCATCCCTCATCACATTATTCTCCCTTCTTCCTCCTTGAGAAAAAATCTTTCTTCTACCATATGTTTTGATGTTCTTCAAGTGTTTTTCCGTTCAAGTTCGTCGGTGAGGGAAGTTTGGTGCAACTTAACTTCACGTCCTCCTTTGTATCCTGTGAGACAGACGCCCATCGAACCTCGAGCACTTGTACCGGAGGGGGCAGATCTGTTTTAAGGAGATTTTGTGAAACAAAGCCTCGGAAATCCGTCGAAATTTGGTTTTGGATTTCTAATTCTTCTTTTAATTCTATATTGTTAGAATTATTATTATTTACTCTATGATTTTTGCTAAGAATTATAAAGTTGAATTAATTTTTGCCCGATTCTTTAAATTATTATATTTTCTTATTAATTCTTAGAATTTCACCATGACAATAAAAAATACATTGAAACTTATTCGATTATGTATTTATGTTTATATTGATTTATCATCATTACGAATATTTCCTTATTAATTTATTTGATATTTTGAATAACAACGCTTTGGTAGCAGATGGTAGATGATTTATGTTGGTATTCTGTTGGTGGCTCCTTAGGCGCTACTCTAGAATCTACCAAGGGTAGATCTACATTGATAATAGAACCTAAGTACTAAAAATGACTCACATTTAGGAATTTCTTCAAATTCATTAAACCATCTAAATTTGGAACGTGGGACTATGCCTTCATTTGACTAAACAAGATGTTAGAGGCAAAATTACTCTCTTAAAATAAGAAATTTATTAAAGGATAAAGATGTGGTATCAAAATGTCTTAACATAGTGAGTTTGCATATGGATAAGCGAGCTTTGAAAAATCAAATGCGAACAAATAAAAGTCACATCCCAAGTGCTTATTGTGCACAAGTTTTACAAGTAACCATTATCCATCCATTACATATATGGGGACCTTCTAATCATGGGTAGGGTTGTGAATCAGATGGGTCCGTTCGATTTGGGTTCGATTTGGGTCAGGTCATTCGGGTCTCATGTTATTTTGTGTTAAGCTGTTTTTAGATTGGGTTGGGTTCAAATTATTTCAGGTTGAACTAATTTCAGGTTAGGTTGGATTTGAGTTTGTTGGTGTTTTTGTGAAGGTATAAAATGAATAAAGAGAAGAGAAAAGGGAAGAGACAAGGAGATAGAGCATGTAGGAACTTATTTTTACATTGTGTAAATTTGTTATGCAGTTTATTCATGGACTTTTTTTTTATTCATCAACTTTCACTATATTTATACATGAAAACAACTATTGATATCCACTAACAAAAATAATATACTCCCTCCGTCTGCCAAAAATTCATCTATTTGACTTTATTATTTTAAGGTTCAATGTTTGACTCAAATTTTAACAAAGATGAACAACGAAAAAAATCATAAAAAATAAATTTAGAAATTTTAGATTCCAAATTATGATACACAACTAAAATATTTAATTTTCAATGTTTAAACATTCATAACAAAAAACATAGATTAAATACTGTGAAACTGTCAAAACAAATGGATGAACTTTTGGCGAACGGAGGTAGTATTAATTTAGTAATTAACTGACTCGTTAATATAGTCAATATCTAGCATTAATCTAACACATTCATCTAACATTAACCATTAACCTTCTAACTTCGTAGGCATTCAAACAATTTTTTATTTTATTTTATCTATTTTCATATTTTTGGGTAATCAACTTCCAAGAACATGACATTTCCAACAGGGTTCGGGTTATTCAAGTTGCTTAGGTTTCGGTTTGCTTCGGGTTCAAGTTGCTTCAAGTTAATTCAAGTCGGGTTCGGACCAAGTTCATTCGGGTTTGAATCTGGTTTGAATCGAGTTAGTGGAAATTGTGTTTATTTAGGAATGAGTAAAATTAGGATTGTGTTTTCCTAATTAGAATGTTATTAAGTTTATTTGTAGCCTATATAAAGAATGTTAGGGTTTTGGGTATGAGAGAAAAGCCAATGTGGTGGAGAGACAAGATGTGATTGTGAAAAACGAAAAGAATGGACCGGAAGCCGGGATGACTAGGACGGTATAAGTCTTTTGTAGATCTCATATCCAGTCAAAGATTGTTCTAGTGGATTTTTTTCTCATCTGTGGATATAGGCTAGTTAAGAGTCGAACTACGTTAAATTGTTATGTGAATATTTTGATCGAGATTATTTGTTTCCGTTGTGCGTGATGAATGTTTATAGGGCTGATCAACTTCTCGGTTAAACCGAATTAACCGTATTTTTTCGGTTTCAATTAATTCGGTTCGGTAAAATCGGTATTTCAGTTCAGTTATCGGTTATACTAAAATTTAAATTCGGTATTCGGTTCGATTTTCAGTTATGGCTTTAACTAATTCAGTTAACCAAAATATTTGGTATTTAATGTTTTTTATTGATACAAAATTAAGCTCAACCCAATATACATAACATACCCAATGTTGAATGAACTAAATCTCCAACCCATACCTTAACATTAAGCTTAGCCCATAAAAGTTTTGGTTAATTTGGCCAAAAACCGAAATAACCGAACCGAATTCGGTATTCAGTTAATACGGGTTTAGGTATTGTTCAATTAATTCAGTTTTTGTCCAAATTAAACGAACACCAAATTATTAGGGTAATTCGGTTTCGGTTAATACCGAATTACCCGAATGATCAGCCCTAAATGTTTGGGAAACAAAGTTGTATGTTTGCTCTTTTTTCACACCAGTTGGTCGGTTGAGACATCCCTAAATTCATATGTTTGATTATGTCCAAATCCTATTCATTTTCACTTTGGAGTGCCAGCATATATGTACTGAAACAACTAATAGGGGTTTCAAACTTAGAATTTTACAATTGAATTAATGGGTAATTCACCTAATTTAATTCACAAGTGAATTAGTCTTTAATTCACCTCAATTAATTCGAACCTAAGGTAATTTTAGGAGGCGTGAGTTAGTGTAATTCACAGTGAGTTAGGAGTGAAGCTCATCACCACCCAAACAGAACTCTTCTTCTCTCCAAAACAAAAAAAAAATAGAGCGCTCCTGATGAGTGTGGTAAAATGGAATGAGTTTTAGTTTCTGTGGTTTCTTTTTTTTATTATAAGTGTTTGAGTTATCATCAACACTAACTAATCTTACCATTGTTCACGGATCCTCAAATCTAGTGTCTCATTCTATCCAATAAATTTAAAAATTAATTCACTTGTGAATTCCACACAAATTTGATGAATATATTCCACACAAATCTGATGAATTAAATTTACTAATGAAAGCACCAACGTGAAGCTGACTGAGCTAGTAGTGGTGGATCCAAAAAAATCACTTGTGAAAGTACAATTTTACATATTTTTAAGTCATAAAACTGAATGATGTATGTAAATTAATAAAATCATATTCTAGAGTAAAGTGCACCACGATCCTTTAACTTTTAATTTCGTCTTGTTCGGATCCTCTATTTTATATTTTTATCCTCTTGAAGTCCCATATTAAAACTTATGGTTCATTCGTGGTTCTTCCGTTCATTTTATCCGTTAACTTTAACTGATCTTCAGGGAAATTCTATTAAAACTCTATTTGTGCCCTAAAAGATTTAAACTTAACAATTTAGTCATTTATAACAATTTTAAACTTAACAATTTACCCTAAAAATTTCAAACTTCACCATCAAGCCAATACACTTTCCCCAGTCACCGAACCACCACGGAAATTCACCGGAATGTCGTCGGAGCATCGAAAAATCACAAAACCCGCCCCAAAATCACCACCAGTCGCAGAACACCTTAACCCACCGAAACCCTAACCGTAGGCTGCCCAAATGACGGCCCCGGGTCGCTGAGTCGCAGCCCTAGGCAGCCGATTCGAGGCCCTAGGCCATCGATTCGCAGCCCCGAGTCGCCGATACGTGGCCCTGGTCATCGATTTGCGACCGTGGGCTCGAGATTCGGCAACCCAAGGCCTCGAATCAGCGGCATAAAGCCACAAATCGGTGGCCTAGGACCATGAATCAACGACCCGGGGACACGATTTGGGCAGCCTTTGGTTAGATCTATATCCTTTATAGATCCTATATCATCATTAAGTAAAAGTGTGGAAGTAGAGGAGGGTGATAAAAAGAAAAAACAAATAAAGAATAGTGCGGGGACTGATAATATTCCTCTGTTTAATTTTGTCTTGGGAAATTACAAAAACCCACTAAGGTTTGGTCTAATCTCCACTTTGCCCCCCGTATTTTCAGAATTCTCGAAAAACACCCCTGAGGTTTGATGAAATATACAAAACCCCCATGAACCAGACCTCCGTTAGTGATTCTGTTAGCTTTTTAGGTTTAATTACAAAAATTGGATCTAAACTATTCTAACCCTAACAAATCTGTTGGAATTCTTAGCGCACCAAGTATTTTGAGGTAATGCTTGAGCTCATCTCAGATGGAGAAGTGAGTTTCCAGCTCAAGGTGAGCTGAAATGAGTTCTATGGAATTCAACTATGTGAATTGTGGCTATATGGAACATTTGTGATGTTTCAGGAGTAGTAACTACATATTAGCATCCTTTTATACAAAATAAGGATATTTTGGTAAAAGGACATGGCTTTGACAGTTGAGGTGCATGATGTATGCACCCTAGTGCATGTGTGCACATCCCTTGGAAGTTACCAATACATGAACAGCCATGAGAGAGCCTCATTTGCCGAACTGGTGCCAATTGGAAGGTACCCTTTCGGATTTGAGGGGGGTTACCAAGCCTTAAGACTTGTCTATGCACAATGGATGAATAACCACCCTCAAGGCCGAAAGTATGTGTATTTTCAGCCAAGAGGAGGTTATTTTCTCCCTTGTAACTTCCTACATCATCTATAAATAGATGATAATCATCCACAATTCAATATACTTAAAATCCGAAACTTCTCCTCTCTTCTCTCTTGTTCTTGGTCGAATTATTCAACCTTTCCATAGAGCATTTCGGGTGAACATCTTTTGTGTCGATTCAACACGAATCACCCCTACCATCTCACATGAAATCGGTCCTGATATAACAACTCGAAGTCTTGAAGATTCAAGTGGAGCATACGTTTTGGAGTAAGAACAAAGTTCTTTTTGCTGTATTCAAAGGTGTAAGGTACGTTTCATACATCTTTTTCTTCCTTCTCCTCTTTCTTCTTTGTGAAAGTGGAGAGGCATGATTATGATGAAACACATCATACTATCAGAATCTCTAAATTTACAAAATCTACCATATTTATTTTAATATTTACAATTTCACCATCTCTCATAAGATTAACCCAACACCTGCAACCGATCCACTCAAACTTGTTTAGTTGACAGTTTTAAACATTTTCCTAAACAAAAATTTTAATGAAGGTCAGTAGATGAAAATAAAATGTGTTTAGTTGACAATTTTCAACTTTTTCCTCAAACGTTTTCTCTATTGTTTTATATAAATTTCCCCGTTCAAACAAAAACTAAAACTATTTTCCAAAATAGTTTTTTATTAAAAAAACGCAGAGTAAATTTCGCTGGCAGTCCCGTAAAAATAATTATTGTCCTGTTTTGGTCCTATCTAAGGGTTCACTGTCCTATTTTGGTCCTTTCCGTCCATTGGTGCCGTTAGTCTTGACGGATCTCTGTGAAAGTACCATTTTGCCCTCCTGACGTGGCGCTCACGTGGACCAACAAATTAAACCTATCCCCTCATTTTTTACAAAATCTTTCAAAAATGTCCCACAAATTAAACTTTCACATTTTTACCATCCTCAAGCCAACACTCTTTACTCTCTCTCTCTCTCTCTCTCTATTCGCTCAGAACTGGATCTCCATTTCTTCTTCAAAAGGTAAAAATATGTTTGAAAACTTGGATCCTTTGATCTCCACAGCCTGACGGATCATCAGGTGGCGAGAAGATTAATAATAAGTAGGATCATCAGGTGGCGAGAAGATTAATAATAAGTAGGATCATCAGGTGGCGAGACAGTCCTGGATATGGTTCCAGGCGTCGACGGTGGTGGAGACGGAGGAGACGTCGAATTCTTTGTCGGAAGAGAGGACTCTGTCGGCCAGGACCGGGACGCCGCCTGAAGCTGGGAATACTGCAAATCAGCAGCAAGATCACGGGAAGAGAGGTAGCGGCGGCGGCGGTGCTAGAGAAGAGAGCCCAGAATGTGAAGGGTGGGGAGCCAATAAAGTGACCAAGTTGAACACCGGTGATCATAAAGCTATGGAACAGTCAACTGAAGCCACCATGAGAAAATCTCGTGTCTCTGTTCAAGCTCGATCAGAAGCTCCAATGGTACTACAGTTACATACAAATTTAATTTAAGTTTTCCCTTTTCTTTTTCTTTCTTTTTTTCTTTCTTTTCATACTTAAAACATGTATTATGTTTAAAAATCCTAGATTAAAATTTAAATGTGAATTAATTTAGACGAAGTGATTACTTAATTGAAGAGTGTTGGGTTGAGGATGGTAAAAATTTGAAAGTTTAATTTGTGGGACATTTTTGAAAGATTTTGTAAAAAATGAGGGGATAAGTTTAATTTGTTGGTCCACGTGAGCGCCACGTCAGGTAACCAGGAGGGCAAAATGGTACTTTCACATAGATCCGTCAAGACTAACGGCACCAATGAACGGAAAGGACCAAAATAGGACAGTGAACCTTTAGATAGAACCAAAACAGACAAGTTTTTAAAATATGACCAAAATAGGACAATAATTATTTTTACGGGACTACCAGCGGAATTTACTCAAAAAAACGCACCCTTGAAAAGTGAATTTTAATGTTTTCTATTTGTTTGAAAGATCATAAAATTATGAATTTGCTGCATTTTTTATCCATTATGTTTATAATAGAAACACGACTATTAGTACGTCCTTGTTCTGGATAGCTAAATATGCTTTTTGAAAGGTGAATATTAAAACCGAAACAGAAAATGAAAAAAATGAGATGGCACCGAAACAGAGATTGGAGAGGCTGAGATTGCAGCAAAGAGGACCAATGATTGGAAAGAGCACACAAAACGTGTTTTATTAAAAATAAGTAGGGTAGATTTGTTAGGGTTAGAATAGTTTTGTATCCAATTTTCGTAATTAAACCTAAAAAACTAACAGAATCACTAACGGAGATCTAGTCGATGGGGTTTTTGTAGATTTTATCAAATCTCAGAAGATTTTTTCAAGAATTTCTAAAATGCGAGTGGCAAAATAGAGATGATGTGTACTTGTCCTGTCCATTCTTTGATTAGATGCAGCATTGTAAATGCAATGGAACAAAGAATACAGTTGTTTGTGAGCTTCTTCACTAGAGAATAATAATTGTTCCAACTTGGAGATCTTGACTTCTTGTATCTGCTTGTTTTGCATAAACACACCAGGTGTCACATCTTATCATGTGGTACAATTAATCAACATCATTAGTTTAACTCCACACTATTAATTTCCCTAATTACAGCTTCATACTACTCCCTTAATCCTTTAAAATTTGCTACAATTCATTTTTAGGTTGTCCCAGAAACCTGCTACACTTTCTTTTATGAAAAGCTTTACACCAATTTTACCTTATTATTTTTACTCTATATTCCCACTAAAAACAGTTTTATCTTATACAAATATTTTACTTTTTTATCCTCAAATCCACACACATTTTTAATACACATGCAGATCAAAATGTTTACATATTTAAAGGGACGGAGAGAGTTAATTTAAACAGTTTAGTACTGATGACACCTTTGGATCATCAGATGATCAAATGGTGTGATAAAGGCATCTAATTAACACCGTTAATGTGCCACGTATACATTCCGATCAAATGGGTATGATAAAGGCATCTAACTAACACCGTTAATGTGCAACGTATACATTCCATCGGCCACGTAATAAAAAACGTTAACTTAGGACCAAAAAGAGCTATGGATTATAACGTTTAGAACTGAATAGTTATGTCAAAATCGTAATAGGACTAAAATGTTAGAAATGCAAAACCCATATAACCCTTATTGCCTTGCCGTGGACAGAGTTTCCTCCTTTTTTTTTCCGAATTGCAGACACACATAAGCTAACAGCGCAAGGCTAACAGCCTAACACCAGCCAGATGAGCAACTAACATTCTAACATGTTTGTCCAGCCCAGACTTCCCTACGGATTCGACTCGAATCAGATCAGATCCTCTATCCCACTTTCCTGTATCAACTTAGTTGGGGACATGGAGGGGACATGAGAAAGTGCGACATACATAGGATCTGGGCTCAATTAGCCAGGGATAGTCATACTTCAATATACAATAAACCACTACATATATCAATCAATTGTCAGGAGAAAAAGGATTACAAGCATAAAGAGGCCTTGGAGAATCACAAATGCCACGAAATAGCCATAGGTTGTCAATCCAGGAATTAGATTAGCAAAGATAAAACACGACTCACCTCCGCAATGCTCCGGCAAACCCAACTACAGACATGGAGGAGGTCTATTCCCTGGCAAATAATTGCAAACTAAGGAAACTACATGATGATGGCACAGCAGGGAAGAAAGTTCACTTGCTTACTAGCATGCATGCGCAAAACATACTTGGTTCACCGTGTTCTACTACCCCAGGTTTAGAGAACCATCCTTCATCAGCTTCATGCTCAGACTGTTGAACCTTCCTCTCGAATAGTGACGTGATGCCTTTCTCCAATCTGTGCCGGTCTTCATCATTGCCGCGAATTCATCATAGCTTATATGCCCATCCTGTAATCAGAATATAGCTGTTGCTGAACTACTGAAAAAAAACAAGAAACAGCAATATACTGAAATGGAAAGCTTTGGGGGATTTACCTTGTCTGTGTCTACTTCTTGGAATATGTCAATTGCAATATCAGCACAATCATCACCTCCATCATCCCTCAAGGCTTCGGTAAGCTCATCCGGCTCAATAAATCCATTGCCATCTTTGTCAAAATAAGAAAATGCCTTTCGAAGGTGTTCATCATTTCCCAGTCTTTGCAAATGGAGAGAAACAGCTAGAAATTCCCCATAATCTAGTGTCCCTTTTCCATTAGAATCCACCTGTTGCCAATACCCAGCGTCAACATCCAATCGTCTCTATATAGGTCTCTCGAGCAAACACGAGGTATTCTTCACAGATAACAATGAAAGATCGATGCAACAAAAATATGGAGAATAACATGTTAGAAGACCTAAAGGCTGTCGAGTTGTAAGTTACTGAATCCTATAGCTGACATGCCTTGATGCCATCAATATCGATATACAATGAGAGTCAACAGCACAAAGCGCATGTTGTGAGCAATATATTTAAATTTGATGAACCAGAAATGTCAGTCAAACTTTAAAACAACAAAAATAAAAAAGGAAGAATGTCATTTCTTGGGGGCCAAATAACTCCACTTTTCTGAAACTCCTTTTTGATAAGATTCTTTTTTAACCCATTGATATGGTTGACATCCAAGTCCAAGATAAATGCTCAGCCAGCATTTTACCAGTTGCAAGTTTGATGACAATAATGTAGAAAGAAATAAAACTCTTTCCCATCAATACTACAATAGGTCTGTCTGTAAGCAAAACAACGCTTACCGCTTCAATAAGCATCTGAACCTCAGACTCCTCAAGTTGGGAGCCACTATTTTTAAGTCCCACTTTTAAATCTTCAACAGAGACAATACCATCATTATCTGTATCAATCTTGTTGAACATTTCTCGGATGCTTTCAGTTTCTTCAACAGACAAAAAATCAGCAATCACCTGATCAAATGTTACATTTAAGATTATGTCTAGTAAGGAAAAGTAAGTCACAAATTAATTGAAATGTAAATGCAATCAACCAACCCTGAGTGCTTTTCTTTTAAATCTGTTCATCATGGAGAATTGTTTAAGCCTTGACTTGACAACATCTCCAAGAGGAACATTAGATGCCTTTTTAGCGTTTAGGAGCCATGGGTGCTCTGCATGCAGATAGCTTAGCATCAGACTGGTTAGCAATCGAACTTCTTTTATTGTAAAAATGGCTGACACTGATATACGAGTATATCTTAAGCCTTAACAGCTAGAAGTTCACATGAATGAGATGCTACTAGGTGCAAGCAGGCCCAATTTTGTGGCGCATGAGACTAGGTTCCTAATCTATTTGTTGTTAATTAAGAGCAAGGGTTTGGTTGTTCTCTTAATGACAAGGAATAGGCTCTTAAAACAGATTAAAGTGCACTTAGACCTTATGCTTTCTATGCATTTTGATAAGCAGAAATGATGAGTTTAACCAAGCAATCTTTTAAGAGGTCTATAGCAAAAGGGCTAACTCGAAGCCTTGCAAATATACCAAAGGAAATCCATGTAAAGAAGTTTTCATCAATCAAGTACGTTATAAAACTTAAAGATAAGACATAACACACATCATCTACAGAAAAAAAAGGGAAAAGGTAAAAAGAAACTTCTAACTTTCCCTTCCATAAAATTAAAACCGCATATAGATTAGACGAAAACCACCATTATCCAATCCATAAGAGATATTATAATACCAAGAACTTGCTGAGCAGTTAGACGACGCTTTGGATCAGGCTCCAACATTTGCTTGACCAGACTTTTAGCACTCTCCGAAACACTTGGCCATGGATCACGATTAAAATCAATTAATCCACGAAGAATTGCCTGTGCAACCCCTTGCTCATGCTCTGCATATAATTACATGTAATGCTATCTTAGTTCATGTTTGATGTATCAAAAATACTTGCCACAAACTTAAAAATACCTCACATACTCGTACGCAAATGATTAAATGATCATTCTCTGCTCCCTAATCCAAAATAGTAATTCACGTCAAGGGGAACGAAAAACAACTACAATATAATACTCACCAGCCCAAAATGGAGGAACCCCGCAAAGCAAAATATAAAGAATGACCCCAGCACTCCATATATCAATCTCTGGCCCATAGCTGCGTTTTAGCACCTCAGGAGCCATGTAATATGGGCTTCCAACAATCTCGGAAAATCGTTCACCTAGAGTGAATGTTTGATGTTAGAAAATGTAACACAGTACAAACAATTTTGAATATTGAACAGGTAAAGGCACCCAGTCAGCTACAAAGTATTTTACTAATTAATCATAAATCAGTGTATTCCAAATCATTCTTGCATCCAAGTGCAAGCAAAGTAATAAGATACAAAATCTGCATTAGAATCACACTGAAAGTCCATTGGAACAACAAAAAAGGAATGAAAAGTTAATCACTTTTGTAACAATGGACAGAACTGTCAGTCAACAGTCAACAAGGTGGGTTGTCTTAAGAATTAGTGTAAGCCTCTAACTATAAGGAACCTCCAAATTATTCATATTAAATAACAAATCAATTAGCTAAACCTAGAAGAAAAATTAATGTGCCAACTGCCACCATTATTTTTAAAAGAAGGAAAGGAAATAATGATCTCATTTTAATGACTAGCTTTACAACGAATGCAAGTCAAAGATGTGCCAGCACACTTCCATAGTCCAGACCCCATGCTACTTAACCTAATTCGGTTCAAAAACACCTTCCATAAATCTAAAAGCATACATTATTGATACCATTGAGGGCCATACTTAACATATCTGACCCGCAACAGCAAAAAAGTTCAGCAATGGAAACTTATAGTTGTAGAATTTGAAAACGCTCACCGGGTTTGAAGAATATAGACAACCCGAAATCAATGGCCTTCAAAGGCGAGTTCTCTTTCTTGTTGGCGAATAAGAAATTCTCGGGCTTCAAGTCGCGATGAATGACGCCGTGCTTGTGACATAGCTGCACTACTTCCACAATCGTCTTGACCACAGCTGCGGCGGCCCTCTCCGTGTAATGCCCCCTCGCCACAATCCTGTCGAACAGCTCGCCTCCCTCGCACAGCTCCATCACCAAATGCACAGCATTGTCGTCCTCAAACGCCTCCCTCAAAGTCACGATACTCGAATTATCAGGCAAGTGCTTCATAATCGCCACCTCCCGCCGCACATCGTCGATATCAACAGCCGTCCGCAGCTTCCGCTTAGAAATTGACTTGCACGCGAGCAATTCACGCGTCGCCTTGTCCATACAAAGATACGTCACCCCGAACTCCCCCCGGCCGAGCTCCCGATCCAGCACGTACTTCTTCTCGACGCTCTCCTTAGGCACTCCAGTAAGCACAGTGATCGGCGGCTTCTTGCTGGCGACGGCGTCCTTCCGGCCGTGATCGTGGCCGGAATAGTTCGACTTCACATCTTCCCTGGCGACGGCCGCCGGAGATCTGCAGCAATTCCCCATCTCCCCAAACCACCAAATCACCGGATCTGGAGAAGGAAAACGAAAACCCTAACTGAAATCCTCCCAGCTAGGGTTTCACATTCCCATCCCAAGCCCACCGATCCAATGGAGAGATTCTTGAGAGTGGAAGAAATCAATCAGTGAGAGGAGTACGGTAGTCGAGTGAGCGATGTCGTGGATTTTGATTTAAGCGGAGTACTAATTATTGTCTGATTTTTGTTAATAAAGTTTTGTGTTTTGGGAAAAGGGAATATTTTTAGTGTCATGTTCTTTGGTTCTGTAAATTTTGTCGGGTAATCGATGGAACGGGACGGCGGAGTGGGGGAGCACAGAACAGCGAATGCGGCTTTTTTTAGGCTCCACCTGAAACAAACTTATATGGATGGCTTTAATTGTCAGTTTTACTTTTCTTACGGGGCCTCTCAGTATTAAATCCAATCTAGTAAGGGCTTGCTTCATTTAACCGTAAAAAATGTAGTAAATGATTGGTGTTCCTTTAACATGATTCAACACACTATCAGGAAAAGAAAAAAACACATGATTCAACAAATATTTTTGGAAATTTTAAAATTGGAGGAAGAGTAAAAGATTACAAAATATGTGGAAATTTTTTTAAAAAAACGTTTTGAATAATTTCATAGTAGTTGAAATCAACTTTTATAGTTAAACACTAAAAAATATCTATAAATTACTTTTCAAACCACAAAAGCTAACCAAATATATTATGGGAGGATATCATTTTTTTTTCCTTTTTCTTTTGGGAAATCTCCATCAAATATGAACAACTCTCACATCCACCTTCCTTTTTTTCTTACTCACTTCATCTCAAAAGTATTGAACACTTTCATCTTTGAAATATCTCAAAAGTACTACAACATTTCCTTTTTTGGTAACTTCTTATACATTAATTTACCAAATCATCATTATTTCTAAAGTTCAAGAAATAAAATACCAAAAAATAGTCAGTATAGATCTTTTTTTCTCCAAATAAAATTTTTTATTCAATAATATAATTATTTAATTTTTATTCTTGAAATATTTATCGTTATAAATTAATTTTGTTTTACTGTTCTTTCTCGATTTTTGTGTGATTACATATTTCAATATAAAAAAGAATAAAATGGAAAAATCAATATCAAAATTTTCTCACCTTAATCTCCGTGTCAAGCCAAAGTGTTGCATTATATTTAAGACGGATGGAGTATGTTTTTCCTTTTTTTATTAGCTAAAATTCTTTTTTTCCTTTTAATCATAATCTTCAAATTCTCAAATGAAGTATAGAAATCGAAACAGAAAAAAACTCACTTGTGTAATACTTCATGTACATTTACCTAGATATAAAAAATAAAAAGTATTACAAATTTGAGAATAATAAAGTAACATATAAAGGACAATTATATGATTTGTGACGCATTGATTCTTGATTGCTAGATATAGCCTGAAATTTTCCAACCACATTCACAAGCCATAGAAACCAAATAATTGTGCTAAAAGGAGTGGATGAGGATAGGGGTGAGATTGAGCCGAGCCCGAACCTGGCAGGCTCGAGCTTGTGAAAATTAGGCTCGGCTCGAACTTCATCGAGCTCGATTTTTTGGACTCGAGCTCAGCTCATGACAGGTTCGAGTTCGGCTTGAAAGCTTATGGGGCTCGATTCGGGGATAGTTCGTTTAGGCTCAATTATAAAGTTCGGCTCGATTAGGCTCGGATTTAGGGGTGGCAATCAGATGGATAATCCGCGGTTAGCTCATATCCGCGAACCGCAAACCGCGATTTTTTTCGTATCCGCGGTTTGCGGTTACACCTATCACGGATAGGAATTAAAATCCGTATCCGCGAACCGCGGGTATCCGCGGTTCGCGGTTAACCCGCGGTTAGCCGACATGCTTCACTTAATGGGCTTCAGACTTCACGCATGGGCAGGGCACACCACAGTTGGGCTTCACTTAATGGGCCTCACTAATCTTTGGGCTTGGCTTGCGGTTTGTGGGTATCCGCAAACCGCGGATAGTGGATACCCGCGGTGCGGATACAACATATCCGTAATCCGTAACCGCGAATTAACGGATGCAAAAATAAACCGTATCCGCGAACCCGTGGATAAAAACCGCGGTTAAAACCGTCACTGACGGGCGGTTATCCGCGGTTTGCGGATACTATCCATCCGACTACCAAGCCTACTCGGATTGGCTCGTGGAGCTCAAAAAAAAATGAGATATAGTACATTAATTCAATAAAGAATTCTTAAATTTCACGAGTTCGAGCTCGAATCTTGTAGGCTTGGGCCAGGCTCGGCTCAAATCTAATAGACTCGGGCTCGACTCGGCTCGTTTGTGAAGCTCGCGTAGGCTCGCGAGCCTGATCGAACCTCCTCTGAGGCTCCGCTCGTTTAATAAACGAGCCTAAAAAACGGCTCGAGCTCGAGGCTCGAAAATGCTCGGCTCGACAGGCTCGTTTGAGCTTGAGCTTGAGCCGAGCTCAAACGGGCTCGGTTCGTTTCTTAGCCCTAGATGAAGATACCTGCTACTAGGCTGATAGGGGCTGAAAGTTTTACCATTCAAACATAGTGCACCAAATGGAAGAAGATGTCTAAGCCCATATCCATTTCCCATATATCCTCCTCCCTTTACATGTTTGGGCCAAGAATATTGTTGTGCCAACGAAAAGACCATACTCCTAATTGTTTTGGGCCAAGAATAAATTAAATTCAATTTGGGCTCTAATTTTTTCAATCCAAACTATACATTTTAATCTGAAATACGCAAGTATATTTTGTGCCTATTTTGTAACAACTTTTTAGTATTTAGTTGTAGTTATTTAATCCTAATTATTAAAAAATTAATTAAAATATTATAGCTATTTGAAATACCTATTTTCAAACAGTCCATATATATCCATATATATATAGAGAGCGAATTACCGAGTGTGATTTTCCCATGTATATGTCATGTCGATACGCACGGACTAAAGTTCCAAATTTTGGAGGAAACAAACAACAAAGTTCCTAATTGAGTCCCCGTTCACTCACCATGGACTTATAAATAAAAACAATGAAAACTCCTCTACAATGCCCGACTTAATTAACTCTTATCACTTGTACACGTGAATGTAAGGACAACAATTAAAGAGATACCAACAAAAAATTAAAAATATTATATGGAAATTTCGGCGAAGGCATGAGATGAAGGGACTGACGAAGGCAAGAATCAATAGGAAATATACGTGAAAACAAACGAAGGGTTCTTTTCTAAGTGGAATATATAGGTGATTCCAAATTAAATAATTATTCATATACTAATATTGTTCATAAAAGAGCATAATCTCTTGTAGTATGTCTAAAGTTTTTGGGAAGGGGAAATGTTCGATTTTACCTCACACGTTTGTTCAAATATCACTTTTTACCACTTTTTAATTAGTTTTTTTTTTGCAATGTTTTGTCTTTGAACTTTTTTTTACCATCCTCCGTAAAGTCACTACTGTAGCACTGAGATGGCCCTTATGTCGTGAACACTGCCCTAAACCCTAAAGTTTCTAAAACTCTACAAATTAACATACATTTTAAACTAATCTTCCTCTTCATCATTCACCTCCTCCGACACCCACCTCTGACCCCAACTCTGGTGCACCCACCTCCGACAGCCTTGCAGAAATACCCACCTCTAAAGCCACATTTATCCGCGATAGCCCATGATGTGGTCGTGCAACTAGGGAATAGCTGTGTATGCGCCAAAGTTGGCCGAAGATCTGAAGTAGGGCTGGACATTATAAAGCCTCATGAGGCGGGGATGAGGCGGTAGGCCTACATGGCGCAGGATGGCAAAGATTTTCAATCTCATCAATGAAATCATTGCTACCGTAGTAGCAGTTGTCGGTCATGCCCTCTAAATACTTATTGGTAAGGGGGTTACCGAGCACCTAGATGACAGCGAAGGAGGTGAAGTTCTCCGACACGATGAGCTTGATCCCGAGGCATTGTCACTGTTTCTCCTTCTTGATTTGCTCATCGATTTGGGTAGTGAATGGCTAAATTGTAACTTTTATAAATTTAGGGATTATTTGTTTGTTTTTAAAAATTTAGGGTCAAATTGATTATTTAAGTAGCGAAAATCAATGTTTAGTGACAAAACATTTCCCAAGAGGAAATGTCACTAGCAAAAAAAAGACATTTTTTAAAAAATAGTAGAAACAATTGACCATTTGGCAAATATGAGTGACAAATTCGGATATTTTCCCTTTTGGGAAATACTAGCAACATTTTTTTGGATAGTTGTTTACATAATCGCCTATTAAAACTTTAACTGATATATATGGGCCCAAGGAGGTCGTTCCAATTGTTGACGTCAGCACTACGAGGACCACCCTCGTTTATACGACGAGGGTCCTCGAATATATGACGAGGGTCCTCGTATATGCTATCAATACGAGGGTACTCCCCACATAGTCATATTGGCGGGAAAGTAACATCCTATCATGGGTATGGCCTTGACTGACAGGTATGGGCAAAGCTTAATTCACACTCTAACTCCAAGTCAAAGGTCTACTCAAATAATGTCAAATCACCACTATTTGGGAGATATGACAGTCCCTGAAATCTGGGAGTCAGCAATCCCAACAGGGGGAAAGTCGTGTCATCACCCTACCTCAGCATGGGGAGTTCTGGCATCACCTTATAAGTGGGGTGATGCAAATCCAAAATAAGGTATTGACTACACACCTACACCTACCCCCTTTCTTCTACACCTAAAGGTTCTTTGTGTCTTGGATCTTGCAGGTTCCAGGAGCAACTCCACTCTAGCTTTCGTCACCGCTTGTTCGCGGCTATCAGTTTGGTGCCGTTTGTGGGAAACGAACGAAAACAACCGCATCATTGTTTCCAGATACTCTTTTTTTCCCCTCTAATGGCCAAAAGGAGAAGGACTCACAATCCTGACAACATCGTGCATGTCGAGGACGCTAATTCCAGCTCCTCAGATGCGCCCTCACTGCTCCCAATCGGCGGGGCAACAGGGACGTAGCTGCCCACACAACAACCAGCGGCTAACATAGCCAATCTCCCCGGACCTTCCACTGTCCCACAGCCCATCATCATCAATCTTGCTCAAATGATGCTACTCCAATCCAACATTCTCAACGACATGAAGGCCTTGATGATACAAACCATCAAGGTTGAATTGCAGGCTGCACGTCCCGCATCCCAATGACCGTGAAGAACAATCCCATAATCAGAACAACACCTCTGGGAATCTCTGTGTCGACGACCTCCTCCGACGCATCAACATGGTCGAGGAGCAGGTCAAGACATCAAACCAGGTCCTCAATGACATCGAGGTCCTCCTAACACAACCCTTCACAGAGGATATCATAGCCGTCCAGGCACCCGCCGGCTTTCGCATGTCATCGAAAGCTACGACGCAACCTCTGACCCCGTCGATCATCTGCGGCATTACATCTCTCAAATGGAGATGACACGCACCACGGATCCAATTCTCTGCAAAGCTTTTAGCTCCACCCTCAAAGGGGCCGCATCTACATGGTTCGGAACACTATGGGGGCAACACTTCAAGTGTTTCAAGGACCTGACCTTGTCCTTCCTCCGCCACTTTATGGGCGCTCAACCGCCCCCGAAGACTGTCCAACACCTACTGAGGGTGAAGCAGCAAAAGGAGGAACCTCTTCGAGACTATATTCGACAATTTCAGGCAGAAGCCGTCCAAGTCCAGGGGCTCTCCCTAGACATGCAGCTCTTGGCCGTCACTCAAGGCCTCCAACGCAAGTCAAGGCTCGCATACAACATCAACGAAAATCCCGTCACAACGATGGGTAAGTTCATAGATCACACAACTTGATTCATGAACTCTGAGGAAATCAACAAACCCTACCACCGACCCTCTCCTAATGATCAGAGCAAGAAATATGACAAGGGGTCTAATTCATCGAGGTACCCTTCCTCGGTCGGCACTTCCAGGACCTCCTACCCCCACCCACCTCTCCGTGACACTCGCACGAACATCCTGCTACTGCTCGAAAAGCAGAACAAGGTCCCCAAATGGCTTCAGCCCATCCAACACAAGACCACCAAAGGTTTTGACAAGATCTGTCTCTACCACAAGGATCGTGGACACGACATCGAGGCCTGCTGGTAACTCAAACATCTCATTTCTGAAATGATCGAGTATGGCAAACTCAAGGAATTCCTCGCCCATTCCACCTTTCCCATTCCACCTCGCCCTGTAAGGACTTTCCAAAAGGTCGCAAAAGGGACGATGACAATGACGACCGTGACAAATCGCGTCGACACCATACCAGCCTTCGGAGGCAAAATCTACCAATACCCCCACCAGTGGGCACAATCCACGTGCTCAAAAAATTGGAAGGCGCCTCCAGTAGAAAACGTTACGCGAGGGAGATCTTGCAGCTCGACCACCTGGAGGAGAACGTCATTTATCGCCCTAATGGGACCAAGGTCATTTTCCCGCACTCCGACCCACTGCTAATCACGGCACGGATCGCGGTTTACGACACCAATAGAGTGTACATCGACACGGGTGCAAATACCAGTGTTATCTTCAAGAACATGCTTGACAAACTCGAGATACACATGTCCGCGATAAGGAAAAGCTCCAGTCCTACATTTGGCATCGGTCGGGACATTGTCCCTATAATCGGGGTAGTTAACCTCCCTCTCATGCTGATCGGGGATACGCAGTTTAAAACACTCAACTGCCACTCTATCATGACGGAATCCTTGGTCCTCGACGTCCCCTCAACCTACAACGCCATCATTGGACAGCCTAGCCAGATCGATTTAAACATGCGATGTGACATCCGTTCCCTCACCGTCACCTTTGCAACACCTCGGGGGGACGCGCACATATATGTTGACCAATGAACCTCCAAGACAAACTATGTGGCCAGGTTAAGTTCTGTCATCGGCTAACATACCTCGAATACCAGGGGCGACCAGATGGACTCAGCGACGTCACCAACGAAGTTGAGGTCGTTCCGGGTAATTAATTCAAGATTGGGAAGGATCTCAAACAGAAAGAAAAGATGAGCCTCATCCACCTTCTCGAGGCCAACTTGGATGTCTTCGCATGGGAGATGAAGGACTTGCCAGGAGTAGATCCCAGCATCATCACCCACAAACTGAATGTATTTCCGGATGCGAAGCCGGTTAAGCAAAAGAAAAGGGGTATGGCCCCCTCCAAAAAACAATTTGTAAAAGAGGACGTTTCCAAACTCCTCGATGCTGGAATAATAAATGAAATTCAGTATTCTGAATGGTTCGCTAATATAGTATTAGCTAACAAAACTAACAGGAAGCTTCATATGTACGTTGACTTCATAGGACTCAACAGACATTGTCCTAAGGACCCGTATCCATTACCAGTCATCGATCAACTCGTTGACGGCACTTGCAAGTACAAATACTTGTCTTTCATGGACACCAAAAGTGGCTACCATCAAATCTACATGGACCCAAACGATGCCCTCAAAACGGCATTCACCACAGGCAATGACGTATACCACTACGTCCGAATGTCATTCGGACTCAAAAACGCTGGAGCCAAATACCAACGCTTGATGAATAAAGTTTTTGTCCATCAAATGGGCCGTAACCTCGAAGCCTACGTCGACGACGTCATAGTCAAAGTATGACCTTCGACGATCACCTACAAGATCTCGACGAGACATTTCAATCATTCTGATTATACAACATGAGGCTCAACCCTATAAAATGCTCATTTTTCGTTTTAGCAGAAAAATTCCTCGGATACATGATTTTCGAAAGGGGTATTGATGCTAACATCAAATGAATATCAGCCATTACCGATATAGCATAACCAAAAAGTATCAAGGAAATTAAACAGTTGAAAGGGAGAATTGTCACCCTCGGGCGTTTCATTTCGAAGCTGAGCGACAAATGCAAGCCATTTTTTGAACAGCTTAGCATGAATAAGGCATTCACTTGGACACCAGAGTGTCAATCAGCCTTCGATCAAATCAAGAAGCCCCTCTCGGATTTGCCAACTCTATAGTGCCCTTGAATAGGGGATGAACTTATTATCTACCTCGTTAGTTCCAATGACACGGTGTCTTCTGTACTTGTTATGGAAGAAGGTCTACAGTAGTGGTCTGTCTACTATACGAGTCACACTCTACGAGAGGCTGAAGTAAATTACCCCTCACTCCAGAAGACGGCTTATGCCTTGGTCATCGTTGCTCAAAAGTTACGGGCATATTTCTAAGCGGACACAATCATTGTCAGGACAGATTTACTAATCAGGGAAATCTTAAACCAGCTAGAATATAGCGGTCGCCTGGCCCAGTGGTGTATCGAGTTTAGTGAGTATGACATTAAGTTTGAGCCACGACGAGCAATCAAAGCACAAGCCCTAGCGAACTTTATGGCTGAACTCTCCATCTACCCCCTCGAACAAGGACCCTCGAGGATGCCACCATCAGACTTGGGGCCTCCCGAATGGGACATGTTCGTAGATGGTTCATCCAACACAGATCGCCCAGGAGGGGAATCCATATAAGAGGCCCACATGGCATGGAAGTTAAGCTACACGTGGCTTTCCAATTTCCCGTCACAAATAATGTGACAGAGTACGGGGCCCTCGTCTCTGGGTTAAAAACAGCCTTTAAAATTAGACTGCGACGCCTGACAGTACATAGTGACTCTCAGCTCGTGGTAGGCCAAGTAACGGGAACGAATGAATGCAAAGACCCCACTCTGTTGAGGTACCTAAGCCTCGTCAAAAACCTACAAAGACAGTTCGAACAGCTGAATATCAACAAGATCCTAAGGGATCAGAACACTAAAGTTGATAAATTGTCCAAGGGAAGGACATATGCCATCCTCGAGACTTTGGCGAAGCCTTCCATAACCACTATCCATGTTATCGACGCCAATACGACAGCCGATTAGAGGCAACCAATCCTCCAATACCTTCAATCGGGCATAATTGATGGCCCTCTGGCATTCCAAAAGAAGATAAGAACGCAGTCCTCGCCCCACATCGTCATAAACGGAACACTATGGGGCAAAGGGTACTCTGTCCCTTTACAAAAGTGTATCAATCTAGAGGACTCCCAATTTGTCCTAAACGAGGTTCACTCCGGGGTGTGCGGGGGCACACATTGGCTCCGATGCTTTGGCCCATAAGTGCTTGCATCTCGGCTATTACTGGCCAACATTAAAGAAGGATGCACACGATCTGGTGTGAAAATGTCACAAGTGTCAACTTCACTCCCACATCCAGCGACAGCCTTCAAACGAGGTAGTAACAGAGACCTACCCGATACCATTTACATTATGGGGCCTCAATCTCATAGGGCCAATGTCTAAGGTTCCAGAGCGGTTTAAATTTTGCATAGTAGCGGTTGATTACTTCACCAAATGGGTCGAAGTCATACCACTCAAGACAACTAGCTCCGTCAAAGTTATACACTTTTTATGGCATGACCTCGTATCTCGATACGGCACTCCAAAGACCATAATTACAGATAATGGGACCCAGTTTACAAGCACCAAACTCAAGAATTGGGCCCACAAAATGAATATCCAAATGCTCTACGTCCCCGTAGCCCACCTATAATCAAATGGTCAGGTGGAAGTTACAAATCGAACAATCGAAGAAGGGCTAAAGAAACGACTCGATGCCGTCAAAGGAAAATGGGTGGAGGAGTTGCCTAGTGTCCTTTGGGATTACAGAACAACTACTCGAGGACCAACAAGAGAAACACCTTTCGCTCTTATCTATGGCGTGGAAGCCCTATTTTCAATCGAGGCGGTTGTCCCAACAGTTAGGACCCTCTACTACGATGTACCTCACAACGAAAGCGGTCTTCGAGCACGTCTAGACCTCATTGAAGAATTGCGTGAAGGGGCTATACTTAAGCTTATAGCTCTATGACAATGTGCCAACCTCGACAACAACACAAAGGTTCGAGCCAAACAAATCCACGTTGGAGGTATGGTTTTGCTAAAATCAGAGTTATCTGGCCGCAACCCCGGACATGGAACTCTTTGTTCCAGATGGGCAGGACCATACGTTTTGCATAGCAAAGAAAGACATGGTGTCTACAAAATAAAAGATCACTAAGGCAAAGTCCTTATGAACGACTACTACGTCGATGATTTGAAACCTTACTATGTATAAGTTGTACGCTGCATATCAATGAAGTTCAAATCTCCATGCTATTTGACAAACTCAAGTACAACGAACAAGTAGTGCCAATTCTAAAGAATATCCATTACTTCATATAGTAATACTACAACGCTAAAATACCATTTACGCCCCAAACCTACTTCGGGACCTCATCGTTTGGAGGTAAATCTACAATGTTATCTACTACATGACCGAGTAAAATTTCATAAGAAAATTCACGCCCCAACCTTTGCCCTGATCTACCCCACTCGAACAATGTGTCATCATCGGGCTCCTCTACCTTCGTGGCATCGATTGCTTGCAGCTCTAACACCTCACCCATCGACTCCACTTGGTATCGGCATCGCATAAATCCTTCGGCAAAGCGAATGCCCCCGTTTGCCTTCGTCTCGATGACGGAATTTGTCATCACTTCGAGGGCTTTCTTCACCCGACCAATCATCTCTGCAATTGGGCTCAAAAAGTTGGGTGGCTCGACGCACTCGCCTTCAAATAGCCCAAGGCTAAGAGAGTCTTCAAGGTGGGCAAATGCCACCAAATCGGTAGCACTAAATCCAGCGGCCTCCCTTATGGTCGTGGCACACGTCCCCAAGTTAGACATAGCCCTTGAGGATAACTCCTCGGCCTTGGCTGCCCTGAGGAATATCTCCTCGATCAAGTTATCCTTCAATTCCACGCCATTCTTTAGTTTATAGATAAGGGCTTCTTGGTCCTCGAAAACCTATGACAGTTGGTCAATCTCAAGTTTATAGCCCTTATCCAAAGCCTTCTGTTGAAGGACGCTTGCTTGGGATGTCTTCTCAGCCTCCTCGAGGATCTTCACCATGTATTCCAAAGCCTCTACGGCCATAGAATGGCCAGCCTTCTTGTCCTCCATCATCTTCTTCAGAGAGGCCACCTCTGATTCCTTCGCCTGCAAGGCCTTCTTCAGGCTCTCCACCTCTCCCAGAGCCTTCGCCTTGGACTCGAGGCTACTCACCTTCGCCTGAAGGTCCTCAATGACCTTTCTATCCTTCATGGCCATTTCAATGAGGTCATACGATAGAGTGGTCCCCTGTGGAACAAAGTTGCACACAATATAAATCCACAGTTACACAGAAAATGTCATTAATTAATAAAGACACTTACAAAAGTCATATTCTGGCATGTGCGTACGAAGTACCGATCTCGAGGAAGAAAAAAACCTTTTGCCGCCCTTAATCTCACTTCGTCGCCATCCAGGAGGATTGACTCATTACGTGTCAATGACATAATAGGGTCTCAAGCGTCCATCAGATACAGGCCCTTTCGAGCAAAGGCATTCGCTTGAGCCTCCCGTTATTAATCCTCCCACACATGGGGCTCGTACTTCGGATCGAGCCCCTCCAAGGTCTTTGGAACCTTAACGAGCATCCGAGGAGCCCCTCCACCTCTTCGGGCGTCCGCCATAAACCCAACGGGCACCTCGGTGCCCCTAACAGGACTCGTGGGCTCTTCTGCCATGGCGATACCCTTGCCTTTGTCCAAAAATGGAGCGAAACAGCTATCCGATGACACATCCATCCCATCACCCCCTACAAAGCAATATTTGGTGAATTGATTCCAATCTCGTAAGTACGCAAACAACAGTTTACTAAATTGAATCATACCTTCAATTCGAGAACATTTCCTCCGAAGACCTGACTCCGCTGAGTCGCCAATGCTCTCGACAGTGACTTTAGGAGCAACCACAAAGACCGGTTGCGCCTTTGTCACGACAGCTTCAGCGCCTCGCGGAGCCCCGACATTCGAAGCCCTTTCCGAGGACCCCTCGTAGACCTCTCAAATGGGCTCCATGGCGCATGCCTCCGCCATTTACTTCATCAGGGTCTCTCAAAGGTCATTCTTCTTGCCAAAGAGGCTATTCACCTTTGTCATCGGCGCTGCAACACAAATCCAAGAAATGGATTACAAACTCGGTTACAAACAATGAGCGTTATAATAAAGAACAATTCAACTGATGTCTAGAGTTCCTAAACAAACTCTCGAAGCGCTCGATCAGATCTCCATCTAGGCCCTCGATCCGACTCTCCAACGTATCCACATGGCCTAGAAGCTGGTAGGCCAGACTGATCTTCGCCTTCCTCAGCACCACCTAGTCCTCGATCCGCATCACTGCGCAAGCCCATTCGCACAGGGTATCGAGGACTTTCTTCCCTTCACTCCCGACCCATATGGAGGGCTTCGCAAACACTCTGTATTCCCTCTCTCTGATGAAATACGCCGAGAAGCCCCAGCTATCCTCCTTCAAAATAAGGAAAAACTCATTTTTCCAACTGCCCAATGAGCTGGTAGTGTCAGCGAACACGCCAATCTTCACCATCTTGTTACCCAACTTCACCTCTTCGGGGGTAAGTTGATAGAATGGGTGGCCAATAGGCCTCTTTAGGGTGTAAACTTGAAGAAACACCTCGGGCAGCGCAACCGTTCTCGCCAGATAACAAATCACTATAAAAGTGTTTATAGTTGTAAGAACGTTTGGGGCCAGCTGCCTAGGACAGACACCCCACCATTCACACAATTGCAGTAACAACGAGCAGAGCGGAAGCCTCAAATCGGCTTTCAACTAGGCCTCGTAGACCACCAACGTATACTCCCTCATAGCCCCATCGTTTACCTCCATCTCTACCCTCCTTAAACCATCCGCCGAAGATACTCCGCAGGCCACCCTCGTATAAACATGGTAGCTTCAACAAATGTCGGTCATTTTCTTTTCCAACAATGACGATCGGGGCCACAATTCCCCAATATTGGGACCTACGCCGGGATTGCTTGGGTTCTTGGGTGCCATCTACAAAGTCAGTCACAAATTCAAAAATCAAAAACCCTAAGCCCAAGAACCCAAGCAACGCGGACTACAAGACTACAGATTCGTCTAAATCACAATCGAATACACAAGGAAAGGGAAAATGTCTCTTACCGATTCGATTCGCAGCAACAAAAGCGGAAACTCGCATGGTGAAAGCTCTTCAAATCTCACCGAAAACACAAAGCTAAAGGAAAGCGACAATGCTCAGGGGAACTGACTTCGCCAACGTGGGATTGCGTTTAAATAGGGGGAAGATGAAAAACTGTCCCACTCTCCCCATAATTATAAACAGTAAAAACTCCTTTTACTACACCGAAATACAATTCAAAGCGTTGGTTACGTGTTTCAACCGCCACAACCCAAAAAGGGTGTGCCAGTTCTTGGGCTTCCCCCAAATAAAGCCCAAAACGGAGCACACGGGTCCATCCCATCCTCCGCTGCGGGGGGGAGGACATACTGATATATATGGACCTTAGGAGGTTGTTCCAAACGCTGACGTCAGCACTACGAGGACCACCCTCGTTTATACGATGAGGGTTCTCAAATATACTACGAGGGTCCTCATATATGCTATCAATATGTGGGTACTCCCCACATAGTCATATTGGCGGGAAAATATCATCTTGTCATGGGTATGGCCTTGACTGACAAGCATGGGCAAAGCTTAATTCACACTCCAACTCCAAGTCAAAGGTTCACTCAAATAATGTCAGATCACCACTGTTTGAGAGATATGACAGTCCCTGAAATCTGGGAGTCAGTAATCCCAGTAGGGGGAAAGCCCTGCCATCACCCTACCTCAGCATGGGGAGTCCTGGAACCCTATAAGTGGGGTGATGCCAATCCAAAATAAGGTATTGGCTACACACTCACACCTCCCCCTTTCTTCTACACCTAAAGGTTCTTTGTGTCTTGGATCTTGCAGGTTTCAGGAGCAACTCCACTCTAGCTTCCGTCACCGCTTGTTCGCCCGAAGGCTATCAGTTAACACGAGCAAAGTTTTTGAACCCAAACATTATTCTCAAAATTGAATTTCCCAAAACCAACTTGTCATTGTCTTCAAATGATTGGTTACATAACAAGTTTCTAATGGGAGAATGTATACGTAACTCCCCAAATAAGTGTTGTTAGCATTTCCTATATTAATTATAGTTTAAGAACGCTTAATAATGTACATGCACTACGTAGTTGATCTTAAAATGATTTAATAGTAGATTGGCCATTGCAAAGCCTTGTTGCTACTTTTTCCACATAAAAATTCACTTATTTAAAAGGGAGATATGTGGGTTATGAGTAAATTCCGTTGGCAGTCCCGTAAAAATAATTATTGTCATGTTTTGGTCATATTTTAAAATTTTGTCCTGTTTTGATCCTATCATATGGTACCTTGTCCTATTTTGGTCCTTTCCGTCCATTTAAGTCGTTACCTTTGACGGATCTATACGAAATGATCGTTTTACCCTTCTAATATTATAAGGGAAAAATTTTAACTTATCCATTGTACTTTTGTTTTACTAAAATTTTCACCCAATTTTCTTCTAAACCTACGGTCATACCACCTTTCCCCTTCAAACTAGTAATTCCGACTCCTCCCCACCTCCGATCATTCCTAGCATCTAAGACTCCGGCGACATCTCCGATCACTAGTGGACCTTGGCCGGTCGTTTGCTCTGCCAAACGTCACTAAATCAATAGTGACCTGAGTTGTGCTATTCAACCACTTGAGGCCACAATTCGTCACTCCAACCCCATAACCGACGTTCGCAAGCGCCGCCACGCCATTCCTGACTAGAAGCGTCGTCGTTTCACCACAGATTTCTGCTGAACCTGTCGGACGACTCTTCAACCTGCAAGAGACTTCAGAGCTCGTCACTCCACCAGTTCATCTTCAGCACCAATTGATCTCGCCAAGACCTTCTACGTCAACCCTGACCACCGGTACAACACTGTCGGCAGTCTCCGCCTTCAACTGGGGCCGATTTACTCTGTGGGTTATATACAATTTTTGTAGCGGATTTAGTAGCGAGTATAGCCGCTACAAAGCATAGTAGTGGCCTATTAAATCCGCTGCAAATCGACTTAATTTGAATAGACCAAAACCATTCATTTCCTGACTCTTTCTCTTCATCACGTTCTTTCTCTCATCGATCTCATCCGTTCCACTGGTCTCTTGCGCACCAACAGCATCATCGGGCTTTTCAAAGGTGAGACCAACTTGTGTTTCTTTTCCTTTTTCTTTTACATGTGCATCACCTAGATCCTTCTCATGTGTCTTTTTCTTCATACCAGAAGCCACAACAAAGGAGGACAGTGATGGCCAGTGAACAAAGGAGGATGAAGCTCATCTCTCCATTCCAGAACTAGAACTGGCTGATGAACAAAGAAGGTAGATAATGGTTTTTGTTTGATGAATTTAGGTTATTTTTCTACGTTTTTGATGAATTTAGGATGAGTTTCTGGGTTTGGAAGAACTTTGGATGAATTTGGGTTTTTTTGATAACATTATCCACTACAATGCACTACGTAGAGAAATCTGCTTATTGCGGCCTCCGCCGCAGTAAATGGGTTTACTGCGACCTCCGCTGCAGTAAATCCTCAGCTTTAAGCCTAGAAAAAAGAATAGTGGTGGTCTTATGAACTAGCTATTTACATCATGACAAATTTAGTCGTTTAACCAAATTGAAACTTTAACATCAATTTGTTTCAGTCAAATAATTACACGAATAACCGCATTTATGATAAAAAAGACACGAGAATGGGACGAGAGGAATAATAAGTTGGTTAGTTATTTTTTCCTCCTCGATCGACTAATAAAACAAAAGGAGACGAAAGACAGACGAAATGGCAAATTTTGGTCGTATTTGAAAGCTGAGCTCAAAAACAAGTATCTGAGTCGAATTTCCGCGACTTTTTGTATGTATCCCAAATTTTGTTTCCCTGTTGGTTTCTTTCACACAACGCGGCCCGTTCACACAGTATAATACCTCTCTCTCTCTCTCTCTCCGATCATCCATTTCTCCGGCCATATGCTTTCCTTTGACAGATTCAGCGACGAGCTTAGTGACCTTCTGATGAGCTTCGATTCCGATCAGCCAGTTTCCGGTGCTGTCATCGTCAATGTCGAGGCCGGAGCTGACCGGATACCGCAATGGAGTGCTGCGGAGACGAGGGAGCTGCTGGCGATCCGGTCGGAGCTTGACCGGACTTTCCAGGAGACTAAACGGAACAAGGTGTTGTGGGAAGTGGTGGCCACGAAGATGAGGGAGAAGGGCTTTAATCGCAGCGCGGAGCAATGCAAATGCAAGTGGAAGAACTTAGTTACTCGGTACAAGGTAAGCATCATGCAGATCATCTCTGTTGTTCACTTTTCGGGCATTGATCTTCTGTTCCGATTTCCTTCCGGTAAAGAAAGATGATCAGTACAATGGAGGTAGGCCGGACTTGAAGTCAAGGCTCTGGACAAATTCTTAACTACTGATTCTCTCTTTCATAGGGATGCGAGGCGTTAGAGCCGGAAGTGGTGAGGCAACAGTTCCCTTTCTACGACGAGTTGCAGTCGATTTTCGCGGCCAGGATACAGAGAATGTTGTGGACGGAAGTAAGCGGATTCAACAAGCACAAGTTGACTATGTCGTCGGAGGAAGAGGAGGAGGAGAGCCTCCGAAGGAAGAAGAAGGCGCGGCTAATGATAAGCCCAACGAGTGGTGGTAGTAGTAGCAGTAGTAGTATCGTGGTTGATGAGGTGAAAGAGATGTTGGAGGGTTTCATGAAGCAACAAATGGAGGCGGAAGTACAATGGAGGGAAGCGGTGGAGGCGAGGGAGAGCGAGCGGACGAAGAGGGAGGTGGAGTGGCGAAATGTGATGGAGGCGATGGAGAGGGAGAGAGTGGAGATGGAGAGGCAGTGGCGTGAGAGGGAGGAGGAACGCCGGAGCAGGGAGGAGGTGAGAGCTCAACGACGGGATGAACTCATCACTGCCTTGTTAAACAAGCTAAACCAGGGTGATGATGATTGTGTGTAGGAGAACACACATATGTGGTGGCTTCTTTTGCAAGTTTCATGTCTACAGCTGATTTGTATTTTATTAGATTTCTAGTGGAAGATTGTGCATACATGATAACTAGCTAGATAGATCTCCTCATCTATATGTGTGTATATATATATGATCTCTGTGAAATTATATTTGATATCCTTGTGGATTTATCTCTACAAATAGTTACTTAATTAGTTACTTAATTTTTATACTCTGATAAACTACTAGTGATCAAAATATCTAACAAGTTAGAGCTTCACATGTATGGATGTCATTCTTATTTAGTTAGCTACTCCCTTGGTCCCTTAAAAATTATATTCCCTCCCTCCGTTCTAAAAGTAATATTGTAATAGTCGATCTTTAATGTCGATTTGACTTCAATTTATATATATCATTTCTAATGAAAAAATATATATTTATAAAGTTAAGACATAATTTTTTTAGTTGTATATATAAGTTTCAAATTTATAATTTGAATTGACATAGAAATAAAATTATAGATTAAATGCTAAAAAATAAATATTGCATTATTTTTGGGACGAAGGGAGTAAATGTTACTTTTAAAATTGTCATTGATTCAAATTTTTACAATGAAGAATTTGTTTAAAAATTTCTTTAAAAATATATTCGGAAACTTTAAGAATTTGTCTATATACATTTTTTTAAAAAAATTATAACAAATTGTTCCTTATGGAAATTTGAGTTGAAGACAGTTTTAAAAGTCAAACAAGCACTACGTATTTAATGAGACGAAGGTAGCGGGCAACCCGCTACCGTCCACGTTACTTTTTAGCCCGTTTCTTTCAAATTTGACATTACCAGCCCGCTACCAATAGTAGGGGGTTTGGTAGCGGGTTGCCCGTTACCAACTGGCCACATGGGCACTTCCATTTGACACAGATGGTAGCTCCTCTGTAGGAATTTCCTAGCGCGCCAAGAAGTTTTGAGATGTTATTTCAGCTCAATGGAGCTGGAGTAACTTGGTTTTAGCTCATCTTAGCTAAAAGTAGCGAGATGCAGCTAAAAGTTTGCTTACTACAACTAAAAGTTGTTGTGTTAGCTCCCACCAGCTCAAATTAGTTAGAAGCAACTTCAGCTCATGTTAGTTAAAAGTAACTAACTCTAGCTCATGTTAGCTAAAAGTGCTAACCTTAGGTCAAATTAGTTAAAGATAACTAACTTCAGTTCATTTGAGCTAGTCTTGAATAAGAATAATCAATTATGGAATCTTTTATCAAAGTAGAGATATTTTGGTAAAAGTACACTAATGAGCTCAAAGGAGCTCAATTATGTGAAATGAATTTACTGGAACTACTTTGTGTTATTTCAACCTCATTTAGTAAAAATAACCACCTTTAGCACCTTTTATCGAAGTAAGGATATTTTGGTAATTTTTGTGCAATTATGGTGCAATGTGTATGCACCTTGCACCATGGGATAACTCCATTAATGGCTATATATGTTATGACGGATTTTTTGAGGGAGTTATAAGGCTTGAGGGCTTGTTGCTTCCTTTTAAGAGGAAGTGGGGGTGGTTACCAAGTAGTGGGTGTAAGTTACTTGGAGGTTACTTGAATGAGGGGAGAGTTGGCACCACTTTGTGGGAGGTTATTAAATCTCCCTTCAACAACCTCTCCATCTATAAATAGAGGAGAGAGGATGGCATTTCACACACACAAGAACCATAGCTGTTCATAAACTTCTCCTTCTATATTTTCTCTCTTAGTAGTCGAAGACTTGCAAGCTTCATTGAGCATTAAGGGTGGATCTACATTGTGTCTTGTTCAACACAATTCGCCTCTTGTCATGTCTCCAAGTCTGCCCTCTCCTTGATGCAATTTAAGCATGGATGTGCCACCAAATTGCAAGGAATTGGAGCATACGTTTAAGAAGTAAGGAATTTATTCCTTATGCTGTTTTTTTCTTGGTGAAAGGTACATACTCCCTTCATACCTCATTAATTGATCCATTTATTTTGACTATTTCACAGTATTTAATCTATAATTTTATTTAGGAATATCTAGACATGTAAAGTTAAATAATTTACATATGTATCATAATTTGAAATACAAAGTTTCTAAATAGATTTTTTTATTTTTTCGCTATTTATCTTTATGAAAAATTGAGTCAAACATTAAACATTGAAACAACCAAAACAAATGGATCAATTAATAAGGTACGAATGGAGCATTCTTCATCTATTTACTGCGATATAATGATAGGATTTCCTACTTCTATTCTTGAAGTGAATGGATGAAAAGAAACATGATTTATCAAAGACATCATGTTGACCCAGATGTGTGTGTATATATATATATATATATATATATATATATATATATATATATATATATATATATATATATATATATATATATATATATATATATATATGTACTGCATCACGTTTTGTATGTGATTGGAATGCAATAGCATGTAACTGGATTCAGAAAAGTATTACACGTGTATGAGATGTATTAACAAAAATGCTTGTTAATAGAGATCTTAAAATCACATCATCACCCCTACCGAGCTACTACCATTGTTTTTTCTTACAATTCATTTTTTTATTTTTGCAACAATTAATAAATTGGTAATAATATTATAATTAATACTAATATTATAATTTGGAATTAAAAGCACAAATGAAAATAATTATAAATTAATTAAATGTAGCATTTACAATTAAAAAAACATCCAAAATCAAATAATTTTTACAAGTGTCCTGGGGGAGGGAAATCAAAACTGTCGTCCTGGTTTTTACAAGTCCGACGATCTGTTAACCCCGAAGGTGAACTCCTCAAACGCATCATTGCTCCTCAAGTACCCGTTCGGGTCGTACATGAAGTTGCTCCTCAAGTACTTGTTCGAGTCGTACACGAAGTACGGCCCCTATCCTCAACCACAGCTACTGGTGCGGGCCCCGTCCGTGAAGTCATGCCCTGGTCCGTGGGTGCTATCTTGCAGATGAGACGTCATATTCTAACAAGAAGTTCAGTAGTTAATAAAAATGCAATTAAGTCATTAACTTTTACATGATATTTAATTTCACCCAAAACTATTCAAATTTTTTCAATTTTTCCCAAAACTTTTAAAAAAGTTATCTTCATCCAAAAATCGTAAAAACATCACTTTGACTCAAAATATTTAAAAATGCTCAATTTGAAACAAAAGTTTTAAAAAAAATTAATTTGAAGCAAAACTTTTGAAAACTTCCAACTTGACTTATAAGTTTTTAAAAATATATCATTTGACCCAAAATTTTTCAAATATTGCAATTTTACCCAAAACTTCAAAAAAAATCGATATGATCCAAAAATTGTACTCCCTTCGTCCCTTTATTATTGAAACATATTGACTGGGCACGCTGTTTTAGGTGGAGTTGATTTTGAGTTCAATTGGTAAATGGAAGAGAGGGATAGAGGATAAATGAGTAAATTCATGTTCAAAAGTTTACTAAAAAAGGAAATTGTTTCAATAATTTAGGGACAGGCCAATAAGGAAAGTGTTTCAATAATTTTGGGACAGAAGGAGTAAAAAATATCCCTTTGACCCAAAATTTTTAAGAAATTCAACTTTGACCCAATTTTTTTAAAAATGTTCAATTTGAAACACAAGTTTTGAAATTTCCCCAATTTAACCAAAAACTTTCAAGTTAACTCGGAACTTGTAAAAAATTTCAATTTGACCAAAATTGAAATTTGACCCAAAATCTTTAAAGATGTTCAATTTGAAACGAAACTTTCGGAAAACTTTAAAGTTAACCCAAAACTTTCAATTTGATCCAAAACTTTTGAAAAATATCAATTTGATCCAACAATTACCAAAAATTCACAAATTCATAAATACACCAAAAATCACAAAAAACTCACAAATTCATCAAAAATCCACAAATACACCAAATAACAAAAACTTCTCATGAACAAACACAGATACATAAACAATGATCCACAAGTTAACAAATTCATCAAAATCTAAACTAGAGAAACCTACAAATCTATATGAATATCAAAAGATATTATATTATAATTTGTTACCTCAAATCAGTAGAGACTGACGGTGGTTGATGATGAAATCGCCGACAATATACTTTGGTGGTGGAGGAATGAAGCAAAATAAAAAAATGAGTTAGAATTTGAAGAAAACGACAAGAATATAAAATATAAAAAAAAACATCACAAGGCCGAAATCACTCACCTGACGATTGTTGGCTGGAAAAGAGGTGAATCTACGGCTCCGGGTGCGGCTGGAACGAGAAATCACCAAATGAGAGGAGGAGGTTTTGAGAATGTCTGAAAATGAAATGTCAGAGGAGGAAGGGTTGCTGCCGGTTGAAGAAGAAGGCTGGTAACAGACTGCTCGTTACCGGCCCGCTACCATTTGCAACTGGTAGTGGGCAGCTCGTTACCAAGCCCGCTACAAAATTTCACCAGTTTCAATGTGCGTTTGAATTTCCCGCCCATTAATTCGAAATTCAATGGATGGCGGCAGGCAACCCGTTACCAAACCCGCTATCATCCTTAATTTGTTTTAATTAAATCGCATACGTAATCAGTATTTAATGTACTTATATATATCAAATAAATGGGTAAAGTGCGTCGTTAGTCCCTTATCTTTGATGTTTGTCCTATTTAGGTCATGTTTTAAGAATTTGTCCTGTTGGAGTCCCTTATCTTTGGTTTTTGGTGCATTCGTAGTCCTTCCGTTAGTTTAACCCTTAGTTCTTC
This sequence comes from Stellera chamaejasme, assembly GCA_024586325.1. NCBI lineage: Eukaryota > Viridiplantae > Streptophyta > Magnoliopsida > Malvales > Thymelaeaceae > Stellera > Stellera chamaejasme. The sequence continues at coordinate 55,436,835 of CM044981.1, read as the reverse complement.
CGTTTTCTTTGGTGTTTTTACAAAAATACCCTTATAATTAAAGTTTAATCACACATTTGATAGAAGTATGGTCATTAATCTTTTAATAAATGTACATAAGAGCCCCTAGAGTCTTTTTTCTATCTCTTACTCTCTCTCTCTCTCCATTTTCAGAACTCTGTGAATCTCTTCTAGCGACTCTCCTTCTCTTCCCTTTTGCCTAATTCACCATATACCAAATTCTCTTTTACCTCTTGTATAGATTTCTGCGGATAAGCATGAAGAGCATGAAGTTTCTACCGGATTTCAATTAGAAAGCACAAGGACGAGATGAAGGGTGTACAGGTAGGTTCACGGGTCAGCGGGTCGCAGATCTGGGTTGTCGAGTAAATGTCAGCTGAAGATGGCGGATTGGGCCGCGTATGGTGCGACTGGGTACGGTGGACGAACTGGCGCTGCTGTAGTGGCCGATTAGAGTGTACGGACTGGGTTTGAGGTGCGAGAAAGATAGTGGGTGGTTTTTCGGAGAAACCCATAACTAAGATGAAGGAGTTATGAAGCAGAGGAGTTGTGTCAAATTCTTATTTACTTTTGGTCTTTAATCTTCTCGATTTGAAGCAAAGTTGTTCTGAAGCGACCGATTAGGGTGATTCAATTTTGTCCCAAAGGCTTGTTAAGGTGGTGCACGATCTTCAACAGCAGATTGACGTGGAGATCGGAGATTTGTTCAGACAGTTGTTGAGGCATGGTTGAGGCGTTCTTGTTCAAGCAGTTGCTCCCATATATGAGATTTGCTCACAATAGAGAAGAAAAGCGATGGCAGTAAGGTTACAAGACCTGGGGATAGTATGAGGTGAGGTAGATGGTGGGTGGAATTGACTATTTGATAAAGGGTAAAGTGCCGGTGGTTGTCGACAACGCTGGAAGTGGTGGTGGTTATTAGAAACTCATATATCTAAGTTTAGGGTGCAAATAGTATAAAAGAAAAAGTACATGTCTAAAAAATCATCTTTCCAGTAAATCCGTTAACTTTAACACTGAATTAACGGTAAAGGACCTTAATAGGGCAAAAATATGAAGATAAGGGACTTTAACAGGGCAAATTCTTAAAACGGGACTAGAATAGGACAATAAGCAAAGTTAAAGGACTAACCGTGTACTTTACCCTCAAATAAATACATACACATATATATTTAATTTACATAATCAATAGTTAATATCCATAAATATTTAATATACATAATCAATAGTCAAAATGCATAAATATTTAATTTACATAATCAATATTTAATATGTAAAAATATTTAATATACATAATCAATATTTAAAACTCATTACTTTTTTAATTCTCAAATAAATATATAAACATATATGTAATATACATTTGGTAGCTTTTGTCAGTTTGGTAGCAGGCTTAGTAGCTAGTATTGCGTTACCCACTATGGTAGTGGGTATACTGTTACCTAACCCACTACCAGAAACGAAAAGTGACGCCATTAGTAATGGGAGGCCCATTTCCATGCGCCAGATGTTTTTTTTGGACCTTGGTAGCGGGCTCCTCGTTACCAAGCCCGCTACCGTGGTCCAAGCAACTACGTAGTGAAGTGCAACTTTTAAGGGAAGGTGAGTAGGGGTGTAAGAAAAGCCCGTAACCCGAAGCCCGACCCGAAAATCTCGGGTTAGGGTCGGTTCGGGGGAGAAAACTGCCTTGGGTGGCCCGAACCCGACCCGAACCCGATTTTTTGTATCTTTTTCGGGTTCGGGCCGGGTTCAACCCAAAAACCGAAACCCAACCCGAAACCCGTAATGTTGGCAACCCAGCCCAGTACCAGCTGAGCCCACTGCCCACTAGCCTAGGCCCAGCTTATCCTTTCTTCCCTTTAACCCATAACCCTAGCCCAACAAAGCACCCCCAAGGCCCAAATCCGAAATGAAATTAGTCCCTACTGATTTAGTGATGTTTTGTGTTGTAAAGTTGTAAATGATTTGGGTAAAAGAGATTTTAAGTTGAAGATTTATTATTATTATTTTTTAAATTTCAAAAGTGTGAAATTTGGGCTTAACGGGTCAACCCGAACCGAACCCGAAAAATTCGGATTTGGGTTGACCCGATCCGAACTGAAGTTAGGGTTGGGTTCGGATTATAGTGTGGGGGTTTTAGAATTTCGGGTTCGGGTCAACCCAAATCCGAAAAGGTCGGGTTGACCCGAATTTACACCCCTAACGGTGAGAGTACAATTTAAAGGGAAACTTGCAATTAGCCCCTAAGGTTTAGAATAACCTGAAGTTTGCCAACCACCCCCTCCCCCGATTTCCAAAAACATGTAGACCCCCCCCCTGAATTTTATGAAATTTAAAAATACCTTCTCAACCATTAACACCGTTGCATTTTCTATTCTCTTTGGGTTATTGTTTAAAATGAACCTTGAAACTTTTATAACCCTAACAAATCAACCTTAGTTGTTTTACCCTTTTACGATTTCACCCATCCTTTCCCCATCCACCCACCCAACCCACCGCTCCAGCAATCATCGCGCCCATCCATCTAAACGACATCACTGACTTAGGGCCAAATCCCTTCACGACCCATCCCACCAAACCCCTCGTCAGCAGATCTGGAGATATGCTGCTAACGCTCTATGTGGAATCTAGTCGCATACACTATCGTACACTGGTCTCCACTAGATCCGGCAATGGTGAGGAGGTCATGCACTATGCAGGTGACAAGGAAAAGGCATCAACAGGACTCACGGTCACTCAAGCACAAATGGATCAACTATTCTCTTTACTGTCAAGTTAAAAACTTGAAAAGCAAGTAAATTTTGATGGTAATGTCTCTCACCTTAAATTTGATTGGATAATTGACAGTGGCGCCTTAGACCATATGACAACACACGTGGACTTGTTGTCAAATTTACAATTGAGTACCCTAAAGACTCCTATCAAAGTCAAACTCCCAGATGAGAAAAATGTTGTGATTCACTCCCATGGCACCATAAGTCTCACACCAGACATCAATTTCATAATGTGCTTTGTGTACCATAATTCACTTGCAACCTGCTCTCTATTAGCAAACTTACCAAGGATCTCAATTGCTCTCTAACCTTCTTCCATGATTCATGTGTGATGCAGGACCTTCACTCGAGGAAGAAGATTGGCAGGGGTGAAATGAAGGATGAACACTACTACTTCAAGTAACCTCACACATCAATGGCTGCTGCAGGTCGAGTAGGGAGGTCCCCAATTGTGTGGCACAGGCGCTTAGGTCATGTTCCTTTTAAAAATTTGTCTAGTTTTCCTCAATTGTCAAATTTGGATAAGATTGTTAATGTTTGCCGTGACTCTTGTCATAGAGCAAAACATACTAGGAATATTTTCCCATTACATTTCAAAAACTCAATTAAAGTGTTTGATCTGGTTCACATGGATATCCGGGGTCCTTACGAAGTCTGTTCTTTGTCTGGTTGTCACTACTTCTTAACTCTCGTTGATGATCACAGTAGGTGTACTTGCATTTATCTATTAAAACACAAGTCCGATGCTCCCGAGAACTTCAAAATCTTTTATGCCATGATCAACACTCAATTTCAAAAAAAAATTTAATGGTGAGAACAGACAGTGCACCTGAACTCTCTTCTGGTCAAATGTTAACATTCTTTCTAGAAAACGGCATAAATCTTCAAACATCTTGCCTTAAAATCCCTCAGCAAAATGGCATAGCTGAAAGAATACATATACACCTTTTGGAGGTAGCAAGAGCCTTTCATTTTCAAGCCAACCTTCCTATAAAATTCAGGGGTGAATGTGTTTTAACAGTAGCCTACCTAATAAATTTGATGCCTTCCCAAAATCTAGGAGAAAAAAGTCCTTATGAAAAGTTATTCAGAAAACCTCCATCTCTAAGTCATCTGAGAACATTTGGTTGACTATGTTATGTTCATAGAAAAACCACAGATAAATTTGATGATACAGCTAAGCCACGCATCTTTTCGGGATATCCGGTAGGAAAAAAAGGGTACAAAGTCTTTGATCAAAAGTTTGGAAAAATTATAATTGAGTAAGACAATGTTTCTGGTGGCCGAACATCAGCTGGATCAGTCATCATGTTATTCTTTGTTTGCTGACGGGTCATGTGAGACCATTGTGTGAGATGGGTGCTCCACCTGCAAAACCACACTGGAGGGTTCTCCAGTTAACGGGTGTTGACACCTGATTTTTGCCCGGACTACTAAAATCTAGTTCGTAATTTTGATTTTTCGTATTGTTTTCGTATTTTTCATTTTTTACGTGATTTTTGTCATTATTTTATGTGATTTTCGCTTTCATCATTTTCGTCATTTTTCATTATTTGTCGTAATTTGTATCATTCTCGTGTACTCTTGTCGTTTTTTTTATTTATTTTTGTTATGAACGTTTTTTTTATTTATTTCATGTGACTTTGTTAATTTCGTTAACTTTTATCATTTTTATTATTTCGTGTGTTTTTGTTAATTTCAGACTTGTTGTCATTTTTGTTATTCCGTGAGCTTTTGTTAATTTCGTTTTGTTATTATTTCATGTACGTTTTGTCATTATTTCATGTACGTTTTGTCATTATTTTATGTACATTTTGTCCTCTTTATTTTAGATATATTTTTTTAATTTTTAAAGTTTTAAATAATATACTATTAATAATAATAATTCAAAAAATAAAAAAAAAGGAAAGGAAACTTACCTTGGAACTTGGCAGCAAGCTTGGAGGCGTGGGAGGCGCTTCACAGTTTTTGTCTACTCAAGGAGTTGTCAAATTTGTTGGGGAAGAATTTCCTTTTACCATTGAACAAAATCTCAATCCCTTGGGCAAGAATCTATGAAGTTGGGCTATAAATTGAGCTATTTTTCGGAGGAGAGAGGAGGACCTGAAAGAAAACGAGCTCCACCGCCGAATTCGTCCTCCACCCTCCATTTTGCATTCCGGCCACCCTCACCGCCAACCACCACTCCCATCCGCATCGCCAAGCTTCCAGCAGCCCGAAGGTACCTCCGTCCTGGCCCAAAACCACCGGAAAGCGAAGGAATCGGTTCAAAACCGAAACCGACCTCCACCTCCCACTTCCCTCTACAGCCCTTTTCGCCTCCAAAACACACCGCCATTACCTCCCCTATGACGATACGAAGCTAGCCCACCATCGCACTTCGCCGGAGCTGTACCGGAGAAGGAGAAATCGGATGAAAACCGCCACGCGTTTTGACGTTTAACCCCTTCGATCCGTCTTTCCGTCAATATTCGGCCGCTCCCACCACCACCATTGGAACCAGCGTCCGACGTTCCACCATCTGGGCCAAAGTCCGCCGCGCAAAGTCATCGAAAAAATTTCGGCCGCCGCCAAGCCCAGAATCCGGCGATGCGCGAAGAAGAAGAAGCTGCAGCAGGTAAGTTTTTAATTTTTTGAGTCAAATTACAACTTCAGTCCCTGCCCCTTAAGTTTTCCCCCTAGTTCACTTAAACCCCCATAGTTGTCCAATGTTCCATTCAAGCCACTCTTCAAAATTCAAAACTAACAGTTTGGGCACTAGGCCTAAACCTTTTGTGTTTTAGTTAATATTTTTTGTTATTGTGCCCATTCTACATTATTTTTTTATTTTTATTTTCAAGATATTTTGAGTTTTCTTACCTATGTAAATTACTAAAAATACTTTTCTTCTATTTTTAGTTTTATTATTTGTTTTTTTCCTTATTTCCTTAAAATCAAGCAAAAATCTAAAAAGAACCCGTGGTACCAATTTTGGGCGTATGAAAATTAACCATTTTTGTACGTAACTGACAAACGATTCCAGATCTCTCGTAGACTATTTTCAGGTTCCCAATCGACCTAGGAAAAAGATTGGTGGCGACTCCATGTCAAAAACCACGTCGCTATAGATGGCGACTCTGCTGGGGACCTGTCCGGCCACAAAAGGGGTTTGTTTTTTTATTTATTTGCTTGATATTTAACTTCTTTTTTTTATTGTGTTTCCACTGTATATATTGTAATTTATACTCTCACACATACACACACAAAACGTACATGTTACATTCATATCATTGAGCTTCCTACCCGAGTTCTAAACAAAACAAGTTCTTTCTAAGCGGAATACGGTGTTGTTGTACTTGTGAGATATTATTCTCCAAGCCTTCATTGTTTCCTAGTAGGGAAGTAGTGCTAGCCCCGTGGGATTAATATTCCCGCATGGACTCACGAAAACCTACGACCCGAGTTAATCCATTCCTTACATGTCCCTCGTGGGTAAGGATTGGGCCATCGTTATTCAACGATGGGACTCGAACCACCACGAGCCTCTTTGATAGACCATTCCCTGCATATAATTGGCCCATATCCCATCCATTAGAACCAACCTTAAGCTACTCCCACCCATTTTTCACCCTTAGGCATGTGTTTCTTGATTCACATATTGATTACATGTTATGCTTTATATGGCTAAGCTTGAGCGCTATAAAGCATCAAATTTTAAGAAAGGACAAACATGTCAATTCTCCAAGGAGCGAGTGCGGGACTTTACACAAGTTGCGTAAGTGACAAAGGAGATCGCACGAGATTGGCTAGCCGCACAAGTCAGCCCGACGTGCAACCAAGGCACCCAAGTGACTGCACCGAACTAGATGACACCAGTAGAGTGATCTGAAATCGGTCAACATTTTTCCAAAGGGAGTTATTTCATTCATTATTTGTCAATTAAATCATTTGTTATTGATACTTGTACACTTTTACGTATACAATTTATACTAATTGGTGTTCTTTTTCTTTTTTATAATATTCACATGCATCATTTTTTTTTTCAATTATCAATTACACAATTTTTCATCGATCATGCATTTGGTCATTTCTTTTTTCGCACATGTCACTGTACATTTTCATTCATACACAAATAAAGACATCTTGCAAAAAAAAGAAAATCAAGGAGCAATAGAACAATTGTATGATGTGAAAAAAATCCGACGACCCCCATTTGTGACGTGGAAAGACAATTTCTCACAAGTCGTCTTTAAGCTGTGTCTAATACGTTGATCAATATACATTGATGAATAATTTGAGAAATCTTTGAATTTTTACTCAAATCTTTGAGAGCTTGCCAAGATAAATTGAAAGTTAAAGTTACCTAGATTTAGTCCAAAATCTAGAGTATTGCCTTTGTTACTACGGACCTCTGTTATTCTTTTCCTTGAAATGAGAAGGGGTAAACGTGCACTTTGGCATCCTTGACAAAATATCATATCACAGTCAAACATTCTTTTCTCCATTTCAAGACTTTTTCACCAAACCGCGACATAAACAATGTCATTGATGAGCTAAAAGAGGACTGGATAGTGGCTATCCGAAGACATTGCTGAATCTTGTGAAAACAATTTCGATGTGGCCCTTCGACGGTGAGATTATTTCGAGAAAATGTCGCCTCAACCGTTGGCCGAACAAACATTAGAAGGTTATTTCTCGGCATCAAAAGACTAGTCATCTCAAATATTCCTTCCAAAAGGAGAGAACCTCATTCATCAAAAAGAAGAAGTGTGAGAACAAAAGAACATTTCAGATCATTGCTACGGTCGAGATCAAGTCAAGTTTCATTCATCATTCTCAAATTAATTTCAACGGTCATTTTGTCTTCATCACATCAATACCCATGACTCTAAAAAATCAAAAAAATAGAAGAAAAAAAAAAGAAAAGAAAAAGGGTCAATATAAATTCTATTCCGCTATCTTTAGCTAGAAATGGCTGAAGTTACGAATAGTGCTAGTAGCCATTTGTCTTTGCATTTTAGTCAGAAGTAATCGGGCGTAGGTAGCAACAACTATTTACGCTCGCATGAAAATGACTAAAAAACAAAAATCAAACAAGGTCTGACCCAAAAAAATGAAAAAGTGAGTCATGGAGTCTAAACTGAAAACCTGCAAAGGCGGTTTAGAATGAAGACACGATTCACCAGCCTAATGAACAAGGGGGCAACAAAGAAGTCTCAAGCAATATCAACAAAGAAGTCTCAAGTTTCTCAAGAGTAGTTCCACGCACCATGAGAGTTGGGGGGCAACATTTGAGGTCATTCTTGCCGGATAAGGCAGTGATTTCGTGATTGGCACTATCAAGTTCTGCAAAGAAGTCAATTGGCTCATCAGTGACATTATCAGGCCTTTTGCTTGAACTACTCTACTTTTCATCAGCTCATATCAATGGATGTCATTTGCCTTAAAGAACCATTCTGATTATATTCTTTCTTCACCTCGATGTCCACACAAAACAATCCTTCGTGCTAAGAAGTCCGTCTGTTGTCCATGCACATTCTACTTCTTCAAGTGGAAAAGGGAAAGAATAACGGAGTTATAATAATAACACAAAGATCATCATATATCTTGTCAAGCTCTACAAATTGATAAGAGTTTTCTTTAAGGACCAACCGTTAAACATTAATGAGTATGGATCTTACGGCAGACATGGTTTAAAGACTCTTGTTGAGAATATGGATTTTTGTGACCACAACTGGGGGGCAACTAGATCATTCACTCATATAATTGTTCTCAGGGGCAAAAGAATCCAGCCATGGAAAGGATTTTTCAACGATGAGGTAAGATCACATCAAGCAAGATGGAAAAGATCCATGTGGAAAGCTTAAGCAAAGGCTCTCGCGCCAATCATGCATCATGAGTTTTCATCAAAGAACATTGTGTTTCTTATGACAGTATCAAACATCGAACATTCTCAAAATGATACATCATTGGCATCATGTATCATGCACAATATCATCATTCATTCTCAGATACAGGTTTTCAAGGAACTCATCAACACAAGTTTTGATATCAAGACGAGAGGATTCTGATGAGAAGCTCTCTAAGATGACAACGATTCATGTTCACTTCAGCTTGAAAGCTTCCGCAGGTTTCACTTAAGCTTTCCACATTACCATGATACGGTAACACATTATCTTTCACTTGCCTCATCTTGTACATACGGGGCACATTACAAATTGCACAAGACTACGAATCTCGGAAATTCACTCATTGTGTGCGATTTCACATTTCTGAAGTTTAGTCATTTCGTCAAACTTCACCATTTTCCAAATTCGCTCATTTTGTGCGATTTCACATTTTTATGAAGTTTAGTCATTTTGTCAAACTTCGTATCAACCTCATTCAGTCAAGATTTTTCATTATAGGCAAGGAAGGTTCCTTAGCCTTAACCCATGAGAGAAGGGTTTCTCTCCCTAAATGGCAAGAAAGTTCTTCCATTCTCTTCATTCCAAGTCAGCGGAGCATCACTCAAAGAGGGCATCGGTTCTATAACCTCCCTTCGAGCTCATTTCATTCAAAAAAAAAGCTGGTCTCACCAGAATCTCTAGTTGTCAAGCATTCATCTCTGACCATTTTCAGCTCTTGCCCGAGCATTAACAACCCACTTTGAGTTGTCTGTTTCCCTCCACACAGGCGAAACCCTCATCCAAAACACTCCCAAGTTGTCGGGAACATCTTTTCTGGAGCCTAGAGATCCCTTCCCACCATTCGACAACATTTTCTCGTCATCTTCACCGTGTTCCGGTGAAACCAGCGCCGCATGTGTCAAGTCTCTTGCGAGGAAGAAGAAAGCTCTTCTCTTCATCTAATATTTCAAAACTTCACTCGTTTTGTGAGATGCCTCAACTTATAAGTGTAGTCATTTCGTCACACTTCTCACTGAATCACTCGGCTTTTCACCGAAGGCACGGAAAGTTCCTTTGCCAAGCCCGGAGGGAAAAGTTTCTCTCCCCATATGGTAAGAAAGTTCTTATCATTCTTCTCACTTCATGATAATCTATTTTCACCAACAGTGAGGAAAGTTCCTCAATCCTAAACGTGAAAGAAATCTCTCTCTCACCGAATGGTAAGAATGTTCTTACCATTCACTTCATCTCGATGCTTCAATCAAGTCTTTCGACAAAGAGGCAAGGAAGGTTCCTTCGCTTCAGAAGGGAATGAAAGGTTTTTTCCCTTCACAAACAACAAGTCTTGTTGTTCAATTTTTATCAATCAGTCATCTATCTTTACCGAGCATTGGGAAGGTTCTCAATCTCGAATCTTTGGGGTAGGGAAGGTTCCTTAACCTCGAATAGTGGAAAGGTTTCCGCTATTCAACTCAATAGGAAGGTTCTTATTGAAGGAAGCAAGGAAGGTTCCTTCGCTTCAACGAATAATGAGAAGGTTCTTGTTATTCGATTTCAATCAATCAATCTATCATTCATCTTTCTTTTACCGAGCATTGGGAAGGTTCTCAATCTCGAATCAGCGGAGCAAGGAAGGTTCCTTCGCTTCACGAATAACGAGAAAGTTCTTGTTATTCCATCTCAACTTTCATTCAATCAGTCATTCATCTTACTTTACCGAGCATTGGGAAGGTTCTCAATCTCGAATTACCAGAGCAAGGAAGGTTCCTTCGCTTCACGAATAACGAGAAAGTTCTTGTTATTCCATCTCAACTTTCATTCAATCAGTCATTCATCTTACTTTACCGAACATTGGGAAGGTTCTCAATCTCGCATCTTTGGGGTAGGGAAGGTTCCTTAACCTCGAATAGTGGAAAGGTTTCCGCTATTCAACTCAATAGGAAGGTTCTTATTGAGGGAAGCAATGAAGGTTCATTCGCTTCATGAATAATGAGTAGGTTCTTGTTATTCGATTTCAGTCAATCAATCAGTCATCTATCTTTACCGAGCATTGGGAAGGTTCTCAATCTCGCATTTTTGGGGTAGGGAAGGTTCCTTAACCTCGAATAGTGGAAAGGTTTCCGCTATTCAACTCAATAGCAAGGTTCTTATTGAGAGAAGTAAGGAAGGTTCCTTCGCTTCACGAATAATGAGAAAGTTCTTATTATTCGATTTCAACAATCAATCAGTCATTCATCTCACTATTGTTCTTTAGCATTGGGAAGGTTCTCAATCTCGGAGAGAAGCAAGGAAGGTTCCTTCGCTTCACGAATAATGAGAAAGTTTTTGTTATTCCATCTCAACTTTCATTCAATCAGTCATTCATCTTACTTTTGCCGAGCATTGAGAAGGTTCTCAATCTCGAATCTTCAGAGTAAGGAGAGTTCCTTAACTCTAAATAGCGGAAAGGTTTCCGCTATTCAATTCAATAGGAAAGTTCCTGTTGAATGAAGCAAGGAAGGTTCCTTCGCTTCGGAAGGGTAAGAAAAGTTTCTTCCTTTCATGAATAATGAGAAGGTTCTCGTTATTCGCCGGGCAAAAATTCGGTGTCATCCTACTTTGCATGCTCCATGTTCCATGAATCACGCAAAGGGGGGCAGCTGTTGACACCCGATTTTTGCCCGGACTACTAAAATCTAGTTCGTAATTTTGATTTTTCGTATTGTTTTCGTATTTTTCATTTCTCGTGATTTTTGTCATTATTTTATGTGATTTTCGTCGTTTTCATCATTTTCGTCATTTTTCATTATTTGTCGTAGTTTGTATCATTCTCGTGTACTCTTGTCGTTTTTGTTATTTATTTTTTCTTATGAACCTTGTTTTTTATTTATTTCATGTGACTTTGTTAATTTCGTTAACTTTTATTATTTTTATTATTTCGTGTGTTTTTGTTAATTTCTTGTTGTCATTTTTTTTATTTCGTGAGCTTTTGTTAATTTCGTTTTGTTATTATTTCATGTACGTTTTGTCATTATTTCATGTACGTTTTGTCATTATTTTATGTACATTTTGTCCTCTTTATTTTAGATATATATTTTTTAATTTTTAATGTTTTAAATAATATACTAAAATAATAATAATTCAAAAATAAAAAAAAGGAAAGGAAACTTACCTTGGAACTTGGCAGCAAGCTTGGAGGCGTGGGAGGCGCTTCACAGTTTTTGTCTACTCAAGGAGTTGTCAAATTTGTTGGGGAAGAATTTCCTTTTACCATTGAACAAAATCTCAATCCCTTGGGCAAGAATCTATGAAGTTGGGCTATAAATTGAGCTATTTTTCGGAGGAGAGAGGAGGACCCGAAAGAAAACGAGCTCCACCGCCGAATTCGTCCTCCACCCTCCATTTTGCATTCCGGCCACCCTCACCGCCAACCACCACTCCCATCCTCATCGCCAGGCCTCCAGCAGCCCGAAGGTACCCCCGTCCTGGCCCAAAACCACCGGAAAGCGAAGAAATCGGTTCAAAACCGAAACCGACCTCCACCTCCCACTTCCCTCTACAGCCCTTTTCGCCTCCAAAACACACTGCCATTACCTCCCCCATGACGATACGAAGCTAGCCCACCATCGCACTTCGCCGGAGCTGTACCAGAGAAGGAGAAATCGGATGAAAACTGCCACGCGTTTTTGACATTTAACCCCTTCGATCCGTCTTTCCGTCAATATTCGGCCGCTCCCACCACCACCATTGGAACCAGCGTCCGACGTTCCACCATCTGGGCCAAAGTCCGCCGCGCAAAGTCATCGAAAAAATTTCGGCCGCTGCCAAGCCCAGAATCCGGCGATGCGCGAAGAAGAAGAAGCTGCTGCAGTAAGTTTTTAATTTTTGGGTCAAATTACAACTTCAGTCCCTGCCCCTTAAGTTTTCCCCTAGTTCACTTAAACCCCATAGTTGTCCAATGTTCCATTCAAGCCACTCTTTCAACTTTAAAACTCTACACTTTGGGCACTAGGCCTAAACCTTTTGTGTTTTAGTTAATATTTTTTGTTATTGTGCCCATTCTACATTATTTTTTTATTTTTATTTTCAAGATATTTTGAGTTTTCTTACCTATGTAAATTACTAAAAATACTTTTCTTCTATTTTTAGTTTTATTATTTGTTTTTTTCCTTATTTCCTTAAAATCAAGCAAAAATCTAAAAAGAACCCGTGGTACCAATTTTGGGCGTATGAAAATTAACCATTTTTGTACGTAACTGACAAACGATTCCAGATCTCTCGTAGACTATTTTCAGGTTCCCAATCGACCTAGAAAAAGATTGGTGGCGACTCCATGACGAAAACCACGTCGCTACAGATGGCGACTCTGCTGGGGACCTGTCCGGCCACAAAAGGGGTTTGTTTTTTTATTTATTTGCTTGATATTTAACTTCTTTTTTTTATTGTGTTTCCACTGTATATATTGTAATTTATACTCTCACACATACACACACAAAACGTACATGTTACATTCATATCATTGAGCTTCCTACCCGAGTTCTAAACAAAACAAGTTCTTTCTAAGCGGAATACGGTGTTGTTGTACTTGTGAGATATTATTCTCCAAGCCTTCATTGTTTCCTAGTAGGGAAGTAGTGCTAGCCCCGTGGGATTAATATTCCCCGCATGGACTCACGAAAACCTACGACCCGAGTTAATCCATTCCTTACATGTCCCTCGTGGGTAAGGATTGGGCCATCGTTATTCAACGATGGGACTCGGGAACCACCCTGAGCCTCTTTGATAGACCATTCCCTGCATATAATTGGCCCATATCCCATCCATTAGAACCAACCTTAAGCTACTCCCACCCATTTTTCACCCTTAGGCATGTGTTTCTTGATTCACATATTGATTACATGTTATGCTTTATATGGCTAAGCTTGAGCGCTATAAAGCATCAAATTTTAAGAAAGGACAAACATGTCAATTCTCCAAGGAGCGAGTGCGGGACTTTACACAAGTTGCGTAAGTGACAAAGGAGATCGCACGAGATTGGCTAGCCGCACAAGTCAGCCCGACGTGCAACCATGGCACCTAAGTGATCGCACCGAACTAGATGACACCAAAGAGAGTGATTCAAATCGTCAACATTTTTCCAAAGGGAGTTATTTCATTCATTATTTGTCAATTAAATCATTTGTTATTGATACTTGTACACTTTTACGTATACAATTTATACTAATTGGTGTTCTTTTTCTTTTTTATAATATTCACATGCATCATTTTTTTTCAATTATCAATTACACAATTTTTCATCGATCATGCATTTGGTCATTTCTTTTTTCGCACATGTCACTGTACATTTTCATTCATACACAAATAAAGACATCTTGCAAAAAAAGAAAATCAAGGAGCAATAGAACAATTGTATGATGTGAAAAAAATCCGACGACCCCCATTTGTGACGTGGAAAGACAATTTCTCACAAGTCGTCTTTAAGCTGTGTCTAATACGTTGATCAATATACATTGATGAATAATTTGAGAAATCTTTGAATTTTTACTCAAATCTTTGAGAGCTTGCCAAGATAAATTGAAAGTTAAAGTTACCTAGATTTAGTCCAAAATCTAGAGTATTGCCTTTGTTACTACGGACCTCTGTTATTCTTTTCCTTGAAATGAGAAGGGGTAAACGTGCACTTTGGCATCCTTCAGCAAAATATCATATCACAGTCCAAACATTCTTTTCTCCATTTCAAGACTTTTTCACCAAACCGCGACATAAACAATGTCATTGATGAGCTAAAAAGATGACTGGATAGTGGCTATCTCGAAGACATTGTCAAATCTTGTGAAAACAATTTCGATGTAGCCCTTCGACAGTGAGATTATTGCAGAGAAATGTCGCCTCAACTATTGGCTGAACAAACATTAGAAGGTTATTTCTCGGCATCAAAAGACTAGTCATCTCAAATATTCCTTCCAAAAGGAGAGAACCTCATTCATCAAAAAGAAGAAGTGTGAGAACAAAAGAACATTTCAGATCATTGCTACGGTCGAGATCAAGTCAAGTTTCATTCATCATTCTCAAAGTCAGATCAACGGTCATGATGTCTTCATCACATCAATACCCATGACTCTCAAAAATCAAAAAAAAATAGAAGAAAAAAAAAAGAAAAGAAAAAGGGTCAATATAAATTCTATTCCGCTATCTTTAGCTAGAAATGGCTGAAGTTACGAATAGTGCTAGTAGCCATTTGTCTTTGCATTTTAGTCAGAAGTAATCGGGCGTAGGTAGCAACAACTATTTACGCTCGCATGAAAATGACTGAAAATCGCATGTCAAACAAGGTCGACCCAAAAAAATGAAAAAGGGGAGTCATGGAGTCTAAACTGAAAACCTGCAAAGGCGGTTTAGAATGAAGACACGATTCACCAGCCTAATGAACAAGGGGGCAACAAAGAAGTCTCAAGCAATATCAACAAAGAAGTCTCAAGTTTCTCAAGAGTAGTTCCACGCACCATGAGAGTTGGGGGGCAACATTTGAGGTCATTCTTGCCGGATAAGGCAGTGATTTCGTGATTGGCACTATCAAGTTCTGCAAATGAGTCAATTGGCTCATCAGTGACATTACCAGACCTTTCGCCTGAACTACTCCACTTTTCATCAGCCCATATCAATGGATGTCATTTGCCTTAAAGAACCATTCGTATGATATTCCGGTCGGTCTTTTGGCGGGCACCATGCTCGGAGTGCTCCTCCTTGTTTTGGGCTGGGCTTCTTGGGCCTTGGTGGCCCAGGTGGCTTTGGAGTGGTTTTCTGGGCTTAATGGGCTTGGAGCCCGTTGGGCTCCTAGGCTATCAGTTCCTCAACCCATCAACATCTCACAACAAACAGTGGGGGATGACATATGTGACCTGACATATCCCCAGTAGCCTTAAATATTAGACAATGCAAATGAACCTCAGCCAATGATAACCAAAATGTAACCCAAGGGAGACCACAACGCATCAGGAGACCTCCTTCTTACTTGTTAGATTATGAAGTAAGGTTGCATCAAGTGGGATTGACATCCTCAACCACTATTGATCCTTCTTCTTCAGGTAAGGCCTATACTCTATCACATCATATTGCATATACAAGGTTCAATTCTGCACACAAGGCTTTTCTCTCAGCTATTGCCAAAGAAACAAAACCTATGACATTTGATGAAGCCAATAAATATGAAAGATAGCAGTTGGCTATGAAGCAAGAATTGGCTGCATTAGAGTTAAACAACACATGGACTTTTGAACAGCTACCCTCAGGGAAGAAACCTATACACTGTAAGTGGATTTACAGGATCAAGTACAAATATGATGGGAGTATAGAACATTTTAAAGCAAGACTTGTTGCCAAGGGCTTCAATCAAGTTGAAGGAATTGACTTCACCGAGACATTTGCTTCAGTAGTGAAACTCACAACAGTGAGATAGTTGTTGTCAGTTGTAGCTACCAAAAATTGGAAGTTGCACCAGTTTGATGTCCATAATGTCTTCCTTCAAGGTGATCTCGACAAGGTAATCTATATGGTACCTCCCCTAGGACTGAAAACTCCCTCTGGAAAGGTGTCACAGCCACCCCGCCCGGTTGCAGAGGCGGAGCCGACCGTGACGTTCGGAAACCCGAACCTACGGCGGAAAGCGCGGTGGCGGAGCATTTCGCTTGTTTAACGGAATAGTCGAAAATTCAACATGCAACCTACCAAACTCAAACTTGGCAAGTATACAAGAAATTCAACAATTATCAAACACACAATTCATGGGATACCAAACATCACACAAGTCAAGCTGCACACCGAACCCATTTCATATACCAAACCAATAAAGGCAAGTCGGGGCTCCGCCCTCGACTCAGAAG
Source organism: Stellera chamaejasme (assembly GCA_024586325.1). NCBI lineage: Eukaryota > Viridiplantae > Streptophyta > Magnoliopsida > Malvales > Thymelaeaceae > Stellera > Stellera chamaejasme. Next base: position 55,420,335 of record CM044981.1, on the reverse strand, counting down.
ACAACGAAGTCAGATATACATATATACCAGAATTTCCATCATATACATTCTCATGATCCGATAAACATGCATGCAACTACAGCTACAGAGCCATCAAACTAAAACCTAGATATACCTAAGTACGGAATCGGAAACCTTCTCGCTCAGAGATTTTCCGCACGTGGTACTGCTGCCGCTGAAACCCGAGAATAACAGAAGCACCGCGGACCCCAATCCGTCGGTTGCTTTTCGTAACAACCCGAAAGGTGGTAAACATATGAAAGGGTGAGTCCTCGAAAAGACCCGGTAAGGGCCGAGGTAAAATGTAGTTTGCCCAAGTGGCAACAAGCTGAACCTGCAAAACAGAATAACACAAGCATATACATATACATATGAACATAAAACATAAGGTGAGCCGGAATCCAATCATATGCGATCCAACCGCCAGAACGACCCGAAATGACAGCCCTCTCGCAGAGGTCAGAATATACGTAACATAATGTAATGTAAAGCACGGCACGGTTGGGGTCGCGATCCCCAAACTGTCGTAGGTCACGTAGTATACCGGCACCCCAAGTGCGGATATACGCAGAATGTCGGCACCCTCCAAAGGCGGACACGTAATGTATCGGCACTCCGGTGCGGATACGCAGAATGATCCAAGGAGCACCCGTGGCCTCTCCGACCATCCGGGTCTCATCACGTAATGTAACATATAATAATAGTGCATAAATACAAATGAAGTATCATCACCGATATTCATATACGTAACGGAATAGGAACCCGAGGCCTCCAAGGCCATCCGGCTTCAAGAGAACAAACATACATTTTACCATTTGACGGTCTCGGGATCACCGAACCACCGCCTCACCGGAACCCGCCTCAACTAAACCCGATACACATCATATAACTCCCGAATGTATAACGAGAGAAGTTGAGCCCTTACCTCGTAAACACCGCCTCAAAAGACAAAACCCGGAAATCCCGACTCCGGCCCGAAAAGTCGCAACTTGCCTTTTATGGTCCCACGCTACTCCACCCACACAGTAATTAAGCTGAACAACCACAAACCAATCAAAACACGTCAAAATACACCCCGAAACCAAACCCGCACAATCCCGCACTTTCCCGCAAAAATCCACGTAAAGCCTTTTCACGAACCGAGCCTGAACATTGTTATTCATACACCCACAAACACCTTCCAACCTTTAAACCCACATTCCAGACACTTTCATCCTTAATCCCGCGTAAAGGTAACTTTCCCGTTTATTATCCGAAACCAACATATCAAACACCAAACCGCACCTAAATCCAACCCCAATACCAATTTAGCATCCAATTCAACCCAATTACAACACTAACATAGAGAAAGTTCCATTTCTTCAATTCGGCCCTAAACCATCTTTTTACCCAACTTCCAATTCAATCCATTCAAGCTACCAAACAATCATTCTAACCACCAATTACACTTCTTAACCAAGATTACTAACCAATTACACCTAAATCAAGCAAAATCAACATAAACCCTAATTGTACTATTCACTCAATTTGGGGCTTTTCTACCCAATCAATTTTCCACCAAATTGAAACCATAGAATGCCTTAGAATCATGCTAGGAATCACATATCCAAAGCATGATCCAAGAACACAACAAATGATCCACTTTAGAAACCAACCCTAATTTCGCCAAAATATGTTTCTTTCATCCATGATGTTTTTCCAAAATCTAACCATAGATTCTTACTCCTCTCCATCCCAAGATCAACATACTTGAATTTGGAAGCAAGAGAATCATCAAAACCCATAGCAAAGAACAAACCTTAATCTTCTCTAAACCCCATTTTTCCACCAAAATCAAGCTCCTAACTTGCAAAGAGAAGAAGAGAAGAGCCTTACCTATGATTTGCATCCAAAACCTTGTTGAATCCTTGCCAAAAAAAAGAACTCAAGAGGCCTTGATGAACAGTAGCAATGGAGGATGGGAGAGGGAGGAAGAAGAAGAAGAACCGTGAAGACAAATGAAGAAAACTCATTTTTCATCTCTTATATATTTTCCTTTCTTTTTCTTTTCTTTTTTCCATACTTAACCAAATAAAGCCAAGTGTCCACCTTATCCTTCACCCAGCCGACTTAAACTGACCACCCTTTCTGATTATTGCAGTTTTTTTGGCTAAATTACAACCTTAATCCTTAAACTCCTCCAAAAGTTACGAATTTGGCCCAAACGTACTTTCCGAACTCCAATTGAAACGAAAATTGAACACAATCCTCGGAATGTCATAACATTCATAAAACATGTTTCAAATATTTATTTACATCTCCAGAGTGTCCTACCGAGCTCGCTGAAGCCCGAGCGAATCCCGACGTGCTAACCCAATCCAAATCCCGCCATGCCAAAATTCCATAAATATTACCATAAAATCCGTCTTAAAATATAACATACTTTACACCGAAGCCGTCGGCAAAATTCCTTCCCGAGTCCCGGGAGTCGCCGGGACCGAACGTCCCCACCCAAAAATTATACTCCGTAAAAAGATCCGGGACGTTCCCACGATTCCAAATATGCAAACGGTTTCTCCCCGGGAGCGCTACCAATTTCGGCGGAAATATCCGTGGGACCCACACGACCTCAAATCCTGAAGGATTCCCAGAAATAATGCTCAGATAAGTCCCGGGAGCCATTTAACCGCCCAAAAACTTGACCCACAGGCCAAAACCGGAGCCCCGGGTCATAACCCGCTCGGGGTGACCGTAACAAAAGGTGTGCAAGCTTTACAAGTCACTCTATGGCTTGAAACAAGCGCCAAGGCAGTGGTTCCAGAAATTCTCATCAGCATTGACACATTATGGCTTTGAGCAATCAAAAGCTGATTACTCATTGTTCACCAAAAAGGAGGGAGACAAATTTATGGCTTTGTTAGTATATGTTGATGACATCATTGTGGCAGGTAATGACTCAAAACAAATTGGTCAGCTTAAAGGGTATCTTCACAACACCTTCAAAATCAAAGATTTGGGAAAACTCAAGTATTTTTTGGGTCTTTAGGCAACAAGATCATCATCTGGTATCTTTCTTTCACAAAGAAAGTATGTCTTAGACCTATTGGCAGAAACTGGAATGGAAGGCTGCAAACCTGTTGGATTGGAAATCCAACAACAACACAAGTTAGGAGAGGCCAAAAGCAAACAGTGTGCTAACCCTAGCCAATACAAAAGGTTAATTGGAAAATTGCTCTACTTGACTATCACAAGACCAGATATCACCTATGTGGTGAATCTACTCATCTAATTCATGAAAGATCCCCAAGAAGAACATCTAGAAGCTGCAATGAGAGTCCTCAAGTATTTAAAAGATTCACCTGGTCAAGGGTTGCTATTTCCAGCTGAAAACAACCTGAAATTGTCAAGTTTCTGTGATGTCAACTGAGCCAATTGCCCTAATACTAGAAGAACAACAACAGGATTTGCAACCAAGCTTGGCAATGCACCAATCTCTTGGAAATTAAAGAAACAAAAAACTGTTTCACGGTCTTCTGCAGAAGCAGAATACAGGGCAATGACTAGCTTGACAAGTGAGCTGGTTTGGCTTAAAACATTGTTGAATGACTTAACATCATCTCAAGACCAACCAGTAATGCTCTACTGTGATAACCAGGCAACAATCCACATTGCCTTAAACCATGTTTTCATGAAAGGACCAAACACATTGAGCTAGATTGCCACTTTGTGAGAGAAAAGATACAAAGCCTAGACATCAAGCCTGCCTACATTTGCTCCAAACTTCAGATTGCATATATGCTCACAAAAGCATTGGGAAGAGATCATTTCAATCATCTTGCAGACAAGTTGGGCATGATCAATCCTCATACTCAAACTTGAGGAGGAGTGTTGAAGAATTCTTATCAACTTACGTTACTTGTGATCCAAGTTAACTCTGTTAGAGAGTTCTAAAGCTAACTCTGCTAGAGAGTCCTAGTCTTACTGTATCCGTATTAATGCAGGACTTGTTGTTGATTACAACTCTGGCAAATTGTATAAATACTCAAAGCAATCAATGAAACAATTAAGTTGGATCATTATTCCAAACCCTAAATTCTACAGATTCACTAGAAGCATTTTTTCAATGTTGGCTTGGGATGGTGTTTGGTAAAGAATCTGAAGAAGTATCGATTTTTTGTCTGTTTAGGGGAAGCAGAACATAATTTGTTCTTGTTCTCTAGATGGGGATCAAGACAGAAGGGTTAGGAACATAGGGGTCTGTGTTGGGAGTGATGAAAAAGACAAGCAAATGAGGTTGTCGATGTGTGGGTTCTAGTTTGACAGAGGGCAAATTAGGAGGAAGAGATGGGTGAGACTGTAAAGAGTAAAATGTTCAGAGTGAATAAAGTATAAATAAATTTTGTAAAGGGCTTTTGGAGTTACTAAACACGTAAGTTAATCGAGATCAGAGACAAAACTATGTTACGACTAGATAGGGCAGCTGCCCCCTAATTTCAAGGTATATAGGAAGTATTTTATGGATTTAGATGATAATTTGTCCCTTTAGCCCCCTTTACACATCCTAAATAAAATCTAATCTCAAATTTAATTAAAATTGAATCCAATTTCTCTCAATTATACACCCCCTCTGTCCGCAAAAGATTCCACCGTTTGTTTTGACAGTTTCACAGTATTTGATCTGTAATTTTTTATGAATCTATAGACATTGAACATCAAATTTTTTATATGTGTATCATAATTTGAAATTTAAAATTTCTAAATATATTTTTTATGGATTTTTTTCAATGTTGATCTTTATTAAAATTTAAGTCAAACATTGAATCTTGAAACAGCAAAGTCAAACGGTGCAATTTTTTACGGAGGGAGTACAATTTCTCTCAAATAAATTTAAATCGGATTTCTTGAATGATAAAGAGTACTTGACGGGTAATTATCAAATATCCCCAAAGGTTTTCCATAATATTCAATTTACCCCGGTATTTTAAGAATTCATTGAAACCCTTTAAGGTTTCACATAATATACTACTCGCATTGTCTATTAACTACTCGATCACCCCCCCAAACCCGAAAATCCCGGTTCTGTCACTAACAGAGATAACACTTTTTTCCCAATAGCAATAGACTACTCTCCTCTAACCCTAGCATAGCCGTCGCCACTGGTGTCGAGTGCTTGGGCTTTTATCAGCATTTGGCTTGCTTTAGAAGACCATTGTCCCTCGACTTTGTGGCCATCCATTTTTTGCCCTTCCTTTTCTTCCCGACGGGCATTTTGTTCTGGCTCGTTGTTTCATACTAGCTCGTGATGGCGCTCCACGCTCGCCATTGTCAGTCAAGTCTTTTTTATGCGATTTCTGGTGGTCAGAATTTTCAAGGTCGCCTTTCCTATTTCCTCCCTCATTTGCATTGGTGCTCCTCTGGTGGGCCTTGGGTTAGCCAACCGCGTTCTCGGTTCTAAGATCGAGCGGATAGGTTCATCTCAAGCTTCATGTCTAGATAGTCTTGGTGATTAGAGGACTTTGTGTCTTGGCAATTTGACGATTGGTCGTTCTCTAGTTTTTAAGTCATCAGGTGTCATGATAGCGATAGTTGGTTGTGGTGTGACGGGGTCAAGTACTTACTCGCCCCATCGAGTGCCATGAGGCTTTCTGACCAAGACTTTATAGGCTGTGGGTCAACCTAGAAGGTCCTCGTAGGTATCGCTTTTACTCGTTTCCCTTATTTTTACGATAAATCTTGTTCAAAGATTTGTTGTTTGTTGGTTCCATTTACTATTGTGTCCATCATGTGGACTCTTCATTGTTTGTGGTACCTAGCTCTCTCCGCTTTTAGAACATCTTGGCAGGTAGTAAGTATGTTTTAGCTCTATTGCAGCTGTGTGTTTGTGCTACGAACGAGCTTGAGGATCTATATAGCTACTTTACTTTGGTTAATATTCATTTATGCAGTAAGATTTTAAAATTAATTTTGTGGAGACAAAATACATATATAAGGTTCAAATTTATAAAAAATGTACATATATACTTTATACTTCGTAAAAGTTCAGTGAGGATAGTTGCCCTTAGTGCCTCACCTTAGACATGGACAAAGGACGCTCTGAGTCAAAAACCTGCTTGAACACAATCAAACGATTGTTGAAAGACCACGAGGCCTTCTCCAAAATCCCGTTAACCTGGTTCTTATCTTCCAAGTCAAGCAAAAACAAATTTTCTCGATTGTTAGACTCCGCTGGCCGAAGAGTGAATTTGAGACGTTCACCACACGCCACACGAAGGGGCAGAGCAAGCACCTCCGCAGTGATCGGGCGACCAAGCAGCACCTTGGCTACGAGACAGGCCGCAACCGAGGGTTTGCAATGAGCCACCACCACACAGACGGCGTGAACACGGTGGAAACGAGGAGACAAAGGACAGTGACCACCACCGGCGACTACTGCAAAGGAGCGGCCGGAAAAAGTAGCCGTAGGAATGCGATGTGTGAATCGCGAGAAGCCCTAACGCCGCCGCTAGGTATTAATTAGTCCGTGAATGTGACATTAACATGCTCTTTTGTCGTTTGACTTGATTTGTAACTAAAAAGAATTTGTTAAAAAATTTAAAAAAAAAAAGAAAGAAAGATTTAGACTCTTTAATTTACTTTTTATATGTAAACTATTTGAAATTATATTACAAAATATTGAAGAAAAAAATTCATAAATTAAATTGAAATGTAACAATTAAATTGGGACAGAGTGAGTAATAATATATGACGGGTAAAACATGGTTCAGGGTATCATTTATTAACACTATGCGTACTCGCATGCATTTTCACATACATTCTTGTCAATACAAATACTACCCATCGTTCAGATGTATTGTCCATTTTCCTATAATTTATAAAGAAAAAAATGATAACACACATGAAACACATGAAACAGAGTAGTATAATTAATTAGCTAAGACATCTCAAGCCTGAACTAGGTAGCGGTTATGATACAATGATCTTTGCTTAGTTTTTTTATTTTCTTTTAACTTTTTTTATGAAGATATTTTCTTCCAAATATATTTAACAAATTATCAACAAGAAAAAGCAAAATCCTCCACCTCTACTATACTATATGGTTACTTAACCTGTGTTACCACCATCTCTCTGCATCCCCAAGCTCCTGACTTGGAGTTGCATTTTCATTCCCGCCTTCAAGAACCTCACGCCCTGCGTCGGACTCAGTATTCCGATCACCTCCCTCCCTACCTTCTCCCTCAGAAAATCGGCGCCGGCCACCAACAGCTGTGCCGCCGATTGCAGCCTCTCCATCGCCGCAATCTCGTTGTTCACCCACCTCCGATCACCCCGGGCCACTCCCAACACCTGCCGCGACCCGACGCTCTCGTGAAATTGGGCCAGTTCGTCGCTCAACGCTCGCTCCTTCATCTTCGTCTCATCCATCACGCGCTGTATACGAATGGCCTGGTCCGGTGACAGGTCGTGGATGAAATCGGAGAGGATCCGGAAAAAGAGAACCGGGTTGAATCCGGCAATCCAGAGGAGAGCCCGTTCAAACCTGGAGAGCCACGGTGGTGAGAAGAGGAGGAACACATTCTGATGGCTGATCCTCCACGATTCGATAAAGTATTGCTCATAGTGGCCCAAAGCTCTCACGATCAATTCCTTGAAACCGCCGTCGACGTTGTCATCTGAAAATTGTTCAGCGATCCGGCTCTCCGCCGATTCAAATTCACCGAGTAGATCCTCTAATCGCGCGTACCAACCGCGGAAGAACGATTCGTGGGCATTGACAGTAGGATTCGATCTCGATTCGATTTGCATCAAAAGGAATTCTTTTTGAGAAGTTAAAAAACAGAGATGAAAAACGAGACGAGTGGCTTTGCTAACAGTACCGGTGAGTGAGTGGTGAGCGGTAGAAAGATTGGGCGCACGTTATGTATGACAAATTTAAGACATGCCTCTATTCGTTGCGCCGCACGTTACATAGGACAAATTTAATCCTACAATATTTTATTGTGTAATTTGTTATTAAATTTAATAAATATAGGTTAGAAGTTACTAATAAGTTTACTTTATTTAGAAATAAATTTCAAATTAATAATCAGATAAACTACCTAATTTATTAAAAATTGGAAACAATTTAACCAGAATAATCCATTCCATTAAATTTTTTGTTATTAAAAATTTAGAATTCATTTGTGACTTAAATAAATGTAAACATATTTTTATTGAGTTTTGGGTAAATTGCAAAGCATATATTTATTATTAGTTTGACTAAATTTTTTAAAGATTTATTTGTTCAAAAAAATAGAAAAAATATATTTTGAATCTACATATTTTCAACTACAATTTATATATTTTTTGAACAAATAAATTTTAAGAAAATTGGATCAAACTATGATCCAAAAATCAGATATATTGAAGAATTTGAAACTGAGGGAGTGGTATCATATACGCGTATTTGGTTAAGTCGAACCAAATATTGCATAACAGTATTATTTAATTCTTCCATCTCTCACATCTTTACTTTTTTCAACATTTTATTCTCTTTTTAAGTATCAATTAATGTAACATCATTTACGAGCACACTTTTAATTACTAGTATATATATTAGACTCCCTCTTTCTAGCAAAGATGTGTGTCAGTTTGACATATCACTTAAAAATAAATATAAAAAATGTAAAGTTTATCAAAGTTAAAATTTTCCAAATTTCTTCTTTTTTTTAATATTATTATTAAGATTGAATCCAAATTTCTTAAAAGAAAAGAAGAAAAAGACGGCAGTAATAAAGGAAAACGACAAGGAATGCGGACAGATTATAGAACCAACCAAACCAACCAACTATAGTTAGAGAAATGGATATTTTGATTTTGATTGTTGATTGATATTTTTGTTTACATCTACTAGTATTTTTCTACTTGCCTTTATTTTAATTTGCTTTCTTTCTTTGTTTTTTTGTTTTTTCCTTTTTTCCCTCATTTCCCAGTTGTGAAAAAGACAACTTGATAAGCTTTTCTTTCTTCTTCTAACTAGACATCAACTTATGATAGAATTTTCCTGTTGGCAGCATAATAGAAATTAAATGCATGTATTTACACTCTTTGGTTTGGGTAATGTAGACCATTTGTTCTTTTGATGCCCACTTGCTCCAAAAATTCTTATCAGTTTTGCTCTAGTTAAACTGATCTCCACCTTACACATTGAATCAGCTAAAGAAGTAAACTGCTGAGGGTGATTGTGTCTGTTATTTAGAGAAAAAGAAAAAAAAAAGAAGAAGAAATTCTTGACTTTTTGGTTGAGAAAGAGCCTAACATGGTGCAGATAAGGAACCACTGTAAAATTTCTGCCTTTCTTGTTTCAAATTCAAATACTAGTATTGAGTAGTTGGTGGATGAAGTTGTAGTGATTGTGAGTAGAGGGACTAAAACGCACATGAACTGACAGGTAATGGACTAATGGAGCTAGTTAAACTGATCTCCACCTTACACATTGAATCAGCTAAAGAAGTAAACTGCTGAGGGTGATTGTGTCTGTTATTTAGAGAAAAAGAAAAAAAAAAGAAGAAGAAATTCTTGACTTTTTGGTTGAGAAAGAGCCTAACATGGTGCAGATAAGGAACCACTGTAAAATTTCTGCCTTTCTTGTTTCAAATTCAAATACTAGTATTGAGTAGTTGGTGGATGAAGTTGTAGTGATTGTGAGTAGAGGGACTAAAACGCACATGAACTGACAGGTAATGGACTAATGGAGCAGTTGACCCAGTCGTTGCTCACAGTGTACCGGTACATGTAAACTGAGAAAAAAACATCGGATCCACGATGGCACAATGAGAGAGGATATTTGGATTCGTTTGCATGTGGAACAGTTGGTGTGGAGCTGACAGAATGCCAGCTGGGTTTGTGGAAGTTGTGACCCAGCCAAGTCATATTTTTTTCACAAAAAAATTGTATTAATCACACAAAGAAATAGCTTTTGTGAGATTGGAATAGTAAATGTGAAAAAAAAAATGTTTTTTTGAAATATGAATGTGATATTTGCAATGTAAATATCCTCTAATAAAGAGAAAGATTGTTTGACTTTCGATCTTCTAGTTCATTCAAATTATTAAGAAAATTTAGTACATAATAAGGTAAAATGGTTGTTTCCAAAATTTTCTTAAAAGGAATTTTCTCAATTTTTGTAGTTTTTTTTATTACTCCCTCCCTCTATCAAAATTTGTCTTATTCGATTTTATTGTTTCAAAGTTCAATGATTCAAATTTTTAACAAAAATAAGCAGCGAACAATTTTTTTAGAAAATTTAGATTTCAAATTTTAATAAACATGTGAATTATCTAAATTCCGATATCTAAACATTCATAAAAACATTTGTGAATTAAATACTTGTGAAACTGTCAAAACAAATGAGATAATCTTTTACGAAGAAGTATTATTTAATTTCCATCTTATTTAATCTGTACCTTTAATCGCTAAGTATCTCGTAGAAATTTGACGTTTTGTTTAAAGAGTGGAGTATTCATTAATCCATGTATCAAAACAAAAAAACAAGCAAAAACAAGCGTCAATGTTATTTATCACCCATGTGAATTTTCACTTAGAGTATTTGGAGAATGAGAGGTAGATATATAATTATCCGATTAATTGGGCTTGAGCTTTCAGATTACCTTATATCATTGGCGAAGCCATGTGTGGGCATGGGGAGACAGTTGCCATCCTGAGATTTTTTATGAGATAGGGGTATACAGTGACATTTAGGATATTAGGGGTGTTATTTGATCATTTTATTTTATTCCATAATCTAACCCTAACTAAACCCAATATCATCCAACCCATTATCACCAAACCTTGACCCAAACCCCAAATCCACTAACTCATATATCCAACCCAACCCATAGAATTATTGTCACCTCACCGCCCCGGAACTGGCGGAAGCGTCGTAGTTGCGGAGGTTGGAGGTAATGGCGGCGGGTGATCGCGGAATTTTCTCTTAAAATGGTGTGGACCCGAAACCCTTCCCTTAGAACATTTTTCTTCCAGTTTTAAGGTTGTTACGTGTTTGAAGATTTTAAGACGTCTTACTAGTCCTAAACCTGCACCCGAGACACGTTAGTGGTTTTTACAAGATATCGCGCGTAAAAATAATGAAGCAGAAAAAAATAAAGATACAAAGCCGAGGAAGTTCCGCCTCTGCGTAGGTCGGAAACTCCCACAAAATATACAGACCGATAGTATGAAAATACTAGAGTGTCTACATGCACTACTTCTACAGAGCCGAGCCAACAAGGCGGAATTATACCTCGCTACTAGATGTCTGCCGCTAAACATACACAGAGAAGAACGTCAGACTTAACAGAAAGATACCAACATAGAAGGGATTTTAACGAGAATTTCCCCCAAACATAAATATACCTCAAAATAATAGAAGTGCAGAACGAGCACCGCGGAAATCTAGTCCGTAGGTCGTTTGCCCGGATCCCCTGAAAATATTGTAACCATGGGGGGTGAGTTCTCGAAAGAACCCGTAAGGGGGTAGCTAGGTACGAATTGGTCAAACCAAAACTTTTAAAACATTTTAGCTCGCACAAAAGGGTTAGCGTGCAATGTTCTAACAGATAACGCAACCCTAAATATCATGATGTGATATGCGAGATGCATGTATACGTAATCCCATCGATCGAGGGCACGGCCATGGATAGATCTTCCCGGCCCCGCCGGCATCTCCATGCGCCGTGAACAGATAATGAAGGCACGCCCACGGGTAGTTCTTCCTGCCCGGCCGGCATCCCCATGCGTCGTTAATGTAAAGCGTAATGGGTCCGTCTTCGACCCCGATAAATGTATCCGATATAGCGTAAGTCCGTAAATAATAACGAAATGGGTCCGTCGTCGACACCCGATATGCATATATTCCGTAAATAAAAACCCCGCAAACCACTACGTACTCAAAGAATTAGCCCCGGAGTCACCGGGCCCCACCTCGACCCGAGTACTAGCCCTTAACTAACCTAATACACATTTAATGCGCATTAAGGAAGTTAAACCCCTTACCTAAGCAGAATCGGAATATCTACGGGGGTCCCCTGACGCTCGTAGTATTCCTCACAATGCAGGAACGTCCTGCCAGAATCAAATACGGAAGGCACTTTAGTTTAATCACTAAAGTTTCCTCCTTGTTGGGAACTCCACAGAAATTACAATTTGGTCCTTAATCTTTTCCGAAAATTCCAAGATTACCCTTAACGCGCACTTTGTCCAAACTTGAACATTAACCTTCCATACTTAAGTTTTCAAGTCAAAAAGTGGTCAACCTTTCCTTTAATATTCCATAATTAACCCTACTTCCGGTCAAAGACCCATATTTTTGGTCAAAGGCCCATATTTTCGGTCCGACTTATTATCTACACAAACTTGTACTTAACCACTTAAATCAAATCCTTTTCCATCAAACATCAAATAAATAACTTTCCAATACTTTCTTCCACCAAATAAATTCCAAAATTCACAAAACAAATCCTCCAATAATTCACAATAATTCGCCAATAACAAATCTTCCTCAAAAATTTTCTAAATTTTTCCTTAAGTTGATTTATCCTTTAATATGTTTCCAACATACTTTAATCAACCTTTAAACAACAAAATATATTCCAAAAAAATTCCTCCATGAATCGGCCTTCACACTTTCTTCAATCCAAATATTTTGCAAATTTTTCCTTAAGGTGATTATTCCATAAATATGCTTCTTTCATATTTTTAACCACCTTTCATCAATCAAAATAATTCTTAAAAATGTCCATAGTTGCTGCCTAAACACAACTCTTCCACTAATCATTCTTTCCAACATCTTCAAGAACAAAACATGCTTCAACCACAACCATGAACATGAATATCCCATAAAATTTCATACTTTCTCCAACTAATCCCGAAAAATCAAATAAAATACCAAATCACCTCACCTTGGTATATTATTGATTTCCAAGCTTGTACTAGCTTCTCTTTGAGCTAGATCATCACCAAAATCCCCTTGTATTTTCGTTCTTAAAAGAAAGAATAGAGTTAGTGTTCTTTCCAACACTTTTCATCAAGAACAAGCTTAGCATCCATAAAACAAAACCAACCTCATCTTGAGAGTTGCTGGTTTAAGTTTCCTAGAAGGTGGTAGCACTTGTATATCACAAATCCTAGCTCAAAACCCCAAAGATGGCCTATTGGAGCATGAAGTAGCAGAAGAACCCGCTGCCGTCCAACACGATTATGATGGACTTCCCGACGTTTTTGGCTCTAGCTTCCTTCAGAGAAATTGTAGCCAGGACATAAAGGAAGATCTTTGTAGAAGAACTCAAGAGCTAATTCGGACGTTTGCTAAGGCATACAGGCTGTGGAAGTTGGACGAATTTTCTGGGCAGCAAAGGTAAGAAGGTGTTCTTCTTTCTTGTTTGTTTTTTTTTTAAAGTGTTGAGAGGATAAAATGAACTGAAATTCTGCTGAAAAGAAAGGGAAGAGGCTGGTTATTAGAGGGAAAGGAGGGAACAATGTTCTAATCAAGGTAATCTTTGGTTAGAGAGAAATGTGTAAGAGGGGACAAAAAAAGAAAAGTGTAAGAAGACTTGTCTCCCTTATCATCTTCTATCACAAAAGCCAAAAGAAATAAAAATATCTTCCCACTAACCAAAAAAACGCCATCCATGGAGAAAATACTCCAACATGTGATTTTTCAATTTTCTTCCCATCGGTGACCGTTTCGCCCTTCAGAACCCAATTTCCGCAAGACTTCCCAGAACTCGAGAATTGTTATCCAACGCCCGAAACACTTATAATTAGCTCCAAAGTCACTCCCAAAAATTGAATTCCAATAATTACTCATAATCCAATATTATTTCGATAATTTACAGAATTCACAATTCCGGTCGACATTCGCCGGAAAAATTACAAAACGTCGGGGTGGGTGTAACAATTATAATTACACACACAACCCATATATCCAAAATGATATACTGAACATCAGGGTAAAAAGAAAACTAAAATGATTGATACAGTGAGGGTATATTTATAAAATTGTTTAGCTCAAATGATATCATTGGAACTAAAGACAAAATTATAAGATGCTATGAAATGCTTACTTCCTCATTCACTCACATTAAATGTTCAAATTAGTTCTTAACCTATTCGTATGCAACAAGTGCTCCCTGTGCGCATGCTTGAACGCAGTTATGTGTGTGTCCTGGTATTAATAAGCAAAGTTTGAGTGCTACAGTAAGAGAAAACAATATTTAATCAGTTATGTTTTGAGGTGAGAGAGCTAGACATCTAGCTTTCAAGTGAAAGCTAATTCAACTAAATGTCTAGGATATGAACTTATTTCTTTTATGTGTCATTGTTCACACTTCATATGTCAAATAGTATCATCATGCTCACATCATAAAAGAAACAATAATATGAGACTTGTAACTTGTGAGTGCTTCTGATACAAGTCAACTTATAAGTATGTTTTCTCAAAATTACTTGGATCATATTACTTAAATATGATAATTTTTTAATCGATCTCCAGCCACCCTGGAAAAAATCCTGGCTACGCCCATGCCTTATATCTAAGCCATTTATACCAGTAGGTGAAATATCAACTATGTGATAATTAACAGGGTTGAAAAACAAGAATGAGTATCCATATCGTTTTCCAATTTCGGAGGAGCTAAGGCTCCGTTTAGTTGTGTAAAATTTTTCAAATTTTCAACTCCAAATTTCCTTTGTTAATATTAGATCATATAACTAACTTTTAAGTGATGGAAAACCTTGTTTTCCAAACTTTGGAAAACTAGTATATTAAATTAAGGAACATTGTTTGAAAGATTCCCATGGTAATACTAGAGTTTTTCAAAGTTCAGAAAACAAGGTTTTCATCACTTGAAAGCTACTTGTATGATCAAATATTTACAAAGAAAATTTGGAGATGAAAACTTGAAAAAATTTCAACAACTAAACGGACACTAAACTTCGGTCGTGTTCTTTAAAAAAAATGGAGAAAAATGAGAAGTTCCGATGCGACCAAATTAAGATACTTGAAGTGGAGATTATTGAAGGGTATTTATCTTTTAATTATTTTGAAATAATTCTAAATAAACTTTTACATTGTAGTGGTAAATGATAAATCTCTAGGGTTTAGTTTAGTCAGAAAGAAACACGAACATGTATATTTGGGCCCTGCGCAGTGTATATTTGGGCCCAGCCCGTTCATCGTCGAACATGTTATACACGGGTTTAATCAGGGAATCGGGCGGAGGCCCAAACGCGGCCCAACATCTGGATCCTTCTGATACTCGTTGGAAAAACGTTGATGACCTTCCTTACGAGCAGAGAAGCTTGGATAAATAGTCGTAGCATCGCCGCCACGAACAATTAGGGTTTCTGTTCACCAGGTAAAGATCCGCAAACTATGGAAGCAAATTTCTCTTCATTGTTTCATGAATTCGATTTCCATTATACAATTCTCCCGTCAAGCATTAAATCTCTTGTGTGGTTTCTATTTCCGATGGGATTTACCTAGGTGTGTAGCCATGGCCGGAGGGAATTTCATACACCGAGTCGTTTCTTACGTCGTGAATGAGCTCCTCGTCGATAGTCTCGCTAACAAGTGAGTGATCTACTGACTTTTGTCATCGTCTTTTTGATTATCTGTTCAGAGGGGGTTTTTCTTTGATGCGAAATTGTTTCTGATTGAGCTTCAAGGTTGGCCGTTAGGACTTGTATGTGCCTGATAGGCTTTCTTTTTGAAGCGAAAGAGTAGCAGCACTTCCTTTTAAGTTTCATTTGTTGCTTCCTTCGCATTTAAGCAACATTTTGGGAAGTTTGCAACATTTCTGCTGTGATCATTGCATTGTTTTTGGTGTTTCTAATGTTTCACTGTATTTTTATGTATATCTTTGGGTACCGGTATTCTAAGTATACTCCTTTCTACTGGAATCGAGGTGATTTATATGGAAGAAAATGCAGGAAAACTAATACTTTTGAAATCTTTTGTGTTTTGATTTTTTCACTTTCTTAAACGTGCTTCTTTCTCTGGCTGGTGGTACTGGCCTGTGCCCATCAGCTCGTTCCCTTGAAGCAAAAGTATTCTCACATCACATTGTTTCTTGGTGAGTCTCAACTCAAGCTATGTTGTGGGCTAATCCTCATGATGTCTGAGAATATTCCGAATCAACGATTCTATATGTTTATTGCTCTCATCCATCTTCTGAACCTGAAAATTTCACCTTTAATGTTTCGACATTAGTGTTTTTTTGGATGTCAAAAAGCTTGTGTTAGTAATGTTTAACTTGGGTATGGTTCAAATTACACTTTGGAAGAGGTTTAGGAAAAATGTTATCATCATCTTTAGTTTAGCATTGACTTGCAAGGCATAAACGCCCCATCTCTGTTCAGTTGGTATATATGGCCAGTGATGACTCTCTGTAGGCTTGTACTGATTACACCAGTGACGTTACCATTAACAGAAGAGCTGAGGCTTCTTATTTATTAAGGAAATTCCTGGTGAAATTTTCTGAGACCTGTCTATTGTTTTTAGAATATATAGGAGTATTATATATTTTTTTGAAATAAGGAACTTCACTTTTTGATGATTGGCATGGATGTGCAATATTACGGAATTTTCCTCAGGGACTGCTAAATGAATTCAAAAGTCTCCTGGTTTCATCGATGATATGATCACTTTGCGTTCTTGGCTCTTTTTTAACCACTGATTGTGTATTTGGTTCCAGTCGTACATTTCAGAGGTTTGCTGTGAGGACGTCAAAGACGATCGATGAGCTTTCTGCTTTGGGTATGTACCACTATACCCTATTATTTGTTGCTGTGGTCTGCAATTCATTAGACTTCTGAGCATCATTAAGGTTCATAGGTCATTGAAAGAGTTCCTTGGTGATATATTTTGGTTAATCACGTGACAGCTGAAAAGAAAAAGAAAGAAATTGCAGAGAAAGCTAAGGACATATCCAAGAATATGGATGTAAGGCTCTTTATTATTGAAAATTTTCTATTCTGCGTTCACTGGATAAATATCTGACTAGGGGTGTCAATTGGGCGGGTCAGGTCGGGTTCAGCTCGGGTCATTCGAGTTTCGGGTTGGACTGTTTTCGGGTTAGGTCGGGTTCGGGTTCGAGTCATTCAGGTTGGGTTCGGGTTCGGGTTATTCGGGTTCATGTCACAATTGGGTTGAGTTTACTTCTGGTCAAGTCGGGTTCGGGTTCAGGTCATTCGGGTTGTTTCAGTTTCGGTCCAGGTCGGGTTTCTTTGGGTCAAATTTCGGGTTTCTTCGGGTCCGAGTTCAGGTTTCTTCCAGTCCAAGTTCGGGTTTCTATGGGTTCAAGTTCGAGTTTCGTCAATCTAAGTTCGTGCAGCTGAATTTATAAACTAAACTTTTATTCTTTATATTTATATTCTTTATAAATAATACTATGTATTTTATAATCACACACACACACACACATATATATATATATATAATATACAACAACGATATACTAAGAAAATTATTCACACAATTTCCTCTCCCATTTTCCTTAAGAGTTTAAAATAAATCTATTTCGCGGAGTTGTTCTAAAATAATTGAAGAGAAATTAGACATTATTCCAACAAAATTGAAAATTAAACATTTCTCAAATAATCTGTTAGATCAGTATCAATACCTTGTTAGATCGACATCAATATCTTGTTAGATCGACATCAATACATTGTTACAATTGTTGTTGGTCATTAGTAACTCTATAATGCATTAGATTATTATGTTTTGTTATGATGAAAGTTTATTTAGAGTTCCTTAGTGTTCGGATTTAGGTTAATCGGGTTCGGGATTCGGGTCAGGTCGATATCTGACACCATGTTTATGTTGTAGTCAAAGGATTGGTGATTTCTCCTCCAGCAAGATGGGACTTTTGGCTGTCAGCAATGATTTGCTAATAAATTCTTCTGCATTGAGGCTAGACAGGACGGAAAGGCATCAGTTTAGCATATGGGCCAGGTGTTGTATCTTATGAGTCATGATCTTCTATGAAGAGCCTCTTCATTGTATACCAGAGACTTAAGAGAGTTGGTTCTAGTAGGTGGTGAGTATTCTGCTTGATCAGGGTAGTTATTTGTGTAAAGTTTTCCCCTTTTTTTCCCCTGATGATCATAATCTGGAGTTGGCACATGTGAATATGAGATAGAGGTTCACAGTAGACATGTCTGAGGAATATTTAATGTAATTGATGATAAGTGCTACTAGTTGTTGACTTCAAGAATGTGGTTTTTTGGGGGGCTTTCCTAAGCCATATTTTCTTGTTGGCAAAAATCAGGGCTATACAAAGCATATCAAAACTATGCAAATAACTCACTCAGCTAGTCTAATCTACATATAACTCACCAGACCCAGGCAAAGAATAAACCATTCCGAGGAAGCAAAAATCATTTTCCATTTTGTTTAAAAAATCGTATTGTCATCTGTTCTATGTTGGGGCTTTTATAAAACCCGTTTGCTGACAAAAAAAAACTGTTAATCAGTGCCTTTTTGGGTAAGAGTTTAACAAGGTTACATAAACTTCAATGATATCATGGGAATTGAGGAAGGTGAGAAAGATGTGATATCCAGAGAAAGGGGGGTAAGATCGCCCATAGTCCTAATAGTTGAACATTTTGGTATTTTTACCAAGTCAATCCTAATACTTCCAGATTTTTTATGTCAGTCATAAAATTTCATGATTTGCTCAATTAGTCCTAAAAGTTACAACGAATCTTTATAATAAGTTCTAAAACTTTTGCAGGGTTAGGCCTAAAAGGAATATTCCTTTCTTTCTTATGCTTTCTTCAAACTTTTAAGCTTTTGTCACTTTTACCCTATAATTTTAGAAATTGTTCTTTAGTCTGAAGAAGTTAGAGTTTGCTCAATATTCTTCAACTTTCTTGTTTTTTGAAATTTCAAAATTATTTTCAAAGGTTCTGGTGATTATCACCCAAGTCGCGTTTCTCCGTAAGACTCAGAGAGAGAGGCAGTAAGGAGTAAAAAGTTCGTTGACAGATAACATTAAAACTTTGAAATTAAGATTGTTCTTCAATGGCTGAAATTTTTAGGAATTTGACAAAATCTACTTCTAAAAGGTTTAAAGAAGGATAGTCTAAAGAAAAAAGAAAAGTGAAGAATGCTCAAGGCTTAATCATCCGAGATATTTAAAAAAGTTTGAGGAATTGGAATATCCCAAGAATTAACAAGTTCGAAGTTTATCGAAAGGGAACTTTTGAACTTAGAACTTCATATGTCATTAAAACGGTAGGAAGAACCGTTCCAATAATGGAAGATCACAATTTTGAACTACTGTTCAAATACATGATAGAAGATCATTTGAAAAATCATTACAACTATCTGCATGCTGGATTAGTTCAAATTGCTTTAAAACCTCTAACTTGGAATGGTTTAAACACTTCGGTTGTTATTGCTTTGAGAAATTAAAGACATAACAAGTTTACTGATTCTTTGTTAGGTATGGTAGAATCTAGTCTTTATGATGGACCCATATATTTTAATTGTCATCCTAATTTTACGGCGTTCTTAAAATATCCACATATCATGAAAGTATTATCTGCAAATATACTCACTTCAGGATTTGATATGTTATAAGGATCTCAGAATTTAGCCCTTGTATACAGAATTTATTACAAGGTGATGACAACTCAGATTGAGCCAAAGGCTTTAGAATTTGATACAAAGGGTGAAACCCTTTTAATTCAAGCTAATACTGAGAAAACTAATGTTGTTCTTCTGAAGCCCGTAAAATGGAGTGATATTCGTCTACCTGAAATATGGGTAATACATAATGAAAAACCGGTTAAACCGCTGAGAACAACAGAAGTAGAAAGAATTTGAAAATAGAGAAGTCGAGATAAAATTTGGAAAAGATAGGATAACTAGAATGATCAACTTTTCAGAAAAACCTCCTAGAATTCCTACTAGGGCTTCATGTTCACATGTGCCAGAGACAAAATATGAGAAAACTATGATGGTTTAAGAAAAGATTTTGGATCGTAAGAAAATACGATCAAAAGAAAATGGTTTGCTGATAAATATACCAAGGAACAAAGAGGGAAAATACAAGGACATTGTTATAAAAGAATTAGACAGACTAAAACCAACTTAAAGTTCTTTGAGTGGTTTGTTCCAAATTTTATCAAAAGCGATGGAACAACTTTGGCTGTGCTAGAAGAAACATGAAATACTCACAAAGTCAAGGAAGGAGAAGAGGTAAAAGATGTAACTACTAGACATCCTCCTTTTAAGATAATTGTTTTGGAAGAACAGGCCGTTGCCTCACCTTTCAAAACCACTTGTAAGGAAGTTAGTTCTAAGCAGGCAGAAACAAAAGATATTCAATCTTTGATTGAAGAGAATAATTACACAAATCTTTATCTACAATCGTTAGCGAAGCAAATGTGTAGAATTAAGGATAATAAAATATCAGAACAAGTAGGAAAACTTACTATCAAAGATAATAAGTAGAAAGGTCCTCAGATTAATGTTATTAAAGAAGAAGTTTCCAGAAAAGAAGACCAACTCTCTACTGAGACTCCTCAGTTTAATAAAATCAAAATGGAAAGAGGAGGTCCTTCAAGGGTATGGAATGTCTCACATCCATACACCAGTAAACCATCTCCGGTTAATATAAGGCAAAAAAAAATTTGGCTGTCTGATCCGTTTGTTTCTTATAGAGGAGATAAATTAAGAGAATGAAATATTGATGGTCTTTCTGAATATCAAATATCCCAGATTATTCATCATATGATAATGTATGTGACAGCAATCAGAAGTACATCCACAAACCCATCTGATAAACAAGTTGCAGAAATGATAATCTCTGGATTCTCAGGACAACTGAGAAATTGGTGGGATAAGTGTATGTCAGAACAAGCTAAGCATAAATAAGAAATGTTGAGAAAGAAAATTCAGGAAGAATAAACCTGAATATTTTAGAAAAAATGATTATAAACAATCAGTTTGTTGGAAATGTGGAAAAATAGGACATTTCCAAAATAAATGTAGGACTAAACAGAAAATAAACTCTCTTGCAATTGATGAAGGGTTTAAAGCAAAATCTTATGCAGATTATGCTAAATAGTGATTCAGGAGAAGATTTAATTGAAAAATATTCGGAAAGCTCAGAGAGTCCAAATGAGCTTAATGAAATAGACTCAAGTAGTGAACATAGTCAAGAATCTGATAACAGTTGTGATTCTAAGTGCCAATGCGAGTCATGTGATATTCAGAAGGCATTTGGAAAATTAGAATTAAATATGAAAATAAATGCTATTACAGAGAAAGACGAAAGAATTCTGGAAATAGGAAGAAATATAGAAGATCCGGATATAAGAAAAGAAATTCTTTTAAAGTATCTAGAAAAAATAAGCATTCAAGAGCAAGAAACTCCAAAATGGCAAAAGAAGAAGCCAGATTGGAAAGAATTGAATAAATCTCAGATTTATAGTTTTAATGAGATATTAAATAGAGTTGGCCAAGCAAAAATAAACTATAGAGAATCTGTGGTCAAAGAATTAAAAACTGAGCTTCATCAAGTTAAGAATGAGGTAAAAAATCTCAGAAGAAAGATTGATATTTTAGAATTGTAAGGGATGGAGAATTATTCCCAAGAAGGTGACAATGTCATCGAAGATTTAAATGAATTCAAAGATCAGAAGAAAAAGGGGATAATGCTTGAAGAAGAAGAAGAAGAAGAAGAAGTAGAAATAGCTATCAAATTACCTCCTCAGAATTACCACTTCAGATAAATGAGATTGAGTATGTACCTAATCAAAGGTATACTAGTCTGATTACTCTGAAGGTTGAAAAACATTTTGGGATCACAACTGCCATGTTAATTGATTCAGGGGCAGATAGAAATGTGATTAAAGAAGGATTAATTCCTTATAAATATTTAGAAAAAAAACTTTTGATTACATCATGGCAGCCAATAAGCATGTAATGCCTATGAGATTTAAATTAACTCATGTTGATGTCTGCAATGAGGAGATATGTATCTCACAGCATTTCACAGTGCTTGCCCAGACAAACCAATATGTAATTCTTGGAACACCTTTTCTTAGTGCTATCACGCCTTATAAGGTTGACAGAAATAGTTTGATTACCAAGAAATTTGGAAGAAAAATAATTTTTAAGTTTGCTGAACCTCCTAGGACCAGCTTACTTGAAGAAATTATTGTCAATTTGAATAATAGGCAAGAAACGCTAATGAGTCTCTAAGAGGACATTAGACACAAAAGTGTCAAGGAGAAAATAAAGACTCAACAAGTTCAAAAACAAATTCAGACTTTTAGAGAAGTTCTGAATAGAGAATTTTGTGCAGATATTCCCAATGCTTATTAGGAAAGGAAAAAACATATTGTTAATCTACCTTATGAGACAGAATTTGAAGAAAGAAACATATCCACTAGATCAAGGGTCATTCAATTGAATGAAGAATTAACAGTCCATTGTAAGAAGGAAATACAAGACCTTCTTGATAAATGACTGATAAGAAAGAGTTCTTCACCATGGAGTTGCTCAGCTTTTTGTGTTAATAAAAATGCAGAAATAGAAAGAGGACTTCCCAGATTGGTAATCAATTATAAACCTCTTAACAAAGTGTTAAAATGGATTAGATATCCAATACCTAATAAAAAGATCTCTTGTCAAGATTTTACAGTTCCACTGTGATGTGATCACACCGGGGGTTGTATGATCACGAGCTCGGATCTAGCTCGATGGAGGCGGTTTCCAACGGAGTGGAAACGATAAACAGAGGAGGAAACGAAGAACACAAAGTCGGCCAAGGGAACCTCCTCACTACGAGGTGAGGCAATGCCCTTGAAAATGCCTGGGAAAGGAAATGGAACCTAGAACCTTTTGATTACTAGATTAAACAATGCTAGGTATTATATTGGATCCTCTTGCAATGGATCACTAATGGAATGGTGGAGCAAGATTTGAGACACAAGAAGAACAATATGGCCGATTCGCGGCGGATATGTGTTCTTACAATATATGAGTTCTAGGGTTACAATGGTTACAAGTCTTCCTTATATAGGGCGGAAATGCAAGAAGGAAAGAGCTTGACTTGACTGGGGAACCACCTTCCTCGAATTATGGTGGGTGAAGCGAGAGGTGGCAGATGATGTGACATTGTAGGCTACCTGCTCTGGCGGCTTCCATTTCACCAGAAATTGTAGTTGGCGGGAAAGGGAGAAAGGGCCTCGGCATAAGTTGAAGGGTTCGCCTGACTTGCGTATGGAGGCTCCTTCAGGTTGGCGAACACCTGGGGCTTCGCTGGCATCTGAAAGTGTGGCACAGGGTCTTCGCTGATGACCATGGGCTCGCGGGAGGAGCCATGGGTTCGCAAAGGGACCATGTGTCCGCGGGAGACGCCATGGGGTCGCGAAGGGCCATGGGTTCGCCAATGGCCATGAGTTCGCCATAAGGTCCATGGGTTCGCCAGGAACCATGGGTTCGCCAGGAACCATGGGTTCGCCAGGGACCATGGATCCGCCAATGGCCATGGGTTCGCCATAAGAATCATGGGTTCGCCACGGGCCATGGGCTCGCCAATGGGGCTTCGCAAACACGGTTTCGTCTGGGAACTTGACCTTAGCTCGAAAGATGCGCACAGGGACCTCTCCTGGAGTTCTTGTAGGCGTGGCTTATCCTTGGGGCTTCGCCAGTGCCCTAAGTGTCGCTTCCTCCTCTTCCGAGCCTTCGCCAAGGGTCTTTTAGACCCTCTGGAGGATTGGTTCCCCTTTATCACAAAAATGGGGCTGATGTCCACATCATACCCTCCCTCTTGAAAAGAATCCGTCCTCGGATTCATAAGGACTTCATCCCTACAAATCTGAAAACACCACAACGAACTTGAAGAGGTATTAGGGGTTAGTGGACCAAAACCAAGTGGATGTGCCCATATCAAAAATGGGATTGTAAAGATTCTAATACGTATTATGTTCAACGACAAAAGTCTAAATGAATTTAGGATACTCTTCCATTCACTTAGACAAAGGGGCATAATGTGGGGATGCCCTCGGCTTATTACATACATGGCTAGGTGATGAGCATTCTTATACTCGAAACACATGGTACCTAGCTCATGGATAGCAAACAAGGAAGCACTAAGTTGGGGCAAGATGAACAATCCGTTCTTTCTTGCTCCTGTGCCATGAAAGCACACAAGTGCCCGATGTCTAAAGCTTTCTTTTGGGCCGAAAACAAATTGAACAAAATAGCATGCAATTTCAACATGATTTCCAAACAAATTATTTTTACATGTATCGGGGTCATGTATGAGCCTAACCTTAGCAAGTTTTCCTATCACTTGTGACATGCACAACCCATTTACTTTCATCACATAAGCTCGGGTTGGTTCATTAAATTTAGCGCATGTCATGATCATGGTTCCATCAATACTCGCATCATAAATGTATGTGTGCTCCCTAGCTAAAGTAGGTATGCACCTAACATTCCTAGCACAAATCATTTCATGATCACAAAATTTCAAAGTTTCATCACTAAGATGAAATGATATGTTACCTCTCCCCAAGTTAGGGGAGGGAGGATCCTCCTCTGAAGTCAAGGCTCCTTCTTCCGTTTGTAAACAACCCAAGGTTCCTTTGTCTTCAATCCCTTGCGCAATCAAAGAAGAACAACAATCATTAGAAGATTTAAGCGTTAGTCCTTCATTGATCTCGGTTGAAAGCTTGGGTGCTCCACTCTCTTCACTTTTTTGGCTTTGAAGAGCTTTTTTCTTTCTTTTCTCTTTCTCTCTCTTTTTCTCACTCTCACACCATTCTTTCACAAGACCTTCCATTTGTGAAACTTCATTTCTTATTTCCTTGAAATCCTTTCTCAGCTCCTCGAAATCTGCTCTAATTTCTCGAGTGAGATTTCCCAAAGGGACTAGTTCACAAGGAGGATTCGGGTTCGCACTTGGAGAAGGGGGTGAGTAGGCTCTTGCAGGTGTGGCATTCCTTTCGGGTGTTAAAGTGGGGTAGTATGTGGGACTCCGATTTGAGCTATGCGTGGTGGAAGGTCTCGACCGATGGGTAGGGGTTGGGGCCAAGTGTGCTATGGGGGTTTGGGCGCCATACCGCCGCCTCATCACACTTTTCAAGCGGTCCCAAGGGGTTATGAATTCTAACCCTCGATCGCTCCTCTTTGTGGCGTATTCACACCACCAATACCAAGCTTCACCTCTTAGCATCTCAATAGCTATGTCAAGCTTCTCAAGTCCATTAGCACCACTTTTGGCAAAGAATACCTCAAGATGGTGTTCCCATGATTCGAACCCGAAAGGGTCATCATCCCTCGAAACTTAAGGGTTCGCGCCATTTGTATCCCTACACACTTAAACAATAATGTCAGTACCACTCATTTCCTCACGTGTATGGTTGGCCTCTCGTTTGTGTTTAGGGACACACTCAGTACCACTCCTCTCTCGTGTTTAGAACACAAGGGTTCTCACAAGTTTCAAAACTTACCACCAATCTATGATTAAGATCAAATGCAAACACGCAAAGAATATCCAATAAAATCTTAGCAAGATCCGAAATAAGTAACGTACAAAGCTCTAGTTACTTGAAACTAGGGTTTTGAGGTTGGTTGGTGGTTGAAAGAAGTTGGGAGTGATATAGAAAAGGCTTTTCACAAATACAAACATTATAAGTTCAGGTTTTGAAACTATTTTCGATCTGTGAGTACTGTTCACTTGAGTTTCGTGATGAACTCTCCAAGAACACTTATGAACTTTTCCCAGAATTTATGAACTGGTTTGAATCTTTCTTTTATGCAAACTCTTGTTCTTTTGCACACAGGGAAACACTTTTCCTTTTCAAATCCGAAATCACTCACAGTTTCTTAAACCTTTCAAGAACTTCAAACAAGGATAACAACTATTCGGTTTCTCTCAAGAGATCATTAACCGAAAACTTTTCTTCAAGTTTCGAAAGAAAACAAAAGGTTTTAACTTGAAGAAAATCAAACAAACAACACGGTATGATACCTCCGACAAGCGCTTTGGCTCTGATACCAACTGATGCGATCACACCGGGGGTTGTATGATCACGAGCTCGGATCTAGCTCGATGGAGGCGGTTTCCGGCGGAGTTGAAACGATAAACAGAGGAGGAAACGAAGAACACAAAGTCGGCCAAGGGAACCTCCTCACTACGAGGTGAGGCAATGCCCTTGAAAATGCCTGGGAAAGGAAATGGAACCTAGAACCTTTTGATTACTAGATTAAACAATGCTAGGTATTATATTGGATCCTCTTGCAATGGATCACTAATGGAATGGTGGAGCAAGATTTGAGATCCAAGAAGAACAATATGGCCGATTCGCGACGGATATGTGTTCTTACAATATATGAGTTCTAGGGTTACAATGGTTACAAGTCTTCCTTATATAGGGCGGAAATGCAAGAAGGAAAGAGCTTGACTTGACTGGGGAACCACCTTCCTCGATTTATGGTGGGTGAAGCGAGAGATGGCAGATGATGTGACATTGTAGGCTACCTGCTCTGGCGGCTTCCATTTCCCCAGCAATTGTAGTTGGCGGGAAAATGGGAGGAAGGGCCTCTGCATAAGTGGAAGGGTTCGCCTGACTTGCGTATGGAGGCTCCTTCAGGTTGGCGAACACCTGGGGCTTCGCTGGCATCTGAAAGTATGGCACAGGGTTTTCGCTAATGACCATGGGCTCCCGGGAGGAGCCATGGGTTCGCAAAGGGACCATGTGTCCACGGGAGACGCCATGGGGTCGCGGAGGGCCATGGGTTCGCCAATGGCCATGAGTTCGCCATAAGGTCCATGGGTTCGCCAGGGACCATGGATCCGCCAATGGCCATTGATTCGCCATAAGAATCATGGGTTCGCCACGGGCCATGGGCTCGCCAATGGGGCTTCGCAAACACGGTCTCGTCTGGGAACTTGACCTTAGCTCGGAAGATGCGCACAGGGTCCTCTCCTGGAGTTCTTGTAGGCGTGGCTTAGCCTTGGGGATTCGCCAGTGCCCTAAGTGTCGCTTTTTCCTCTTCCGAGCCTTCGCCAAGGGTCTTTTAGACCCTCTGGAGGATTGGTTCCCCTTTATCACAAAAATGGAGCTGATGTCCACATCACACTGTATTCTCTAAATTTGATATGAAATCTGGATATTGACAAATCCAGATCGCAGAACATGATAAATATAAAATAGGATTTACTGTCCCTTTTGGATATTATGAATGGAATGTGATGTCGTTCGGATTAAAGAATACACCCTCAGAGTTCCAGAGAACGATGAATGAAATCTTTAATCCATATAGCTCTTTCACTATTGTTTATATTGATGATGTGTTAGTGTTTTCACAATCGGTTGATCAACATTGAAAACACTTACATAAATTTATGAAAATAGTTGAAGAAACAGGATTAGTGGTATCGACAAACAAAATGGAACTGTTTCAAACAAATGTTTGATTTCTCGGACATATGATATATAGAAGTACTATAAAACCTATTGACAAGTCAATAAGTTTTACAGAAAAAATTCCTGATGAAATCAAGGAAAAGAAACAATTACAGAGGTTTTTAGGTAGCTTAAATTATGTCTCAGAATTCTATAGAAATATGGCAAAGGATTGCAAACCTCTGTTTGATAGATTAAAGAAAAATTCTCCAGAATGGGGAAAAGAACAAACACAAACAGTAAACTTGTGAAAAGAAAAGTTAAAAAAATCTCTTGTGTCGCTCCTCCTATTCCTGAAGCTTACAAAATTGTTGAAACAGATGTTAGTGAAATAGGATATGGAGGAATCCTAAAACAAAGGATGGATGGGAAAGAAAGATTGGTAAGATTCACATCAGGAGTCTGGAATCAAGCACAACAGAACTATGCTACAATAAAGAAAGAAATATTGGCAATAGTTCTTTATGTCACAAAATTTGAAGAAGATTTATTAAATCAGAGATTTCTAATTAGAACTGATTGTAAAGCAGAAAAAAGTGTGCTGCTTAAGGATGTTAAAAATTTCGCGTCTAAACAAATATTTGCTAGATGACAATCAATTCTAGCTGTGTTTGATTTTGATATTGAACATATTGATGGAGCAAAAAATAGTTTGCCTGATTTTTTGACCCGAGAAATTTTGCAAGGAGGACATGGGAAAATCCAAGAATGATGTCAAAAGAAACATAGAAGAAGATCTCCATGAAACTTTGTTCCATAGAAATGATCCTATGGATCTAGAAAACCAATCTTCCCAGGAAGGAAGTCAGTATGCTCCCTATCTCCAAATAGGGGGTCAGGATCCAAATTCAGAGGAACTCTATTAGTTACCTACTGGACAGAAAATAAGGATTAAGAGAGGAGAATCCTCTCATAACAGCAAAATGGCAAAGGATATTGCAACGAACATGCTCCTACACTACCTCTTTCTCCTAGAGAATTAAAGAGAGGAAGAGCATTCCCTTACCCATATCCTCATGCTTATTGCAAGGATAATAAGTATTTTGAAGGAACTCTGGTTCCTAGAATGAATGCAAAAACCCAGGATATTACCCTTTTTTCTCGAGTAAATTCCGCGTACAGTCCCATTTTAAGTTTCGGTGACCTATTTTAGTCCCGTTTTAAGTATTTGAGTCAATCGAATCCCATTTTTTGAATTCGTGACCTAATGAGGTCCTTTCCGTCCACCCCTTCCGTTTTCTTGGACGGAAAGCTGTGAAAAGTCGAATTTGCCCTTAGTGTGTCTGAGTTGTCAGCTGAGGTGGATATAAAATCCGAAAAATCCGAAAAAATAGGAATAAAATCCGAAAAATCCAAAATAAAATCCGAAAAATAGGAATTAAATCATATAAATAGGAATCATATAATTACATAATTATCATATAATTATATTTCTGAAAAATCTGATAATAATTAAATAATCCGAAAAATCCAAAATAAAATCATATAATTATATAATTATCATATAATTATATATCCGAAAAATCCGATAATAATTAAATAATCCAAAAAATCCAAAATAAAATCATATAATTATATGATAATTATATAATTATATGATTTTATTTTGGATTTTTCGGATTATTTAATTATTATCGGAGTTTTCGGATATATAATTATATGATAATTATATAATTATATGATTTTATTTTGGGTTTTCGGATTATTTAATTATTATCGGATTTTTCGGATATATAATTATATGATAATTATATAATTATATGATTTTATTTTGGATTTTTTGGATTATTTAATTATTATTGGATTTTTCGGATATATAATTATAATATGATTCCTATTTATATGATTTAATTCCTATTTTTTCGGATTTTATTTTGGATTTTTCGGATTTTTTTTCGGATTTTATTCCTATTTTTCGGATTTTATTCCTATTTTTTCGGATTTTTCGGATTTTATATCCACCTCAGCTGACAACTCAGACACACTAAGGGCAAATTCGACATTTCACAGCTTTCCGTCCAAGAAAACGGAAGGGGTGGACGGAAAGGACCTCATTAGGTCACGAATTCAAAAAATGGGATTCGATTGACTCAAATACTTAAAACGGGACTAAAATAGATCACCGAAACTTAAAATGGGACTGTACGCGGAATTTACTCCTTTTTTCTCTATGAATTCCTCTAGAGAAAAGAGAAATGGAAAGAGAATTCTTCTCTCCTGTAGAAAACAAAGATGTCAAAGCCTTGACTCCTTCAGAAATAGCAAAAAAATACTGACCTAGAGATAGACATCCAGTACGAGAGTTTCATCCCATCAGAAAATATGAATACTTTGAATTAATTCTCCTAAAAACAAGATCTACGGAGATAGAACACAAGAACAAAAATACAAAATCTCCTAAAGGAAGGTATTTCAGGGAAATAGGGATTTCTAAGCTGGATGTCCTAAATGTATGGATTCCAGAAGAATGAGGAGTTCTTCATTCTAGAAAAAGGTTTTTATTTGGAGGATATATCAACCATGCTTATACCTATTGGCACTATATCCAAGCATGAGAAGAAGTCTTTAATATCCAGAATTCAGAACTGGGACATTTTTGGCTAATCATCTTTAAAACAGACTAGATAAGATTTACAAACTGGTTTCACCACTAGTTTGAGAAAAGAGGTTTATTCTCAGAACAACTTCCAGATGCTGTCAGAGAATCTTATGATAAATTTGTTGAGTTCAACAAGCAGAAATCTCGAAAAATGATAATCCTTTATTCTGAATTTTATTTCTTGGTCATTTATCGAATCTCATGGATTGTTAAATGACACTATGAAATAAATCAAGAAAAATATGTTCCCTTCTTAGAAAGAGTATGAGTTTCTCATTGGTGGGACAAATGTGTTATAAATGCTTATCTCATAAAAAATATCACTCTCAAGAGAATTGGTCTGTCTGAACTCTTGGAGGAATAAAACATTGATGCAGTTCTTGAGAAACTTTACTCTGGTTCAGAGTTAGCAGACATCCCATTAGAAGAGATGAAGGATAAGCTAATGAAGTTAGCTTTCAAAACTGTCAAAGAACAACTGGAAAAGGGCGGGCCTAACCAAGGATCATCATCCGGTTTACCATCATAATGGCAGACACAACCATGTGAAGAAAAGGAAAAAAGCATTAGTGGGACAATCACTATTTGTCCACTTCTGTAAAGAAAACCCACTCAACAATAATGCATAATAACTGTAACATTAGTGCATTCCAGCTGTAAAGAAGATAAGGACCTCCCACACAGAACTCTGCCTATATAAGGAGACATCAACAAGTGAAGAAGGCATCCATGAATTGTTACTACAACTTTGTCTCTGCCTTCCCTGTTCATGTGTTGAACATCCTTATACTATTTTCAATATTTTCCTAGTTTAAAGTTTGGTTTGTTCGTGTGTTGCTGTGGTTGGAAGCTTGGTATGCTTAGTGTGTTTTCCCAAAAACCAATGTTTGCTGTAATCATCTGGTACTCACCAGATTACTATAAGTTCATGTTTAATATTTCTAAATCAGTTGTGTGATTCATATCAATATTATTTGTGTTATAATTCATTAACATCTGGGCACAATTGGTATCAGAGCCAGTTCATACACATAATAGTACTTTTAGAACAAGAATGACTTGTTTGAATAAAAACTAAAAGTTTAATGACTGTTTCGAATCTTAGAACTCTACCGAAAGATTGTCTTAAGTTTTAGGACTTAGTTGACAAACTAGACTAAGTTTTAGGACTCATTAAAATTTTTACAAGTTATAAAACTTATTTGAACCTTTAGGACCATTCGTGACTTTACCCTAGAGAATGGGGAGTCTGAGAAGGTTTTGTGGACTTTATTTATGTAGAAAGGAAAAGAAAAAGAAATCATTAATTTGAGTTTCATGTTCCAAATTCAATTTTTTATTCAAATATTTATAAAGTTAAATAGTAAAAAGATTTTCAAAAAAATAAATATTTTGAAAATATTAAAATTATGATTTGCATATGAGTTATTTAATTTTAAATGTTTAAATATTTATGAAAAAAACTATAAATTAGTACTATAAAATAGTAAAAATAAATAGATCAATTATTGGAGTAACAAATACAGTATTAAAACTTGAGAGCAACGAAATGAGGAGTCAAATTGATGATTCGATTGACATCTTTTCATGTCACGTGGTAATTTTTTTTTTTTTTTGGGCAGTAAAAGGAACTGCTGACATATACTCCCTCTATCCTGATTTAATAGATACATTTGACTTTGCTGTTTCAAAGTTCAACGTTTGACTCAAATAATTACTAAGAAAAATGGTGAAAAAAATTCAAAAAAAATATATTAAGAAAATTTATACTTCAAATTATGATATGGATAAGAATTATTAAACTTAAAATGACCAAACACTCATGACATGATGTATCAAATCGGAGCATTTTGTAGAGGAGAAAGATTTCTACCTCTTAAGAATAGTTTATGGAGTAGAGAAGAGAAGAAATATTTATAATTAAGTTAAGGCTTTGGGTGGGCTTGAGGATTTTTATTGATAAAATTCCCTTCACATAAACTGTATCAAGTCAAGTGCTTCTTCCCAGAGTATATGAATTAATGCTTCCATAGGCCAAGGAGTTAATTTAATTTGAACAAATTTATCTCATCACTCGGGTCCATAGCTCAGTGGTAGAGCATTTGACTGCAGATCAAGAGGTCACCGGTTCGAACCCGGTTGGGCCCTGCGTTTTTATGTTTTGTTTTTTTCGTTTTCTCCATCTACGAAAAGTAGCTAGAATGTGAAGTTACTTGTGATTTTTTTTCTTAGCTTTATGGTATTATATACTTTGCATTTCTTTTTATTTAATCTAGGATTTTTTTCAAATTTTTAGACTTTAAAGTTAATAATTTATATGCATGTGAAGTATAAATTTTCTAAATATATTTTTTCTGAATTTTTTAAAACTTGCTATCTTTGTTAAAATTTGAGTCAAACATTGAACTCGTTAGGTGTATAATCTTTCGGGAAGGTAGTATTATATAGCATCCTTTTTAATAGGGGTTTCAAACTTAAGAGGGGAAGATATGTTCATGAGGTGAGAAATTGAAAAATTCACCGTGGATTCTCGTTAGGTGAAAAAATATATATTAGGAGGTTTCAAACTTAGAAGGGTAGATGAGAAATTGAAAAATTACCGTGAATTCTCGTGAGGTGACAATAATAATATTTAGAAACTATTTAGAAACTAGATGTTCATTTATTATTTGCATATAAATTATTAATCTTTAGTTATTAAAATATTGAAGAACAAAAATCATAGATTAAATGTTGAATTCCATTTTTCCACGGTGAAAAACTAATTTTCAAACCTCAAGTGATTTTTGGAGGAGTAAAAAACTTCCAAAATCACTATAACTTGTGGAAGTGAATCACTTCTCATCCTCACCTCCACAAAATGAAGTTTGAAACTCCCTAATATTTACTTCAAATATTGCCACAAAAAATGGGTATCAAATTAGGAGGAGAGCATCTTAAGATAGCCTAGAAAACAAAGAAAGAAAATTTGAATCACTGCTGTGCTAAGCTCCTACTTGTTACCAAAACAACTTTTCATTATTTCTAAATAAACCCTTGCTTCATCTTTTCAAGTGCTGAACTTTACATCTAGTTAACAGGAACGAACAGGCAAGTGCTGAAAAGAAGCTCTTATTTTTCGTTATTTACAAACATCCCCATATAATAATGCCTGTAGCAGCATTGCTCAAGTCTACATCTCAAAACCCAACAACCGCAAATGTGACTGCAACAAACTGCAATCTCATAAATTTCGAGTATTTTTTACTGTAAAAGCTATCCAGTCCAGTATCAGTAGATAAAGCTATGAACTAGCTCCAAATACACGAATCCGTTGTTCAATCGGAACACGGCAGCACGGACAGACTACTTTACCCTTCTTCCCGAAACTGTCGTTGCAGTTTGCGCAGAGAACCTGGTGTGCACAAGGCAGGAAGACGATCGAGACCTCATCTTTCAAACACACTATGCATTCTCTGTTACCATCAACTCCTTTCTCCAAAGAATCATCCATTTTATCCAACTCATGCAGCAACCTGGCAATAGTTCCTCCTTGTGCTCTCGCGCCTTCATTCCTCCCTCCCACTGTGGTATTTGTTTGGTAGTTTACTTCGCTGGATTGGTCGGAGAGTTTCAGACGAGAAAGCTCCTGCTCTAGCCTTTGGAGATCGTCCTTGTGGCGCTGGAAGTCTATCTCTATCTTCAGGCGCAAAGACTCAAGCTTTCTTTTGTTGTTTGCCTCTGCTGCCTCTTTCAGGCGCTGTTCATCCTCCACTTGTGCCATGGCTTGTTCTTTAGCCTTCACCTCCTGCCTCAACTTTGACTGTGAAAGAATATTGCACATGTAAAGCAATTAAAAGAAATGATAATGTCATGAAATAGCTGCACTAGAACGTAGACACACCAAATGCATCTTCAAGCACCATATATGATTAATTACAGAGCAGATTTGATTTTTTTTTCTTCCGAAAGGGAACTGTAATAGTAAAGGTAAGAGATTAAGTGGAGCACTTTCAGCCACCTGAAACTTCCAGGTGCATCCCCCAACTAACTTGCAGAACCATGTATATCAAGCATCCAGCATATTCACCTAGGCTTCAAGAGTGTCTTTTATTGGAATACCATGGCAGAAAAACACAAGTTTTTTCACAAATAAAGCTAATTGGAATACCATGATTCTGCCATTTCATAAAAAGAAGAACACAGTTTAAAGTGTTAAACTAACTTTCGACAATTAATTGACACTATAAACCTCAGGCCACTGACCCCAACATAGTTGGGATTAGAAGTTGTTTGATAATGATGATGATAAAAAAAGACAAACATGAGATATTCCAAGACAAAAGGCCTTGTGTTTTGAAAGAAAGTGGACGACTCTCCAGCTCCAAAACCAATTTACATTTCTTCACCAAACACAGCAAATGACATAAGCCAGTGAGAACTCAAGTGAGTGGAATTGGTCAATAAAAACAATGTTTACTGTAAAGTAAAATTGTAGCCAATACAACACCTTAACACAGTTCATATAAATATTTTACTGTAAACTAACATTGTAACCAATACAACACCTTAACACAGTTCATATAAATACTATCCTAACTGCAAATATCTCTCAGTGTGATTTTACGGAAGTAAATAAAACCATAACCAAAATGGCCATTAGTAGCCTAGATCAATAAATCAAAGATGAGACAAGTTGCTAACATTAATGGTTCAACAATATTACTGTCTTCGATAGAGATCACTGACCACCTCCTACGACAAATAGTCAAATCCCCATGCTAAACCTATATCTTTCCTTATCAGCTCATCTACAGCATGTCAATTTTAATATACCATTGCATTTACAGTTAAGGTATGTGCAGTATGGCAAGAAGCATATGACTTATGAGATTTACAGAGACAACAAAGAGAATCTACAGCAAAGCTTTTTTGCTCTACTGATAACAGATGAATAATCAATTTCTATAGAAAAGAATAGCAGTTCTAACGGCAGTCTGCTCGCCTTAAGATACCACAAATGTACCTCAAATTCCTTGGTTTCCTTCTGTAGCTTGGTCAAGCATTGTTGTAGCTCCTTAAGCTTCTTGTTTTCATCAGCAATCTCTTCCTGCAGCTTAGTTTTCTGCTTTTCCCAAGCCATGAGTTTCTTCAGCCACTTCTTCTCCCTTTTAGCAACCTGAAGACAAGTTGTAACTGATTCAGATGCACTCAACTTCGCAGCCTCCATCTCTGCTCTGATCTCTGCATTCTCAGTCTCGAGACGTCTCACTGCTGCATTTGCTCTGTCCACCTGAACACTAACTTTCCTCAAAGCATTCTCCATCTCAGACAGCCTTTTCATGGTTGAATCATCCAATGTCGGTTTTCCTTTTTTCATTCTTTGGGTCTCTTCCCTATCCATCCTCAAAATTTTAAGCTCAGTTAGGTCATTACTGAGCTTTCTCGCAGCTTGCATCGCCTTCTGATGAGCCCATTCTTTCCTCTCCTTCACTTGCTTCTCAAGATCCTTAACCTGATGAAGCAGTGTTACAATCATCTCATCCTTTTGGTCTTCACCAACTTGCTCCAAATTCTCACCAATGTTCAGTTCACGGAATTTACTCAATACTGAATTAACATCTTGGCTTTTTGAATTATTGGTCTCATCAGATTTCTGAGCAGGAACCTCGCTCTCTGGCACTGCAGGAGTTGCATCCGCAATCGGCAGTGCACTCACACAAGCTTTACTCTGGGTTTGCACTTGTTTCGAGTTTGCCCGGAAGCCAGCTGCAAACATTGCAACATTTCTTTTCAACAACGACTTCATTGATGGTGAAAGATTAAATCTCTTGGGGCACTCAATATCCTTATGCAGTGACATTTCAGCGCTATAGGAAAGAAAACCATTTACAGAAAATTCAGACCCAGTTCCATTTCTGAATCCCCAACCACCATGAAACTTGCAAAGTGCAGGCAACACGATACCAGGTTCAGCATTCCCAATACTATCAACACTGTTCGGGATAGGGATAGAACCACCACCAGCCTGTGAAGGAAGACCTGGAAGCTCCATAGCACTAGCCCTACCAACATGGAGATCACTCAGCAGCAAACACCACATGGCATAACCTTTACTCAACTGTGGCTTGAGTTGCTGCAACAGACACACCATACCAGTAAGAGAGTGTTCCTCCAACTCCCTCAGATCCGAAAAATCGAGCTCAGACTCTTCCGAATTCTCATTACTACTACCACAACCACCATTCAAGTAAGACAAGGAATGATGCAAGATATTAGTTAGAACATCCATCCCACCGTAGCAATGCCCATTTCTCAAAATGGCCTTCAACGCAGCATCTTCATCATAACCTAGAGCTACAAGCTTAGAAATAGCCTCATTATACACAAACTCGAGGTTCTTCAACAGAACCTCCTCCAACTGCTCGTCGGTACAGAAACCAGACCCATGATCATCCGAATTAGGGTTTTGGGCAGAATCGTTGAGACCCAGATAACAACTCAAGGGCTTCAGACCCGAGTCGAGGATGGATGCTTTGTCGAGGAGACAACAAGGATCAAATTCGGGTTTCGCGGATCGCGTCCGCCTGGCCGTCCGGATATGCTTCTCTCTGACGGTGCAACCCATTCCGGAATGCAGAAAAACACGAAAGCTTCAAGAAACCCTGAAATAAAACCATTGCCAAACATTTAAAGATTGTAAGGAAGATTTGAACTTGACGCAAATAATCGAAGACTGGGAATTCAAAAGAGAGAGGGAATAGAAAATACAGATATGAAAGCAGGAAGATGGATTGGTTCTGTTTAGGCGCAGGAATGTGCAGCTTGTAGTTGATTTTGTGAAGGAGGAGAAGGGAGGAGGAGGAAGACGAAGAGGAGGAGGTTCTCACTTCCAACCAAGTTAATGTAATTTCATTTTGCGAGAAAGGTTAAAATTGCCACCAATTTTCAAAATTTTATAAGTTTTACACAAACCTTTTTTTGAAGATTAAATTGTCATCAGCCTTTCATTTAAGGGCAAAATTGTTACTAAAGATGATGATAGATGTGCGTGGTTTAACGGAGCCGACAGCTATCTATGTGGAATGATTGTGTGAATCAATATTATCTGACTCATTTGAAATTGGGTATTTATCGAGGTCCAAAACACGTTTCTAAGGTTTGGTGGAAATCTGATGTTAATAAAATTGGAGAGATAGAGATCTGGCCTAGCGTAAGTCGCTCCAAGAAATAAGTTTTGTTGGAAATTTCCGTCAATCACCATTGCCAATGACCTCTGATTGCGGTGATGATAATTTTGCCCATGCCACGAATTGTAGCTGTGGTGAGAAGCTGAAGATGAAGACTTTTTACACCTCCAAGACCCGAAGAAGGTTTCTTATGTGCCCGACGGAGGTGAGTCTTTTAAATTCACAGATTTTGAATATTGGCTGATGACACGTACGTCAGTCATCCTCTTTAGTGGCTTTGATGGCAATTTAACCCCCTAAAAAATATTTATGGTAAAATTAGAAAATTTTAAAAGATGGATGGCAATTTTGCTCTTTCTCCCTTTCATTTTATTCTCTATTTATTTATTTTTGTTAAATTTAACATAACCAGGAAATGATGTAATGAACACTTTATTCCTTAATTTCTAAACTTCTTTAAAAATTATTTCGAGGTTTGGCGAAATATAGAAAAATTTATGAAGGTTAACCATTGTTAAAGATTCTGTTAGATTAATTATAAAAAAAATTGTATTGTAAACTTTTTTTTAACTTTAATAAATCTACCTATTTATTTCAACTTTATACAATTTCGCTAATCCCTCCCATCCTCATCTTAACATTTGTTGGACTTGGACCACTGTCAGACCACCAACAAGTAGCTAGGCGCGAGCCCAAGGTCACAGACGCTCCAGCAAATAAATCACCGAACATTTGAAATTCTACCAATTTCGCCACTCCCTCTGATTTTCGTTGATGTTTCATGTTTCAAACTGAAGAATGACATAGATTCAGTGTAAAGATAAATCTAAAGTGTCTCTAAGTATTCGATTAAAAAACACACACATTAAGAGAATACCACGTCATTTTCTCTTACCTTAATCACGCTTTGACTTCCCATTTGATATTCTTTCAACATGTTTTTATACTCAGACACTCGGAGGCACTTTAGGCTTAACTTCCAGCTCAATCTACTTGATTATTCCACCTAAAACAACATAAAAAATCAGACAATGTGGTTAAATTGGTATAATTTCAAAAGTTCAATGGTTTATTTGGTCGGATAAAAAGCTTAATGGCCGATTCGTGACGGGTTTGATGTTTAGCTCTACCTTGACCATTAAAAAAACTATCCAAAAACGCTACATCTAGTGAAAACAACTATTCTTATGAATAATTGCCTTATAAATCATTTGCACATTTTTTTTAATTAAAACTATTAGTTGATCATTCTTTTAAATTAAATTACTTCACTTGTTCCACAAAACTTGATATGCATACTTTTTT
This sequence comes from Stellera chamaejasme, assembly GCA_024586325.1. NCBI lineage: Eukaryota > Viridiplantae > Streptophyta > Magnoliopsida > Malvales > Thymelaeaceae > Stellera > Stellera chamaejasme. Next base: position 55,381,812 of record CM044981.1, on the reverse strand, counting down.
TATACCAATTATATGGTGCACATATGTGTAGGTACACATAGCAATATATAGAGAAAGTATGTAGGGATAATTTAGACATTTAGTATTTTTTAGTGGATTTGGGCTGAAACTGTTTTGTAAATTAGGCATCTAATCTACTATGTGTACCTACACATATGTGTATCATATCAAGACTCCTTTTTTGACGCCACACAAAGATAACTATGTTTCCTTTTATGAATCCTTTCACCTACCTCTTTGCCTTTTACATTCAATTCTCTTTCTCACCAAATTTTTTTTTGCATCTTATATGCATATTCTACCGGTAGAATAGTATTTGAGCTCAAGATCTCCACTTGTATTATTAGAGTTTAAGTAATTAAGCTAGAGGTTCAGTACACTTTCTTATTATCCTAAACCTTCTACAAACCTAAAAAGATAACAATGGCTTTTAGGGTTTCGGCAACCCTGTGGCGTTGACACCATCATCGTTCACAAGAAAAGGCTTGTAGGGGCTGGTTTCATCCCATTCTTTCTCTTTCTGTTATTGATGCTTCCCCGATTGCTGGGGTTCTTGGAGATTTTCGCAATCAATTTTGGAGTAAGCTTTTATGGAGACCTTGTTTGTGCGTCCAAGAGAGGGCTTTCACCGGAGGGGCTTCTTTCGTTGAGGGGAGGCGCCGCTTTGTCGGGGATCGTCGAACTAGCGTTGCTGGTTGGCGCTTCCACTGGTCCGACCGTCATTCAAAGAGTCAAAGATTTGGTGCGCCGGTCTCTATCCTTGTGCGCATCTGTTGTTGGTCCGACCAGGCTCCGTCGGGGATCAACTTAATTTCAGTACATCAGCCCCTAATGTTGAATCTATTTTGAGGCTATGGTCTGAGTTTTACGAAGATGTTGATTTGGATACAGGCTCTACATCCTCACCTATTGGGTGGTTGGGTTTTTTTGTTGGTAAGATTGTAGTGGTTGCTGGCTTGGGACAGACATGGGTATGGATGCAAGTGTGCCCGGGTACTGGAAGAGGGCCAACACGAGCTGGTGCAGGAAATGGAAACGGCAGGGACGGGCGAAAGCCCACCCTGCTTGGATCAGTAGTTGATGTTGTCCTGAGTGGTTAGGGTATATGGTCCGCCTCTAACACGGCAGTTCTAAAATGGACCTGGTGTATCAGACTATATGTTTCTCAAGCTGGTATGACTTGTCTACTTTGTGGGTGTGGTTAGTTGATCTTGTCTTCCTCCCAGGTGTTTTTGCAGGGAATAGGCTCTTAGCCCATCTGATGAGTTTTGGTGGAGGTGGTCGGTAGCCTCAAGCTCTCATGAGTATGCTGCGGATGATTACCTGTTTGAAGCCAAAAGGCTATTCGGAGGAATTTCTGATCAGTTATTGCTTCTACAAATGCAACTTCTATGGTGACATGGTCTTCATTTTAGTTTGATATTCCTGTTATCTATTTGTTTTAACTTATCTAGTTCTGGACTTCTTGTTTGGTTTTGTTTCTTAGGTTTTGGCTCCCTTGTTGGAGACCCGGAAGATGCTCATCTCAAGCTTCGAGCAACTTTAGTTAATGAGATCCAATCCCCACCCAGTTTGTTTCTCCAGTTTTCAGCTGTTTGCAATTGAATGTTTAATCATTACTTCTAAAAAAAAAGCTTCTACAAACCTTAATCTTCACATCTAGATAAACATGACAGAAACGAAGTATATTAAAAAATTTCCCAATAAGTGATAAATTAGTCAATCAACTTGGGCGCCACAACAAAGTTCAGTGGGTTTTTTTTGCCCATTGGTTTATTCGGTTTCAAATACATCATCCGTCCTAAATTATTTCATCCGTCCTAAATCAATAAAAACACCCTCGCGTATTTTATTGATCAAGAAACAAATGCCTCAACTATTCTTTTATTGATCACAACAACAAAATGCAAGTTCTTCCTCAACTGCTGCTGTTTGGTGTGTCTCAATAGATCAATAGATCAAAACTCTAGGCTCAAAAGATCAAGAAACCTAACAACCATAACATCCAGTTACAAGATCAAAAAACCAAAACCAAAACCAAGGCTATCATAGGTTAGGTGTACATTTTATCCTGCATACGCATTTCCCTTCAATCCAAACTACCAACTGCATGACATTTTTTGAGCAGTTGAGCGACATTAAGGATCCAACCAGAGGTTTCTTGTTGCTGACTTGTAACAGGACACAACAGTCTACTTGTTACGCTTGGCAGCCCGTCTCCCTTGTCCTTTCTTCGGTGGTCCCTTCCCACGACGCTTCAACATTTCAAGTCTGGATAAGCGTCTGCAGCGCAAAAGAGGGGAGAAAATTATTCGGTATAGGAATGCATCCAGAGACATCTTTCTCAAATCTCAAAATGTATGATAATGGAAGTATCAGAAGTCCTCATCATTCTCTAGTAAGAGCGCTGCGTTAGGAAAAGCAGCCTATAGAAAACATTCATACCATAACTTCTGCATGAAGGTGTAATGTGAGGAACTTACGTTCATACCACCAACCCAAACAAAGTGGATAAAGTGCAGATGACCATGATAATGATGCAGTCCAGAAAACACACTCAATGGATGCACTTAAAGATACACAACCAAACTGAATTCTGATGGAGTTCTGAAAGATATCATAACGGCCATACAACGGGTAAACTATTAGTGTAATGAAAACATTACATGGCCACCAAGAGAAACTGCCTAGAAGATTGGAAAGACGTGGCCATGTAATTAAATTATACTACCTCCATCCCACACAAAATGAAACATAAGTCATTTTTTTGGTTGTCTCAGAAAAGTTGAAATGTTCCATTTATGGAAATTTTTTAGCATCACTTTTGCCTCATTACCCTCAATTTCTATTCCCCGGGAAAAAACTTTTATCTTATAAGTCGGCTTTACTTGTTCTCCATCCTCAAGTCAAATGTTTCATCTTTTGTAGGAAGAAGGGAGCATAATACAACAAACTTCTTGTCTTAACAAACTAGTAACAAGGTACAAATAGTCACAGATACAAAAGACCTCTAGCTCCAAAATTACGGTAAGCTTTAATTTGAAGGGAGGATGATGACATGAGGGAAAATATACCACATCTACTTAAGTAATTAACAATACAGAAGAAATCATGTTTACAAAAGAGCTCTGGCAATTATTTTAACATGTAGAAAGAAACACTTGGGAAGATATTTACATTTATGCATACATGACAAGAACTAGATTCATATACAAGCAAGGCAGTACTTATGCACATGTACACATGCACACATGATTGGAAACAAGCACTTACAAGCAGATTGTCACAGAGAAGAGGAGCCTAACTAAACACAATGATGCACATACATGACCCTCAGACATTAAAGGATACACGATCGAGACTCGACAAAATGGCTAGAGTTTTATTCACCCATAAACATGGTAGCAATACTGTTGCTAATGCACAGATTAGAACTTATCAGGTCAGGTTTAGTGTTAAATAATAGGCATTGCCAATGCAATCAGTACAACCATGGAACATGCTAGAAAGATTGAAGACACGCATGCTCAAAACTCGCGTACACGGATAGGAGGAGGCAGGGAGACATACTCTTGCTCTTGCTGTGCCATGACAAGAGGGTCATCATTCTTTATGTCATGAGGGTACCATGCTGCAACATTATCGCCAATGAGTTTCTTGCGCAAGATCTTGTGAGCAGACCTTTGACCGGTTGGATTTAGTATATGGCCAAATATTCTAGCCCTTGCCTCATCCACTCCTCTTGTAACAGCAGCAGCCAAAATGCTCTTTAGCCCACCAGTAGACATCTTTGCTTTATGTTACCAACTGAAGGAGACAGCCACAGAATGGTGGTTAGAGCTCCTAATAAGAAAACCAAGGCTTTTGAATGTCACTAAAATGTTTTTTTTTTCTTCCCTATTTTCTGTTTTGAATTAATATCTAGAAATGTAATGGGTTGCGTCAAGATTACAAATTTTGCAAAAAATTCAACCAACAGCACAACAGAAATGCATCAGAAGTGCCGAACCGGAGAGAAATTTACCTGAGTGATCCTTCCTGCCTACTCCTTCACAGTTGCGCAACCCCCACAGCGGGACACACAAACGGTGCTCGCGGCTGAAGGGGAGACCGAATCGGAGAGAGGTCCTGAATACTTACACCGATTTCGGGTCGGGAGTCGGGACCGTGGAGGTAGACGAAGGCATCAACTCAAATAGCATAGGCCGACAGACAGGCGGAGGCGGAATTGGGTTGGTTGGTTATTAATTTGCAGCTATTTAACTTAAAACTCATTACGAATTTACCACTTAAACCTTTTTTCTGACTAAATAAGCCATTTTAACTAGACAATTTAAACTCATTGTGCGATTTTCACGAATAAAGTGTCCTTATAACCCCATAACTTTAATTTGTGTACTATCATAATTATGTTTTAAGATTTTTTTAGGTGGTAGCGGCTCTATGGTGGTTGCGCCACTGTCTTCTGGTTAGGACTGAATAACGAACCAAGCTCGTTCAAGTTCGAGCTCAAACGAGCCTATTAAACCAAGCTTTCTCGAGCTCAAACTCGAACCTCAGACGTTCGGGCCGAACGAGCTCAGGAGCCTAAACAAGCCTAGTGAATTTACCCATTCACCCCGTAAACTAACTCTTCATAAACCTTCCCTCTTCTCTTTACGTTTCCCACGCCCTTCTTTACGTTTCTCACGCCCTTAATAATTATTATTCTCATTTCTCACTATCCTATTAATTAAATTTCCCAATTCCATAAATATTTTTACCAATTCTCACACCCCATTAATTACCTTCTCATTATGGGGTTTCAAACCTCATGATTTTTAGGTGATAAACAGAGTATTCACTCCAACAAAATTCATGGTGAATTTTGGGTGTTTTTCACTCCAACGAAATTCGGACCTTCGGTGAGTTTTAGAAATGTGAATTTCCAAAACATGAATCACTTGAGTATTTCACCTCCGTCCATCCTCGTCCTACCTGCATCACATCCGTCCACCCTCCTCTCCTTCCACCCTCAGTTCCATGTTTCTCCCCTCATCCGCTCCCTCCCCTCCTTCGACGACGATCCCATCGCGCAGTAGATCTTTGACTTGATCGCCGTGATTTGCGATTCCGCCGACGCTTTTGTAGTTTCAGAGTTCGTCGCTCGAGTTTCCGATTCGCTTTCTTCGGGAGCTTTGACATGGAGCCGTCCGCAATCCTACTAGATCTGATGAAATCAGTGAGGATCAAGAACTCAGGTGGGCTGAAGGACAGAGCGGCTTATCGGATTTGACTCTCCGGAGGTCGAGGAATGGCGTGGTGGCTCAACTGTGGTTGATTGCTGCCTCAAACAACCGATTCGCGGCGGTCTGGCGTCGTCCGACGATTTGAGAAAGCTCGCAAACAATTTGACCGGTGGGCGGCGGCGTGTGATTCTGGTCTATGCCAGCAAACAATTTGACCGACGAAGCGAAGAGGTGGGCGGCGATGACGCCGTTGACCTTCACTCAGACTGAGTCATTCTCTACAGCGAAAATCAGGATCGCGTTCGCCAACGACGATGGCGAATTACGGATCCTCAAACCTCAAACCTCAAATTTCACCATGAATTAAAAAAAATTCACCGTGAATTCATTCACAAATTCGGTGAATCACTCCTCAAATTTTTTTGATGTTTGACACCCCCTATTAATTACTTTCCCCCAATTTCAATTTCCCAATTTCTTACTTCTTTCACTTCACCAATCTACAACTAATCTGCAACCCCAGAGCCTTCAATTATCTTCGATATATGGCCTTCATCCAGGTCCCAAACATTGGCAGTCGACCTTTCTTCTCCATGTCTCCGGCCTCCATGTCCCGCCATCGATGCGCTTTATGCTGCCACCGTCCTTCGCCATCTGGAGTCCCAACTACCGCCATCGACGACTCGAGGCCTTCTCACCCCACTATCGTCCTCTCCTTCTCCAAACCTCCCACCTCGGCGGTTGACGATGGCTCAACGAGCTTCGAGCCGAGCTCGCTTTTCCGATCTGACTATTAGTAACGTCTAGAGCGGCGTGGAGGCTAGGGTGCGGTGGAGGAAGAAGTCACTGTCGGAGTGGTGGTGCTCCTGGTCCGATCGATTTTTAGAATGGTGGAAGGTGCTCTGGTGATAGAATGATACTGATGATTGATGAAGAGAAGAAGACAGGGATGGTGAGATGAGGAAGGTGAGATTTATTATTATTATTATTATTATTATTATTATTATTATTATTATTATTGTGAGTTGATCCCTTTAAAACTAAGGTCTGGCCAATTTGATCCTCATTATTTTGAAGCAGCCCTCAATAGGGGTGTTCAAAAAACCCGCAAAACCGAGAAACCGAACCGAACCACATGATCCGAAATCGAAAAAACCCGTGAACCGAAGAAACCGATAACCCGCGGGTTCTAATTTTAGAAACCCGCGAATACCCGAACCGATCCGCGTATGCCTATTTACAAATAAATTATCTAAAATTGCTTACTTCATCTCAATTTTCCTTTAAATTTCTTTTATATTATGTGTGAAAACCCATTTCATACAACAATAATACATGATTTGCAATATTATATTATTGTTCTATTTATGCAAACTACTTTTCTTCATTTTGATGCTCTAGATATGTACATTTATGATGCAAAATTTTAGAATATCTCCAAGTAAATTGGAAATTTTTATAGAATAATTATACTTAGGAATACCCGCGGATACCCGCGATCCGAACTGCAAAAAACCGTGAAAATCGGGTACCCGCATTTAGGTACCCGCACTCGGTGGGGCGGATACTATTTTTCTCACTATCCGCCCCGTCCCGCCCCGTGCACACCCCTACTCAATATGTGGTTCAAGCCTAACGAGCTTCGAGCCATGCTCGAATCTATCACGAGCTGAGCTCGAGCTCGATCAAATTCGAGCCGAGCTCACCGAGCCTAATTTTTACGAGCTCGAACTCGACCTCGCCAGGTGTGGGCTCGGCTCGTTCTCACCCCTACTTCCGGTGCTGTCTCAGGCGGGTTCTGACGTTACTGAACATCATTGGGATCTGCAAAATGTACCGTAAGCTAGGAACCAAACAAGGGAAAATAGAGGGAGGGCCTCTATTTGGTACTCCGATGCTCAAGTCAGTATGAATGTTTTAGGAAAGGATGTGACAGCATCAAAAGAGTGAGAGTGAATAGTTACCTTGAAATGAGTGTATAATAAGTGCTTTTATAGTCTCTCCTAATAGAGTGACATTGTTGTAATATTCCAATATAGAGAAGCGGCGTGTGTCGTGTCAGATGACACGTGATAATAGGTCTCGAACATGTATGGTTCGGGGATGGCCCTTATGCTGTTCGGACAATCGATTGTTCGGGTTTTAATGGGCCTATATTTTGAGCTATTGACTTAGCCTTTTGCTAGGCCTTACTAGACCTTTGTGGGGTTTGGTATCAGGTTGATTGGACCTGACTGTCACCAATAAGATAAAAAAGATAATTTTACCACTAAAGTTTACAGAATCTATAAATTTATCATTGAAATTCATTTTGAAGCGAGAATAACATCAATTTTTTTTATTAAAGAGATAAATTTGCCAAAAAAAAAATGTTGCTTCGCGAAGCTGTAAAAGTTTTATCGCTGGTAGGCACTCTACTATTTCTATATCACAACGTGGTAGATCTCAAGACGTTAGAGCAGCACTGTACGGAGGAAAGAGGTGATGTTAAGTCCATCTGTTTAAGGACTCAAGAAAGGTACAAATATCCACAAGTCAGGTGCCGAGCAAGCAGCAGGAGAGAATACTAAAAGGAAAAATCCCCCTCCCTCAAAAATTCCACCATTTATTTTGACATTGAGAATCAAAATTTTTATACGTGTATTATAATTTGAAATCTAAATATTTTAAATATATTTTTTCTAAATATTTTTTAATATTGATCTTTATTAAAATTTGAATCAAATATTAAATTTTAAAAACTGTAAAATAAACGGTGTAATTTTTTACGGGTTGAGAGAGTAGTAGTTAAGATAAAAGGGAAACGATGTGATATTTCTATAGAGGAGTTTACGTGTATTTTCTGTTGTTTGTTTTGGCCATGTCATACCGTTTCATCAACCGATAATTCTTGGTTCTACTCGAACGGAAGAAGTGGACTGTGAAGTGTGAATAAAAGATTGTATTTTTGTACACTCCCTTCGTTCCAAAACTCATATTTCAAGATTTAGTGTTTGATTCAAGTTTTTACAAATATAAATATTAAAAAAAAATAGAAAAAATATATTTAAAAAATTTAGATTTTAAATTAATGTATACATGGTGAGGACCAAATATTAAGTCTAGAGGCTGGCCCGTCATTCCGGCCCGCAGGCACTGTAGCCTCCACTCGGGGACCTGAATCCCAGAAGCTGGCCCGTAGACCTGGCCTCAGAGTACAGTAGTCCCCATGATGCATGGGGGACACCTGTCCCCCGCCCATACCGCTGCCCGTACCACTGCCCATAACCCATCTGGGCACTATAAATACTTCACTCAGCGTGCCACCTAAAGTGACCGCCTTTTATAAAAACTTATCTTGCAACCTAACTTTTACTCAATAGATCCTCGGCTAGCATACCGTGCGAATTCTAACTTGAGCGTCGGAGAATTGTACCAGGTGCTCATTCGGCCTCGGAAGCAACTCGTCTCAAGAGCGGCTCGACAGCGGACGAAGCAACTCGGAAGTAGCTCATCTCTGGAGCGGCTCGACGGAGGACACAGCCACTCGGGAGAACCCAACATCGTCTCAGCATGGCAGGATTCTTTCCTTTTGGGAGATCAACTTTCTCGGACACGGTATCAGGTACTTCGCCCTCGCTCTGGTATTTATATTAATTAATGTTAATCGCAGATATTAACAATACATATAAATTATTTAGTTTTAAATATTTAATAATTCATAAAAATAAAAATTATAGATTAAATACTGTAAAACAATTTTAGAAAAAGGGGAAAAAATTGATGACGGAGGAAGTATGATGTTTATGAGAGGAAAATTTTACCATTTTTATGATGTTTGCAACAAGGATTTGGGAGGCTTAACATAACCTCGAGTCGAAACCTTCACTAGCAGCCAGACCAGACCAGACCAGACCAACACGTGAACTAAACACCTCAGCTTGCTAGCTACAAGTGATTGCCCCCGTTGCTAGCATTTCTTTAGAAGGAAACAAGATGGAGTTCGGTATAAAAACAAAAGCAAAGAAAGCTTAGTGATGCACTTGTGCCAAGTACCATCGGCTCTGTTTGCAATATCACGGCTTACCTAAACCGCGATATTGCTTAAGAATGGCCAAACGCCAACTCACCACTAAACTTAAGCAAATCAATTCAAAAACTGCAAAACTTCTTTTATTGCTATATTGCACAACCACCATGCCCAACCACCACCTACCTAGTTCCGCCATCACCCTCCGCCGTTGTCTTGTAACTGTAAACCAAAGCTTCCTTTGTTGCTTCCTCGCTGCTGACGCGGAATCGATAAGCAAATTGACAGGAAAATCAAAGGTCGGAGTAAAACAAACAAAGGGTGCGTACCTGCCAAGGACGGAGGCCAGAGTGCGGAGCTGATAGGCCTCCAACCAGTGGCGGATCCAATTGTTTAGCAGTGGTGTCCATGGACACCACTCAAAAAATACAAAACCCTACTCATATATGAGTAATATTTTTTATGGACACCACTAAAAAAATTATATGGACACCATTGATGATATTGAATAATATTCTGATCTATTAATTAATTAAATACAAACAACTATCATCATTTACCATACCCAAATTCAATTTCAAACAACAAAAGTTATCCATACTAATACACGGAACATACCCCACCTTTAAGTGTAAAACAAAAACCAATTGTTATTAATAAGCCCACATATAAAACAAAATAAACCTATTAAACTAAAACCCACAACAAGCCCAATACACTAAAAACCCACCCCACAAACCCTGCGAGCCATCAGCCAAGCCAATCCGCCACTGCAGGGGTCAATTGTAAGAACTTTTTTTATCTTAATGTACATTATGGACACCACTCGAAGAAATTTCTAGATCCGCCACTGCCTCCAACGACTCATCCATTGGGGTTTCGGTGTGGACGATGTGGACGGCCGATTGAGACGCGCTTCCAGATTCGACGACAGGAATTGCTATCGATTCGGCCATCTTGATCAGACAAATTAGAGAGAACAAAAGCCCCAAAATCAGCGACGAGAGGAAGAAACAACTAGGGTATTTCATTTCAATTCCCCCCAGACGATCGGCTGCGGCGTGCTTCCCGGCACCGCAAAGCAGAAGATCCCATTTCAGAGCTGTATAAGTTTTTGTCGTTTAAGATCTGACGCAAATGATTGCCGGCGGAGTGGGGACGAAGGCATGGTCAGGGTCAATGTAGCAGTAAACTGCGAGAAAGAGGAAGGCCGATGGGGAAGAGGGTGGGAGAACTGTATGGTTTTAAAATTTTGGGGGCTTTTTTGTAAAACTTTTACATAAACTAGGGTGAAGGTTGTGATTTAAGATAAAAACTGATATCATGGTATTGATGATATCATGATTAGGGATGACAGTGGATTGGTTAAAACCGCAAACCGTGGATAACCGCACCGTAATTGGCGGTTTTATCCGTGGTTTCACAGTTATGGGTGGCTAGGGAAAACTGCGGCTCTGGTGGTTGCGGTTGTAGTTTAGGGGTATCCGCACCGCGAATAGTGAATGTCCGCTAACCACGAAGCCCAATTCAATTAAACTCAATCCGACGATCTCTTCCTAATCCACAAAAACTACCCTAGCCCACCAAAACTCAACCCATCTAAATCCAATCTCATTCTTGGTCCTAGTAATTACTAATTTAGTAATTATAATTTTAATCAAAATTGAACCCACATATGCATTTAATGAAGGAATAAAATGACCATTGTGCTTGTAGAAAGTAATATATGTTATGTCGCTAAAGGAATTACATTTAGAGTAGAGTATTTTGTATGTGCTTGTAGTTGATGTAGGATTATATTTGAGAATTTAAGTTATATTGCATAATTAAATTTATATTTCGTGATTAATGAATGAATAAAAATATCTGCGGTTATAACCACAAACCGCAGATAACCGTGGTTATTCGGTTATGGGTGTCAACTAGATACCGCATAAGAAAATCCGCAAAACCGTGAATATATAAAAACAAACCGCGATCAATGATCGTAGTTATACCTCATCCGGGGATTAATGATAATGCGAACACAGCCATCTTTATCAGCCCCAACGCTGAGTTCAATTACCAGCATCATATATAAAATTCCGTGTCAAATTGGGGTACATTATACTCCTATTATAGAGAGCTTACACCAACCAGTCAAAATTTCATGGACTTGGAATGAAAGTCATTCCTCCTCAGGTATGTTCCCACAGCGAACTAACCGCAGGCTGCCTGAGAGACCTTACCGCTGCATGCTTACAGTGCACCACCATCTCCTCCGGTTAGACGCAACATGTCTTTGGAACTTTCACCAAGCATGTCTTCAACAACTTTTGTAAGTGATAACCCAGTTAGTTTCCGGGTTCCAACATCACATACTAGGTAGTACATTGTTATGCACAGTGTGCTGCTGCTGCACAAGCAAATCCTGCTCCTTGGCCTGCAACAATACCCATTTTTACACCGCCCAATATGTCAACTGAAAGACCATCTTCAATGGACACAAAGCTGTTTGCAGGATGTACCTTGTAAGTATTACATAAGCTAGTATTGCAGAACCTGACTACGCAAGAAAATCGCAGATTATGGATCCACGTCTTTAGGAATGACGGCCTTTCCTAGATACACCATCTGCATCTCATCTCTCCAGATCTGCACAAAGAACAGGTTCAGAATGGAAGTTGCATGAGCACAAACTGCTGGTGTATACTCCATGGAAAGGCAATTAACAAACTAGCAATAATAGGAGTATGTCTGATTCAAGAACCTTCACCAGAAAGATTCTCAGCACATGCTTAAAACAAAAGTAACAGAACAATTTTCCACATTCACAAAAGGCTAGCTAGCACAAGGTCATACCGTCTCACGAAACTCCAGACGGATATGAGGCACATTTGTCTTGTGAATATCGTTTCCATCAGGGCCCCTTTTATAGTACTCTTTCCCAATCCAGTGGGACTGAAAGAAAAATGTTCAAACATATCAACTAATAAGCATGCAACAGAAGAGCACATACATGAAGGTACAAGTGAAGTGGCAAACTGAATCTAAAACAAATAACAGAGAACTTGCTGCTAGTCCCAGACATAATATCAGAGTACTCAAGAGGTGGCTGCAGGAAAACTGAAATAATACTCCTGTCACATAATGCTCGAAGCATGAGGGTGTCCCAAAGTCCTAAGAAAACAAAACTCCCCGTCCCAAACGTATTCTCACAACATCAAAATAAAAAATTGTACCAAATGAAATGGCAATTTTCCGTTTTTACCCTTGCCAATGCACTCGGGTTGGGATGGGTGAGAATAAGTTTGGGACGGGGTAATGATGGAAGTTTATGTAAAATGAGTTAATGACCAAAGACAATCTTGGGACGGAGGAGGGAGTAAAAAAATTTCCGCTTTCCCAATTTTACCCTTCATAGAAATTTGGAATGGTTTGTGGGTAGATGAGATAGAACCAATGGGAAATGAAGCAATCACCTAATAACTTACTAAGGAAATAGTGCAAGAATTTTATGATAACCAAAGTACAAACTGATGCAACAAAAATTCAACGGAGGGAATAAACATCCGATCTCAATCTAGGACTGATGATTTCACAAACCTTAAGAGCATGTGAGAAACCAGACTGATATACGGAGTTGCGAGCAATCTCACACAAATCACATGAACTCAACTTCCACAGCTGCCAAAAAAGAACAAAAGAAAGAAAAACTTCAACAACATATATTTCTAGTTCGCAAAACTATAACACAATGGTTTTAAAGCCAAGCATTACTTACAGAAGCAGCTATGCTATATTCCTCCACCAAGGGCTCCTTTGTTAAGTGGATTTGAAGGGGGTCATCCGTGGAAAGGGATACATTGAGACCACGAGAGAAAAACATTGGAAGAGGGTTTCGATGATAGTCCAAAAACAATGAATTGTTACTCAATGGTGACATAGCCAAACCAATCTGGAAACCATCAGGACAAGTCAACATCAAAAATTGAAACAACCATACCAGAGAAACAATAAAATACTTCTTACTTGTGCAAGATAGTATAGATACTGAAGCACAGGAGACTTTCTTAAATTAATTCCATGTGCAATGTTATGAGATGTTAAAAAGGATGCGGCAAGATGATCTATATCTCCAGCCTGAAAACATCAATAGTTTGAGATGCCCGATAACCATTAAGCCAATGGAAGAAAACTAGAAAAGGGCGAATGGCTACCTCCCCGGTATGTGGTCTGAATTTGATTGTTGTCATGCCCTTTGAGTCACGAAGCTGCAAAAAAGTATCCCATATAAGCACTAATCAGCCAATTGCATAATAATTGAATCACCTTAAAAATATACCCTAGAACATAAGGGAAGAAGTAATCAACAACTTAGCAAATGTGTGATGGAAAACCTTGTTTAAGGTGTACAGATTAGCGTAGCAATAGTATGCATAGTATGAAAATGCAGGATTGTAATCATTAGTCCATTGTGCAGGGGTAGGCATATGTTTTGTGGGCCGTCTCTCAGGCTTGCTTTCATCATCTACCAAATCTAAGCCAACAACCTGGAATCAAGATAAATTAACTGAACACAAATAACAACGGCACCCTCAGCCTCACTGACAAGATATCATTGGATATGTCCAAAAGACTGCAAAAATAGTAGTAATAAATAACAGCTAACCTGTTTCAAGAAAACGTGCAACTGAGGATGTGAATCTGGGTCCACAGTAACCTCAAATAGAGGAAGAAAAATATTATCAAGAATGTTCTGAAAGGATGTCACAATTCCCATCTCCTTGTAGATGTTATAAAGCCGAGGAAGCTGAAAATATTTTTAGAAAAACAAAGCAACCAGATTAGTAGAAAACCACTGGCCAGAAACAAAATTGGAACTATCTACATAATTCCATTGTCGGTCACATCTCTGACAACAAATAAAGGTGACATACTTTAAAACTAAGATATATCTTTTGACAAGAGATAGTACTCAACTACAGATGTAAAGCATTGGCAACAACAGCTCAAACCAGCCACATTCATACAACATATGTGCAATAACTATAATCCTGTTCCCATTGTTATTAACCATATGCTGCAATTACCTGAATCAACCAAACCACATTCTCACTGTATAACTCATTATTGACAATCCAACTAGCCAGCTGGTCCCACTCACTTTGCTTCCTACCATATATTGATATTCTGTATTCAGCCATCTGCAATAACAAAAGTCAGATGAAAAAGAGCCTGACCGTGCACATTCTCTATAGAACTGCTGGTGTGTGCAACAAAATGATTCGTAATTATATTCAAGTCGATAAGAAATCTTGTGAAGCAATAGAAGACTTGTCAGCCAAGTACAAGAGACCAGAGACTTAACTCTCAAGCGAAAACACATGCTAGCTAAGAAAATAGAATCAATCATTCTTAATTGTTCAAGCATATTAGTTGAGATAAGCCATGAATCATGCGCGTCTGCTTGATCAGAGACAAATTCTTCCAATAAGCTGTAGAAGAGCAAGCTCCAACAAGTCATCATTCCTAAGAATCTGGTATATATATACAAATCTACAATGGTTGTCTTCAAGCAAAGCTACTTTTACCTCAATAATTATATACTCCCTCCGTCCTAGAAAATTAGTCACGTTTGTTTTTCAGCATTTAATCTATGATTTTTTTACAGTTTTTTAACTTATAAATTGTATAAATTTATATCCAAATAAAAATTTAATGTGTCTTGTTTCTAAATATATTTTTAAAGAATTTTTTGACATTATTCTTAATGAAAATTTGAGTCAAACACAAGTACAAAAGTCAAACGTGGTTATTATTGTGGGACGGAGGGAGTATTATAATTAATAGCCAATACCTTCTGATAGGAGGTTTCTAAGCTTGTTTGCTACATGAAAAAATGCAATGAAGATTTTAAGATCCAGGAAACTGACAAGACAATACAATTCAGGTTTCTTACGGAGCACAATAGCCATAAAAGAAAGACAGGTTTGGGGGAAAAAAGTCAATATCCAGGAAAATAAAGAACCCTTATGTGTTCCATCAAGTAGTACTAGTACGCAAGGACACCAGTGAAGCGTTCAGGTTAAACTTATGAGAAAAAATAAACAGGAGGACAATAAGAACCTGATATTTGCTAGCTTCAAGATCAGAGAAAACTTGCATCGTCAGCTCAGCAAGGAACCGTCCTGTCCAGATATGCAGGTATTGCATAAGGTTTTAGTAATGCTGCTAAAATGTGTTTTCAGACATTCACTAAAATTACAAAGACACTGCATAATCTGGAACTGAAAGCATAAGAAACAAATCTCTTTTAACTGATAAAATTGACTTGCTATTTTAAGTTTAAAGCTCAGGGATCATATATATATATATATATATTTATGATGTATTATTTGCTTGTTGGTTATGGTTTTACTTTGTCTCTATTAGGTATGGAAGAAAACAGCTAAGCACTTTCTGCACCCATTGACCAATATATATATATATATATAGCCACATATCTGAACAAGGAACTTACCTTGGATAAGATTGTCCTGCTTAAGGAAGATCTCCCTGAGCCTGCTTTGCCCACAGGGATTATATTTGAGATTGAACTTATCAAAACGATGAAAGGTGCTCTTGTCTGCATGCACATCCAAAAGGTCAACATTCAAGTCATACCTATTCAAACAAACAAAATATATGAGTTAGCATTTAAGTAATATGGTTACTGATACAAAAGGAAACTATGCAATTGCAACATATTTCAGGGGAAAAAAGAATCAACTAAGCGGCTAAGCCTTAATCCGAACATGAATCTATATCTCCATACTGCATGGTTGGCCGATAGTAACATGCTGAGGAAAAAATTATCCAAAACTACTGGCGGAATTAAGCATAAAAACATAGCAAAAACCCTTTTGTCACTGTTAAGGCCCAATTCTCTTTGGTACAAAATGCACTTAAGGAGGGGAAAAGTGAATGCTATCGTTACCCTGTTAAATCCAAACTCTCGAAGACTTCTTTTAGAGTCAAGTATGTGCCATCTCTAAAGATTACAACCTGAAAAACGCAAAAACCATTGTGAAGAAAAACTAACATACGTATGGATACATTGTCATTCTTCCATGCACTATCACAATTAAGGGATGTTACTCAAGTTCCCAGAAATGTGTTTGGCCATGTATGAAGGCAGGAATATCTCCAGTTTTCAGAACGTATTTACGATAACTGAAGATGCATCACCTCCTATATAGGGCGCAGGTGTATTACAAAAAAGTCAGCCTTACAAGAGACTGGAAAAGTGGAATAGACAATATCATAACAAAGGTTTTCATGAGTGAGAATAAACTAAAAGACAAAACTCAAACTGGTACCTCATCAGGCTCCTTTCTTAGTTTTGACTTTATAAACCTTAAAAGATGTTTCTGGTTCATGCAAGCCGAGTGATGAACATGTGTATCAACTTTCCTCACATTGTAGAAATCTCTGTGGGGAGCACTTTTTTGAGCAAGGAACTCTCGGTCCGAGTTAAGCATCAAATGAAGCTTGAATTTCTGTCAAGATCCAAATGAAAAAATCTTTAGTAACAAAAATCTGCAAGTTCAAAGCTTTCATACAGTTTAATGCCATAATAGAGCACAAGCTAAGCGCTTACCTGTTCAAGTAGATTCAGCCTATGGTGACATAAAGTTCTGATATTCCCTGCTGCCATCACCCTAAGTATGTGGTGCATATCAGTGAAAAAGGTGACCGCATCAGCAACTGGATAAAGCTCTTCCAGTTCTGAAATTACAGAATCCCAGATAGAATTTAGCTAGGAAAAATATAACACCGCAAACTTATCAAGCAGCCTATCAAGAATGTAACTTCTTACTGTCTTTGCTAGAATAGACATGGATAACACCATCTTCCATCTCAAAATAATGCTGCAAAAGGAAGCTTGTTTATAAGTATAGATTACAAATAATAGAATAGTTTGTACATCAGAACCCAGGCAAGGATATAATTACATCAGATTTTCCTTCAGGCGCATAGAAAAATGGTTCTGGATTAGGCTTTGGTGTGCTAGGATCGGATATAACTTCTTTAACCCATGGAGCAACAGCTTCTCTGAATAAATATTTTTTCCGCATTTCAAGGCACTCTTGTATGACGAGATAAGACTCAACTTCATCCGGTGACGGTACCTCTGGAAACACATTTCAAAACCAAATTCCAAGAGAAATCTTAGTGTTCAATTTTGTGCATACTTTCAAACCAGATCAGTGGTTTGTCATCTAAAATAATTTAACAATAATTTTTTGTAAACAATATGACATGAAAGAAATACCACGGTATCTCACAATTAGAACATGGAACATGCATAAACCAAAGCATATGAAATATGCTCCATATGTCGAAGTCCATACCCGTGGGTGAGATTTTAAGGCGTACAAAAACTTCTTGCTCGGGCTCTTTTCTCAGAATGTCAGCAGCAATAGGATCAGGTTGAACGCCATGAAGATCACCAGAGACACTGTGTGATCGGACGATGCTTGAAGCAGCCATATGGATTTCTGCTCCACTAGGATTGCCATGGTCCTCTAAATTAGGTGCCTGAAAATGTTCACAAAGCACTAAGAGTTAGATCAGCAAGCCTGTCAAACAGTTAGATAACAGTTTGCATGTGAAGATCCAAAAAAGTGAACTAGTATGTTCCAACCAATAAAAATCGAATCACAAGCATGTCTGCACGCCAGATGGTTTTCGCATGAACAAGAAAGAGGGGGGTTGATACCAGTGTTTGCAGAACAATTTAATATAAGAATGATAACTAAAAAAAAGGGTTTATTTATGGCAGTGTAGATTAACTTACAGCTGTTCCATTTGTATGAAGATAAGTTGTATCAAGCTTGTAGTCAGTCAGTTCCTCATCCGATCCCTCTACACTTTCAAAAGCACTGGCACTGGCAACAGGGGACTTGGGAGAAGTTGGTCTGAGATGGTTTGCAGCCCTTTTGGCTGAACCTGGGTAGCTACCAGACATCCCTGGATTCACAAAAATGCTCCAAGTAGTAAAGGGCCTTCTTTGCAACAGAAAATAAAGGGGCAGGGTAGATATAAATAGCTCAGACTGGTTGAAGTTCTGGATAGTGATCAGCGATCATTAACATCAAATTTTAACCATACCAGTCTTAAGATCTACATGTTTTAGCAATTCTGGATAAAGAAACTCTTGAGCTAATTATCTTATGCAAGACCTCTTAAAAACTCAACTAAATTTCTGGGTTTCTGGGGACTGCTCTGTTCCCTATTGCCATTCATTGAACTTTTATATTCCTCATGTTCTTAGACAACAGAAATCATGTTAATCAAAGATTTCGAGTTTTCAAATATCCTGTTGTTACAGATTCTGACAACAAATACGCTGTGATAATTGTTTCTTTGTCAACCAATGGACCAATAGATTGAGAATGAAAGCTAACATGATCCCCATGTTCAACCAGCCCAGTCCAATTCTACATTTGATCACAACTTGTATGTCTCCAGCGGTAGATAAACAAAAACGTAATTTTAAGACTAAAAGCAAGCTGTTTCCTGTGCAGAATATGATTCAGTAACGCATGTGAATATATCAGAAACAAAGCAGCAATTTACCTTCCGGAAGAGTATGGAGTCTAGGCAATCCAGGGGGAATTCCATCAACAGAATCTGGACCGTTCCGCTTCTCATCTCCATCGACCCCACCGGAAAAGGTAGTAACATCCGGGAGCGAGGCTGAGCTTCGTCCGTAATAACCACCACCTTTACGGCGGACGCTATGCCCCCGGCGCCTCCTTGAGGCGTACGGCGAGCCAGCGCCGCCGTCGGAGTTATCGTCCCTATCCCTCTCGACAGCCTTGGCGAATTCGAGCAACTGGTTTAGGGTTTTCCTGTGCATGTAATAGGCAGAGACGGCGACGACGGAAGCTCCGACGAAGGCCGCCATGGCCAGATGGAGAGTGTAAGCGTCCATGGCGGTGGAGCGGGAACGAGAGAGGGGTACTCCTGCTCCGGCGGCGAAGCAGAAACGGGGAGGGTGTGTAGTGTAGCGGACTGGTATTAGGCAAAAACTACGGCTTGCGGCAGTATTTATAGAGCAGAGTGAAGGAAAGCTCAAATCTTTGGAGACGATAATGGATTAATTTTCCAGCTTTCTGTCGCACTCACATTCGCAATCGAATATAGCATCGGATCGTATGCTAATGCTGCTGCTAAATTGCTCTCTTGTTTTTTTTTTCAGCATTTCTCGCTCAACCTTTATGTAGTGGCTGCAAGAGTGTGCGTCTTTCCCATGTGCGTATTAACATGAAGTTGCTAGGGTCCACCATACATACAACTCCATCACCATCAGTTCCATTTTGTTTATCTTTAATGTTTCAATCTACTATTAATATATAAACAGGTTCATACTGAAGGAGAAGCCGCCACGTGTCACATCAATTTAATTCGTTAAAATTAAAAAAAATCGTTTTTCTGAAGAGACCTATTTAAATAAATGACTGAATTTCGTAATTTTTAAAAAATGCAGATAACAACAAATAGAGAGACCTATACAAATTACTATTCGATTACAATAAAACTCTACCAGAACTTATCACAAAAATTCGAAAAACTTATCTCAAACCCGAAACCCTAGATACACACACTATAAATACAGAACTTATGTGCAGAGGATTCAATAATTCATACTAATCTCGAAAAAATTCGTCACTGTTACTGTTCCTCAGAAGTCTGGTAGACAGTATTCAATTATTCATATGATGTCTACCATGCAAGAGATGCAGGAGATGCGATCATCGTTAGATGAACTTCAACAGGACCTGAACGCCCTATACATGAAGATTGAAAAACTTCAGGAAACTGTAAGTTGTTGATTCGTAAATTATTTCGCGAAATTTTCGAAATTATATCATGTACACTTCTGTTTGCAGGTTAACAACATTCAGTTTGAGCATGCCAGAGAAATAATTATCCAATTAGTCGACGAGCTGATCGAAGAAGCAACTATTATAAATCTTTCTTTTGAAGGCCTAGCTGAAGAGGTTAGTATATACATTCAGTGATATAATCCATGCAAAATAATTCAATTTTGGCCCACAAGTTAATAATCAAACATTCAAACAGGTTATGGCATCCATGCTTAACCCTACAATTGAAGATCAAGCTCCACCAGCCAAAAGGATGGCTATCAGTATAAGGGTGATGGCAGACCCACCAAAAGATGAAGAAAACCCTGTCGGATCACAGGGAAACCCTATCACTATTCATGATGACATGTCGGATGAAGATATTATCTGAAGGACTTGTAATATATCTATAATACTAGGAAAATAATGAGTACACAAGAGGTGTACAAATTTTATATTATCTTTTTACTTGGAGATTAACTTTTATATTATCTTTTTTAGTCATTTCACCGTATTGTTTTTTTTGTAATTTTTAATTAGACTACACAATGACTTATATTTTTGCGCATTACAGAACAACTATACAAAAATTCGTAAATGAAAGTACACCTACTGTTCATACAAAAACATTACAAACTAATATATATTCTAAAATGTTCGAAAAACATATACAAATTTTCTGGTTTGGTTAAACTCAATATTTTTGTAAAATCCCCTGATTAATATTTCATAAAACTTAATACTACACTGAAAACTGATACAATTTGTAGTATTGTTTTTTTTGTAATTTTTAATTAGACTACACAATGACTTATATTTTTGCGCATTACAGAACAACTATACAAAAATTCGTAAATGAAAGTACACCTACTGTATGGTTATATATCATATTTTCAAAGTTATGGTTAATATGTACAAGATTTACGAAAAAAGCGGATATAAAATTTTATAAACATATACAAATTGTATCATTTTTCAGTGTAGAATTAAGTTTTATGAAATATTAATCAGGGGATTTTACAAAAAATATTGAGTTTAACCAAAACAGAAAATTGATACAATATATAATCTGTAAATAATTATTTCACAAATATAGAGATATATTCGAAACAATATAATCTGCCACAATATAAAAAGAATTGATAAATTCGAAACAATATAATCTGCCACAATCTATATTATCTGCCACAATCTATATTATCGTCCAAATAAAATCAGATTTATAAAATCAGATTCGTCCTCATCTTTTATTAACTAAAAATCAAATAGTACAGTTTTAAAAATATATATTGTTAGTTTCGAATTTATAAAATCAAAACAGATTGATGTACACTCAAATTAGTTATTCATCCTTATCTTCTCAAAACTAAAAATAACTAAAAAGGTAATACAAGATTGAGTTAACTCATACACATTTATTGTACAAATAAAATAGTAGTACTGTTTCAATCCTATATATTGTTAGGGTCGAATTTATAAAAACAAAACAGATTTAGTTATTCATACTTATCTTTTCGAAACTAAAAGTAACTATAAATAGGTAATACGAGTTATCTTTTCGAAACACATTTGTTGTCAAACACCAACCTTGATTCAATGGGTTTTATTCATGTTTCACACTTTTGCTTCCTTATGAACGTTCTAGATTATTTTGACCAACCAAAGCCATCTGTTATAACAGAGGCACACAATAAGAACGGCATCCCTCAATGGTTCACATGGATCATTGTTTCCCTTTCTAAACCAACTCACCCAAAAGAGGATATAATTTGCTTGGGCCAATCTCTCAGAGATCCTAATAGTAGCAAAGAAGAGGCTTCGAAGGAAATGATGAGGGAGTTGAAGAAGCATTTTAGCTTCAGTGTATGCGATCATAACTATGATAAGATGAAGAAATTGGGTTTTCAAGTGGAAAGCCTGACAATCAAATCAAAATCCAAAGGAAGGTTGAATAGGCAATTGAAATCAGAGATAAAAGATCTGAAAGCGAAAATCAATCTGTTGGAACATCAGGTACTTCGTTTTACTTTTTATCATTACATTTTACTTTTTATCAATACTATGTTATTTTAAAATCGTGATTATGGTATTAAAATACTTTATTTGATAATTAGTTGGAACTGCAGGTACTTCGTTTTACTTTCAATCTGCACATTTTACTTTTTATCAATACTATGTTATTTTAAAATCGTGATTATGGTATTAAATTACTTTAATATATTTGAACATAAGCTTAAGGATAGCAACCAACCGCTGGCTGCCGCGGTTGCCAATGTCATTGGCAACGCAGACAAAGGAATTGTCATGTCACCAGTTAACATCCGAGGAGCAATAAACGGAGGAACAAAGAGGAGACTAGAATTCCCTCACCCTCGTGATAACACCGCAGCAAGATCAAGAGTTGCAGAAACAATTTTGGATTTTGGGGAAGGAAAGCAGGTGATTAAGAAGAGCAGGAAGTCAGCATTGGAATGTTCATGCCACAAAGATGATTGAAATCATCTTAGGGTTACCGATCAACGATTTAATTTCATCTCTAGCAAATAAGTTGTTTTTAAATTTCCTAATGAGTTATGACAATCTGGTAGGGTTTTTGTCTCCCAATTCTTAGATGTTTATTAATTTTTCTAATGTAATAGACCATGGTTTTTCTTAAGATTTTGAGTTTTCCATTACTGTCATTTCTCTTTAAAGAAGATAAAATTTGGTGATAATATTTGGTGCACAGATAAAGAACGTTCTCCTACAAAAAAGAACAAATGTTTTCAAAACATGTAAACTTATAAAACTTTTATAAAGAAATTTAAACTTCTCTACAGCAACAATATCACCAAAAATAACTAAGATATAAAAAGAACGTTAAAATCAATGAGCTTTTAAATTATAAAAATGTAAAAATAAAGACATTATATTGGAAGCCATGATATAATAACATCATTTTAAAAGTAAGATTTTACTAAATCGAATCAGTTGAAACACTTCATGGCACAAATTGATGTCGAGCAAAAAAAGAAACCTGATATTAAAAAGGAAATAAAAGTGGAATTTCAAATCTTCACTAAATTAGATAGAAAATGGAAACTATTGTTTAACAATCTATTGAAAATAACTTTTAAAATTCCAATTGGCGATTTATAATTTTGAATACCTTTTTAACATACAAACAGTTAAAACAATTTTTAAAAGCTTCGCTTACACCAAATTTCTGAATCAATTTTTAAAAGAAATCAAAATGGAGGGAAAGAATTGCCAATTTTTAAAAACATTCCGCCTAAACCAAATTTTAACTTTTAAGCTGACTAATAAAACATCAATAAAAATTGGCGGCATTTTTTTAAATAATCAAAAATAAAAGTGGAATTTCAAATCTTCACTAAATTAGATAGAAAATGGAAACTATTGTTTAACAATCTATTGAAAATAATTTTTAAAATTCCAATTGGCGATTTATAATTTTGAATACCTTTTTAACATACAAACAGTTAAAACAATTTTTAAAAGATTCGCTTACACCAAATTTTTGAATCAATTTTTGAAAGAAATCAAAATGGAGGGAAAGAATTGCCAATTTTTAAAAACATTCCGCTTACACCAAATTTTAACTTTTAAGCTGACTAATAAAACATCAAAAAAAATTGGCGGTATTTTTTTAAATTATCCCGCCTTTCAAAACAAACGCTAACTATATAAGAAATCTACTCTAAGCAGAAGAACAACAATTGTGAAAGCTCTATTAGCATTTCTTCTATCAGACCAATGGATTTTCAGTGAGTATGACAGTAACTCTAATATGTTTGTTCATATTTTATTTGCTTATTTATAATATATTATGTGAATATTGATAATATATTTATTTTTGTGTGACAGATTAATGTTCTATGTCAATTGTATTGAGATTCTAGACAAACTTGCAGAGAGGTATGATTTGGGAGTCTCCAACTTTGAAACAACAAAAGTTGGAGACAGGTTTGCATCACAACTCGATGTGATATACCCATACATTGATGAGGGTGCTTCTTTCGACTCTGGGGGCTTACATGACAGTGCATGGGCAGCAGAAAATGCAGTGCTAAAAAGGCTGTTCTTTCACTCAAGTCAAGGCTAGATATTGAAATTGTTGATGTTAACTATGAGGATATGAAAGAAGCTCAACAAGAAAGCAAAGTGTATCAAAAATACTATCTCAGGAAGGCAGAGCAAAAGAAAGAGGCGGATGAGCAAACCAAAATTCTCAAAGGCAGGATTGAAGAGCTTGAAGGTGAGGTTAAAAGACTTAGGACCACCCTAACAATTAAGATGTACCATTAAGATAAACGACTACTCAGTTTCTTTATTTATTTATATTATATTATTCATCCACATGTATGTTATCTATCCATCATCTACATGTTAAGTAGATTAAGCGCTCCATTATGATGTACCATTAAGATCAACCACTACTCAGTTTCATTTTAAGTAATTATTCCTTTATTTATTTATATTATTCATCCACATGTATGTTATCTATCCGCATCCACATGTTAAGAAGATTAAGCGCTCCATTAATATGATTATTTCTTAAAACCCTTCACGAAAATACATATCTCTGATGCTTTGGGTTAAAAGTTAATTATATATTTATAAAAACGTTAATTTACCTATGTTTTCTAATTATTTGGCTATCTTTTAAGAAAAATTAAAACTCACATCAGAACAAGAAATTAAAGCACACAAACAAACAATATAACAGATGCAAGAAATTAAAGCAGAATAAACAACGAAACCACAACTTTACAACTTTCCTAACCCAACAGAGCAAGCATCTCAGTGGGCGAACATTTAATCTATATAACGATACATAACTAAATAATATAGATGATAAGGGAAATAAAGAATTTACCACAATTGATGCTTTTGTAAATTTGGTAGTCACTTGTATGTCAGTGGGCCGCTTATCCAACATTTAATATTCAAAAGTTCTGTAAATTGTTAATTACAAGCACAATTAATATAAATATTAATATTTGTGATTAGTGATGACTAATATATTTTAAATAAAAGCCCATGTTGAACTAGAACTGTTTAACTAGAACTCCATCTCATAAAAAACGAAAGTCATGATGTAATTAACCACTTAATGTAGTTTTATATACCAACAGACATTATCACATAATAAGTAGACTTTAACTAGAATTCTATATCAAGGAAAACTTAACTTCTGATAAGATTATGCTTAGGCTGAACGAAATAAGTAGAGTTTGATAAAAAACAGAAAAGTTAATCAACAGTCATGATGTAATTTACAACTTACTCAAAGTTAATAAAATAACAAACAATATTAAATAATAAGTAGTCTTTAACTAGAACTCTACTTTGAGAAAACTTTTAACTTCTAAAACTATTATTATGCGACAGAGAAATACATATCATTAATGTTGATCCGAAAAAACAACTAATTCAAAACAATCTTATCACTATAGAGTTAAGATAGTATCAAACTCTTATCCTTAATCAACATGTAAGTAGACCTATAAAATCATCAACCTACAAAAGCAAAGAAGGTTTGCTGATTTCGCAATTCAATTCCCGAGGTAAAACATAGTAGATTTCTTAATATTAATGATTTACCATTATCAGTTGCTAATCTTAAGTTGTGTTATCATAAAACAACAGCAGAAAGCAGAAGCAGAAATCAGAAAGCAGAAATCAGAAGTGAATCAACTCAAACCCGAAACAAAAAAAGGTTAGTTTAATTTTCTTTGCTTCAGTTTCATATCTGAGTTTGAGATTGAACAACATAAACATTAAATATACCATGATGAATTTGATACCTTTGTGCTTCTGCTTGTATCATTATTGTATTTGAATTGCTTATTCTGCTGCCCAAACTCTAGGTTTGATTGACCACAGAACATATACAAAGAAGAAAATAGTAGAATATGTCAGTAACATTTTATTGAACGAGTGACATTAATGCAAAGAAAGAAAGAAAGAAACGATTTATGAATTAAACTCAGTACCCATCTACTTACATTTTGGTGCCGGATGGGTAGACATTAGGTAGACAGAACCGTTGAGGAAATGTACAGTGAGGAGGCTTGCTGGGATTATATTCACTGAAATTTTGGTGAATATAAAAAGAATTAAGCTCTGTTTGAGGAAGAAAATAAACAGAATAAGGATGCATGCACTCTGAAATTAACCAAGAGAAAGCAAATATACCATTTTTCATCTACTGACATTACTTCAGAGTGCCGAATTTATGGCATCTCGAACAGAGCTGTGCTAGAGTGTTTGACCATAACAGATGAGAAAACATGAGTTCTTTTTGAAAACAGTATACGGTTCTATGATGAAAATGTAAACACCATACGGTTTTAGATGAAAATATATGGGTTAATTCTTTTGAAAAGAACATAGATGATCAAAATATTTTTGAATGTTTTTACAAAGATAAACCGTACAACATGAAGAAAAACGGTAAATCGTGTTCGCCGCCTTCAAAGTCCGTCGGGAAACATTTATTCTTGGCGGACAGACGCGGTGGTTGTGGTACTTTCCCTCGAAGAACCTCAGTAATCGGTGAGAACACGGTTCACGTTCTACCGATCAGTGAGAGTGAGAAGATTCGTGAAAACATTTTCAAAAGAAAAGCAAGAAACAAGACAAAACAATTTACTAAACATTTTCGCCACAATCTGAAGGTGCCGGCAAACATTTTTTCAAAAGAATTAACAGAGAGAGAGAGATACCGAGAAAGAGAGAGAGAGAGAGAGAGAGAGAGATACCGCCATCGGAAGGCGCCGGAAAAATCTTTTCACGGCGGATCTCCAGTGGGAATCCATTAACGCCGCTGTATGATGTATCTCAGGAATCTCACTCGGTAAGAACATGATGAAGTTCTACCGAGAGAGAAAGAGAGATAACGAGAGATAGAGAGATACCGAGAGAGAGAGAGGGACAGGGACCATTTCGCCGCCATCGGAAGGCGCCGGAAAACATCTTTTCACGGCGGATCTTCGACGGAAATCCATCTACGCGGCTGAATAATATATCTCAATAGTCTCACTCGGTAAGAACATTATGTGGTTCATCCGAGAGAGAGAGAGAGAGAGATCGAGAGAGACGAGAGCAGAAACGAGAGAGACGAGAGAGACCGAGAAATGCGGCCGATATCTCGAAAATTAGGGTTAGAACCGTGTAACTGTAGGAGACCTTGGGGTATTTATAGGAGGGCAAATGGGTTAGGGTTAAGCATGGGTTTGGGCTACATCTTGGGCCTATTTCGAAAATTAGTTTATGTTGGGCTAGGGTTTGGTTTGGTTTGGGTTAGGGTTTAATAGAATGAAAATATCTTGGGCCTGTTTTAACTTTAGCACTATCAAGTTGTTTAACATTGGATTTAAAAAATTATTTAGGGAAAGTTTATGAAAATATATAAACACTATAATTTTGTAATATTTCTAACATCCAATTATTCAAATTTATATTGTGATGGTGTACGTTTTGTTTGTGTATTGTTTCCTATTTTATAATATGAGTGATATATTTATAGTGTTATTTTGTTTAAAAGAAAATTGTTAATTTACTATATATGTATATATAACAGTTAATGGGTGTCTGCGCTTTATAGTGGATTATCGATTACATATTTTAAATTTTAATAAAACAATTTAGAAATATGGTAGCAGTTTGACAAAATTATCCTTAAAAAATAGCAAGAAAATGAAAAATACTTACTCTGTTCCCCAAATTTATGAGGAAGTAATTATTAGCTAATAAAATTAATTGAATATTGTGAATTTCTATGTACCCAAATCCTTGATGAACAAACTCAATATTTTCAATAAGAGAATTTTCCCCACAAACAAATAAAAGAAAAACTAAGGACGGGAAATTAAAAGAAAATATGCTAAAATTGTAGTCCCTCCCCGCCCTTTATTTTTTTAATGTTTTCTTTTGCTAGAGGATTACATTAAGTAGAAATGGCAGCAGTTTGACAAAATTATCCTTAAGAAATAGTTAGAATTTTTGTGTCAAATCAGTTAATCGTTCACATCGGATTATAAATAAGTATGATAAGAGTTTAGTGGTGGATAAGTACTATTAGTGAGATATTAAAATTGAAATATTAAATGTTATCACATGAATACATTATAAAAATAAGTAGCATAAAGTTAGCACGTATTAAAATACGAAAAAATTATAAAGCTAAAAATATTTAGGTAGATGTGAAAAATTAATAAAAATAAGTGGAATTATGAAATTTAGCACATAATAAAAGACGTTTCAAGTCAAAATTTAAAACATTTGATATAGACTTAAATTATAATTTTGAAAAAGTTTGGGATCGAGATGGAAAAACAAAAAACTTAATTTCATAAAAAGAGTTCTGCCCACACAAATTTAGGAGGAATTAATTATTAACTAATAAAATTGGTTAATAATGTGAATTTCTTTATACCAAAATCCTTGATGAACAAACCCTAAACAATTAAAAGTGAATTTATTGAATTAAAATTCTAAAAACAATAATAACAAAAAACAAAAAAACATTATTAGAAAGAGAAAGGAAGAAACAGAATAAGAAAGGGAAGAAAATTGCAAGGAGCGAAAAAGTAATGCGTAAATTTAAGTGGGGTAGAAACAATGAAACACTTGAAGAAATTAGTATAATTGAAGAAGGGAATTGTAAACGGCGTCGTTTAAATCGACATAGCAAAAAAATAACAAAAATCTAACTATTCCCCATGTCTCATCAACATGCATAAATAGGATATAGTGTATATATATATACACTAAGTTACCTATTTGTTACCCATACTAAATATCAATTTAATTATTATAACTTTTGTATATTTTGAGTTCTAATTCTACCCCTGTATTCAATTAAAATGCGTATTGTTATCAACAGGCAGTTAAAATGTATAGATTACCGGTTTCTGTCATCGCTATCATTTTAGCTAAGGTCCTCAAGAGCTATGAGATTGATGCTGGGACCTTAGCCACAGTTTGTCCGCTATTTCGAGATGCATTCCGTTGTCCATAAGTTTACGAATCATTCCGCCTTTATCGTGCCTTATGGAACATATACAATAGAGTCGATCGTCGTCGTTTCATGCAATGCTACGATGTCGAAATCCAATCATCACCTTAATATATGGTGCTGAGTTATATTTTAAGATGGGTTATTTCACGATTGGGCTAATTGAGATCGAGATATCTTTCGATATTCAATCCCATTAGCTACATATATGGATGCTATGTTACGTAGCGTTCGGGAGGACATGATTTGGTTGCAGCTATGATGTACATTAGAAGGTTGAAACATCAACATGGATCACATTGGGGTGTTTTCTTGAAGAATCGTAGATTTGAGACAAAAGAACTTATGGCAAGGGCTGTTGGTAAATGGGTCGGATTGGGGCGTGACGATGTTCGATTTGAAACATCCCGACACAACAACATGGTTTATAGATGTAACAGTTGTGTTACGACAATTATGGCACATCCTTCTGTAAATAGTTGGGGTCGACTTTATTTTCACATTGATGATCCACGTTTATGTGATGAATGTGTGATCAATGTAGAATTAAATGCACTATTTAATTTTTGAACATTAAGTATTGGTAGATTGGTAGATTATGGAAAGTAGGATGACATATATTTGGGATTTTTAGGATTGTATTGTTATTTTTGTTTCATTCAGCTATTTGATTATCAATGAACGTGTCCATTACTTTACGTTTCAAATTGATTATTGCAGTTCAACTTAAGCTATTTAATTTCAAATTGATGACATAAATTAAATTAGTCTTTATATTTGTTTATAATATTAGAAGATTGATGATAAAACATTCAATTTGGTTAATATATGGTTTATAACGTGTTGTTTATTAGGTATCCAACCAACAATAGACAAGGGTTTGAACTGTTGTGTTTGCTGCTTAGCTATCGAGGTATGTTTATGTTTTCTGTTATTGCATTTAAAATTTTAGCCTTAAGCATTATTTATATTTATTATAGATCAGTTATAGTAATAATGTAGCAACATCCACTATATTCTCTTGAAGTATTTTCTAATTGTTGGTTGTATCGTTTAGTAATTTTGTTAATATATGTTAGATAAACTTTTAAAATACCATAGACAAATAAGCATTAGAAATGCATCATAATAGGTTATGGATGCAAGAGAACGGAGGGAGGCGCGCAGACAAATTATGCGTTCCCGTATGCCTGTTAAATGCAATCGACCTGAGGTGCGTCGGTTATCGCATCATTCACGCACATCCCGTGCGAATACCCTTAGAGAGGTTTTAAGTGCGCATTCGAATGAGAAAACATCATTCAATGTGACCCGTGTAATGTCAATGACACAAACACATATAGGGAATGCCTCACTTACTCAACAATGACCGCCTAATGGTCCTGGAAATAAATGACACTTCGAATTACGTTTGCCCAAATACACCAACCCAATCTCGACGTCCACTTCAAAATATTACAAACCAAAGTTTCCCAATTACTAGAACCTCTTCAGTCAATGCATTAAGCAACAATGGTGGGTTATCTGGTGTCACCCAAGAAGACATACGTTCTCGACTTATGAGAAATACATCTGAGGTGGGAGAGTCGTCTAGAGTGCCACAACATACATCAAAAAGGCCAAGACATGCTAGAAATGAATTCCAACCCATTCCTTTCCAAAGCCTTGACACGTTTGATGATATCGTCCAAGGTTAGTATTTGTTCCCGAACTTTTCTTACATGTTCCATTTCCATTTATTCTAATAACACACCTTACCCAATTAAGTAAATATCAGATTCGTTATTACTGGAGCATTCTGCTGAAGAAACTGTCATCACCCAGCCCGTTGTTTGTAATCAAAACAGTAAGTGTTGTCTATTCGGCTATAAGGGCATATTAATGGTACTTCATAGTACTTATTATGTAAGCATTCTCTTTGGTAGGACGATTTACCATGCGCCAAGATCTTGGTCCTCCTGATTCTATTTGTCCTAATCCAAAGTGTCGTGCGGTTGTTTGGAGTTTAGAGAGGAGTGTTCGCTCCAGTGTTCAGCGCAATCCCAGATTTTCGTTATGTTGCCAAAATGGAAAGGTGGAATTACCGTTTGAGGATACCCCGCCATTGTTTTTGCAACAACTGCTAGATCATGATGGAGGGCCAACATCGACATACTTTCGACGTCATATCCGTGAGTTTAATGGTCGGTTCTCTTTTACTTCCACTGGAGGACATGTTGACCATCGAATAAATGATGGAAATGGTCCATATGTTTTTCGTTTAAAGGGCGAGAATCACCATATGATTGGGTCTCTATTACCGTCGAGAAATGATCGACCCCGATTTGCTCAATTGTATATATTTGATACAGAGCATGAGACAGACAATCGAATTCGGTGTTTTGGTAATGGTCATGCTAGCGTTATGGATATAGAAATTATTGATGGGCTAACGCAGATGCTTGATCAGAATAATCAACTTGTGCAACAATTTAGGAGAGCTCGTGACATGCATCAGCAGTATGATAATGTGAATGTATGTTTACGCCTACTTTCATCAAGATCAAATGATGGTCGGAGGTACAACTTGCCAACCTCAAGTGATGTAGCAGCACTTACAGTGGGATTAGATGAAGAGCAAGGTAATAGGAGGGATATTGTTGTGTTCAGCCGACAACATGGTCCACAAATAATAAACGTATTACATCCAAACCGATGGCGCTTCATTTCCGTTGTTGTTTCCAAATGGCGCCGACGGACATCGCTTTGATGTTAGTCATGTTAATGGTTCTGGGAATGCAAGACGCATTAAAGTGACAATGAGGGAGTTTTATGCATTTCGGTTGCAACATCGTCATGGCGTATATTCGACAAAGGCAAAGGGGTGGTCGATTATTTCAACAATACTTAGTGTATGCATACTCTTGTATTCTGGAGGAACGATTTAACTATTTAAAGAACAACCAAGCTCGATTTCATTGTGAGGTTTTATGTGGTTTTCAAGATGCGGTTGGTCGACCTTGTATGTTACCATCTTCCTTCACTGGTGGGCCACGTTACATGATACAAAATTACCGGATGCAATGGCAATATGTCGGTGGCTTGGACATCCTGATTTATTTATAACGATGACATGTAATCCAAAATGGAATGAAATTTTGGAGTTCATGAAGTTAATTCGAGGACAACGTCATGACGATAGGCCGGATATCGGTGTTCGAGTATTTGAGATGAAGCTATACTCATTGTTGCGGACATTACAAAAGGGGCTTTGTTTGGTGAATGCATGGGAGGTAAAGTTCCTAAACTACCATAGTTACTAATTTATCAAGTATGTATTTCAACGTTTCATCCTGACCCTCTCATTGTAATTATACATGCAGTCATTGTTACTATTGAATTTCAGAAAAGGGTCTACCACATGCACATATAGCCCTTTTTATTCACCCAAATGACAAGATTAATGAACTGAAAAGATTGATCGTTTCATTTCGCTGAGCTTCCCAACAGAGACAAAGATCCTATTGCGTATGAAGTCGCTTTCAAGACATATGATGCACGGTCCATGTGGAAGTGCTAATCCAAAATGTGCTTGTATGGTTGATAAGATGTGTTCGAAGCGTTATCCACGTGCTTTACAGATGCACACTTCACTTAGCCAAGATGGATATCCCATATATAGACGTCGACCGACAAAACACACTGTGATTAAAAATGGGACGCAGCTTGATCATGGATGGGTGGTTCCGCACAATGTTGACTTGGTAGTGAAGTACGATTGTCACATATGCGTTGAGAAGACAAATAGGGACATGTGTGTGAAGTACTGTGTAAATACATGCATAAAGGGAAGACAGATCTACGGTGGTTATTGAGAGTGGTACTAGAGGAGATAATTCGGAAGTGGTTCCAGAGACGAGAGGTTTATGAGATAAAACAGTATTTGGATTGTCGTTATATTTCAGCATCTGAGGCATGTTGGAGAATTTTTGGGTTTTTAATCCATCGACATGATCCACTGTTGAGCGGTTGTCATTTCATTTACCGAATGAGCAAAATGTTGTGTTTCCTGAGGAATCGGACCTACGAAATGTGATTGAAAGACATAATGATAGTCGTTCCCAATTTGAGGCTTGGATGGAGTGCAATAGGACCAATGCGGACGCTCGTAATCTCACGTATGTTGAGTTTCCGAGATATTTTGTATGGAACAAACAAGATAAAAAGTGGACTAAACGCAAGAGAGGGTTAAGTTTAGGTAGGATTTATTACACTCACCCGACAGCTGGTGAAAGATACTACTTGCGTATGTTGTTAAATAATGTGAGAGGACCAACGACGTATGAAGAGCTAAGAACTGTGAATGGACAATTGTATGACACTTTTCGGGAAGCATGTTTTGCTATGGGGTTGCTTGAAGGTGATGGTGAGTGGCATGAGTCGTTACGTGAAGCCTCTCAATGGGCAATGCCAAGTTGTTTGCGTGAACTTTTCGTGACAATCGTTTTATTTTGTCAAGTTTCTGAGCCTCAGGTTTTATGGGACCGACACCGCGACATGTTGGCCGATGATATTTTACGGATTGAGCGCGAAAAACGTAGCTCTCCTGATTTGGTATTACCTGATGATGAGAAATATAATTATGCCCTTTATGAGATTGAGAAAATAATGAACAGGTTGGGTCGATCGTTAAGAGAATTTGATGGCATGCCATATCCTGACATTAGTGCGTTGATTATTGAAGAGAACTCTCTGGTTATCGAGGAGCTAAATTATGATAGGCAGTCATTAGTACTTGAGCACGAGCGGCTTTATGGTGGCTTGAATGAGGGACAACGGGCTGTGTATGATCATGTAATTGAGTCAACCCTTTCTCACACGGGTGGTATGTTCTTCGTATATGGTAGTGGTGGCACTGGGAAAACGTATTTATGGCAAACAATTTTGGCTCGGTTACGTTCAGAGGGTAAGATAGCTTTAGCCGCAACTTCTGGGATTGCTGCATTACTTCTACCTGGAGGTAAGACTGCACATTCAAGGCTAAAGATCCCTATTATGCTCGATAATGATTCATTTCTCAATATTAAGCGATCAAGTCCACTTTCTGATCTTATATGTCGAGCTGCAGTAATTATTTGGGATGAGGCGCCAATGGCACATCGTTATGCATTTGAAGCGATGGAGCGCTCTTTACGCGATTTAATGGCAATGTCTGATCCAGAAGCGAAAAACTTGGTTTTCGGAGGTAAAACCGTGGTCCTGGGGGGTGACTTTAGGCAAATCTGCTGTGATACCACGAGGTACTAGAGGTGACATTGTCGCAGCTACAATCTGCTCCTCTCAGTTATGGTCATGTTGTCAAGTGCATACCTTATCAGAGAACATGAGACTGCGTAGTTCAACATCCCATGATGTCGTTTGGTTTAGTGATTGGTTGTTAAAATTAGGTGAAGGGTTATTACCTCTTAAGAAGTTAGATGATGATGATGATGAAGATTATGTTGATCCAGAATGGTTACAAATTCCTGACATTTTATTGGTGCCATTTGTTGGACATCCGATTGATGCCGTTGTTGATAATACATATCCAGGGTTACTTGACAGGATTTCTGATAGAGACTATTTGAGGGAGAGAGCTATTCTTTCACCGAAAAATGAGATTGTTGATGCAGTTAATGACCATATCATGGCACAATTAGCTGGTGACAGTGTTACATATCTTAGCGCTGACCGGATATCACTATCATCAGAAAATGCCGAGGCGCAAACTGAACTATATCCCGTTGAGTATCTCAATAGTTTAAATTTCTCAGGAGTACCAAATCATCGGCTTGTGTTGAAGATTGGTGTACCGATAATTCTAATGAGAAATCTAAATCAAGCTACTGGGTTATGTAACGGGACCAGACTTATTGTCACGAAGTTAGCATCTAGGGTCATTGAGGCTGAAATCCTTACAGGGTGTAACATTGGGAGCCGTTGTCTTATACCTCGGGTTGAAATGGTGCCATCAGATAGTAAATTGCCTTTTAATCTATCACGACGTCAGTTTCCTATAAGAGTATGTTTTGCCATGAGTATTAACAAGAGTCAGGGTCAGACTTTCAACCAAGTTGGTCTTTATTTACCGAATCCTGTTTTCAGCCATGGTCAACTATATGTAGCAGCTTCACGTGTGACCTCTCCAGATGGATTCCGTGTTTTTTTGAGTAATGATAAATCCAGCAGGTCCACATATACCAAGAATATAGTATATCCGGAAGTATTCGAACGTGTTTATCGTAATAAAGTTTGATAAATATAAACAAGGTGATTTTAGTTACTTATATAATGCACGTTCATGTTCTTATTATGTCGATTGTAGTAGTTAATGAGTATGCAATAATTATTTCAGACATATTTTAACATAATTTATAGGCAGGTATTTAACCATACTAACCATTACGGTATGTCCTTTTGTTGTAGGTGATTGTTTGGGAAAATGTCGAATCGTATCTGTGATCTCAAACAATATGGGTTTGATTGGTCATTGAGGGTCCGTTTAACGCGGTATTGGAATGTTTATTCGTGTGAATGATGAGAGGTTCATCGGTGTCGAGTTGATTACATTAGATGCTAATGTGAGTATTTTAAGTTTTGTTTTGATTTTTATGAAGTAATAATTATTCAATTTATAATGTGCGATATTTTGATATTAACATAATATCTTACGAGAATGATCACATATCAGCACGCGTGTCCCGGCGCTTGAAAATAAATTTCGTCCATTCTTAAAGGAAGGATTGGTCTATAACATTAAAAATTTTGCGGTCGGTAAGGCACCGGATTATATGCGACCAGTGTCATGTGTGAATAAAGTTTATTTCACCAGATATACAAATGTTAGCGTTGTTGAGGGTGATACGACTGATATTCCTCAACATAAATTTGACTTTGTCGACATTGTGGATTTATCGTCCAAGTTTCCGCGTAATTTATGTTGCACAGGTGGGATGTTTTAGTCTGTTTATTTATATTAATTTTATATTAATTTTTTGGTATAGTTTCTAATCTGATTAAGTGCAAA
Organism: Stellera chamaejasme; assembly: GCA_024586325.1. NCBI lineage: Eukaryota > Viridiplantae > Streptophyta > Magnoliopsida > Malvales > Thymelaeaceae > Stellera > Stellera chamaejasme. Next base: position 55,345,610 of record CM044981.1, on the reverse strand, counting down.
TTGCAAAAATTTATTCGTTGCAGATGTTGTTGGGCGATTAATCAAACTGGACGATACCCGCGAGAAGAGTCTGAAAAGTGGTAGTTTATCCAAGCTACAATCTATAAGTGTAGTTGATCAAAGGTATATATCATTTATACTGTATATTATTTGATGACATAGAAATGAAATTTTTATTCCTAAACACGTATACATGATTGTTTTGTGCAGCGGTCACGATGTCGATATAATGTTTTGGGGTGACCAGGTTAAACTTTTACAAGGTCTTGCAGATATTGATTTAGATGCATGTGTGGTAGTTGTTATCACTACCACTTATGTTAAGAAGTATCAGGGTATGTACATATGATCTATGGAATTGAGTGATTGATATGTAATGATGCTTATTATGTTTGTTTTGAATTGTATATCAGGTAAGTTTCATTTATCTGCAACTTGTGGGACAAAAATCCATGTCAACATTGACATTCCAGAAGTGAAAGCTTTACATGACTTGTACGTATTTTGTATGTTTTATATGTAATTATTTATTCTAACATTCAATTGTTAGTCATAACATCATATGAATTTCAGGTTCGTTGTAAATGGAAATGCTATCACTAATCGTATTGCTGAACGAACTTCAACTATTTCAACGAGCGGGACGACTGTTGTTATTAAGCGTGCCATGTTGCGTCAACTTGAAGCCATTCGGTCTTTTGGAAAATCACCTGTATGCGTTTGTGTTTTGTATTTTTCATATTTTTAAATAACATTTTATCATGATAATGGTTTGTATGATTTTATGCAGATAAGAAATTTTAGATGCAATGCGATGATCATGGGTGTTAGTCTTGGTTATCCACTATGGTACCTAGCATGTCGGGTATGCTTGAAAAAGGTATTCGAACAAGGTCCTGATTATTACTGTAAGGGGTGTAATACTATTGTCCGTTCTGCAATTCCTCGGTATGTTCGACAACGCTTATGTATGTTGATTATATTGATTTATTATGAGTATATCTAATAATGTTGATATGACTACACGTGTGTTTTTTGTTAGGTATAAAGTCGAAGTAATAGTTATGGACCGCACCGGGGAGTCAAAGTTCATAATGTTTGATAATGTAGCATGCAGACTTTTCCAGTGTGATGCTCAGACATTCGCAGGTTATGAAAAAACTGTAAGTGATTGTTTGTCAATTCAAATATAACACGCGCTACAGACATGCTCACATTTATTCGAAATTTTCATTTTACATGATGAACTGTATATAGGAAGCAGGACGGATGAAGTTGGAGAGCATGTACGAAAGTTTGAAAGGAATGAAATATGCATGGGATATAAAAGTCACTGACTATAATATCACAAACAAACGCTCAGGATTTACCGTTCAGACATTTTCTGAAATTGATTATGCGTCAGATGGTCGAGATGCATTAGAACTCATCGAACTGGTAAGTATGTGTGCACTGTGTAATGTGTCATGTAATAAATACTAAGTAATAATATTTTTCATACATAATAAAACATATTGCATTTCTGGATCATAGAGACAATTACAAGAAAAACGTTTACTACCACTAAAACGTTCGGCAGATCAGGCTGACGGAAGCGGCGGTAGCCCTAATGATAGGTATTAAATTTTTATATGATTGGAAAATAAACTATGTTATAAACACAATTTCAGTTTGGCTATATTATGGTGTTTTGCTGTATAGTTTGCCGACTGTTGAAGAGATTGGTAGCTGCGGTGTACTTGGTAGTATAGATAACATTGGCACATTAGAAGTACATGATGGTAACATTGTCGGGCAATCCAAGTACGTATGTTGCATCTACTACTATTACTTATAATATAATCTTTAAAATGTTATTAACTTTATCTGACATGTATTTGTAGGGATGAACTTTCTCAGCATCCAATAAACACATTAGGGATTATTGATGAGCCATGTAATGCGCGATGACGAGATGTGACCGTGTGCATGTACAGGACCAATAAGTTCCGTTCGTGTTTTCAATATTCTGATACTCATATTTGAAGTTAGGTGTTCTCTTTCGTGCCTTGACATGTGTTATGGTTTTTCTTTTCATTTCTAATCGTCGTCGTTTGTGAACCAGATTCAGTAATAAGCTTGAACGTTTTACTCAGTTGGTCATCGATCCTTAAATAACATAGCATATGGGTTATTTATGTAGGAATTTATACAAATACGCCAATAGTATAAAGATATAGACGTTAATTCTTTTTACCCCGTCCCGTAGGAGGGGGTACAAGCTAGTTTGTAATATTTGACTCAAAATTTTCATAAATATTGTTATGTTTAATTTTAATGTTTCAATTTGTAATATTTAACTCAAAATTTATTAAGATAAATAGTGAAAAAATTCAAAAAAATATATTGAAAATTATGAAAAACGCATGTATCATTTAACTTTACATGTCTATGAATTCATAAAAATAAATCGTAGATTATTTACTGTGAAAACAGATACAAAAACATGCAATCTTTATGGAATAAAGAAAGTAGTATTTTTTTATAATGAAATGACATCCACCACCACCTAGCTGAAGCCTACCACTCACAGCCACCATTTTTGTCCTCGCACTCAACACCATCACCAGTCTAGCTGCCATCCTTTACCTCCCAACGGAAGCCCACCATCAAGTTGATAACCCGAATCCCAACATCTGATCTCACCACGCCGCTGGCCCAAATTCATCTCTATCGACGGTGAAACCATCCTCCATTCGATCTCACCCTCCTTACCTCAAGCTCTAGTCACACCTTCGTAAGAAGCAGACCAGGAATCCTCTGAAACATCACTTGCCCTAAGATAAGGGTCCAGTTCTAGCAATGCCAACGAGGTGTCATGCGGTGTTGGGCAAGGCCAGTTTATAGGTTTACGTCAGTTTGTTTGGTTTGAAAAGTTTTTGATTCAATTGACTATTAGAAGTAAAGGAATATTTGATACGAAGTCCTAGACTATGACAAAAATAGGATATGCAACAAAACTAAGTGACTAAATATGGATTTTACCAATTACAGAATCTTCCATCTATTAACCGAATTACTCCGATGGAAAATTAAGTCCAAAGAGTAAATGTCGATTGTAAAAACGTCTGAATAGTAAATGCTAATGACAAATAAATTTTTTTACAAAAAAATAGTGGCAAAATGTGACCTCTTTTGGCGATGAGTAAAGTACACAAATAGTATCTTAGTTTTGATGCGTGTCCTATTTTGATCATGTTTTAGGAATTCGTCTCAGATTCTCCCTGTAACTTTCAAAAAATATGCACCGTTGGTCCTTGCGTCATTTTTTCGTTAAATTTTCTATTATGGATGTTGTTTTTACATAATTACCCCTTCTCTATTAGCATAATTACACTTTTCTTTAAAGTTTAGCCATCATAATTTTAATAAAAGTTCATTTTAACCCAAAGTTTAAACTTTCTTCTCTCTGACCTCTGAAACCACGCAACCTAGAACGTAGTGGAGTCTAACTCCAACCTCACCTCGAAGGCCCGCCGAACGTGAAGGTCCTCTTGTGCATTCTCGTGTCACAGCCACCCCGCCCGGTTGCGGAGGCGGAGCCGGCCGCGACGTCGAAACAGGAATTACGTCGGAAAACTTGGCAACGGAGCATCGAGCACACATAATAAAATAGTCTAGTAACACCTATCAACCTATAAACTAATACGAGGCGAGCATACCAGTAAATCCAACTTCTACCAAACATGCAGTTCATGGAGTCAAACATCAATCATCGCCACAACACATAAACCAAACCCACAATATAACAACACTTCCCATATAGGCAAGTCGGGGCTCCGCCCACGACTCAGAAGACAAACAAGTGCAGAATATATCTCAAACTATACAACATATACAAAACCATGATCTGAATCTACATGCATGCAGCTACAACTACAGAGCCGTAAAACAAGATCCTATAAAATACCTAAGCGCGGAATCGGAAGCCTCTCTCTCGAGGATCTCCGCACGTGGTACTGCTGCTGCAACCGAAACCCCAAAAACGTAGGAAGCACCGCGGATCTTTACTCCGCTGGTTGCTTGTCAGGACGGCCTGAAAGTGGTAAACAAATAAAAGGGTGAGTCCTCGAAAGGACCCAGTAAGGGCTATGGTAAAATGAAGTTTGCCCGAGTGGCAACAAGCTGAACCTGCAAAACAGAATCACACAAGCATATGCACATATATATATATATATATATATAAACATAAAGTATAAGGTGAGTCGGAATCCAATCATATGCGGTCCAACCGCCAGAACGACCCAAGACGACAGCCCTCTCACAGAGGTCAGAATGTACGCAATGCAATGTAATGAAAGCACGGTACGGGCCGGGTCGCGATCCCCAAACTGTCGTAGGTCACGAAGTATATCGGCACCCCAAGGCACGGATATACGCAGAATGTCGGCACCCTCCGGTGCGGACACGGGCAATGTCGGCACTCCTGGTGCGGATACGCAGAACAGATTCAAGGAGCACTCGTGGCCTCTCCGACCATCCGGGTCTCGTCACAGAACAGAACATATAATAATAGTGCATATATACAAACAGAAGTATCCTCACCTGATATACATATACATAACGGAATAGGAACCCGGGGCCTCCAAGGTCACTCGGGCCTCAAGACAGAACAAACATACATTTTACCATTGATGGGTCTCGGGATCACCGAACCACCGCCCTCACCCGGAACCCGCACCAACTAAACTTGATACACATCAAATACTCCCAGAATGTCTAACGAGAGAAGTTGAGCCCTTACCTCGAATCGCCCCCAAAGACAAAACCCGGAAATCCCGATTCTCGGCCCGAAACGCACAACTTGGCTCTTACGGTCCCACGCTACTTCAACCACGCAGAATCAAGCACTTTTGGAACTCAAATCCTTGATGAATCAACCAAGAGAAATGAAGAACATGGAGCTTGAGAGAGGGAGAGAATGGCGGCAAGAGAAGAAGGAAGAAGAAGAAGAAGAAAAATGAAATGTTTTAATGTATTATCTTCCCTTTTATACTTCTCTCTTTTCCAACTTAAATAAAAAATAGACAAGTGTCCTCCCTACTTGCTGCTGCCGACTTAAGCCCAGTTCTGGCCCAAAATAATTACAACTTTAGGGTTAATAACAACTTAACCCCCAATTCTCCAAATCTTTGCAATTAAACCCCAAAAACAAGTAACAACCTCCAAATGGTACCAAAACTGACCACAACCCTCAGAATATCATAAAATACCCAAATCTTCTTTCCAAAGTCCATTTGGAAAATCAGAGTGTCCTACCGGGTCCGCTGAACCCGAGTAAATCCCGACGTGCGCGTGTGCCGACCTGAACCAAAATCCCATCATGCCAAAATTCCGCAAATATTACCATAAAATCCGCCTTAAAATATAACATACCTTCCACTGGAGCCGTCGGCAAAATTCCTTCCCGAGCCCCGGGATTCCAGGCCCGGGCCCCGGGAGTCGCCCGGACCGAACGTCCCGACCCAAATAATATACTCCGTAAAACGATCCAGGACGTTCCCACGATTCCAAATATGCAAACAGTTTCTCATTCCGAGGTCCCGGGAGCGCTACCGAGCCCGCTGTACGTCCCGAGACAACCCCCCGGCCCCGAAAAATATTTTCGGCGAAAACGTCCGGGGAACCCACACGACCTCAAAACCCGAAGGATTTCCAGAATTAAAGCTCAGATAAGTCTCGGGAGCCTTTTAACCACCCAAAACGTGACCCGCAGCCAAAACCGAGCCCGGTCACCTGGGTCACAACCCGCTCGGGGTGACCGTAACATTCGAACCCAACCGCAACCCCGCCAAAGCCCCGAGCACCAGACCAACCCTAGTTCATCTTGTTCGCCTCACCACTATCGTGAAGAGTTTCATGTATCAAATCGTGTTACTCTAGGGTCGAATCACGTTTAGTGATCAAATTGTAAAGGTTAAAAACTTTAAGCACTACTTTTGTAATTAAACCATAAAATTAACAGATTTTTTAACGGCAGTGACATTTTTAACCCAATTTCAAAAGTTAGATGACACTTTAGCTTTAAAATGAAGTTTAGTGGCAAATTGAAAAATTTCGAATACTTTAATGACATTTTTACCCCTTTCCCCAATTTTATAAAATCAGGGGTAAGCTGAAAATAAAAAATGGTATTTAAGTAAATGAATTAACTTAACAGTCTACTTAATGGATAAATTAATGGTATGACTTAATTGAGATGAAAACCAAATCTAACAGATTTCAATATGACAAAATCTTAAAGTATGATCTCAATAGAACAATGGGATAAGCTAGGAGACTAAATATTGACATTATCCTTTTATCATATATGTCAGTTTTACTTCATCACCCTCTAATAAGTCTTCAACACTTCTTAATTTTTATACCTAGGGTTGTAAGAAATAATTGAACCCAAATTCCCAAAACAAACCCGAATTATCAGATTAGGTTGGGATGAGACTAAAAACATCCCTGTACAGATCCGAATTTTTCCCGAACCCGAAAATTGGTCTAAATTTAAGTTAAGGTCAGGTCAAACCGAAATGTGCTAACCCAACTCAAAATTCACCACCCTATACGTAAACCCAATGCCTAAAGTCAACAGCCCATCTCCACTCCATTCAGCCTACCAAACTAGGACTGTAAATGAGTCGAGCTCTTATCGAACTTACTCGAATTCGAACTCGACTCGTGTGTTATTGAGCACTGTCTTATCGAGCTTCGTGTTCGAACTCGAGCCGAGTTCATGGCTCGATAATTTTATTGAGCCGAGTTTGACTTGATAGCTTATCGAGCTATCGAGCTTTATATATTTTAAAGTCTAACTCGAGTTTTTGAGCAGCTATCGAGATGAACTCGAGTATAGTTTGGATTTGATAGACAAGTTTTCGAGCAGCTCACGAGCTATAGAACCAAATTCAAGCATTACATCGAGTCGAGTTTGAGCCTTTATTATGAAGGCTCGTCAAACTATCGAGCCGAGTTCGAGCTCGGGTCGGATCATTTGTAGCACTATACCAAACCCAAATAATTATCAAACCAACATATGTGCTTTATAAGTTACCCAACTCACATCACATATCTAGTTACTACCTTATTTTCATATACTTTTCCCATAAATTTGAAATATTCAAACAAATTCTAGATTGATTTTTCCTAAAAAGGATTTTTTTTTTCAAATTTATATATTTTTGTGTGACTAGAAATTTTCAAATCAATCTAAAATTAGTAAATTTATTGATTTTAAACCTTTTTTTTAAAAAAAATAGGTGGAATTATTATAATTTTTCGAAAGGCAAATAATTGTTTTTTAAAAAAAGGAAAAATCACTACACAAGTTCCAGCCAAATACTTAGACAAGCACCCTAAAATCATAATCATCATCCCAAAAATCAGCTTGCTCCAAGAGAAAAGCCCATAATCACCCATAGAAACTCGAAGAAAATCAAAATTCTCATCGACCAACTAAAAAGCAAAAGCTCTTCCCAAATGTAATGGTTAACAATATATATATATATATATATATATATATATATATATATATATATATATATATATATATAACTAGGCTAATGGATTAGTTTTTTAAGTCATTGAACAGACAAATACACACCCTAAATTTGAACAAAGATAAACTAGTCATCAACCACGATAAGTCTAAAACAATAGTATATAGTTCATGGGAAAATGTATGCCGAAAGTACCTTTTGCTGATTAAACGTCAAAATCCAATGCAAGCATAAGATCGAGCCTCCCGATAATACTAATAATACTCACAACTCAAAATTACACTCACTTCTTATAATAGGGTAGATGTCGTGAATGCACTTCATTACTCGAGAGATAATAATAGGGTAAAGTATATTTTTAGTTCATTAGCTTTCCGATTTATCCTACTCAGGTCTCATTTTAAGAATTCGTGTCATTCAAGTCTCGTAGCTTTAGTTATTGTATCATTCATGGTTCTTCCGTTAGTTTGACCGCTAAGTTGACCGTTAATTCATGAGACGACAAAAATATCCTTAATCAAATTTCAACTTATCACCTCATTTGTTACAACAACGTTCAAAAATGTCCTACAAATTAAACTTTCAAATTTTCATCATCTCTACCACACTATAAACTATTAATCATTTCAAGAAATCCATTTAAACGTGCACAACATCTCAATCAAAGTTTCACATGAGTTCTTATTCCAAAGAAGACTAAAATCAAGACCTGTAGGAATCACCAATATATTAAAACTAATCTGTCAAAACTCATCCAAGAAATACAACCATGAGTAAACCGAGATTGATTTCAAAATCCAAAATCTAAATTAATCGATTAATTCATTTTATCAAGTGCTGAAATTCTACAAATAAAGTACTCACCTGAATTGTAACCCACCAAGTTTCCCAAAATCCTTCACAGCCTTGCCGGACTGCTCTCTTGCTGGAAAACATCGTCACCGGAGAAAATTCCTCTTCGCATCGACGGAAACAACGGGTTCGATCGCCTCCGGAAAGGTCACCAGTCGAGCCTCGTTGATTGGTTGTCCTGAGACGAAAGGGAGGCGGAGTAGTCAGGTTCAAGATCTTGAAAACAGATTTCAGATTTTCTTATACTTTTCAAGATCCGAGATGTCACCTTCTTGGCCGCACTGGATCCTAGAGTCTTGCCTAGACCCGCCATAGCAGAGGGAGCTTTGAGAATGCAGCAGCAGCAAGGAAGAAAAAGGGGTGTTGCGGTTTCATGAGAAACAGAGAGACAGAAAAATTAAAAGTGATAGCTTGATAATGGGATCCAAGATCGACAGAGGAGGTGATGACGACGAAGAAGCAGAGATTCGAAGTATGATCTGCCGGCAACAACGACGTGATGAAGCAAACCCACTAGGAGGAGCCACTGCTGCCCAACCCACCAAAATCTACCTCAAACAGCTGCACCGGAGCTGCCTTGGCGCCGACAATGTCCTCCTCTGCCACTGTCACTCCTTGCCCGAGCAATTCCGACGCCAAAAGGCGCTGATTTCTGGTCGGCAGCGTTGAGGTCGGGAGAGAGGACATGGAGGTGAGGTTTTTGGGATAAAAATGTAAATTATAAAAAAAGTATAGAGAGTGTTGTAAATGAATTAAGAGTGTTTTCGTCATTTCTCATTCAATTAACGGTCAAATTAACGGAAGAATCACAAATGATACAATAACCAAAGTTACGGGACTTGGATGACATGAATTCTTAAAATGAGACCTGAGTATGACAAACCGGAAAGTTAAGGGACTAAAAGTAGACTTTACCCGATAATAATATGAATTAAAAAACGTTGTCTACAATTTCTACCGAACTTTAGTACTCCCTCCGTCCCTGAAAAATTGAACACATTTCCTTTTTGGGTTGTCCCAGAAAAATTGATCACTTTCCTTAAAAGGAAACTTTTCACTCTCAAAGTTACTAAACTATCCTCACTTTATCTTTACTTTTTCTACCTCGTTTTTTGTGCACTCTCAACTAAGGGGCAATTAAGTAAACATATACAAATATCTTACATTCACCTTAATCTTCGTGCCCAAACAAATCCTTCAATCTTTTGGGGACGGAGGGAGTACATAGTATCTGTGGCTGAGTTTCTACTTTTCGGTGGTGGTCGGTGATATAAAATATTCATTTTTTAATATTTAATGATTATTATTATTTTAATTCTCTCTATAAATTTTATACAACTATCGATAAATATCACTTTCTCCGTTTATTATGTTATACACTATGCAACAATTAATGCACATCATAAACAATTTCTAAACGTTTCATCTTCGTGTTCACAAAAACATTTAAATGAAGGAAGGAAATAAGGGATGAAAAAAGGAGAAAATATCATTAACCAATTAAGAGACATCATCTTTGTTTACGGATTAACACTTTAAAGAAAAGCATTATTTTGGCATTATGGAGTTCTTATAATTAGGGACGGGCATTTGAGAGCGTTGTTCCATGGATGGAACGCTTGACTTTATTGGTGGATATCTAATGAAATCTGACTGGCTTCACATAACATGATAAAAGTGTAACTTTAAAAAAAAACGTGTCCTCTATTAATTTTCTAAACAATGTTCAGGGAAAATCTAAATATTTTGAGTTAAGGACCATTTAATCATTTTCTAAAGTTTGACACTATTATGTAAGTTATATATATATATAATAATAATAATAATAATAATAAGCAAAAACTTTTGTTTTGATTGATGGATGAGGTATATGTGAATAAGAAGGTTTGAGGAAAATGTGATTTGATAGAAACTTGATAGATTTAAGATTGTTTTATGCATTGAAATTGAAAAGGTATCATTTCTTTTGCATAGAAATACATCATTTTGCACCATATGATCTATATTTTCGATAAAGTCCAATAAATTAAAACAATCAATAATCCTTTGTGCTTTAATACACTACTGATGGCCGAACGTCTGTGGGCTCAGCCACATTGTTCTTCTTCTGTAGTATGGTCATGTGGGAGGCCATGGTATCTGGTTGCTCAGCCTGCAAAGAAAGCCGCACCGGAGGATGCTCCGGTTAACGGGCCTCCGACGCTCAAATGGGTACTCTGTTTTAGAGTGAGAAAGTAGAGAGAAGGCAGAACGTTGTAGTGATAAAATTACCTCTGTAGTTTGCAAAGAGATGGCTTTATAGGAGGGCACCCTGATGGCATGTTGGTAATTTTCCTATGGTCTGAAAGTGGTGGTCGACCACCTTTTATGTGTCAGGTGGCACCTTTTTGAGTAGTTCGGCGGGTGTGGGCGAAAGCATGCATGTCCCCTGGCAGTTTTGTGGCAAGTGGTGGGCGGCGTGCTCAGATGATACAAGGCATGAATTGCATTAAATACGGCCATAGTTTCGGTCGGTCCTTTAGTGGGAATTGTGCTCGGAGGGGTCCTCCTCGTATTGGGTTGGGCCTCTTGGGCCTTGTTGGCCCATGATATTTTTGAGGAGGCCTTCTGGGTTTTTTGGGCTTGGAGCCCAATGGGCTTTTTGGCCATCAACTACACTTGAGAAATTACTGGTAGTAACCCACGTGCTTCACACGAGGTTATGAGATATTGTCATAGCTTGTGTATATTGAAAAGTGGAGGTGAAAACAATTGGTTTGTTGATGAAGCACATCCGCTTGCTCCAAGGGTATTCGAAGCAACTGGGCAACGACTACAACTGAACAAATGAGGCAGAATAGCTAGAGCTTAGAAGCATAAAAGTGAGAAGAAATGGAAGAGTGGTGATCAATAAATAGATGAGGAGAAAGAGAGAAAAGATTAATCACCCCAGGTTTTGCCCATAGTTATGAGAAAAACTATGGATGAAAAGAAACTGTCCACTATTTTGGAAAATAGGATACAAAAAAAAAAATCAATTTAAGGGGTAACAAATCTGTCTCATAATGGCAAAATCTCTAAAGATCACCTAAACAACATAATTTGAATAGAGTTCATCAAATAGATATCCCCTCCGTCCGCAAATAATTGGCCCGTTTGACTTTACTGTTTCAAGGTTAAATGTATGTCTCAAATTTTAACAAAGATAAATAGTTTTAAAAAAATTCAAAACTAGATTTAAAAAAAATTAGATATCAAATTATGATACACATACGAAATTATTTAATTTTCAATGTCTAAAAATTCTTGAAAAAATCATAAATTAAATGTTGTGAAAATGTTAAAACAAATAAGCCTTTTTTTACGGACAGATGAAGTTTAATTAAAAAAGGAGGTAAAACGATAGATGAGGTAAATTTTAGAGTAGGCTTTTATGATGACAAAAAAACCAAGCATAAAATGTAATTAAAAAATAAAATCAAAAAAATTATTATTGATAAGGTTCTAGCTAGATGGAGGTAAGAGATAGGGTTTAATGCTAGGGATATAAGATGAAACGTAATGATGATTTGAGGGTATGATGTAGTAGATAAATAATGACATATGTTGAAAAGGGAGTTAAAATATATAGGAGACAAACTAAAATATAACAATACAGTACAAAGAGAGTTGACCAATTAGAAGTAATTATGAGAAGAAAAACAAAGATACATAGTTTTAAAAAAATCAAATCAAAAGAAGTAGATTTAGAAAATTTAGATTTCAAATTATGATACACATATGAAATATTTAATTTTCAATGTCTAAACATTCATGAAAAAAATCATATATTATATACTGTAAAAATGTCAAAACAAATGAGCCAATTTTTAACGGACAATGGGAGTATAATTAAAAAGTGAGAAAAAAGATAGAGTAGGTAGATTTCAATGTAGGCTTTCATGATGACAAAAAAACCCAACATAAAATGTAATTTAAAAAACAAAACCAAAAGAAATATTGTTAATAAGTTTCTAGCTAGGTAGAGGTAGGAGATAAGGTGTAAGGTTAAGGAGATGAGATGAAACGTAATGATGATTTGATGGTATGATGTAGTAGGTAAATAATGGGGGGCCCATATATCTACATTCTATGTGTTATAACACATATCAGCCCAATAGGCAAGTAGAGCCTAACATGTAGCTCATATTTTCTCAATTGTCTAACATAACCCTAACCACGGTTTCTAACAAAAAATATCATCCACCCCACCGGAACCGCTTCTGCCACCGTTGGCACCGTCGTCGTTGTCGCTGCTACAATTTCTAGAAAAATAATTAATTGTAGCATTGTCTAATAGTGTCTATTACAAAGTGTCTAATAGAAAGTGTTATAATGTCTAAACTGAGATGCAGTACTATCTATTACAATAAATCATACCGTTTAATTAGTTATTTTACACATTTCTATAGTATCTATTATAAAGTTTTATAGTGTCTGAATAAATATTGGAAACTGTCTAACTAATCAAATATGAGTATATGTTATAATCGACCATAGTGTTTATTAGAAAGTGTTATAATCTTTGAATTAATATTGAAAACTGTCAGGCTAACCGAATATTACGAGTATATGTTACAATAATATAGAGTCTCTATTAGAAAGTGTTGTAATGTCTAGCTACATATTGAAAACTGTCTGAATGATTTTAAAAACTGTCCATTTAATTATCTAAAATTGTTTATTGATTAATTTTGAACATAATTACTTAAAGAAAGTAACAAAGATTTTGTCAGCCAATTAAAATAGTTAAGTAAAGAAAGCAACAAAGATACTATCAGTCAATTAAAATTGTTTAATTGTAGTTAGTTATATTGTGTGTTTTTTTTTAATGTACACAACTGGATTTACTTATACTATCAACTAATTTATTCAAATTGTCTATGGAAAAATGAAATAATGTCTGGTTCAAAAAGTTTCAATATATAAAACTTAACTAATAAATTTAGATTAATTGGTTCGGCTGACAAACACGGTGGAGGTCTTGCATAAATCACTGTAGGAGGACTCACCTTGGAGGTCTCTTCAACATCCACCATCGCGAATGGAATTGTCGCCAGCTTTAAAGCGGACTCGCTCCATCGAAAAAATTCTAGTTGGAGCAAGATAGTGAATCGATTGATCGATCGATCGATCTGCAGAGAGCTCGGAGAAGAAGACCGGTTTATGCTTGTTAGATCTCAGACGCAGAGACTCATCCGTCAACGACACAACGGTGAATCGATCTAAAGGTCTGAAAAACTCTCAGATTTCAATTGCTTTCGGTCGTCCAATAGATTTGGATGTTGTCCAACTAATCTCTGGATTGGCAGATCCTTCCGCTGAAAATCGCGACAACCAGAGATCGCAGGAGAATGAGATCACGGGCATATTTAGAGTCCACTGCGCCGGTCGTGCGCCAGAGAAGGAAATCATGAAGGCCGTCTGTATATGAATCACCAGAGAAGATTAGGAACTTAAGAATTAATAAAGAGTGGTATCTTTGTCATTTTACTGGTATGTGTATAATCACAGGTGGTAAATATAGCCAGGACATAGCTAGAAAGGGGAATTAAAAGATATAGGAGACAAAATTCAATATAACAATCTAATACAAAGAGAGTTGACCAATTAGAAATAATTATTAGAATAAATGCTGTGACATGTCACAGCCACCCCGCCCGGTTGCGGAGGCGGAGGCGGTCGCGACGTCGGAACAGGGATTACAGAGGAAAACGCGGCAGCGGAGAATAGAGCTCAAATACAGAATCGTTGAGTAACAACTAGCAACCTAAAACTCATACAAGGCAAGCATGCTAACAATCTTACTACTACCACACATGCAGTTCATGGTATGCTAACATCCATTATCGCCATCAACACAGAAGCACCAAATTTGAGATAAACCAAATCTACTATAGGCAAGTCGGGGCTCCGCCCGCGACTCAGAAGATAACAAAACAGAATATATCTCAAACATATATATATACACATCCAAAACATGATCTGACCTATATGCATGCAGTTACAGCTACAGAGCCAATATTCAAAATCCTATAAATACCTAGCGCGGAATCTGAAGCGACCTCCGCACGTGGTACTGCTGCTGCAACCCAACCTCACAGTGGAAGAAGCACCGCGGAACCTCTACTCCGCTGGTTGCTTGTCAGGACGGCCTGAAAGTGGTAAACAGATAAAAGGGTGAGTCCTCGAAAGGACCCAGTAAGGGCTTAAGGTAATAATGCAGTTTGCCCACAGGGCAACAATCTGAACCTGCAAAACAGATTAGCACAACATATACATATACATACGAACATAAAACATAAAGCAAGTCAGAATCCACCATATGCGGTCCAACCGCCAGAACGACCCGTAACGACAGCCCTCCGCAGAGGTCAGAATATACAGATCAGAACAGAACAGATAGCGCGGTACCGGCTGGGGTCGCGAGCCCCAAACTGTCGTAGGGTCACAGAACAGAAGTATCGGCACTCCTGGTGCGGATACGCAGAATGTCGGCACCCCTTCAGTGCGGACACGAGCAATGTCGGCACTCCCGGTGCGGATACGCGAAACGAATCAAGGAGTACCCGTGGTCTCTTCAACCATACGGGCCTCGCCACGAGAATCGAACATATAAATAAAGCATACAAACACAGCGGAGATATCGTACCTGATAACACATATGGAGCAGAACAAACATACATTTTACCAAGTTAAGCCCTTACCTCTGAAACGCTGCCCCGCAGCCCAAAACTCGGAAAATCCCGACTTCCGACCCGTAATGCCCAACTTGGCTCCTAAGGTTCCACGCTACTCCACCAATACAGAATCAAGCTGGATAACCATAGTTGAGTCAGAACACATCCAAATAATCCATGAAAGAAATTCTCGCACAAACCCGCACTTTCCCTTCATCGAAACTTACTTCTCTTCATATCTAAGTTCTTCTTGGGTGAGTTTTGGCATGTGCACAACCTGTGCACAAGCTGTCGCTGTGCACAAGCAAGCTGTGCACAACTGTGCACAATCTGTGCGCAAGGTTGTCTTGCTGCGCACAAGGCTGTGCACAATCATGTGCGCAAGTGCGCTGCGCACAAGGCTGTGCACAATCTGTGCGCAAGGCTGTGCGCTGCGCACAAGTCTGTGCACAACCTGCGCAAGCACTGCGCTGCGCACATATTTCGTCTTTGCACACCAGAGCGAGCTCGAATTTACACATCGGGAGCGGAATGCACAACTCCGGCGACCGAGACGGACTCAAGCAAGGCGAGATGACCTAACCCATCTACCATTTCTACCGATTTTAGCTGGGAAAAGAAAAATTGAGGAAGATATGGTAAAACGGAAGCAAGGCGACCAAGAGGATCACTCTAGCATGTAGTGAAGAACAAACCTCCTAGCTTAAAACTCTCTCTTTATTCACCTTAAACATGATTTCAACTTGGAAAGAGGATGGAAGGAAGAAACTCACCAATTTTGGAGCTCAAATCCTTGTGGTTTCAGCAAGGGGAGGTGAAGAACTTGGAGCTTCAAAGAGGAAGAACATGGCGGCAGAGCAAGAAGAAGTAAGAAGAAGAAGAAAGATGAAATGAGTTATTTGAAGTATTATGTAATTATTTGCCTTTTATACTTCTTCTTTTTTCCTAGTTAAATGATAATTGAACAAGTGTCCCTAAACCTCCCACATGCTGCCGAAGGCTGCTGCTGAGCCCATGCTCTCTATTATTAACTTTGCACCCCTTTTCAAATTAACTCCTAATTTTCCGAAAGTTCCAATTCTTTTTGCCCAAAAATAATTACCGAATTCCAAAATTAACGAAACTTGGACACAACCTTCAGAATATTATAACATTCACAGAACATTTTTCAGAAATTCATTTACCTTTCCGGAGTGTCCTACCGAGCTCGCTGAACCCGGACCAAAACCCGACGTGCGAGCGTGTCAACCTGAACCAAAATTCCGTCACTCCGAAAATTCTACAAAAATACCCATAAATTCCACTTTAAATTAAAACACAACTTACCCCAAAGCCATCAGAGAATTTCCATCCCGAGCCCGGGATTCCCGTCCCGAGCCCGGGAGTCGCCGAACCGAGCGTCCGTCCCAAACATCAAACTCAACAACCACCTCCGGACGTCACCACGACTCCAAAACTACAAACGGCTTCCCAAACTGAGCTCTCGGGAGTGCTACCGAGCCCATTGTACGTCCCGTGGCGACCCGACAACCCCGGCGCCGAGAAAAATATTTTCGGCGGAAACGTCCGGGACCCACACGACCTCAAATACGGAGGGTTCGCCAAAATGATACTCGGATAGGGCTCGGGAGCCGTCTGAACGCTGAAAACGTGACCGCGAGGCTAAAACCGGAGCCGGGTCACCCGGTCGCAACCCGCTCGGGGTGGCCGTAACATCCTCCCCTTAGGACTCTTGGTCCTCCAAGAGGGGCATCAAACGCTGATACTGCTCGGGGTATCGCTCTCTGATGTCCTGCTCGGTTTCCCAAGTCGCTTCCCGGTCCGTATGATGTGACCACTGAACCTTGACCATGGGAATCAACTTGCTTCGGAGTTTCCGAGTATCGCGTCCCAGAAAGGCAATCGGTACCTCCTGATACGACAAATCAGGCTCCAGCTGAACCTCCTCCACTGGAATCGTCTGCACAGGATCCAGAATGCACTTCTTCAACATGCGGCGTGAAAAGCGTTGTGCACCGCAGAACATGCTCGGAGGTAGAGCCAACTGTAGGCCAATCTGCCTATCCGTTCCGAGAATCTCGTGCGGTCCGATATACCTTGGGGCTAACTTACCCCGTCTGCCGAATCTGACTGTCCCCCGAATCGGCGCCACCTTCAGCCAAACCCTGTCGCCCACCTCAAACTCCAAGTCTCTGCGTCGCCTGTTAGCATATGAGGTGGTGCGGTCATTCGCGGTCTTCAACCGCGCCTGAATCAACTTGATCTTTGCGGTGGTCTCCTCAATAAGCTCGGGACCCAGCTCAATCCTGTCAGACGCCTCAGTCCAACAGTGCGGTGTCATGCACCGTCGTCCATCTGACGCCTCAAATGGTGCCATGCCGATGGTACTCTGATAACTGTTATTATATGAAAATTCTACCAACGGCAACTGTTTGTCCCAATCCCCTCCGAAATCCAAAGTACAGCTCCGCAGCATATCCTCCAGAATCTGAATCACCCGCTCCGACTGACCGTCGGTTTGGGGATGGTAAGCTGTACTCAGATGGAGCCGCGTGCCCAGTGCCTTATGAAAGGCGCCCCAGAAATGTGCGGTAAAACGCGGATCCCGATCTGACACAATGGAGTCTGGTACTCCATGTAACCGCACAATCTCTCTGATATACAGATGGGCAAGCTTCTCCAGAGTCTGTCATCCGGACCGGCAGAAAGTGGGCACACTTCGTCAAGCGGTCCACGATAACCCAGATGGCATCGTGGTGAGACCGGGTCAGGGGTAGTGCAGTCAGAAAATCCATCGTGATGTTGCCCCACTTCCTGACTGGAATGGGCAAAGTCTGTAACGTCCCTGCCGGTTTCTGATGCTCCACCTTCACCCGCTGACAAGTGGCACACTTAGACACATGTGTGGCAATGTGTCTCCGCATACCCGGCCACCAGAAATGGGTACGCAAGTCCCGATACATCTTCTCGCTACCGGGATGAATGCTCAATCGACTCGAATGTGCCTCCGTCAATTTCATCCCGTAGTGCCTGATCCCCTGGAACATACAACCGATCTCTTAATTACAGAAGCACCTGTCTGTACTGAAACGCTGGTAACAGTGCCCCTTTGTCCTCTCCGGACAGCCTCTTCAGCTCTGGATCCCTCTCCTGTGCCTCTCGCACTCTGTCCAACCACTCCGAACGAATGGTCAAAGTGTATACCTGAGCCTGCTCCCAGTGCTCCCACCGGTGCCACAAGTACACTAGATCATTCTCCTCAGTCCGATCCTCAGCGCTGCCTCCTCTGACCACCCCAGTGTACTTCCTACTCAGAGCATCAGCCACTGTATTACCTTTGCCCTCGGTGTACTCGATGGTGCAATCGTAGTCCTTGATGTACTCGAGCCACTGCGCTGCCTCATGTTCAACTCCTTCGAGTGAACAGATATTTCAGACTCTTATGATGCTGTGAAAATCTGAAATTTCTTTGCCGAGTAGGTAGTGCCTCCATTGCTTCAACGCATAAATCACCGCGGCCAACTCCGGATCGTGTGTCGGGTAGTTACGCTCATGCGGTCGCACTGTCTCGACCCATAAGCTATCACATTCCGCTCCTGCATCAACACACATCCTAACCCCGACCTAGATGCGTCTGTATAGACCACATACGGTAAGCTCGGGTCGGGTAGAGTCAAGATCGGCGCACTGGTCAGCCGCCGCTTCAGTTCCTGAAAACTCCCCTCGCACTTCTCTGTCCATACAAACGGCTGCCCCTTCTTAGTCAGATGCGTAAGCGAGGAAGCCAAGACGGAGAATCCCGGCACAAACCTCCGGTAGTAACCTGCTAAACCCAGGAAACTCCTGATCTCACGTACCGAGGTAGGCTGCTTCCAATCCTGTACTGCTCTGACCTTCTCAGGATCCACAGACAACCCGTGCTCACCGATGATATGCCCCAGAAACGACACCTCCCGGATCCAGAAATCACACTTTGAAAACTTGGCATAAAGCCGATGCTCCCAAAGTGTCTGCAACACAACCCTCAGATGCTCCCGGTGAGAGTCCTCATCCCGAGAGTAAATCAGAATATCATCGATGAACACTACTACAAAGGAGTCCGGATACGGCCGAAACACCCGGTTCATCATGTCCATGAACGCTGCCGGTGCGTTGGTCAACCCAAACGGCATCACCGTATACTCATAGTGCCCATACCGCGTCACGGAAAGCTGTCTTGAACATCCTCCTCCTTCACACGCAATCGAAAGTACCACGATCGCAGATCGATCTTCGAAAAGATCCTCGCACCTCTCAGCTGATCAAAGAGATCGTCAATCCTCGGCAATGGGTACTTGTTCTTGATGGTGATGGCGTTCAACCGTCTGTAATCTATACACAACCTGAGTGACCCATCCTTCTTCTTAACAAACAGAACTGGAGCACCCCATGGTGAGGTGCTCGGACGGATGAAGCCCTTCTCCAGCAGTTCCTCTAACTGCTTCTTCAGCTCCACCATTTCCACTATCGGCATCCGATAAGGTGGAATGGAAATGGGAGTAGAACCAGGCTGCAATCGGATCTCAAACGTGATCTCCGCTCTGGTGGCATCCCGGGCAAGTCCTCCGGAAATACTGCGGAAAATCTCGGACGGCGGAATCTTATCCAGCTCCAACCGTGTATCGAGACGGGTTCGAGACCGTAATACTCCTCCGAATCCACTATCGGGACACGATCCGAACACTGCGGCTCCATGCTGGTCCTGACCGTCTTCGTCCCATCTGAACCTGAGAGGGGTAACACCTCTCCAGAAACCGTAACACTACGGTTGGCACAGTCAATATGCACGGAATTCTTGGACAGCCAATCCATCCCAAGAATAACATCATACTTCGGTGTGTTCAACACCAGCAGATCTGACGTAATCCGGTGACTGCCAATGGATAGCACGCAGTCCCGTACCATCTCATTGGAAAGCAGAAACTGACTCCCAGCCGTCTTCACCATGAAGACGCTCGGAAGTCCACTAGTAGTCAGGTGGAGTGACTCGACACACTTCTGTGCCACAATCGAAACGGACGCCCCAGTATCAAACAGTGCACGAATAGGTGTATCGTTCAGAAGTAATGTACCTTGGAGTGCCCCGCGCTGCGATGTCTCTCCACGCTCAATCTGAAACACTCGACCTGCTCCGACCTGCTGTGGTGGAGGCTCACGCTGTGAGGTCTCACCCCGCTCCACCTGGAACACACGTCCTGCTCCAGGCTGCTGTGGCGGAGGGGGTGGCGGAAACGGTCGTCTCGGCTGCTGTGATGGCCTCGGCCCGCCCCTCTGTGAACCGCGCCCCCGGGGTGCGTTGGGCTGAAACCGAGGCTGCGGACGCGTAGTACTGCCGGATCCCTGTCCCAGCGTCAAAGGACAATCACGAATCCAATGATCACTGGCCCCACATCTCAGACACTGCCCTGACTGTCGGTAACATGGCCGGCCGGGGTGCTGCCCACCACAACTCGCGCAGGTCGGAACGGCCGGCGTAGTCCTGCTGCCTCTGCTGCTCTGCCCAGACCTGCCTGATCTACCTGAAGACCTCGCTGAGCTCTGCTGTGCAGGAGCCCTCCCTCTGTCACTGGGTCGGTGTGGTAGGTACCGACTCTCAACCTCCTCTGCTCGAGGAGGCGGGCCTTCTGCACAGCCTCGTGGTAAGAAGTGATATCCGGAGGCCTCGAGCCCACCTGTACTCCGGGCGTAGGCGGCGAATGAACCGCTTGGCCTTCTCCTGCTCCATGCCGTAATACTGTGGCACGTAGCGGACCAATCGGTCGAACTCCCGCTCATACTCTGCTACAGTCCGAGTCCCCTGCTCCAGATCATCGAACTGTGCCTGACGGAGGTCCCTGACGGCATCCCCAATGTACTGCTGATGGAAGTAGTAAGCAAACTGCTCCCAGGTCAGGTCCGAATCATGCCCCCCATCACGTGCTGCCTCAGCTCTCAGACGGCCCTGGAGGCCCCTCCACCAATGATCTGCACTGTCCTGCAGATTGAACGTGGCCAAAGAAACTCTAACCTCAGATGGAAGGTGTAGCCTCCCAAGGAGCTTGTCAATCCCCGCAAACCATGTCTCAGCCGCCTCAGGTCCTCCACGGCCGTTGAACCTCGGGGTTCAAACGCTGAAACCGCTCCAGAATTCTGATCTCATCAGACTGGCGTCTCAGCTCTTCCGTCGGTGGTGGGACCGGCGAGAACTCTCAAGCCTGCGCAGATCTCCCTCCTCGGAATCACTATCCTGCTGACCTGCGCCCGAGGTGGCTGCTGCCCACCTCCTGAACCGGCTGTCTCCGCGTGGCCTGGCCGGACCTCCCGGTGCCTGCTGCTGCCCCTGAATCTGCTGGGCTGGCAACAATGTACCCAACAGCTGCTGTACCTGACCCAACACCTGTAATATATCAGGAGCGGGTCCCTCAACCTGCTGATCACTAGGGGGGAGTGAGTGTGACTGCTCAGCCCCTGGGTTACTCTGAACCCGCCTTCTAGCCCTCGGAGGTGTGGGATCCCGGTCCCTACCCTCCGGTTCCTGCTCACGCTGGCGGCGTGTTCTAGCCATACCTGAAATAAATCAACCCAAAACCATATAACCCAATCATAAACTTTCACTTCCTAAAGCTAGCAGCAGCATTTTTTTGGCTCTGTAGTGTAATGCAATGCATGATGCAAGGATTCTTTTCAGAATCCCGAAACTAAATAATAAACCTTAACATAGAATCAGATCATGCTTATAATCACGGAATCACTTCATATAACACCCACACCTTCCATAATGCTCCAAAGAACCGCCACCGCTCCACACGCATTCCGAAATGGATCAAATAAGGAGTTGATCAGGCTCCGTACCGAACCACTCCAGAATGAGGTGTAAACCAGTAGCTTGCCCTTCGAAGTCATTACTTGTAAAGCTTACCCATGAACTAGCATGACTTGCCTTCCACAACCCACACTTTAACTAACCATGCTTTACCTCTTGGGTCACTTCGACCCAACTTGGCTCTGATACCAACTTGTCACAGCCACCCCGCCCGGTTGCGGAGGCGGAGGCGGTCGCGACGTCGGGCAGGGATTACAGCGGAAAACGCGGCGGCGGAGCATCGAGCTCAAATACGAATCGTTGAGTAACAACTAGCAACCTAAAACTCATACAAGGCAAGCATGCTAACAATCTTACTACTACCACACATGCAGTTCATGGTATGCTAACATCCATTATCGCCATCAACACAGAAGCACCAAATTTGAGATAAACCAAATCTACTATAGGCAAGTCGGGGCTCCGCCCGCGACTCAGAAGATAACAAAACAGAATATATCTCAAACATATATATATACACATCCAAAACATGATCTGACCTATATGCATTAACATCTACAGAGCCAATATTCAAAATCCTATAAATACCTAGCGCGGAATCTGAAGCGACCTCCGCACGTGGTACTGCTGCTGCAACCCAACCTCACAGTGGAAGAAGCACCGCGGAACCTCTACTCCGCTGGTTGCTTGTCAGGACGGCCTGAAAGTGGTAAACAGATAAAAGGGTGAGTCCTCGAAAGGACCCAGTAAGGGCTTAAGGTAATAATGCAGTTTGCCCACAGGGCAACAATCTGAACCTGCAAAACAGATTAGCACAACATATACATATACATACGAACATAAAACATAAAGCAAGTCAGAATCCACCATATGCGGTCCAACCGCCAGAACGACCATGCGACTGACCCTCCGCAGAGGTCGAATATACAGGTCGAGCAGAGCAGATAGCGCGGTACCGGCTGGGGTCGCGAGCCCCAAACTGTCGTAGGGTCACAGAACAGAAGTATCGGCACTCCTGGTGCGGATACGCAGAATGTCGGCACCCCTTCAGTGCGGACACAGAACAGAAGTATCGGCACTCCCGGTGCGGATACGCGAAGCGAATCAAGGAGTACCCGTGGTCTCTTCAACCATACGGGCCTCGCCACGAATCGAGAACATATAAATAAAGCATACAAACACAGCAGAGATATCGTGCACTGATAACACATATGGAGCGAGAACAAACATACATTTTACCAAGTTAAGCCCTTACCTGCAAACGCGCCCAGCCCAAAACTCGGAAAATCCCGACTTCCGACCCGTAATGCCCAACTTGGCTCCTAAGGTTCCACGCTACTCCACCAATACGTAATCAAGTCGGATAACCATAGTTGAGTCGAACACATCCAAATAATCCCAGAAAGAAATTCTCGCACAAACCCGCACTTTCCCTTCATCGAAACTTACTTCTCTTCATATCTAAGTTCTTCTTGGGTGAGTTTTGGCATGTGCACAACCTGTGCGCAAGCGCACAATCTGTGCGCAAGGCTGTGCGCTGCGCACAAGGCTGTGCACAATCTGTGCGCAAGGCTGTGCGCTGCGCACAAGGCTGTGCACAACCTGTGCGCAAGCCTGTGCGCTGCGCACATATTTCGTCTTGCACGAGCGAGCTCGAATTTACACATCGGGAGCGGAATGCACAACTCCGGCGACCGAGACGGACTCAAGCAAGGCGAGATGACCTAACCCATCTACCATTTCTACCGATTTTAGCTGGGAAAAGAAAAATTGAGGAAGATATGGTAAAACGGAAGCAAGACGACCAAGAGGATCACTCTAGCATGTAGTGAAGAACAAACCTCCTAGCTTAAAACTCTCTCTTTATTCACCTTAAACATGATTTCAACTTGGAAAGAGGATGGAAGGAAGAAACTCACCAATTTTGGAGCTCAAATCCTTGTGGTTTCAGCAAGGGAGGTGAAGAACTTGGAGCTTCAAAGAGGAAGAACATGGCGGCGAGCAAGAAGAAGTAAGAAGAAGAAGAAAGATGAAATGAGTTATTTGAAGTATTATGTAATTATTTGCCTTTTATACTTCTTCTTTTTTTCCTAGTTAAATGATAATTGAACAAGTGTCCCTAAACCTCCCACATGCTGCCGAAGGCTGCTGCTGAGCCCATGCTCTCTATTATTAACTTTGCACCCCTTTTCAAATTAACTCCTAATTTTCCGAAAGTTCCAATTCTTTTTGCCCAAAAATAATTACCGAATTCCAAAATTAACGAAACTTGGACACAACCTTCAGAATATTATAACATTCACAGAACATTTTTCAGAAATTCATTTACCTTTCCGGAGTGTCCTACCGAGCTCGCTGAACCCGGACCAAAACCCGACGTGCGAGCGTGTCAACCTGAACCAAAATTCCGTCACTCCGAAAATTCTACAAAAATACCCATAAATTCCACTTTAAATTAAAACACAACTTACCCCAAAGCCATCAGAGAATTTCCATCCCGGGCCCCGGGATTCCCGTCCCGAGCCCCGGGAGTCGCCCGGAACCGAACGTCCCGTCCCAAACATCAAACTCAACAACCACCTCCGGGACGTCACCACGACTCCAAAACTACAAACGGCTTCCCAAACTGAGCTCTCGGGAGTGCTACCGAGCCCGCTGTACGGCCCGAGGCGACCCCGACAACCCCCCGGCGCCGGAAAAATATTTTCGGCGGAAACGTCCGGGGGACCCACACGACCTCAAATACGGAGGGTTCGCCAAAATGATACTCGGATAGGGCTCGGGAGCCGTCTGAACGCTGAAAACGTGACCCGCAGCTAAAACCGGTTGAGCCCTACGGGTCACCGATTACGTACAAAAATGGTTAATTTTCATACGCAACCCGCTCGGGGTGGATTCCGTAACAAATAAGGTTTAGGCCTAGTGCCCAAACTGTTAGTTTTGAAACTTGTTTGAGTGACTTAAATGAGACTATAGAAAACTAGAGGGGTTTAAGTGGAAAAGGGACTGAATCAAAGGGACAAGGAGTGCGGTTGTAATTTTCCCAAAAGAAAACAATAAAACATACTGTAGGCCAGCTTCTTCTTCTTCTTCTTCTTCGACGATCGCGTTACCAAGTGGCGGAGCGGACGGCGGTCGGCACCAGCGTCGGCTATTCGGCGGAGAAGCAGTGGCAGGTCGTCCCGGCGGCAGCTGGAGAGGGTGGTGGCGGCGGTGGTGCGGTGAACGGAGCTCCGGTTGGAGAAAAAATGGGATGCCGGCGTCGGATTGGATTGTGGCCGTTTTCTCCGTGCTCAGGCCATCTCCGGCAGCGTGAAAGGGTGGGTTGACTTCGTCTCGTCGTGGCGGAGCTAATGATGATCGATAGGAATGATGAAACGCAGCAAATCGGGGGGATGGAGGAGGAAGTCTAGCGGGTCGGCGGTGATTTTCCCGCATTTCCGGCGACGTTTGGCGAGATTGGAGGTAGTTTTGGACTCCTGCAGGCGAGACGATGATGATGGAACTGAAGGTTAGCAATAAGAAGGAAGATTTGAGGCAGAGAAGGGTTGGGGCTTGAGGCTTTGGATATGAAGGAGAGAGTGCAACAAGTCACTTCTTTTTGGTCGAACTGCCTCTCCCCTCTCAGCCTCCGAAAACCACTCAATATATATGCAAGTTCTTGAGTTTTAATCATAGGATCAAACATTTGTCCAATGGTAAGCAAAGGATCCTACTCCAACATGTTGGTGGCTCATGGCAGGAGGGAACAAAGGCTGGAGAGCCTCTTCAGAGGCTGCCGGCGGGCTGCCTCCCTCCTCTCTCTCGTTTTTTTAATTATTATTGTTATTAGTATATTATTTTAAACATTAAAAATTACAAAAAGATCTGAAATAAAAGGACAAAAATGCACGTGAGATAAATGATAAAAAGTTTAAAAATAACGAAACTGACAAAAACACATGAAAATGATACAAAACTACGAAAAATAATAAAAATGACGAAAATGATGAAAGCGACAAAAAATCACATAAAATAATAACAAAAATCACGTGAAATGAAAATTACAAAAATAATACAAAAATCATAATTACAAACTAGATTTTAGCAGTCCGGGCAAAAATTGGGTGTCAACAAGCTCCTAACAACATCTACACATCAATAACAACAATGAGAAATGATAGATAAAAGAGAAGAGGATTCAAATGACGGTTCCGGCTTTCTAAAGTCTCGGAACTTGTTCTTCTACCTCGACCAAGAACAATCTCTTGTTTTGCACTGAGATGAAGACCATTATGAGCTAACCTTATTCTACTAAGTAACCCCTCCAAATCTCTCGATTGGAACAAGAAACTCGTGCTCAACCCGTGGCCTTTGTTCGACGAATCTCTATCGAGTACTCGTCGAACACTAAATAAACATTAGCATGTGGTACCATAAACTCATGCAAATGTCAAGAATTATTTACCAATTGAGCAACCTAAAATCATCAATATCTCAAATGTAGCAAGTTTAGAACATTTCAACCCACAAAAAACCCGAACCCAAGGCGGTCCGGGTTTTTCTACACTATATCACCAACCATTCAAGTAATTAATCATAACCCAACAATAATTTTATAGGTAAAAGTTGTGAAGAACTAAATTAAACAAGCATAAATCTAAAATTAAAGTTTAAGAAACAACCAAATGGAGATGAATGGAGCTAGCCGGAAAATGGCCGAAGAAGAAGCATCGGAGCTTGGAGTCGTTCTTCGGCACTCAACAGTGAGCTGGTGGAACTTCGGTGGCAACAGAAACGGGCCGAACTGCAGTTGGAGGAAGATAGGGCAGCAGTTGGATTTTTCACAAAATCCTTGCTGCTACCGCGACAATGACGCTGCAACGGGCAGAATGGGGGTCTGGCGGCGGTCAGAAGATGCAATGGAAGCCGGTGGTGAGGGGGTTGGAGAAGGCCAGCCTTGGCTGGCCTCTGCTTGTGCTCAGTTATGCTCTTGGCTGCATTCTACTCGCTTCACTCCCTCCCTTCTCGAAACTGAGCTATGCTTGCTTTTTATAAATGGCCCAATGCCCTTCATCCAACGCTTCAGATCAATTCAGATAATCAGATTGAAAACCTGGTCATGGCGATCACCGTGTACAAATTTAGGTCATGTACATGGTGATCGCCATGTACAACATGAGCCAACACCCTGGAAATCTGGTTATTGTAATGCACAAAACTGTGGTGATCACCATGCGTCTTTACACCTTGCCGCTTAACCTTTCTCCTTCTTTCACTTCAACCCAAAAACTTTTAAACTTGTTGCATTTAATACATTTATATCCAAAATTACCACTTGAAGTACCTACATGATTTTAGGACATTAAATGTATAGTTAGCAACATAAAAATTTATAATTAAGCACAAATGGTGGGATAATAAAATATGTTTTCGCCAATAAAAATAAAGATATATGAGATAAATTTTAAAGTAGGGCTTTCATGATGACAAAAAAATCAATATAAAATTTAATTAAAAAATAAAATAAAAAGACATAAGGTTCTAGCTAGGTAGAGATAGGAGATACGTTGTAATGCTAGGGAGATGAGATTATATGAAATGTAATGATGATTTGAGGGTATGGTGTAGTAAGTAAATAATGACATAGGTAGAACCCAGGTAGATTAAATGATGATAAAATAAAATATAAGATTTAATTCAAATAGAATTGATCAATTAGGTAAAGACATGTGGGTATTTTTAAAACACACCAAAATAATGATGTAGACACCTTAAAAGCTCCCAAAATCCACACCGTTAAAACTCTTTAAGATTAGTAATTGTAGGTTGGTTGAGCAAGTGTTGCTATGTTTGCAATATAGAATAATCACTTCACTAGTACACGAATATACGGAGCATACCGCATGATTGTGGATCCGTGGAGGGGAATAATAATGCAAAGCACTCACCAAGAATATACTCCCTCCTTTCTTTAAAAGATTCATTTGACTTTGATGCAATTTAATTTAATTTTTCTAAAATAAATAGTGAAGAAAAATTTAAAAATATATATTTGGAAATGATATGTTGCAAATTATGATACACATACAAATTATTCAACTTTATATTTCAAAACATTCATAAAAATAAATCATAGAATAAATACCTTGAAAACAACAAAACAAATGAATCAACTTTTCGGACGGAGGAGTATGGCACAATGTCCTGACCATCTAGTCTAGTGTCTAAATTTATCGAACATGAGGTTAGTCTTGTGTATAAAAAAGGGGCACAATTTGGAGTATTATGCCATGAGATGTGGGTGCACTTTGTTAACCTAATTATAGACACCTTCCTATCCTGGATATTTACTACCCCTATCCCAAATAGGGTATCATTTTTAGTTTTATTTTTATAGATTAAAATTATTTTTGATTATTAATTTATTTTACATAAATTTTCATCATTATCCATTTCTAAACTCATTCTCTCCTCTTCTAACTCACTCACTAGACTCTTTGAGTAGGTTCAAATCTTTGAGTAGGTGCATTTGTAAAAGTAAAGTGAACTAAAATAAAATAAAAATGAAAAAAAAATACTATTTCATTAAGGATAATTTGTTTTCTTTTGATGTTGTTGTAACAATACGTTTAAGGCAGAGAGAGTATCATTTGTCAAAAAAGAGATTATATGGAGTAGGTCTTTTTACAAGATTTTCCTTTTTACAGCAATATCCCTAATATCTTGTTTTCATTATCTTTCACATGAATTTACAATATTATTACCGCCAATAATATTTCTATTTTTCATCAATTCTATATAACTTCTAGCGAAAGATTGCTTTCGCTTCTAATCTGTTTTACAAATAACTCTTAATCACTAACTCTTGGACTCCAATGCAGACGTTTTATCTCATTATTGAAAAGAGGAATCCGAATACGGAATCTTATTCTTTTCTTTCTCAAGATTATAAAAACATTTTGAAAATTCTTTGTAGACATCACCACTTAAAGTGGGATTTCGCAATTACCTTCAATGCCCAGCCCACGTCAGAAAGGAATGACGCCTATTTGCAAGATGTTGTCCCAGGATAGGCAGCCAAGAGGGGGTGAATTGGTTGACTCTAAAAACGAAATCTTTTCTTAAAACTAAGATGTCAGTAGCACACTCAACCCGTTTACAAAAACACGACGGTAGAGAGGTAAAACGAGAAACCAAAATAAAATACCGAAAAGAATGACACAAAGAATTTATAGAGGTTCGGTCTACGACTCCACGCCCTCTCCTCAAGCTCACCACTTGAGAGTTCCTTCCACTATACTTTAAAACGGTTACACAAACCTAAAGTATACAAAGTTTTTCCCGAGGCTCAACTAAAACCTATTTTTGGTTTTCCCAAGGCTCACCAAAACAACCTAACTCTCACCAAAATAGTTTTCCCAAAGGCTCACTAATAACCTAACAAAATCCTGTTTGGTTTTCCCGAGGCTCACCAAAACAAACCTTACAAAACTGTTTTGTAGAAAACTACTTAACTGTTGAGGTTTTTCACGAAAAACTCACAAAAACTTTTAGACCAGATTTTCTCTCTCTCAAAATAAAGTAGGCAAGCTAGAACGAAGTAGAAGCTTTGATCTTGGAATATGCAGTGCTGGAGAGCTTTAGTATGATCGGCTGTTTCTTTGCAAACTGAGAGCTTTTTCTTCTTGATCAATCTCTGAACTTATTCTTCATGAAGCCTTGCACTTGATTAAATAGCAGGAGGGAGGAGCGTCCCAACAACTATTTCTGTTTCTTCTTGACAGAGGATGCGCACGAAAATCTCCATGGAATCAGCTGAGGGTAACGTTTAAATTTGAAACGATTACAAGCAAGAGTCCTAAACAATTACAACTACTGCACTATTTTTCTTCTACGTAAACACTTTTACCGAATGGGCTTTTAGTCTAAATAGCAACTTGGGCCTGGCAAAACGTAGCCCGAAATACATAATACATTTAACTGAACAAAATGCATAATCATTAACAGCCACCAGTTTTCCAAAACTTTTCATAAAACATCTAAAACTTTTGTGATCATCAAAATCGTTTTCTTGCAAAAGAAATAATCCAACAATCTCCCCCTTTTTGATGATGACAAAACTAAAGTTTAGATTTTTGAAAAGACTCCCCCTGAACAAATTCTCCTTGAGACATTTGAAAACATTTGAAAAAGCTCCCCCTGAACTTCACACAACTCTTTACACAAAAGAACAAATAACAGTAAGCCTCATTTGCAAAAGAGCAGAATCATACCAACACTCACCAGCACGCATAGCATTTAACAAAAACATATCCAATTCTAACTATCCCATAAATCTTAACTATCCCATAAATCTAACCTTCCCATATTTCTCCCCCTTTTTGTCATAATCAAAAAGTGCAGTAACCATCATAAAGTATAGAGGAAGGAGAGTCAGAAGGCAACAAAATATTCGTGCATCCCAGAAGTTTTAAGCAAAAACAGCTTGAACATAATAAAAACGATTAAAACAGAAAAAGAGTTCTTGACACAGGGCAGTAGGGGTCTGGTTTAGCAGGAGCTTGGTGACTGTGGTGGAGTGCTCCAGAGCTCTGGAATCTCAGGGATTCGGAGAGGATTGTAGACAATCATGGCTCTTTCAGTCACAACCTCTTGATCCTCAACAACTCGTCCTCTCGTTGCCGGGTCAACAGCTTTTAGTGTTATCCTGTTCTTCCTCTTTCTTCTTTGGTTGCTTCCTTGCAACTATGTCGCCGATCTCCCGTAGCCTCTGTAAAGCTCCAGCATATTTGCTCTCAATCTGGTCCACTTGCCATCCCGACCTTTCGAAACCCACTCTTTTCACAAATGCCGGAATGAGATAAGTGTAGCTTTCCCACTTCTCTTTCTTTACAGATGTGCAGGACTTTGCTCTCTTTCGAGAAAATTATCGAGCAATGTAGCATAGGGCATGTGCTCCTTATGCTTACCCTCTACAGACAGTCCTAGCAGTTGCACAACCCGTTTTCTGAAATCTATTTCCAATCCCCTTACTATCTTATACATCATGCATATATCTCCCCAAGTTACCAGTTGGGTACCTTCCTTTGGGAAGATAATTGCCGTGAGAATCCAGTGCAAGTACTCGTGTTTGAAGTTCTTAAACATCATGCAAGTAAATTGATATGGTAGAGATAGAAAAGGAACTCCCACATCCCCAAAGAAATACTTAAAAGCTTCTTCCTTAGACTCACTGTCATCAATAGGTTCTTCAATGAATCAAGAACTCCTAGGGCAGCAGAGAACTGTATGTGTGTGATTCTTACCAATTTCCCTTGGACCTTGGACTCAACAGCTATTTCGTCCAAATCCACATGCATTTTGGACAAGAATTCAGATACTAGATTTGTATATCCCTTAGCATGTGTTGAGACAAAAGGCATCAAGCCATAAACATCCAACCATTCAGCTACCTCAGAGACGCCAAAAGACTCAAGAATTTCCCTAGTCACATATGAATGCCGAAGGAATTTGGTAAATTTTGGATGTACCTTTGTGACAGAGACCTTTTGTGCCGCAGGGTCTGAGTTCTTTTTCTTTGAAGGAGGAGAGGTCTTCGTTGATTTTGCCTTTACTGGCTTGACCTTCACAATAGGAGAAGGGGGCTTCTGTTTCTTTGGTTTCTCTGAAACCGTGGAGGTTGATTTTGAGCGAAGTGACCGCAACCCATCTCCCCTAGTCCGTCTTCTTTGGATCGGGTAAGATGGTTTTGGGGCTTTCCTCTTTCTAGCACTGTTCTGGAGGTCTGCTAGAGTCATTGCCATATCAAAGCTGTCAAGGGAGGACGAGGGAGAGTGCTGACCAACAACCTTTACTGACTCTTCGTCGGAACTCATCAGGTTGAGGGTAGCACAGGCCATGGTTTCGATTGTTGCAGTTTTCTCGAGGGACTGTGAATGGCGGTCCTCTTCGTCGCTTGAATCACTGGAATAATCGACAAGGGTCTGCTGGAATTTGGGATTGTTGGGGCTAGGGTTTTGAGAGGAGGAGGCCATCGTGCTTGGCTAAGGAGTCTGAAGGTTTTCGGCTTTCAGGAGAGAGAGAGGTGGAGTGTCAGGGACGAAAAGAAGAGTGTGGAAGAGGGGTTTTATTACACGGTAAAATATTTGAAAAAAATACTCTTTTACCCTTAGTAAAATATCTGTTTTATCCCAAAAATAACTTCTCCTCTTCCCAAAGTTTTCTTTGACCGAAAATACAAAAAACAAGTCCAAAAACACTGTTTTAAAAATAAATTCTGGGAATATTCATGCACCAATTTACTTTCAGAAATTTAGAACACATATATACGACATTAACTTTCATATTATGTGTCCGTGTTTCATTCGACAGACACTAAACAGGTTTAGGAATATGTACCTGTAATTACCTTGGATTGCTCATGCCCAATTCTCTCCTTATGTAGCTGAATCTCTCTTCACAGAGTGGTTTTGTAAATATGTCCGCCAGCTGATTATTAGTATCAACAAACTCAAGCAAAACATTCTCATTAGCAACATGTTCTCTAATGAAATGGTATCTTATCTCAATGTGCTTAGCTCTAGAATGATGAACTGGATTTTTAGCCAAACAAATTGCACTTGTGTTGTCACACTTAATGGGAACTTTCCTGAAGTTAAAACCAAAATCCTTCGCTTGTTGAACCATCCACAAAATTTGAGCTACACAGACTTCTGCCGCTATGTACTCGGCTTACTGCAGATTGATAGAGCAACCGAATTTTGCTTTCTTGAAAACCATGAAACTAGACAACTTCCTAGGAACCGACATGAACCACTAGTAGATTTTCTATCTACTTTGCTACCAAAGAAAATCAGCATACGAAAAACCATAAAGTTCAAAGATCGCTTTCTTTTGAATACCACAACCCAAGATTTGGTGTGTCAACCAAGTATCTAAAAATTCTTTTGACACAATGCAAGTGAGATTCTTTTGGGTTTGATTGAAATCTAGCACATAAGCATACACTAAACAAAATATCGGGCCGACTTGCAGTTAAATAAAGCAAGGAACCAATCATGCTTCTAAACAGTTTTGATCAAACTGTTTACCGTTCGAGTCTTCATCTAACTTGACCGTAGCGCTCATTGGTATGGGCTGGGCTTTCTTGATGTATAGCCAAACTTCTTCAGAATATCTTTAATGTACTTGGCTTGACTTATAAAGATCCCTTCTTTTGATTGCTTGATTTGAAGTCCAAGAAAATAGCTAAGTTCGCCCATCATGCTCATCTCGAATTCTCCCTGCATTAACTTAGAGAATTCCTTGCACAAGGATTGATTAGTAGCACCAAAGATTATATCATCAACATAAATTTGAACAACCAAAATGTCATTTTTAGAAGACTTTATGAATAGGGTGTTGTTAACTTTTCCCTTGTAAAACCATGATTATCCAAGAAGGTACTCAATCTTTCATACCAAGCTCTTGGAGCTTGCTTTAAACCGTAAAGAGCCTTTTTAACTTGTAAACATGGTCTGGAAAATGAGGATCTTCAAAACCGGGAGGTTGTTCTACATAAACCTCCTCTTTTATAAACCCGTTTAGAAAAGCACTCTTTACATCCATTTGAAAAAGTTGAATGTTCATAAAGCATGCAAAAGCACAAAGCATTCTTATTGCTTCAAGTCTAGCTACGGGAGCAAAGGTTTCATCAAAATCAATCCCTTCTTCCCGTGAGTAGCCTTTAGCAACTAATCTTGCTTTGTTTCTTGTGACAACACCATTTTCATCAAGTTTATTCCTAAAAACCCATTTGGCACCAATTATAGAATGATTCTTTGGTCCGATAACCAAGTCCCATACATCATTCCTTTTGAACTGATTCAGTTCTTCCTGCATAGCACTTATCCAGTTTTCGTCTTGTAAAGCTTCATCAATAGTCTTAGGTTCGACTAGTGAAACAAAAGCTTGAAAAGCACAGAAATTTCTTAAGGAAGAGCGTGTCATTACCCCTTGGGTTACATCACCCAGGATATTCTCTTGAGGGTGACTTGATTTGTGCTTGAATTTCCACTCATGAGGCAATGTTTGTGAGGGCTGTACAGCAGTTGTGTTTTGTTCTTCTGTTATTTCTGGAACATCCTCAACAGGTTGAGAATGATCTTTGCTTGAACTCTCATCCGCTTGGCCTCCAGTCGATTCTTTTCTTCACTTGCTCTTGACTTGTGTCTGCTGGACTTCGGGAGTATCATCATCTTCTCTGAGAACATTGTTAGCCTCATCGAAAATAACATGTATTGATTCTTCTACCTTTAAAGTCCTTTTATTGAAAAGTCTAAAGGCTTTACTTTTAAGGAATAACCAAGAAAAATAGCCTCATCATTTTTCGAATCAAACTTACCAAGATCTTGCTTATCCAAGTTTAGCACAAAACATTTGCATCCAAAAATATGAAAGTGAGAAATATTTGGCTTTTTACCTTTCCAAAGCTCATATGGAGTTTTGTTTAGGATGGGCCTAATCAAAACTCTATTGAGTATATAGCATGAAGTGCTTGCTGCCTCTGCCCAAAAATACTTAGGAAGAGAGTGGTCATTTAACATGGTCCTTACCATTTCTCCAATGGTGCGATTCTTCCTTTCCACAACACCATTTTGTTCGGGTGTTCTTGCACAAGAGAAATTGTGAGTAATACCAAGTGAAGCACAAAAAGATTCCATTTCTGTATTAACAAACACACCTCCATTGTCGCTTCTTATTGCAACTATTTTATCACCTTTCTCATTTTGCACTTTCTTAACAAAGTTGACAAATACTTCATGAGTTTCACTTTTCTTAGCAAGGAAGAAAGTCCATGTATACCTTGAGTAATCATCAACAATAACTAAACAATATTGTTTACCTCCAAGACTGGTTGTTGAGATTGGACCGAATAGATCCATGTGTAACAACTCTAGAATCTTTGTCGTGGTCACAACCTGTTTAGCTTTAAAGGAAGCTCTTGTTTGCTTTCCTTTCAGGCAGGCTTCACACTCCTTATCTTTGTCAAACCTGATCTTTGGCAGTCCTCGTACCAAGTCTTTCTTTGTGATTTTGCAATTGTATGCATGCTTGCATGTCCCAATCTCTTATGCCAAAGCCAACTATTATCTTTGTTAGATGCAATAAGACATTTCACGTTAAAAGAAGATAAGTCATCTAAATCAAATGTGTAGACGTTTCCACACCTTTTACCAATGAACTTAATGTTGTTTGACATTCTATCAATCACATGGCAATGTCTGATTTGAAAGTGACATAATAACCACTATCACACAATTGGTGATACTCAACGTTGTGCTTGATCCTTCAACTAGCAAGACATTATTGATAGTAGATGATCCAATCTTACCAACCTTACCAATACCTAGTACACGGCCTTTCTGTTGTCACCAAATGATACTGTACCTCCTTTTCTTGGTGTGTAATCAAGAACTTGCTCTGTCTCCAGTCATGTGCCTTGAACACCACTTGTCCAAGTACCATGTATGCTTCTTCAAAACCTAAACAGGTTGAACATTTCGTCGACTTTTGGTACCCATATCTTTTGGGTCGAAACGTTAGTAACATGTTTAATAATCCATACTTGCTTAACACCATACCTGAAATATCCATTTCGAAAAGGCACTCAAATTTACTATGTCCTTTTTGATGACATTTTTCACAAGTTATATAAGTGACATTAGCAAGCTTCTTTTGAGGACAAGGTTTTCTATGACTATAACCTATTCCGGTTTTGTCATAGTAGGACTTTTGACTCTCAAGAAGATTGTCTAAGTTCTTTTCACCATTAATAAAACCTGCCAGAGTTTTCTCTAACTTTTCATTCTTAGTTCTCAATTTTGCTACCTCATCTTTTAACGCCATGTTTTCGGTTTTAAGAATTTTGACAAGAGTATCATAATCTCGACATACTTGATGAACAGCAGATCTCTTTCATCAGTGTAGGAATTTGAGGAATTAAAGGATTCAGCATTGCTCATTACCTCCGATTCAGCGGTGGCCATTAGGCATGTTTCAGCAGCTTGATCTGTCTGCATTTCATAGTCAACAGGTTGACAGCTCTGGAAGGTGCAGCTTTCTTCATCGTCTATCAGACAAAAGTGTGCCTCTTCTTCTCCATTTGAGGATGATTCCTCGTATGCAACAGCTATCACTCCATGCTGTCATTCCTTTCAATCCGGGTCTTCTTTTCTTGAAGAATCTTTTCTTGTCCGAACCTTCTTTTTCTTTTTGCTTTTTGGAGCTGTCTTCATTTCTTTGGAGTCAAATTGCATATGACCTCTTCCGCTACATTTGTAACAAATTGGAGGTTTGAAGGGCTGTTCCGTTTTCCTTCATTTGTTGATATCGCCTTTATATTTGAGCAATTTTTGATTTTTCTTGCAATCATTGCCGCCTCATCACCGACTTCTTCCTCGTTTGATGAACTTTCTTGATTCACTTGCCTTCAAGGCAATTGACTTTTGTTTCTGTTCATCCTTTCATCTTCTCTATCCTTCATTTCATAAGTCATTAGTTTTCCAAATAATTCATCAACACTTATAGTTTTGATACTACCTCCTTCATTATGGCTTCAACAAGATTCTCCACGTTGAAGGTAAACTCCAAAGAATTTTTCTTACCAATTCTTCATTTGTATAGATCTTACCATACCGCCGAAGTGGTGTGATGATTTCATTGAACCTTCTATGCATGTCTGAAATTGTTTCTTTTGGATCCATTGTAAACATTTCATAAGCCTTGACCAACATGAACATTTTGGTATCTTTAACTTGATCCGTTCCTTCGTAGGTCACTAGTAGCTTATTCCATATCTCATGCGCCTTGTCACAAGCGAAACAATATTAAAAACATCGGGAGTTAAAGCACATAAAATCACATTTACCGCCTTTGCGTTCATTGTGCACATTTTGTCATCATCTGGAGTGTAGTCTCTAAGAGGCTTGGGTTCGATTTTTCCATCAGCGAGCGATGGTTGGAATTTGCGGTCCCGCCTTGATGATCCTCCGAGAGATGGTGGTCTTGTGCACGAATGTGATTTTGCATTCGGTCTTCCACCAATTGAAGTTTGCGGAATCGAAAAGTGGAGGTCTTGATGGATTGTAACCTTCAAGAATCATGCTTGGAACCCGATGCCATTTGATCTTTGGATCTGAAACCGTGAGGTTTTGTCACAGATCACTCTGCTCTGATACCAATTGTTGTCCCAGATAGGCAGCCAAGAGGGGGGGTGAATTGGTTGACTCTAAAAACGAAATCTTTTTCTTAAAACTAAGATGCTGTAGCACACTCAACCCGTTTACAAAAACACGACAGTAGAGAAGTAAACGAGAAACCAAAATAAAATACGAAAAGAATGACACAAAGAATTTATAGAGGTTCGGTCTACGACCCACGTCCTCTCCTCAAGCTCACCACTTGAGAGTTCCTTCCACTATACTTTAAAACGGTTACACAAACCTAAAGTATACAAAGTTTTTCCCGAGGCTCAACTAAAACCTATTTTTGGTTTTCCCAAGGCTCACCAAAACAACCTAACTCTCACCAAAATAGTTTTCCCAAAGGCTCACTAATAACCTAACAAAATCCCTGTTTGGTTTTCCCGAGGCTCACCAAA
The DNA here is from genome assembly GCA_024586325.1 of Stellera chamaejasme. Taxonomy (NCBI): domain Eukaryota; kingdom Viridiplantae; phylum Streptophyta; class Magnoliopsida; order Malvales; family Thymelaeaceae; genus Stellera; species Stellera chamaejasme. Next base: position 55,308,068 of record CM044981.1, on the reverse strand, counting down.
ACAAACCTTACAAAAACTGTTTTGTAGAAAACTACTTAACCTGTTGAGGTTTTTCACGAAAAACTCACAAAAACTTTTTGGACCAAATTTTCTCTCTCTCAAAATAAAGTAGGCAAGCTAGAACGAAGTAGAAGCTTTGATCTTGGAATATGCAGTGCTGGAGAGCTTTAGTATGATCGGCTGTTTCTTTGCAAACTGAGAGCTTTTTCTTCTTGATCAATCTCTGAACTTATTCTTCATGAAGCCTTGCACTTGATTAAATAGCAGGAGAGAGGAGCGTCCCAACAACTATTTCTGTTTCTTCTTGACAGAGGCTGCGCGAAAATCTCCATGGAATCGAGGAGTAACGTTTAAATTTGAAACGTATTACAAGCAAGAGTCTAAACAATTTCAACTACTGCACTATTTTTCTTATACGTAAACACTTTTACCGAATGGGCTTTTAGTCTAAATAGCAACTTGGGCAAAACAAAACGTAACCCGAAATACATAATACATTTGACTGAACAAAATGTATAACTATTAACAGCCCACCAGGTTTTCCAAAACTTTTCATAAAACATCTAAAACTTTTGTGATCATCAAAATCGTTTTCTTGCAAAAGAAATAATCCAACACAAGAAACCCGCTGACCCAGATTATTGTTACTTGATCAGCTTGCTAAAGTTTTAGTTCATCTTAACAAGGATTGTCAATCATTTTCTTACTTTTTGTTCCAAATAATAAGCAGTTCTATTACTGGTAACGTTTTTTTTTACCATTCTTTAGCACTGATAGGTTAAATTTCAATTACACCTCAGCTGTGCCTGAGTGATGAGACTTGCACAAATCCTGTAAACAAAAGCCATCTTTGCTTCATTGAACTCATCAGCCAAAAACATTCTCTTGCCACCAAAAACCAAGCTGAAGACATACATGCTCGAGGAACATTAGAACATGGCAATTCTAATGAGCAACCTTCCCTTCCTGACAAAATCTGATGAGTATCAAATAGATAACCCAATCAATTAAGACCACTGCACTCTCAATAATCATCTCTAATCTTTTCCCTTCTCTTTTCAACCTATCTACTCCGTTGCGCATATCGGTGAATAGTTCCTATAAACCCGATGCCTGCTCATCCTGAATTGCCGTTTATAACCAACCCAGAAAGGAGGTGCCCGCAAAACACGAGCTATTTACAAAATTTTACTCAGTACCATGTACATCATACACAGTTCCAGAATCACCTGACCCAGAGCCTTGAAACCACAAAATATTTGACTACCAGACCAAGCCACGCAGATTCAATAACATCACCTGAAGTTATATACACGAAGAAAATGGAATCAAATCCTGCAAGAGACCCTTATACCATAAAACAGTCGAACTTGCAGAAAGCTACTGAATAAAAACAAAACATACTCCATAGCTAAATATAGTACTCCCTCCGTCCCCAAATAAATAGTACGTATTCCTTTTTGAAATGTCCCAAAAAAATTGGTGCATTTCCCTTTTAAGAAACTTTAGCTCAGTTCTTTTACTTAATTACCCCTAACATTGATCCTCAAATTTTTAACATGCATCCTCCAAGTTAGAACCGAGGGGTATTTTTGACCAATTATTTTTCTTTTCCATCATTTCTTAATTTTAGTGCCAAAAGAAATGCACCATTTATTTGGAGACGGAGGGAGTACTACTTAAACTGATAAGTTCATTTAAAGCATTTCATCTTTAAATTTTTTCCTTCAACTCTTTGATAAAACCGAAGCATTTAGTAAATATACTTTTTCTACAAAAATCCCCAAAATAGTAATTTAAACACTGAAACCAAGTACTAAAGTCCAACGATTCTTTTTTTTTTGGGGGGGGGGGGGGGTACAATATACTCTGCTTACCTGAATAACAAACCAGTTTGCAGGGAAATCAAGATTTTCCTAGGTCCCAGGAAGGGGTCCTCTGGATGCAAAGTAAACAACCAGTTCCACTTATGGCATCTTTAATGCCTTTTTCACTTGAGCTAGTGATGCTGGATGCATTCTAGCAATGGCAGAATTGAAAGCTTCTCCATGAATAGTAGAACATGATTTGAGATTCTCCCTGACCGAGTTTTCAAGTGACAACTGGTTGATTGGGTCAGAATACTTTATCTGAAAAGAACAAAAACATTCCATGAGAGACACAGAGAGACCATTCATCTGGTTTCGCTGTTCCTAGTGCATCAAATGAGGTTGACCTGTTTTCTCCTGAAGTCCTTGCTTGAAAGGCTGCTTTCCCCATGACTGGAGCTTATGTTGTCTCCACTGAATTAGTAAAGTGAACGTGAGAGAGTTAGCAAAATACTCCATACATGGTAAGATCACCAGCGCAGTCATAGTAAAAACAACCACCTAACCTCGATATGTCATCTGTTAAATCATCAGTTCCAGCCAAAATAACACTGGTACAGACACTGCATGAACCATAAATAATGCCATATGAGCAAGATCACATGTTATTGCGTACATGTGCACATGTCTGGGTATAAAAGTTAAAGCTAAATACCCAAGAATCTGATCAAGTTTGTCGAGCACTTGAGGCACTCTCAAAGTCAAAATTATAGAGAGTGCCAAGCCAAAAATCTTCTTTTGGGTTGACGGTACATTGTCAACCTATAGCAAAAAATTATGAGCATAGAGCTGTCAGGGTGGAAAATGTACAGGACTAGAAGGATGCCAAAATATTTCAAAAGAGAATGTCTGCTTGTGACATAAGAAATAAACTAAAATTATCAACAGAACTTCTCAGTAGTTAATTTCATCATACAAACAAGAACATCTTTTACTAACCTTGTCAACCCATATGTCGGCAAGACAAAGTAAAATGTTCTCTTCTACAGGGATACCAGCCTGCTGCAATAGTAGTAGAAGGGACTGATCTGATGTTAACTGTGCAAGATATGTGGTATTCAGTACTAAGATCCGTGCTAGGATGGCGGCAGAGGAAGCTTTAACAGAAGTTTTTGAAGGATCACGATCATCTCCTCCACTAAAGCAAATAATAATCAATTTCTGGAAACATTCAACAATGGATATAGGTCAATGATATGCAGCATCAGGACAATTATATAACCAACTTCAAAACCAAATTATATAAGTACAGCAAAGTGAAACAAATTTGGTATCCTACCTACAAGGGGCAGCTTACCTGTAAAGTGCTGCTGATTAGAGGTGGAACTTCTGCAGGGAAACACTGTACAATAGCAAGAATTTCGTTAACATTATTGATAAGATTTCAAGCATATTCAAGAATAGGTATTTGCAAGTGCTTACAAATTCCAATACCATGGATTTTAAACAGCAAGCTGAATAAAACAGCATCAGCTGTTTAATAGAATGTCATCAAAGCAGTGGCAAAGCCAGAAAAATAGTTCAGGTGGTAAGAGTAATTCAAATATTAATAGTTCATTGTGTGTATAGATATAATAAACTCCCTCCGTCCCTAAAAATTTGAATGGTTTAACTTTCATTATCTGTGTTTTGAGTGTTCGACTCAAATTATTACTAAGATGAATAGTGGAAAAAATCAGAAAAACTATATTTAGAAAATTTAGAATTCAAATTACGATAAGACAAGAATTATTTATGCGTCTAAACATTCATGAGAAAAATATAAAAAAAATTAAATACCTGAAAAACAAAAGAACAAACCATTCAATTTTTCAGCAACGTAGGAGGGAGTGCTATTTAACTGGTAGATCAAAGTGTTAACTCTAATTTTAAAGAAGCGTACGTGATCCAAGTGCCTTTGGGTATGTTCGTATGATACGACACTGCACAACATGATAATAATAGGTCAATTAAAACTGCCTAGAATTATTAGAATAGTCTTTCTAAGTAGCCCATTTATGCCTCTACTCAAGTACATGCACATGCAAACTTCTGGTTCCTTCTTGCAGCCAAAGCTTAGTCCACGTTTACTTAACCCCATTGCAAGTCCTTGTAAGCTCACTTTGGAATATATAAATGAACTAAGAACAGCTGAAAAATAATCAGGCAAAGATGCTATAGTTTCTTCACATGTATGATCCTTTCTAATCCTACTAGGTTGCCCGGAATAGTACAAATGACAGCAAAAATGGCACAAAGGTTTTAGAGAAAACTACCCAATGTAGTACTGCTAAAGGTAGAGAAGAGCAAGACATAATATGGCTACTTCCTAAGAAAATGCACAAATAGAGAGATTCAAATTACCTGTATTAGCATGTCAATGACAGGAAGGGTAGAAAGCAGCCCTTTGTCGTTGACACTTCCAACAATGAGGTCCAGCAGTTGAGCAACAGTGGAAGCATGCATGACCAAAAACTCCCTTTCACCCAACACAATGTAGCCCTCAATTATATCAACAGCAACCTACAACAGTAGTTTCTCATAGGAATTAAAGTTGCAAAATTGCAAGCAATATTAAGTTCCAATTTGAAGCATTCAGTAAAATTTACATCTCCCCCTACGAGAAAAGGGCATATATATTAAGTTCCAATTCGAAGCATTCAGTCAAGTTACTAATGATTTAACTAGATAGACAATAAATAAATGATAGAGCAGAGATGGGGGAAAATAGTTTGGGCAACAATAAGTAGAATAAGCACACAAAAACACTATCCTATTTACACAGTGCAATGTGAGAGCCATCCAAAATATGAGTAACTGTGCATACAAGAAGCATGAACCATAAACCAAATAAAAAACAAAAAAAAAGAATCTGAAGTATCAAGTTTATATTTTTCATGTCTCACCTGTAGATGATCGAAGCTTCTCTCCAAGATCTCTACCAAGCATGGGAAAAGCTGTAAGAGTTGAGGAACCATCACAGGAGCATGGGTAATCGTCCCTTCCCATAACTGTCAGATAATAATCAATTTAGCACCAAGAGTCTCATTAGCAGAAGTTCTGCCATTGCAAAACAGATAACCTACCAGCATACCATCTTCCAGAAGATTGATTGAATCTGGGCTGTTTATGTCAACTCCTTTCTGAAGAATAGGCAGAAGAACGCCATAGCAAATGGGAGATTGATTGCCAAGTGCAACAACAAAGTTCCGTAGAGCAATCAGAAGCTGTATTTGAAGGAGGCTTTCACCAGAAGATTCCTCCCAAACCTTTTAAAGCAACCAAATAAAAACAACAGCAGTTCAGACGAATATCCACTGAATGTTTCAAATAACAGCAACAAAATCAGGGCTTCTCTTGAGACCTTTAGTGCTCGTTTAGTTTTTGAAAAATTTCCAAGTTTTCTTTTCTAAAATTCTTATACGAATGTTTTGAGTGTATAACTTGTTTTTGAGGGATGGAAAACCTTAATCTCCAAACTTTGGAAAACTCACGAGTTTTCCAAAGTTAGGTACACAAGGTTTTCCATCCCTCGAAAACAAGTTATACACTCAAAACATTCGTATAAGAATTTTGGAAAAGAAAACTTGTAAAATTTTCCAAAACAAAACGGCCCCTTATTATCTCCAAAGTCGTATAATTATTATGACAACCTTTTGAAGTTGAGTTTGACTCACTTTTACTTGTACTATATATTTTTAGGATTTAGAAAGTACTCTTCATCCCAAAATTTTCCAAAACAAAACGGCCCCTTATTATCTCCAAAGTCGTATAATTATTATGACAACCTTTTGAAGTTGAGTTTGACTCACTTTTACTTGTACTATATATTTTTAGGATTTAGAAAGTACTCTTCATCCCAAATGTCACTTTTGAGGTGTCGTCTTTCTTTTACTCCTTGTTAAGTTATGGATCTTGCCCCACATAAGTCTGCAAAGGCAGACTAAAAACAGGGTAAGAGGCCAGTTTTCCCCTCCAAACTTTTTATAACCTTGGAGACATATGTAAGTATGCACCAAGTAGGAGTCGTAAGTTTGAGATTTCTCCCCTTAAGTTGTTTTCTTTAAACTTACCAAACCAAGGAACACCCAATGTTCAAATTTCTGAATTTGGATCCTCAGTCCATCATTTTTAACTGATCGAGTAGAAAGGGATAAATTTAATCCCAAGGTTTGACATAAATTACAGTTTAATCAGTTATTTCAAGAACCTACAATGCATTTACCCATAAAACTGAGACATAAACTTGACCCATACCATATACTAGTATTTGATCCACCCGCACGCTGCTGCGGATTTCAAATCAAAGTGAAAAAATAAATGGAATTAGAATGAAAATTAAAAGGATTCTTTAAAAATAAATTTTATTGTATATTTGAATTGAAATCTAATAAACATCAAAATTTAAAGATTGCGAAATATATTGGCTAAAGAGAAATTAGTTATAACAAAGTCAGAATGAAGACGTTTATATCTGCCCACAAAAGATACAATTAAAAGAAGATTTATATTTTTTAAAAAAGAATAAATCTAAAATATGAATGGCTTATGTAGCATTGGCAGAGTTGGTGCAATTAAAAGATACGTAACTGGTTTGAGAAGAGTACAATCAACTAAACTGTCAAACATATTAATGATCGAGTTTTATATGTAAATTTCAAATAAAAAAATCATTGCCGTCTATTGTTTTTTTTTGGATTGGAGAAGTTGAGGTTTTTAAAAAAATTTAAAGAAATGAACACTTTTAATTAATTTTGTTCTAAAAGGATATCAATGCAAGAGTCATTGAACTTCTTTTTTCTTTTTTCAAATATATGACGCAATTTTCTTTTAATTTTCATTTAGGTTAATAACAGACAGAGAGTAAAAATGGATTTTCATGGAATAGAAATAATGTTTTGGGGTTAAATGAAAAAGCTAACAAAGTAGGAAGGTTATGTAGGGAATATTTTTAGACGCGGGGTACTTAAGTACGTTTTAAAAAAATGTAAGGACTCGTAAAGGAATGTATTTGTCCTGTTCAAAGGGTCACTGAAGATGTACCAATAGAACCGTTTAGACCCTGTAATAGTAAAGGTTGCATCTGAACCACCGTTATTTTATGAAATTTGTTGGATCTACTTGCCATACGAATAACGATGATGGAGCTTAGTGTGCAAGGCATCCAAAATGAAGGTGCAGAGCTGAGTTCAGCCCTGGTTACTGTTTATGAACAGTAAAATCACCCTCCTTGGTTAGTATTTATATTATATATAATTTTTTAACAGCTCCCCCAAGGTTACCCTTTACTGAATAACTCAGTAACAAGAAACACTGAAGCTTTACAAAATGGGAATTATCTAACACTTCCGTAAAAATTCATATTTTTAAATGGTCATTTATTAAAAAAAACGCCAAAAGATGATAATAATCATGGGCAAGCAGTATTACGTTATACGCTAATTATCTAACAAACGTCAATATCATTAGACAATCGCATCCAAAACAAGCCAAACATAAAATATGCTAGGGATAACCATCAGCTCTGTTCAGGTTAACAGAGTCCATCTATTTAAGCAAGCAACCAAGACCAGAGTAAATCTTTAGGCATTGGCGGGATTAATGGGCTTCAACTAACAAAGATAAAATTTAAACTAAAGAAAATACCGTTTGGAAAAACTGCACCAAATTGTTTGCGAACGGGATAACTTCTTTGACATGGCTAATTAACACGGAGATTAAATTCAAAACCTGAACCTGAAAAACAGAAAAAACTTCAGTTAAAAATTACAGAAATGAAAAGTATCAAAAAGTAAGACATGCAGAGAAAAATATATGACCATAAATTACTCGGAAATGTCAATTATTTTTTCAATACCCAAAACTCCCTCAAAGTGAATATAAAATACATCATCACATGCATATTTCACTAAAACATAAGAACGCTGCAACTGTTACACATGCACAGGCCCAGTAAATGATCAACATGTTAGATTATTTTTTCCTACCCCATACAGATTTGTTAAAAAAAACCTGCGGAAAGAACCTAACAGCCACAATACAAAAGAGCAATCAGCACATCAACAGAAGTGTATTGATCACCTTTGAATCAAACTCTTGAACTTCTTCAATCAACTTGAAACACGAATTCCAGCAGACTGGAAGAAGATCCAAAAAACTTTGCTCAGAAAAATTTGCATCTTCAATATGTGAACATAGTGAACGACAAGCTGCAAGCTAAAATTGGTAGAGGAACAATTTAATATTCGAATGAACATAAAACATGTGAAGAACTAATGTAAAAGAAAATGAACAGAACAGCTGCAAAGCAACGCAAGAAAAATGAGATGTACCTTGACTGCACAGTCCTTGTCCTGCAGTAATTTTATTAAAGCACAGTATACTGATCGCCTTGTGTCATCCTTTACCTACAAATATAAAAAAAAATCATTAAAGATTAATCCCCATAGCAACCAATTCCAAAAGAAATCAAAGCATGTCAGAGAAGTTCCAAGCAAAATAGCAGCATTTGTTTGTGTTTAAATCTCCATAATCATCCAACATGAATTGCTTGCCAGTTAGACCAATAGCAGATATTCATTTTCTTGAAAAGGAAATGTTTGATTCATTAAAAGTTGTCCCTAGAGAGCCTATAGCAAATTTTATTATCAACACTATGTATAAACCATCATGCTTCAGACTGACTTTAATTTCACAAGAAGGCTTTTCCAACAGGCATGTTACAAGGAACCAACGATGATTCTGATTTCTGCAGTACATCACGGATGTTAAGTACTCTGAGATCACTATCGAATAAGGACAATCACTACTTGTTAATCTAACGAAATGTATAAATCAACGAATCTGCACTTCTCCAAATTTTATTCTACATCAACATTAGGATCTACATCACTTTTCAAGTTATCTTTTAACATATTCAGTTTGCAACCACAAAAAAACACTTACTATGGCTCAAGACCAAAAAATTACCAGTTATAAGAAGTAAACCATAGCCATATTAATTAGGGTTCCTGATCAAGATTACAATACTCCATTGAAAAATAATTGTAACATTTGACTTCCGTACCTGTGTTTAACTCAAATTATTACTAGAGAGAAATTGTCAAACAAATTTAGCTATTTAAGACAATATATTTGATATATTTGAAAACTAAATTCATTCATTCTATCACTTGGATAAAAGCTACTCCTTCCGTCCCACGAAGATTGCACCATTTCTTTGCTATTTTCACAGTATTTAATCTACGATTTATTTTTATGAATTCATAGACATGTAAAGTTAAATGATTCATATGCTTCTCATAATTTGCCATCTAAACTTTCTATATATATTTTTATTTTATTTTTTTCACTGTTTATCTTAGTTAAATTTTGAGTCAAACACTGCAACTTGAAACAGAAAAAGAAATTGTGCAATCTTCGTGGGACGGAGAGAGTATTTGAATTCTCACATCAAAATGTTAACGAAACAAATCATAGAAATAGAATAAATGCTGAAGGTAAAGTGATCAATTTTTAGGGGACAGAGGGAGTAATTGATTCTCATCATATGTACGAGAATTCTCCTGGACTTAATAAAGTTCGTACCTCAGAAACCCACTGTCCCAGAATCAGTGCAACTTTCCTATAAATGAGACGCCTATTTGGATGATCATATGAGAGTTCAAGGGATAAGGCACCATTAAACCTGAAAAAGTAGTTAGATGATGAATAGAATAACAAAATCCATTTTCCTGTGTACCAAGAGTACAAGAGAAAGGGTAGGACAGCCTCTTTGCCTCTTTGAATCCTATTGCAGTGCAAAAGTTAATTCTATTACTAAACAAGCATCCTGCTGGACAGCAAGAGAAAGGTTAAAAAGAATGTCATAAAAATTAATTACAAAAGTACATTTTTACTGTTTTTCAGGCAAATCCCAGAACTAAAGGATCCTATACTTGAACTGTAATGTTCTTTCTTTTTTTCTTTTCACTGTGACAAAGAAAACAAAGAGCCCGGCACATAGTCTTTTTTCATTATAAAAAAAATATTAAAAAAAAACAAGTAGATTGTTTACCTATGACATATACTTACGGTCCTAATAGAATAACAAAATCCATTTTCCTGTGTACCAAGAGTACAAGAGAAAGGGTAGGACAGCCTCTTTGCCTCTTTGAATCCTATTGCAGTGCAAAAGTTAATTCTATTACCAAACAAGCATCCTGCTGGACAGCAAGAGAAAGGTTAAAAAGAATGTCATAAAAATTAATTACAAAAGTACATTTTTACTGTTTTTCAGGCAAATCCCAGAACTAAAGGATCCTATACTTGAACTGTAATGTTCTTTCTATTTTTCTTTTCACTGTGACAAAGAAAACAAAGAGCCCGGCACATAGTCTTTTTTCATTATAAAAAAAATATTAAAAAAAAACAAGTAGATTGTTTACCTATGACATATACTTACGGTCCTAATTGGAATTACCACTTGCTCAGTGATCCATTTGAAAATAGCATATGCTAAGTAATTAAAGAGGAAAGTAAATCAAGTAGATGTCATACCAGTCCTTAAAACTCAAGTAGTTAGAGAGTTCATAATAAACGTAGGCACTAGCACCATAGGCAGCATCTTTAAGAAGCAACCCTGGAGTAATTTCTGTCACAGAAATTGGGCAACTGTTCATTGCCTCTTGAAGGATAGAGACCACGACAGGAGCCAGAAGCTGAAGGAAGATATTTAAGTATATCACATAATACAACTCTACAGATTTAAAAAAAAAAACTCCATGAATACCAATCAGAAAACTGCAGCACCAACCTTGCTATAATTTTCAAACAGCACAATGTACAATGCTTCTGCACAAGGCCTAAGTTTCTCACTCCACTGAACCATATCTTGCTCATGATGGAATGCTTCTGGGTTCTGGTGCCATTCCTCCAAATCAAATGTAGTAAGAACAAAATACCTGTTCAAATGGCCACCAGATTTAGCTGGCTATTTCTTGTCCGGCATAAGTTAATACAGGCATAAGTTGAGCACTTAAGCACACAAAAACAAGAGCACAAACTACAAAGTTAAAAGAGTAAGCTATGAGTTCCACCCTAAACCCTTCGCCCCTCAAGCAAAACATATAGATGCATCAAGACAAAAGTAGTACGAAGGGCAACAAAGGCCCTTGTCAAACCCGCATATTCCAGACAGGTATGGAAAGGGTTTAAGGGAAAGTCATGGCCCTAACCTTCTGATCAAGACATTGCACAGGATAACCACCCGTTCATTGGGCATCAGGGAAGTCAAGATATCAACAACAGAACTTGAAATTCTGTTTTTCATATCCTCGAATGAAGCTCTGTTCTCATCCATCACTCGACCAGTAAGATTTCGCTTATATTCCTTACACTCCGATATGCACTTCACCATTACCATACACTGAATCAGAAATTGCTCAAAAGATAATATCTCCGGCTCAGGTTCAGTAATCTTGCTTAGACAGAAATTCACAACCAGTGGAATGACAGACTTATCACCAAAGGAATATGGATGTCTTTCCTGAACAGCAACTAGAACCTTCATCAACTTTGTACATGCCCGCTTCACAAAGTCCCAAACTTTTGGATGTTGATTTTGAAAAGAAGAGTCTGTAAGATAAAATATAAGCATGAGGGGGAAAAATGGTCATTATCAAAATGTTGATACCATAGCTGCAGAAAGAGAACATCAGGACATGACGATATTCGTCAGAATATTGTTGTCGCTCAGTATTCACAATGGCCTCATCTTCGATCTTATGATGAAATCAAATAGCTTGGAGTAGAAACGGAAACAACATGATATATTTTCCATGAACAATGTCTAAGCACTACTTAATGGATTTATAGTGTTAACTAATCTTAGATAATTCATTGCCACTATGAATATCATGCCACCAACCCCAACATAGTTGGGATTAAAGTACAGTATGATAGTCTAAGCACTACATAACGCACAATACACAGAAAAAACTGACAAATTAAACCCACGTATTATGTCTGGTTATTTTGCTTTTGTTTTTATAGAGTTAATTTAAAGTGATTACTTTTGCATAGAGTGATTATTACTCAACTTGCACACCAATTGAAACCTTATGCTTTAAGAAGCCATAAAAAAACTTTTTTAAAATATTTTTTTTATAAAGTTAAAGCACATTTGGACGAAGATTAAATCAGCTGAAATTTGATAACTAGTCTTTTGATTAGTTTTTTAAAAAGTTAAGAACAAACCTTTAAAAAGCTAAAAACGACTTTAATAAGACCATTTTAACTTAGAATCTTAAAACTGATTAGCAAAACTTTTCGTACATACAGTAGCATAAACCCTACATTTCAGATTTAGAAAGCCCAAACTATAACTTACAAAGTATTTTACTCAATATTATATTTTCTTTGATCATTCTATAAAAAAGAATTTATACAAAAATCAGTTACTATATAAAGAAAAAAATGATCAATGGGAAGTAAATTTCAACAACCGTCCATTAGCTTTAACTGTTGTCCTCAAGTTGTCTGCTTTTTATTTTTTATAATACTGAAGTCCCTTACCTCTAATGTGTGTTCAGTCCTGGTCATTCCATTATCTCTACCACTGATTTTTTTTATAAGTCTCTACCACTGAATTTAATACTCCCTTTGTCATCGAAAAATAGATACATTTGTTTTTACTGTTTCACAGTATTTAATCTATGTTTTTTTCATGAGTGTTTAGGGATTTTAAGTTAAATCATTCTTATCTATACAATAATTTGAAGTACAAATTTTTTAAATATTTTTTATGAATCTTTTTCACAATGTATCTTTGTAAATATTTGAGTCAAACACTGAACCTTGAAATATGGTCAAATGTATATATATTTTGAGGACAGAGGGAGTAGAATTTCAGAAAAAAACAAATACAACAGCACCTATATTTTCTTCATCCTCATCCAAACACCCAAAGTTTATAGACCCAACTTTATTTGATAATCTTCGGTATCAATTTTCAGCAGAAAATTCCGTTACTCCTGGTAATCTGTTCCTTGTTCTTTTCCAACAAACCATTTGACAGAAAAAATGGCTTGCGACTGTCATTACCAGCAGAAACTTAAAAGCCCTATAAAGGCATTTCAGAGGACAAAAACAGCACCTTTCCAGATTCTTATCAGATCAATTTGTCAAAACCGAATTCCCAAAGACTAAGCTTACATTTCGCAGATGTTAATGTTATCGGGTGGGGGGAATGAATTTAAGTACATCTTATTCATGGACATTGCATTCTCTGGTCCTATATGCACAAACCAATCTGAAAATATTTTTCCTTTGGGTGCTTATAAGGTTTTTGAGGCATATATGCAGAAAAAAGTAAAAGCATAATTTAGCAATATCGATCAGTGTGCACAGCTTACAGTATGGAAGAAATGATTGAACAGCATTCAGAAAAGCTGGCGAAACCTCCTTCACTGGTAGAACTTCCTGCAACATTAGAATGGTTTCTAATCAGAAAAAGATGCAATGTGAATAGATCACAATTCATCTTACATTTAAAGGAAAAAACACAATATTTTGCTCAATGTGCACAAAGATCATGAAATATAACAAAAAATACACAAAACACAACCTGCATTGATTTTGAATCACTCTGGAACCCCGAAATCACCAATTGACGTATAATCTTCAAGCATAACAACCATCTTTCACATATAAGATGAAGTTCATCATGCTGTTGATCACCAGTATTTGAACTATAGCTCTGAGCAATAGTAGAGAACCCATGTAATATGGTCTGTACATCACTTTTCCAAAGGTGCCAGCTATAATCAAATAGAAGAGATGATATCTGCCGAAAGAAGATAAACGATCCTCTATTATAGACTAACATCACAGCAGTGAGGAATAAAGCTAAAAAGCTGACTACAAATATCAGATCCATAGTCTGAGCAATCTGGATGGGGCTACAGAAAAGCTTCAATGAAGTACCTCTATTTCTACCAATTAATTTGTAACCACAGCAGATATCTTTCTAAGCAAAATAACCCGAGTAATAGGCAAAGATAGAAATACGAAGAGGACCCAAAAAAGTAAAAGAAGACTAAATCCCAAAAAGCTCATGGAGAAATTAGGCATGGAACGGAAGCATAAAGATAATGTAGTATACCTCCGCATAATTCTTTTGATCTGCAGAAAGGCGTTTAGTAGATAATTCTTTCAATGTCCGGAAGAGAATCATATAAATCCTGTGAGACGTAAGAACGTCTGCCAACTGAAGTCGTTGAGCTAAAGTTGAGAAAAGATCTGGCCTGAAAATGATTAAACCCAGAATCAGGATATGAAATTAAGTAGAGGAGAAAATAATGTACATCTAATAAACCCATAGGAAGCAGCTATTGATATTGTGGGAAAGACCATCAATGTGTTTTTTTTTAGTATAAAAGCATAGCTGATCATTTCTTCATGAAGGGATCAAAACTCAGAAGGGCCTAACCAATGTATTTCTCTCAAAATCATATGACCACTATAACCAAATTATCCCTGTCTATGAAAAAGAAAAGAAAAGAAAAGACCTTGGTTGAGACAGAGTTCTTGGCCCAAATATTCTCTCTGAATATTCTTCTGTACCATTTTCTTCCTTAAGTCTAGCATCTGATTACTATTCACCACTTTCCCTTACTTAAATGTTTAACTGATATGGATGGTTACTTCTAAGATTGTATTACAATGAAACAGAATTTAAAGGTAAAGAGTTTCTATTTAACTGTAAATGAAATGATAAGAAACTGCAAACCAATAACACAGTAAGAACTAAGCAACTGGCACATTCCTTTTCAAGACACATCATGACAAATAACACAGAAGCAAATGATGATGCCAAAGCTAATTTGAGTTCTGTAGAGAAAGGCAAATAACTTCTAGACTAAGGAATAAGGTTTGAGAGCATAAGCAAAATCACAAAATTCTTTAGGTACATACAGGAATGTTAGTTAAGGTGGATAGCCTTCAGTTTGCACATACATGCAAATGGGATTAAAAACCAAATCAAAGACACGGCATGGGGTCATAATGTATAGAAGCATAAGCACAGATTTACTTGAAAGGTGTACCATTCCCTTGGATAATCAACGCGTGCAATCTTTGAAATGAGAACTGCGAGCATCTGAGCTATCTGTATGCGAAAAAACGTTGGTGTACACTAATGTTAGTCACCATGTAAAAAGTTCAAAGGGGGTATAAAGATTGATTGTCCCACTCTAGGTCCCTAATGCATACCAGATATAAATAGATAAACATGTAACTTTAATCCAAAAAATAATGCGAACAATGAAGCCCTTGATAAACAGTGAAGAAGCAACAAAGCAAAACCTGATGATTCTCCTCTCTCACGTGAGATAGTAGCTTTTGTCGTAAATGTTGTTTCTCTTCACTGCTTATTCCCCTAAACAAAGACATTCAAGCAAATAAGCATAAATTTTTGTCAAGTCTCCAAAACAAAGGATATCATAAAACTTCAGCCACAAGTTTCTTCCACATTTACTTCCTAAAGTAGAAGTTGCTCGGTTGAATGAAAAAAAAAAACAATTCATTAAAGCATGTCGGTGCTAATTTCCTATAGTTTCTACATAAGCTATTTACGTAAAAAGAGAAGAAATCTCACGAGGAATCGCGTCTGCTCCTCCAGTGCCGATTAATGCTGTTCTTAAAGTACACAGAAGCCATCAACCGAATATCAACATGAGCTACCAAATCCTTCGACGTAATAACTTCCTGCAAGAAGATAAAGCAGCTCAACACACGACTAAGAGAGAAACCCTAGAAACCGAAGAATCTGACGGAAATGGGAGAACTAACCATGAGGCATGAGCAGAATCCAGGGCGGCTTTCGGACTGAGAGAGCGCGAGCTCTGCCGGCTTCCGAGTGGGCTCGTCTTGACTCAATGATTTGGCGAGCAATGAGTATATCGCCGGCAAATCGGCTGCGGACAAAGCCATCTGGTAACTCTCTGCTCGCCTACTACAAACCAGGGCACGGAGCTGAGCCGAGTGAGCGAGTGGGATCGGAGAGTTGGCGAAACCAGATGAGCAACCAACGATTGTTGTAATCTGGAAGAAACTTCAGATGGATTTGAAGAAGTGGAAGTGATTCAGAGGAAGAAAATGAAAGCGAGTAGCCGTCGATTTGGTTTTTCTTCACGCACTCTGTCTGTGGCCTCGCTCGCAGCTTCCCCACACAGCCTTCTTCAGTACTCAGTAGGAGTCACGTGAGAAACTACTCGGTCGCTCAGGGGAGGTATACGGACTGAGGCCATGAGAGTGAGCGAGGCGAAGGTGACCCATTTTCTGGGCCTTGGTGGGCTTTTCCCTCTCTCTTACACTCGCTGCCCACTTTCTGAAATGGAAGTGTCCATTTGGTTGTTAAGCCATTGGCTTAGTATCTATATGAATTTTATTTTATTTTTCTAATTTATTCAAATATGCTAGTATTTGATAAATGATAATCTCGTTGCTAAACGGGTTGAGTTCTCAGATGCCGGAGACGATAATCTGGTGAGGTTGAATGTTGGAAATGACTATCTGCTGGTGAGAGAATGATCTGCTGAGAGGAAAATGAAACACTCAGGAGCAGAACGAGGAATGATGGTGTGTGTGTATAGGATGTACATTTCCCAAGTCTCCTTTTTATAGGAGGAGGAGTGCAGTTTCCTCCTGGGTGCCACTGATCGTGGGGTAAGAAAATGGGAAGTGAATGACGCTCTTTGAGAACGTAGGAGTCGTTATGGAAGATGGGAGACACTCCCTAGAATCATGGCAGACCGGGATCGCACGCAGAGTCTTCGGAACTGCATTAAATTCACCAAGTGTGGAGGCCTCGCGTGGCGAAGGGTCGTGGGCGGAGGCCCTCCTCCGCGGATTAAGACAATCATACTTTAATCAAGAGAAGAGATGGGGTGAAAGGGAGGGGGGAGGACCCTCGCGGCGAGCTCTGGCGAGGGGGTCTTTGTGGTTGACAACCCCTCGCGATCGTCCATGCCTTTGTCAAATTCTCGCGTTGAGTGTGTTGGGCCCTCATTACTGGGCCTGGATGTGGGGGCCCGCCATGTGGGTTGGGCCCCGATATACCAATAAGTATATACTTTAAAATAATAAATTTATTAATTTGAATTACATTTTTTAGTCATAAAAGATACTCCTTTCGTCCCCAAATAATTATACACTTTATTTTTGTTGTTTTACAGTATTTAATTTATGATTTTTTTCATAAATGTTTAGACATTTAAAGTTAATAATTTATATGCATATCATAATTTGAAGTATAAAATTTCTAAATATATTTATTTTTGAATTTTTTTAAAACTTGTTATATTTGTTAAAATTTGAGTCAAACATTGAATCTGGAAACAATAAAGTCAAAGTGTAGGATTATTTGGAGACAAATGGAGTATTAATTTAGTGGATAAATTAGAAATTTGTATCGAGTTTAAAATTTTATTTAAATTTGTCTTAAAAGTAATATGAATGAGCTACGAACGAGATTCGAATCAATAGAACTCGAGTGGAGCTCGAGTTGTTCATATATAGCATCAATGCATAATATAAAGTCGAGTTGAATTAAGCATTAAGATGTTCAAGTCTAGTTTGAAATATATATCGAGCTTAATAATCATTTCAAGCTTCACTTGATAACTATAAGAATGAGTTACAAATGAGCCTTTAATCGAGTCGAGTTGTTCGCTCAGTTTTACCAAGTGGTTAATGTGAGCTGAAAAAAGGGAAGGGTGGGTTAATTTAACAGAATCCTAGAAGTGAGTGGTATACATGGCAATATTCGTCTGTGAATATTCTTATCCGTCTGTATTGGCCACAACTTCGCCGCGTCATTTAACGATGAAGTTGAGAAAGGAGGCAAGTTCCTTCCAACTGGCAAGAAGCAGAGAAGCTAGCCATGGCGGCACTAGCAATTGCTTCCTCCTTCTCTTCATCTCTCCGCTTAAAGCCCCTCACCCGCACCACCGACATCGTCAGCTCTTCATCTGCCGCGCTCCTCAAGCTCTCGCCGTCGTCATCAGCCCGATGCTCTGTACGGAGGTCCATATATCACGCTCGTGATTATCCCCTTCCCATCTCTTTCACATGGAACGCTCTGAAGGTCTCCGCCGACGTGGCTCAGGCGGTCGACGGAGAAGCTCCGTTGGAGGCCGGGGAAGTGGAGGAAGGAGCTGCAGAGGCAGAGACAGAAGTTCCTGCAAATACAAAGCTTTACTTTGGGAATTTGCCTTACAATGTTGACAGTTCTCAACTTGCTGGGATTATTCAAGATTTTGGAAGTCCAGAGCTTGTCGAGGTACACATCTTAAAGTGTATTTTTTTTCCAATAAAAAAACACAGAACTTTTCAAAATCAAATCTTTCTTCACCCTTTTATTTCAAAAAACAAACTTTTTCCTATTTTTTTTACAAAACTTTACTAAAAGAACACAAAAACACTTGCTTTAGGTACTTCACCACAGAGACACTGGAAGGAGCAGGGGCTTTGCATTTGTAACCATGAGCAGTGTTGAAGACTGTAACGCCGTCATTCAGAATCTGGATGGAAGTGTAATACCCCCTCTCCCCTCTTCAATTATCCATGTTGTTTGTTTTTCAGAATCTGTTTTTTTTTTTGTTGTTGTACAGGAATATATGGGAAGAACATTAAGGGTAAATTTCTCAGATAAGCCCAGAGCAAAAGAGCCTTTATACCCAGAAACAGAGTTCAAGCTGTTCGTCGGCAACTTGTCATGGTCGGTGACATCTGAGAGCTTGGGACAAGCATTTGAACCGTACGGCAATGTGGTTGGAGCCAGGGTTCTTTACGATGGAGAGACCGGAAGATCACGGGGCTATGGTTTTGTTAGCTACTCCACACAATCAGAGATGGAAACTGCACTCCAATCTATGAATGACTTTGTGAGTTTTTGTTCTTTCCTCTGTAAATTGTTTCTCCCATTGTGAAAAATGGAGTACTGGACATGATTTGGGTTCTTGTTTTTAGGAGTTGGAGGGTAGGGCAATACGTGTGAGCCTGGCTGAAGGAAAAAGGTCCTAGGATCGCAATGAAAGCCGAAGATGGGGAGGGAGCCAGAAAGACAGATGTGAGCCAACTTTCTTTCATGTTTTCTGTCATAATTTCTAGGCTTGTTGAGGGCTACTACAACAAGGATGGGCACATAAAGGCCAACTATCTTTCACTTTCTCACTTTTGTTTTCTGTAAATTGATTACAAAAAATGAGTATCAGGCTTCCTTTTTCTAACCAAAATGCCACCTATGTTAGAGTACCTCCTATTGAGAAATGAGAATGTTATCAATTTATTGGAGTTTTCATGAATTCTTCTTGCTTGTGATGAAATTTCATATCCTTACTTTTTATAGTATTATTGTATTAATAAAGAAATCATTTCTTCCTCTAAACAAAAATAAAGAAATCATTTCTTAACAATATTAACTCACCACTTTTAGTCCCATGAACTAATTTTGCACTATAATTTCAAACTCTCCACCTCACACTGACACATCTCCAATATCACTCTTCCTTCCTAAAAGATCGATCGGTACGTAAATGAGGAAGAAAAAATTTCCATGTACAAAAAATGTAGAAACCAAAAGATTATCCAATGACACGACGTGCTCAACAGTGGATATTTATGGAGAGAAGTGGAGTGACAATGAGGTTAGTCTTATAGAGAGAAGATAATGGAGGAAGTAGATATACAAGACTTGATTAGTATTAGGGATGGCAGTGGGGCGGGTAGAATCCGCGAACCGCGGATAACCGCCCGTCAATCGCGGTTTTAACCGCGGTTTTTATCCGCGGGTTCGCGGTTACGGTTTTTTTTTGCACCCGTCACCTTCGCGGTTACGGATTGCGGATACGTTGTATCCGCACCGCGGATAACCGTCATCCGCGGTTTGCGGATATCCGCAAGTCAAGCCCATTAGTGAGGCCCATTAAGTGGTGTGAGTGAAGCCCGAAAGCTTGAAGTGAAGCCCAAAGCGTGAAGTGAAGTGAAGCCTGAAAGTGTGATTTGTGGTGTCTGTGTAGGGTTAGCTAGCAGCAGCAGAGACTTAACAACATTCACTTCACTCACACACATTCAATCCTTCATCGCAAGTTCGCAACAAATTTTCTAGCCTAGGTTTTCTTCCTTCATCTTCAATTCAATCCTTCATCTTTGATCGGCTTCAACCAAAATCAAGTAGGCGAGGCGCAGTGCACTCTTCGTCTTCGTCTTCGTCTCGGATGAAGAGCACAACAGAACAACAGTTGTTGCAACGAAGAAGAAGATCGAGTAGGCGATGCGGCGGCGGGCGAGGCCCTTCGTCTCAGTTGAGTAGACCATCCTCGCCGCTCTCTCTCACCCCCTTGGTGCCGAGCTCGCCACCACCGCGCTAGCTAGGAGATCCGGTTGCAACTTCTAGGAAGTAAGTTGGATTGCTTCTTTCCCCACTCCTTGTTTACTGTTTTAGTTAATACATTAAACTTAGATGGATTCTTTTCAAGATTATATATTAACAGCGTATTAAGTGGAGAGTTTTATCTCATCCTATCATTTCACCCTTTGCTCTCAAGAATCGGATATAACTCATCCATTTTCGTTTTAATCACGTATAAGTGGGACTATCTCAAGATTATATATAGTTGTTTCTTGTTTTAGTTAATACATTAAACTTAGATGGATTCTTTTCAAATGTGAATCTTTGAGTCAAGTGGACAACTTTGAAAAGATCGTTTTGGAGAAAGCACCATGAGGCTTAAGTTGAGCATGCTACTGATTCAGATACTAGCAAGAAAACACATACATTGGGTGCTTGAGAGTTCTCGTATTCAAGCTATTGATAGAGACACAAAACTTCCAACCAAAAGCGGATGAAAATTCCAGTTTTATTAATCATGTATCGAAATAACTAATAATCGTAGTTATAGAGACGGTTGATCTCAAACTACTTGCATCTAGAAGGCATATAGCTTAGAAAAATTGAAGCTGTTTGATCATATTCTCATACTCCTAAGATAAATGCAGTTAGAATCATTATCTAACTTCAAATGAAGTATCTTTATTTGCAACAATAAACAAGCAACTAAAGCACTTTGGTGGAAGGAGGAAGTGATGAAGTATGGACAGTCATCAGTTGGGTACAGACACAATAAAGATTTTCTATATCCTACTTCCATGAGCAATTGTATGTCCCATGATTCTGGACTTATTAGTAAGTTTCAAGTTTGTCTTTCCTAATTCATGATAGAGAAGTGTTTTCAGCTGTTGGCATACAGAACAATATATACTACTCCGTACTAACTTGAAGCATCGACAGATGATGTACTACTCCGTACTAACTTGAAGCATCTTTGTGGCAATAGTGTTTGGATAATTGCTTATGAATTGTATGGGAATGTGGATGACAAGGTTAATATAATTGGATGAATCCTACTCGGCCTCTCTTCTTGATGAATGGTGTTTCTTTTTTCATTTTCGTTTCCTTTATCAGTTGTGGTTGTGGAGTACAATTGTCTTAGTTTCTGCTGAATGAAGCATACTGAAGGACACTAACCGCGGGTTAACCGCTAACCGCGGATACCCGCGGTTCGCGGATACGGATTTTGAATCCTACCCGTGATAGGTGTAACCGCAAACCGCGGATACGAAAAAAACCGCAGTTTGCGGTTCGCGGATATGACCTAACCGCGGAGTACCCATCCGATTGCCACCCCTAATTAGTATATATAAAAACATCTTAGGGATAATAAGTGAATTTTATTGGGTAAGTTTGCTCAAATTATAAAGAGCATCTCCAACATCTTCCCCATTTTATTGCGATGCTCATTTTTTGAGAATTTTGAGGTTTATTTTTTGTTCAACAGTTTCCTCATCTCATTCTCCAAAATGGGGAAGAAGGGGAAAAGATTGGGAACCTTCTCCAAATTTTGGAGAGCCTCCCTAAATCAACTTTTTCAAACATCTCTCCCCTCTCATCTCTTTTGGCTATTTGTTATTGGTTTAAGCATATTTTCTCTATCATCTCTCTCATCTCTTCAAATAATTTATTAATTATTAACAAAGATATATAATACTCCCTCCGTCCCTGAATAATTGTTCCATTTGTTTTGACAGTTTCACAGTATTTAATCTATGATTATTTTCCATGAATGTTTAGACATCCAAAATGAAATATTTCATGGGTGTCTCATATTTGCAATCCAAATTTTTCAAATATATTTTTTTTGAATTTTTTAAAACAATTAATCTTTGTTAAAATTTGAGTCAAACAATGAACCTTTGAAACAGTAAAGTCAAACGGGACAACTTTTCAGGGACGGAGGGAGTATTTTATTGTTATAGTAAATGCATGATTCTCTAAAATGGGGAACCTGTTAGAGTTAGAGCAAAAATAATTTTGAGAATGTGGGCTTTACTTCCCCATTTTAGAGAAATTTTTAGGGAAGCTGTTAGAGATGGTCCAAGAGCTTGAAGATTTGGGTTGTGATTAACCCACTTGTTGATAATTTGAAGATGTGGACTAGGATTGCATTTTGATGTGGAGTGAGAATTTTTTAAGAGTTGCCTAACTTGGGTTGCAAGTCTCCCAACTTTGAGTTAGTTTTGGATTATTTATGTTAGATACTTAATCATGTTTAGACATGTTTAGGAGTGTGAGTTTGTTTAGGATAGTGTTCTTGGTGAGCAAGTTTAGGAGTCCTAGTTTAAGTGAGATTTTATTTCCTAATATAATGTGATTAGAATTTTGTGTAGCCTATATAAAGGTAAGTTGTGTGAGAGTTTTGAGTATGAGAGAAAAGCCAATATGGTGAAGAGACAAGATGTGAGGGTGAAAAAAGAGAAGAGAGGTCTGGAAGCCGGGATGGCTAGGACGGTAGAAGTCTTTTGTAGTTCTCATATCATGTCGAAGATGTCTAGTGGATTTTTTCTCATCCGTGGATGTAGGCTAGTTAAGAGCCGAACCGTGTTAAATTATTGTGTGCATGCTTTGATCGAGATTTTTTGTTTCTGGTGTGCGTGATGGGTGTTTGGGGAAAAAAGATGTTTATTTGCCTCTCTTTTCCCAACACATTTTGCCTAGATGCTTGCTACCTAAAGCTAAAAATAAAGGCAATGGAGAAATGGTAAAATTGCCATCAACCTTCCAAATTTTTCTAATTTCAGGTTAAATTGTCATCAACCTTTCATTTAAGGGTAAAATTATCGCTAAAGATGATGATTGACGTACGTGTCATCAACCAAACTTCAAAATCTGTGAAATTAAAAGACTCGCCTCCTTCGGACACATAAGAAAGATTCTTCTAGGGTTCTTAATTAAAGTTCCAAGAAGCCTTCATCTTCAGCTTCTAATCACCACAGCTACAATTCATGGTGTGAGCGAAATATCATCACCGCAATCAGAGGTCATCGGCAATGGCGATTAACTGGAATTTCACTACGTAGAGAATGCAGCTTTTATAGCGGCCTTTAGTGCGGCGAAGGTCGCGGTAAAGCTTTGCTCATGGTAAAGCTCGCTTCCACAGTTTATCACGACCTTTTGTGTGGTAAGATAGCGGTAAGTTTTTTTTTAGGGTTTTTCATCTACCGTTTCCTCATCAGTTGCACTCTCTCTCTCATTTCAAACAACATCTCTCCCTCTCAATCCTCTCTCTCAACCCCCTCTCAATCCTCTCCTTCTTCTTCCTCCAACAACTTTCGTGCATAGTGCACAAGTAACACAATTTAGTCATTGGTGATCTTTGCTGTTTTTTGTGTTGATAAACTCATTGTCTAATCTTCAATATCATGTCCGGTTCAGGAGAAAAGGGCTTTGGATATAAAGGTTATGCATTTCATCGTGTAAGATTTCATGATTCAAGGAGGTGACTTTGATAAAGGAAATGTGAGTGTTTTGGATTCGGGCTTTGGTTGGATGTTCGTGGTGTTGAGATTTTCTATTACTTGAATTCTAGATATGACTAATGTATTAAGTTGTTGGAGTTTGAAGATTTTTAGTTCGGCTTATGGATTAAGATAGAAACAAAAACTGTTTTTTTCTTTGCCTTTTAACAAAATGAGAAAAGCTTGCTGTTTTTGCTTTTAAGGATGATAATGTATAGGCCAAAATTCATTTATAAGGCAATAAGACATTTTCTTTTGCCTATAAGCTTTAACAAAGCATTGTACTCCATATATAATTAATTAATTTATGTAAATAATTTCTGTCATTTTTTTGATGAGTAGTTTTCTTGGTTTTTGTTGTATGATGGGAACAATTTTGATTTGGATGAAGGTTGAAGGTTTCTGGGTTTGGATGATGCAGATTTCTAGATTTTGTGGATGAATCCGGATGAATACCTTTTTTTAATTAAAAAAAAGTGTCTCGCGGCCTCGTGCGAGGTAAGCCTTTACCATGAAAATTTTACCGCAGGGATTACCACTGACTCTCCCGCAGCATTTACTGCGGCTTTACCGCGAGAGAGGCCGTGGTAAGCCCTATTATCACCACGTAGTGTTTCCAACAAAACTTATTTCCGTTAGTGAATTACGTTAGATCACCTCTCAATCTCTCAAATTCCATTGACAACTAGATTTTCACAAAACCCTAGAAATATGTTTTGCACCTCACTGTTGATAACTACCAAATTTCAAATGAGCCAGACAACTATGATTCACATAACCATGCCACGTAGATAAAAACTAATGGCTCCGTTAAGCAATGTACGTCAATCATACTTAAGAGACCCTAAAATGATATATTGATGCCAATTTAACCCTCTAAAAAAGTTTGGTGGCAATTTTACCCTTTCTAGTTTCTCCCTAAAAACAATGACGTCCGGGAGAGTTTGGTTGAATTTCAAACACAAATATTAGTACAGTGGTCAAATCGAGACAAATCCAATAGTTTTGTGATGTATAGTGGTTTTTACCTTTCTGTTTCCACGGACGCCAAGAATTCTGAAATCTTATTGGGCAGATAGCGTGGGAAGACCTCAAATCGCCACGTGTACCAACGTCCCAAACTCAAAAGCCCCGAAGCATCTAGACTCTTCAAAACTCTGGAACTCGGACGTTTTTCAATCTCAGTTAAATTGAACAGCCGAAACGAAGGTGCGAAAATCTGTTTCCTGTTCATTGATCTTCTCTTCGCCATTGAAGCACAGACTACAGAATTCTCAAGCTCTAAGATAATGAAAGTCGGCTCTGCAGCACTTTCTCTCGTTGTATTTTCGACCCTTCTGCTATTGACGCCAGCAGCCAAGAACATCGACCCTTACAAGGTAACTCCGTTTCACTTTCAGTCGCGCTTTCTTGAAGATTGGTAGGTGATCAGGGAATTGAGGTTATTGGTTTTTGAATACTAATGCGAATTTTCGGAGAAGAATTTCGGAAACCCAGAATTTTACTTTGTAGGAGGTGGAGATTCTTACTCGTTTGTTTTTTTCGTTTCAGGTTCTCGGAGTAGACAAAAACGCAAGCCAACGTGAAATTCAGAAGGCATTTCATAAGTATGTTCTAGCGTAAATTTTAGAATTTTCTTTTTTTGTTAGGGGTTAATATTTCATGGGGTGTTAGAAATTCTTTGTGTAGACTTAGTTAGAGGTTTATTATTGATTTATGGTCCTATTGTTGTTGAATTTCACATGAAACCTTTAATTTTCCTACCTCATTGCTGGTTTGTTCTTCTCCCCTGCTGTTCGCCCACTTTGTTTCTTTACTGTTCTTTGGCAGGCTATCATTGAAGTATCATCCAGACAAGAACAAAGACAAGGGTGCGCAAGAAAAGTTCTCTGAGATTAACAACGGTATCGAACAATTCTTACTATTTCTAGCTTGTTCCTCAAACTCTGGTGATCTTTGAAATGACCACATTTGTTTCATTGCCAATGTTGAATTTCATCTTCTTTTAATTGAGAGTATATTTGAAACAATTTACCTGAAGTAGCCTTACACACTGTATTCTGGAATCATCTGTTTCAAGTAAAATGTGCACTTAGTTTGATTCATGTGTTAGCGTTAGAAGAATTATTGTTTCTTAGGTGCACATGACATCAGTTAGTTTGTGCTGATTATGCCTCATTGCCTTTGCAGCGTATGATATTTTGTCAGATGAGGAGAAAAGGAAGAATTATGATATGTATGGGGATGAGAAAGGCAGCCCTGGGTTTGGTACAGGTGTTGACCCTGAAGGTCATGGTGGTGGATATACATACTTTACCAGTGGTGGTCCAGGACAGAGCGGGTTTAGCTCAGGGCCTGGTGGGTGGCAAACTACGGGTGGACAAGGAGGTTCTAAGAGTTTCTCATTCTCATTTGGTGGCTCTGGAGGTCCTGATTCCTTCGGTTTTGATCTAAATAATATTTTCTCTGATTTTTTTCGGGGTGGCATGAAAGGCCAGCGTCAATCTGGTGGTTTTGATGGTTTTAGAGGTAGTCAATCTCAGTCCGAAAGTTCAACTATGAGCATTAGGACTATCAATTCACAAGTTTTCAATAAAGAAATAGTTGGCCAAGGGATGACTTGGTTGTTGCTCACTTTCACACCCCGGCTACAAGGGAAACAGTATTTTGAATCAGTGACGGAGAAGGTGGCAGGTCGACTGCAAGGAGCTATATCGGTATACTTTCATTATATTGTCTTCCAGCACTCTATTCCTTCATAAGTCCTATCCATAATCTGTAATTTATTTTTTCTGTGTAACAGGTTGGGAGCATTAATTGCGCAACCGAGTCAGCTCTCTGCAAGGAACTTGGCATTGCGCCCCGCAAAGCACCTCGTTTATTTGTTTATTCTTACAAAGGAAGTGATGAGGTTTCTTTGGAAGAATACACTGGGAACTTAGCCGCTAAAGATGTGAAGTCTTTTTGTCAAGATCATCTTCCCAGGTTCTCAAAAAGGGTCAGTCTGAGTCGTCTCCACTTGTTCCCTGGCAAAACAGAAAATCTACCAGCCGTCCTACTCCTTTCCACCAAAAAGGACACACCAGTTATCTGGCGTGTGTTAAGTGGCTTGTATAATAAGCGATTCCTCTTCTATGATGTGGAGGTATGTTAAGCATTAACTGCCCTTACAGTTTTGGTGTTTCTTTGAAGTTGAGTTTCAGTTGACAGGGTACACTGTGTGTTAGCGGTGCTATACTGTGAAGTGTGAAGCAACCAATATTTGTTTTCACATGTTCTTTACACACATTACAGCTTGTACAGAAACCGTCTTAGATTTCAGTACTTTTATCAGTGATTCAAACTTCTCTACT
This sequence comes from Stellera chamaejasme, assembly GCA_024586325.1. Classification (NCBI taxonomy): domain Eukaryota; kingdom Viridiplantae; phylum Streptophyta; class Magnoliopsida; order Malvales; family Thymelaeaceae; genus Stellera; species Stellera chamaejasme. The sequence goes on along the minus strand of CM044981.1, from coordinate 55,280,974 downwards.
TGTTTTTCGACAGTCTAGATGGTTTCTCCAGTTCTTGCTCCATGAATTCAGATTCTGATTCCCTTGTTGTTTCGTAGGTTAATGATGCATCTGATTCAAATGTCAAGAAATTAGGAGTCGACAATCTTCCAGCAGTAGTTGGAAGGTTATCAAATGGGGAGGTTCATGTTCTCAAATCTGGGGTTTCTGTTAAGGATATTAAAACAGCAGTCAGTGAACTTAGTAAACTGCTAGATAGTTTTGAGAAGAGAAACAAGAAGGCAGCATCAACACAATCGAAAAAAGCAGATTACGATTCAACAGAGAATCGGATACCGTTACTGACTAGGTCAAATTTTGGTGCTCTTTGCGGGGAGATGACTCCAATTTGTATCATAGGTGTTTTCAGATCATCCAGAGCTAAGGAGAAGCTAGATACTATTCTATCCACGGTAAGTGAACTCTTCTTCCTTGGGGACATAATCTATTGTTTGTTCAGAATAATCTGCAGGTCTTTTGAGTTGTCGTGGTTTTTAATTGTCTGTCCAGAAGGTCTTCTGTATCGATGGCTCTGTTTGTCTACGGTAGTTTAACAACTAAAAAAACTAGTTTAATAGAAACATCTAGGTTGTCTTCATGAGGCTAAATTGAAACTAAAGCAAAAATTTTCAGTGACCAACATATTAAGAAGAAGCGTTCTTGAGGACCTGTTCTGATGTTTTATCGTTATTCCCTTTCACATTAAGCAGCCTTAGAAAATTTACAGACCTTTTGTCTCAGCTTGATAGTGATTTGCTCAAGCATCAACTTGCCAGGGATAGTTTATTTTAATCTTATCAACTTGGACTTTAGATTTGATACATTTAAGAAGTAAATTAGCTTCTTTATTACTTTTCTGAACTTCTGTTTCTTGATACGTGTTCATTCAGGTGTCCCAAAAATCGTTATCAAGGTCACAACTTCTGGCCTCTGGTTCTAAAGATACAGTGTCCTACATGCTCCTTGATGGTGAAAAGCAGTCATCTTTCCTGACTGCCTTGGATGTAAAAGGGTTCAGAGCAGCTGACAAGTTCTTGATTGCATATAAGCCCCGAAAGGAGAAATTTGCATCATTTGTAGGTGACATTACTTTGGAAGAAGTTGAGAGATTCATCGGTTCGGCGCTAAATGGGGATATTCAATTCAACAAAACCAGACAGAAACCAGTTCTCAAGTAAACATAATACGATTCCACTGAATCAAAGCTCTCAATTCTGGTGTACATAATACGATTCGCAGGAGGGTTCAACTTCATCACTCTACGGCCGCAACTGTACCATCTTAAGAAGAGAGAGTTGAACTTGTGACATTTCTCAGAAGTCATTGATGCTGTAAAAGCAGCAGCTCACAGGAATGTTCTGCCCAGCGGATAGGATATTGCTGGTTGCTGAAACAAGCAACTTCTCTGGTTGGTACAGAAATGGAAGTGAGGGAGGTGGTGAATTCTGGAGAAGTAGGTGCTGGTTACTGAAACAATTAAGTTTTTTTTCTTTCTTTTTCATCTTTTTATTTTCCTTCCCTCTGGTTGTTGTACATGTTTCTGCTGTATCCTCATAGAAAGCAGGAGCTAAAGGGAATTAGGCTGTTTATTGTTGTGGGAGGGAAAAAAAAAGATTTATCTTGTTCTTTGTAATCTAGTCCTCCCTGAGTTCCAAATCTTCATTTGGTTTTAAGCAAATTATGATTTATTTTCTTCAACATAACATGTAAAGAAATACTAATTTAAATGCATATTTTATTTTAATAGGTCCAGTTTTTATATTTTTTTAAATTAACAAAATTTTCTCGTCAAATACTAATACGAAAATCAAATAAAATAATCATTGTGAGTCGGAGGGTGGCGGAGGTAAACTGCTGTGCACTCCCTATCGTTATTACTTATTCTAATTTTTTTTGTCTCATTTACCCTTATTTTATTTTATTTTATTTTTACCCTTATAAATAACATCCATTAAAGTGTTTAAAGAATAAGTTGAGATGGGTGAAAATGCGTTTAAAAGAAAGTAAAAATAAAAATTTATGTAAAATGAGTTAATGATCGAAGAAATATTAATCTATACAAAAAAAATTTGAAAGTGATAACTCATTTGAGACGAATGAAGTAATTTTTCAATTGGGGAAATAATATACGTAATCACTTTAATAGTTGCTCAAATGGACATGTTCTAAGTTTTCAATGGAAGATGCTCTAGTAACTCTTTAAATGAAAGTATATATGTATAAAAAAAATATGAATGTATTTAGGAGTTTTTAATTTCTATCATCCAAAAAGATTCGAACATTTTATTTCAGCATTTAATCTATGATTTTTTCATGATTTTGATGTAAAAATTAAATAATTAATATGCAAATGATAATTCAATGTTTAAAGTTTATAAATATAATTTTTTTAGCAATTTTTTCTTAACAATAATTTGAGTCAAATACAACATTTCAAAAGTCAAACGCTCGAATCATTTTGGGACGAAGGTAGTAGTTTTTAGGCCGACTCGAGCTCGCTTGTGGCGGCCTAGTGAAGTAGGGCAGAGGCCCGGTAAAGAGAGCAGTTGTCCATTGAATTTGGGGGATGGTGAATTAGGGGTGAGAAACAAACCAAATTGTTCGAGCTAAGCTCGATCTTGAGCTTAATTGAGCCTCACGGGCTGAGTTTCACGAGTCTTGAGCTCGAGCAAACAAAGTCCGAGCTTCAAAAGTTTCGGCTCGAGATGGCTCGCAACACGAGACAGACGAATGAGCTGGGTGGCGAGCCAAACCTGAACCTGGTAGATTCGAACTCGAGCTCGTGAAATTTAATACTCCCTCCGTTAGCCAAAAATTGTAGCATTTGATTTTGTTGTTTCAAGTTATTGTGCTGGACTCAAATTTTAACAAAGATAAACATTGAAAAAAAATCCAAAAAAATATATTTAGAAAAATATATTTCAAATTATGATACATATATGAATTTTTTGATTTCAATGTTTAAATAGTCATGAAAAAAATCATAGATTAAATACTGTGAAACTGTCAAAACTGTCACCCAACCCCTGCCCACAGACCCCGCACTCGCGGAAGCGTACGGAGAACGGACCAAACCGGGGAAAGGGGAAAGGTGGGGGCGACGGTTCACTCACAACCTTATCACAGACAACCCCAACAACAGGGCAACCGCCCCTTGGGATCACCCAAAAAAACGTTTCCTTAAACCATAGCATTAAAGCTCAACTAAGTCCCAAGATGTTTACCTATGCGAATGGGGTTGTTTTTCTCATAAAATTACTGAATTTGGCACTTCAAGTCATTTTGGGACAAGATGTAACAAAAGGAGAAGTTAGAGGATCAAAAGGGCAAAAATTTCTTATTTAGGTGATCACCGGGTGGTCACCTAAAAAACAGCAAGTCAACAAATTGCAAAGTGTTGGAGTTGGTGATCACCTGGTGATCACCCGACCTTCCAACTGAACCCAAAACCTGAAATTACAACGCGACAACCAACGGTTCCGAACATGAACTCAAACACTTATGCAATCCAAACCATTTACACAACCAAACCTTACAAACGAAACATGCATGTTATGACAATATACAGAGCCAGAACCAAGTTCGGAATACAAAAGAAACCAACCAGTCGGCGGTCTCGCGGAATCCAACCGCGCTAAGGTGAAACTGCTGCTGCTGCTGTCCAAACCCTCAAACTCTAGCAACCTCGCCTCTACTCGGCGACTTGCTTTTCCTTTCCTGAAACGGTAGATATAAGGGTAAGTTTTTGAAAGAACTTAGTAAGGGAACATGTATAGACATGGTACAGTAACAATAACAGTCGATACAATGAACCTGCAATCGAAAACAGAACGAATACAATATACACAAAGTATCTCACCAATCAATCAAATGCTCAATCAATGCAACACAATCAATCATATGCAAACAATCGGTCAATCACAATCACAGTCAATACTCAATCGAAACGGTAAAGCACATTGTTATGGACCATGGCGAGATCTTCCCCGGTCCAACCGGCATTGCCATGCGTCTCATAACTCACAATCGGTCAATCACAATCACAGTCAATTCACAATCATAACGATAACATTCTTTGCGATGGACCATGGCGAGATCTGCCCCGGTCCAACCGGCAATGGCCATGCGTCCATTCACAATCGGTCGGTAGAGCATGGTCAACCCCCATCGGTCAATCAATATAAATCATCGATAACCATCGTAGGTATATCGGAATCCCAATCGGTTCCTGCACAACAATGCCTATACCAGGAACTAGGTCGGCGTCATAGGGGCACTCCCCTCTTCCGAACCTAGCCTCAGTCTATATCCGAGTATGCTTGCTACGCAAAGCAATACTCCTAAACACACACTGAACCCTTACCTCGGGTTGTAGTCCGAATCCAATTTCTCGATCGACGGTCCCGATAGAAATTTTAGCAGAGTTTCTGCCCAATTTCAAAGCAACTCCCTGTTCACAATCAATCACAAATACACAATTCAATTCAGAATCCACAGAAACAACCATTGGCATTGGCGCCAAAACCGAGGCTCGGCCGGGAAAAATGACTTTCACACCGAGCCTTTTCTAACTGAACCGATTACACTAACAGAACCAGAATTCTACTCTGAATTCAAAAATGCCTTTACCTTTCGCAAATTCCTCCGTCGAAAATTACACCCAAATTTTCAGACGTGAATCGACACAACCTCGGGTGCGTTTCTTCCTACGTTCCTGTTATCAAACACGCACCAGGAAGTGCCGAGAACGCTTAGGAATCGAAAAATCAAACAAAGGAGCATATGACACTATTCACTCCAAAATTCAAATGCTCATAACTTGCAAACCACACTAAATCTTTCAAAACAGACTTCAGATTATCGATCTATACAACCCAATGAACGATTTAAGTGGTTTACCTCGAAGCTTGGTCGCGAAATGACGGAAATCAGTTATGAGCTCCAAGCTCTCAAAAATGGCGCAACAGAGAAGAGAGGGAGAGAGATACGGATGTGGAGAAGAAGAAGTTGACCAATTAATCTCTTTTCTTTTTACTTAACAATGTATATGTATTAATACATATATATATATATTCATACAATTCTTCCAAAATCATTTCTTTTTCTTTTCTTCCTCCACCATAAGGTGACACATGTCCCTTTTCTTTTTCCTCTCACATCCGCCTCATCCCCTCTTTTCTACCAAAATATCCAATTTTCCATTATCTCACACAATTACAAAACTGCATTTTCACTCAGCCCGAAAATGTAACTTTTTACCAAACTTACTCCGATTGGAACCAAACTTTAACCACATACTCAGGACATCATAAAACTCATAAAACCTATTTTTCTTATCCAATTATAAGTCCCGAGCCACTCGGAAATGCAACTCCCGGGAATTACGCGCAACCGCGTAATTAAATCTAAACCCATCCCGGGTTGCCCCAAAATTCACCAAATCAAATCCACAATTTCCAAACATGCAAAGCAAGTCCCAAAACAGAAATTATCGAAAATCCGGTAATTAAACTTAAATACGTAATGAACTTAATTACGTACCGGGTGTTGGTAACAAAAACAAATGTGATAATCTTTTGCGGACGGAGGGAGTATAATATATCTCAAAATTTTCGAGCTTCACAATCCAGTTCGAGCCTAATCGAGCCGAACTTCGAAATTGAGCCTAAGCGAGCTGCTCACTAATCGAGCCTTAAGAGCATTCAAATCGAGCTCGAACCTGTCACAAGCTAAGCTCGATCCAAAAAATTTGGCCTCGATGAAGTTCGAACCGAGCTCGAGCAAAACCTAATTTTCATGAGTCAAGCTCGCCAGATTCGGGAGTAGTAAGGATGGAGGTTGTTTGTAAAGATAAATGGGGTTATGCAGGCTTTTGGAAACCGATAAGGATAGGGAAATTTAGGGCCGTCTAGTTTTATAAATTTCTCAAATTTCCTATTCCGAAATTCATATGTATATTGTATGTATGTTTGAGTTTATAACTTATTTTTAAATGATGAATGATCATATTCTCTAAATTAATACTCAAGTTTTCAAAAGTTTAGAAATCAATAATTTCCATCTTGTGAAAATATATATGTTAGATTCAAATATTTATAAAGGAAGAAACAAAATACTTGGGTCCATTTAGTTGTGAAAGATTTTCCAATTTTCTTATTCCAACTTTCTCCCATAAATAGTTGTTGACACTCAATTTTATTCGGACTACTAATGTATAAGTCTAAGTAATTTTACCGATTTTCGGTATTTTTTGTATTTTTATTTTATGTGATTTTGTCATTTTCTTATATATTTCTATCATTTTCATTCTTTCAAGTGAATTTGTCATTTCATGTACATGTACATTTTCATCGTTTCATGTGATTTCAACATTCATTATTTTATGTATTTTTATCTTTTTCTTCACTTCATATTTTTTTCACCATTTCATTATGAATTTGTGTTTTCATTATTTCACATGTTTTTTTTTCATTTATGTTATTGTTTTATTTCATTTCTTAGTATTTTTTAATCCTCTTTTTTTAATTAGTGGGTGTTGGTAGTTAATTTAGTAAATAATTTTTTTTAAAAAAAAAACGAAAAATGGCCGGCCATCCTTCATGCTTCTGGCACCTCCTCTTCCATCCATCAAGCTACCTTCAGACTCTTCCATCATTGAAGAGCTGCCCCAAACCCTGTCAATCCATTTGTTGGCTATAAAAGAGGCCAAACTTGAAGATCATCAGAGGGCGGCAACAAAATGTGATCGAGCAAAAATCCTGCCGGCCTCCTCCTTCATCCTCTCCAATTTACAACCCTTAATCTGCTGGAGATGGCCTGACGGAGGAGAATTGGTTTGGTGGCGGATCTGTGTGGGCAGCCGCCACAATCCTCCTGTGCTGTCTGGTTCTGACGTTGCTGGACGCCATAGAGATCCGTGTAATGCACGACGGATTCGGAATTCGAGAGAAGGAAATAAAGGGGGCCCTCTGCTTGTATTTAGCGAATATTGGGAAAGTCGGATGACAGCAGCCAGAGAATAGAGTTAATCCTCCTCAAGGTGTGAGTGATAAGTGCTTTTATAGTCCATAGTCAAAGTGTGACACTATTGTAATATGCCAATATAGAATGACGGCGTGTCAGAGGATATGTGTCCTTAATATGTTCGGGTGTGTATGGTTTGAGAAATTACTATGTTCGGGTCAATTCTTATCATGTCCGGTGATGTCCTGATCTTGTTCGGTTTATGGATTATTTAGATTTTTAATGGGGTCCTTATTTTGGGATATTGATTTGGCCTTTTGCTATGCTTTTTTGGGCCTTTTAAGTAGATTGGGTATGGAGGCCATCAAGTCCCGTATAGTAATTTGACCAACTGTAAGGAGTCCAAATTTTTTCTAAATAAATTTTAACTTTCGAATGACAATATTCGAGCGTTTGAACCTCTTCCCGAATGACAATGTTCGGGCTTTTGAACCTTTTCCTGGATGATGATCTTCGGGCTTTTGAGCATCTTCCCGAATGAGCACGCCCGGGCTTTTGAACAATTTCCCGGATGATTACGTCCGAGAAGTTGAGGATTTTACATCCCCCTTTTGCCTCGAACAATGTTCGATCTTTTGAACTATTTCCCGGATTATGATGTTCGGGAAATTGAGGACTTGACATCTTCCTTTTGTCTCGAACTATGTTCGAGCTTTTGAGGCATTTCCCAGATGATAATGTCCGGGAAATTGAGGACTAGACATCCTCCTTTTGTCTCGAACTATGTTCGAGCTTTTGAACTTTTTCCCGGATGATAATTTGCGGGGAATTGAGGACTTGATATCCTCCTTGTCTCAAACTATGTTCGAGCTTTTGAACTATTTCCCGAATGATAATGTCCAGGAAATAGTTCAAAAGCTCGAACATAGTTCGAGACAAAAGGAGGATGCCATTTGGTGGCGGATTTGTGTGGGCAGCCGCCACAATCCTCCTGTGCTATCTAGTTCTGACGTTGCTGGACGCCATAGAGATCAGTGTAATGTACGACGGATTCGGAATTCGAGAAAAGGAAATAAAGGGGGCCCTCTGCTTGTATTTAGCGAATATTGGGAAAGTCGGATGACAGTAGCCAGAGAATGGAGTTAATCCTCCTCAAGGTGTGAGTAATAAGTGCTTTTATAGTTCATAGTCAAAGTGTGACACTATTGTAATATTCCTATATAGAATGACGGCGTGTCAGAGGACACGTGTCCTTAATATGTTTGGGTGTGTATGGTCCGGGAAATGACTATGTTCGGGTCAATTCTTATCATGTCCGGTGATGTCCTGGTCTTGTTCGGTTTATGGATTATTTGGATTTTTAATGGAATCCTTATTTTGGGCTACTGATTGGGCCTTTTGTTAGGCCTTTTAAGTAGATTGGGTCTGGCGGCCATGGTCGAAAAACCGTTTTCGGCACGACCCCCTTTTCTCTCCAACCAAAGCTCCGTTTGCCGCGAAACCACCAACAACAACTTCGCCTACCTCCGACGCATCCCCCACCACTAGTTCTGCCGCCAAAAGCGCACCTACGACGCGCCTGGAAGGTCTGACAGCCACCTCCGCCTTATGTCCGTCGTAGCAACTGCGATGAAGAAGAGAGGCTAGTTTTAAAAATATTTTTGGGTAAAACTACAATTTGAGTCCTTTCTTTGTTACTTAAATTACTTAGGTCATTATTAGGTGTCAGTCGAGTCATCTAATAAGTTTTAAAAACTATCACTTCGGGCACTAAACCTAAACTTTTCATTGTTTTATTTTGAAATGTTTGTTAATTTACCAAATTAAGGGTTGTTGTTCATCATTTATAATTTTCCTCATTTTTATCCATGTTTGCTTGTCCAACATTATTCTCATTTAAAAAATCATTTTATTAACATTCGTGCATTATTCATTATTATTTAACTATCTAATTTTCTTATTGAATCTTTTTATTTTTTGATCATTTTCCTTAGTTATTTTAGTTATTTCTTGTCATCATTGTTCTTTTTTTTGTTTTACATAACATTTATCCCATCCTTTTCCCTTTTTCTGCCCCAAGCTCGTTTTATTCCTTTTTTTAAAATTTGTTTTGCTTAATTTACTCAATCTCTCTTGTTTTTTTTTCGTTTATGATTTTGGCTTTTCCAATTTTACCAATTTCTAATTTTTGTGCGTAATTAATGAACAAACTCAGATCTCTCGTAGACCATTTTTGGGTTTTCAATCGATCTAGGTAAACAGATTGGTGGCGACTCCTGTAAAAAATCACGTCGTTATAATAGTTAGATGTATAGCTAGCTATTAAGTGATGGAAAACATATTGTTTTTTAAATTTTAGAAAACTCTAGTATTAAAATGAAAAACTTCAAAACAAGCTTTTCCATTCTAACACATGAGTTTTCCAAAGTTGGAAAAAAGGTTTTCAATTGAGTCCGTTTATTTACCACATTTGTGAAAAAATGCCTACCTAAATATACTACTAATTAACTAACTCAACTAACTAATCTAATAAATTAAAAAACTAAAACACCCTTCGTAGACATTTATTAAGAGGATAAACTTGACATTTCCATGGTATGTGGAAAAAGTTTGATTTTAAAGAAAAATATCCGCTTTCGTATTCTTTTTAAAGAATATAGTTTACATAATAATTTCGACGGATGAATTTTTTTTTCTTAATAAGAAAAAACCTGCACGATTTTGCCTCTTCTTAAGGATCTTGCCTCTTCTTAAGGAACGGACATGAATATTGCACATAAACATCTTTTCTAATACACACAAAAAAAGCCCTGTTCTGGACAAAATCAACTTCTCTTACCCTTCGTTTTCTTGGCCAGGAAGAAACAGCATCAATCCAACCCTGATATTCTGTACACTAGCTGGGACCACTTTGTTGCTGCATGTTCTGTTTGACTATTCCAAGATTTTAGGTTTTGATTTTTTTAAGCGTTTAATATTATTTCATAGAAAATAATACTAAGTTAAGAAAATTTGTAATCAAAAGGATAAGTGTTCTAAACAACCTAACCAAAAATACAAAACATTCAGCAATGCTAAAACTAAAAAAGAAGCATTCAAAATGTAGCAACCAGCAGCGAACACTCCAGTAAGCAGAGCAACGAACCTTCGACAGAGCCTCCAACGAGCTTGAAAGTAGTAAATAATGTCATTGTGAAGTAATATAGATCTGCGAACTCGATCAAAGCGAATCAAATTAGTTGCATAAGAGCTAAACGTCGTCTCACCATAATCATGCCTAAAGAGATAGACCTGTCAAACCAAGAGAAGTATGTCAACCAAACCAACAAAAGCAAAAACTGGTCTGAAACACCAAGGTAAAGAGAAAAAAGACAGCAAAAATATGAAAATTATAAACAAAAAACGCAATAGGGAGTAGACAAGGTTGGTTCAAAGCCAAGTCCACTCCAAGCCTGTCCAGGCGAGGCGGGAAGTTTCCCTGCCCCCGCTAGACACTGACCAACAGCCTCCGATACACCTCCAAACGTTGACCAACAACCTTCGCTGTCGCCTCTGAGGTGCGTGGTTTCTTGCCTCGCTCGGAAGCCATAGCCTTCTTGCCCAAACAACAAACACAGACCAAGACCCGAAAAGGACCATCCATGGCCGATAAGCCAACAAGCATGCATAAGCATCGGCGGGCCTGGCAGCAGAGAGCCAAGACGACCGTTGGCCATAAGTTAGGGTGTGTACCGGACGCCCCGTGACAGGGACGAGCCAACGATCCAAAACATCAGCAAAATGGCTGAGCAACTCCACCCAAAACAATCGGAGCCTCCGAATGGCTGCCCTGCCTCTAGTCCGTTAATTTGGGACCAAAGATGTTGCTCGTCGTGAAACAGGGCATGAGGGTGTGAGACAAGTCGACGACAGATCCATCGACTCAACGGTGGAAGCGAGCCGTTGGCGATAGGAGACCTAGCACTGCCGATGAGACGGTGGAGCAGGTAGGATAGAGCCATGACGGCGACTGGATTTTGTCGAATTTTCTTGTATTTTGAAAATTTCCAACTGTCCATTTAGTTGTGAAAATATTTTTGAATTTTTCCATTCCAAATTTTATTTGTAAATATTTAGATGTATAACTAGTTTATTAAGTAATTGAAAAGCGTTCTATAATGCGTTTGTATATTTCTTCTCATAGTACGAAAGTTGATGTTAGAATTGGCAAAAAAACTCCATGAATTTGATAAAATTATGTTCAACTTAAGAGTCGAAAGTCTAAAAGGTTAAATTTTTGGAATAGTTGTGTTCTTTCGTACACAAAAAAAACAACACAACAATTCAAAATTTTCATCTCAATCTTAAAAATTTCATCCTCCCATTTTTTTCCTCTTATTTTCAATATTTTTATATTATGTTTTGGAAAGAACACAACCATAATCCATGTGATTGAGCTCTTTGTTTCATTTTTTCCATCATCGGCTCATAATAGAGTATTTTAGAGGCATGAACCCAAAAAAAAAAGTTTGCTTGACATGATGAAGACTCACGTGACAATCACGGGTGTGCATGAGGCGGCGGACATTCTTTCCAGTAACTTCCGAGAAAAAATTTATCAGCATTGCTCCACCGGGTCCGCCACCGAAAAAAAAGTAATACATAAACCCCTCATTATATGGTAAAACGTTCAATCTGCTCCATCCATTTTAGAAACCTTCAATTACCCACATTAATAAAACTTTCAATTATCTCTTTGATCATTCAAGGTGTTAGTTGATTGATAAAAAATTTAGGATTAATTATACTAGTTATACTCTAAAAAAGTTAAGGGATGCTATGGGCTCACCTGCATCATGACGGTATGGACTTGCATGCATCAATGTGGCTTTAGTGTGGTTTTAGTGTGTCCCCTTTCAGCGGTTATCAACAGTAACCAGGTTACAATGACGACATGTAGGGTGACCGGTTGGAAACTAGAAATGAGATACAAGATATTTTAGCAGTTAATATAAAATTTTTAACAATCAATTAATATAAAAAACGGTCATGAATGGCTGAGTAACTTAGCTAAATCTCTAGAGGGTAACCGAAAATTTTAAAAAATATAGTGATGAAATGAAGGTTTCACTAAACAACTCGGAGATTGTTGCATTTTACCCCCCAAAAAAAACTAAACAGAAATCAGAAACCAGCAAATCCACAGAAAACACGACCGCCAAAATTATAAACCACTCCCTTATTACACAGACTTTCATCAATCAAACTTTCTCCATCTTCGTTTCCTATATAAATACCACCTTCCATTTCCGCCATAACTACCCCAAACTTTTGTCCTCGTACACTTACGTCACCGTTTACAGTCGCTCTGATTTCTCCTTCCGATTCCCATGGACTCCAAGATCGGATCGATCGACGCTTCCAATCCCGCCTCCGATGGCCTCTGCAGCCCGCCCAACGGCGGCGCCTCCTCCATCCAAGACTCCGTTCCAGCTTCGCACGTCACCGCCTCCGCCTCTTCCCTCGGCGGCCACCTCGCTCGCCGCCTCGTCGAAATCGGCGTCACTGACGTCTTCTCCGTCCCCGGTGACTTCAACCTCACGCTCCTCGACCATCTCGTTGCTGAGCCGGAGCTCAATCTCGTCGGTTGCTGCAACGAGCTCAACGCTGGATATGCTGCTGATGGCTACGCTAGGTCCCGCGGCGTCGGCGCGTGTGTTGTCACCTTCACTGTCGGGGGACTCAGTGTCTTGAACTCCATCGCTGGCGCATATAGCGAGAACTTGCCTGTTATCTGTATCGTGGGTGGACCTAACTCGAATGACTACGGAACCAACAGGATTCTTCATCATACTATAGGTTTGCCTGATTTCACTCAGGAACTAAGATGTTTTCAGGCAATCACTTGTTATCAGGTAATTTTATTTGCTTTCATCCTCGTTTCCTGATCTGAACTTGATTCTAAGTTAGAGATCAAATGGAATATCTCTTTGTTGTTTTGCAGGCTGTGGTGAATAATTTGGACGATGCTCATGAGTTGATTGATACTGCAATTTCTACTGCTTTGAAAGAGAGCAAGCCTGTCTACATCAGTGTAAGTTGCAACTTGCCTGCGCTACCGCATCCCACTTTCAGTCGTGATCCCGTTCCTTTCTCGCTCAATCCAAGGTAATCTTATAGTATTTCTCTGATCAATTCGCCTCTGATTTTTTGGTATATTGAAGATATTGACATGAAATCGCGTCCATGATTTTGGATTTTCTGATTTACTTTTCGTCCTCTTTTGGTGTCCTAGATTGAGTAATAAGATGGGACTAGAGGCCGCAGTAGAGGCAGCAGCAGAGTTCTTGAACAAGGCTGTAAAGCCAGTAATGGTTGGTGGGCCAAATCTGAGGGTTGCCCACGCAGCTGATGCATTTGTTGAGCTAGCCGATGCTAGTGGTTATGCCCTTGCTGTTATGCCATCAGCGAAGGGAATGGTCCCTGAGCATCATAAACATTTCATTGGAACATACTGGGGCGCTGTTAGTACAGCATTCTGTGCTGAGATTGTTGAGTCTGCAGATGCATACTTGTTTGCTGGACCGGTTTTTAATGACTACAGCTCCGTTGGGTATTCGTTGCTTCTGAAGAAAGAAAAGGCCATCATTGTGCAGCCAGATCGTGTAGTTGTTGGAAATGGCCCGGCATTTGGATGTGTTCTGATGAAGGATTTTCTCAGAGAACTTGCCAAGAGGATCAAACACAATAATACTGCTTATGAGAATTATCACAGGATTTTTGTCCCTCACGGGCAGCCTCTGAAGGGCGCACCCAAGGAGCCTCTGAGAGTTAATGTTATGTTCCAACACATTCAGAATATGTTGAGCAGTGAAACTGCTGTGATTGCTGAGACAGGAGACTCCTGGTTTAACTGCCAGAAACTGAAATTGCCAGAGGGATGTGGGTCAGTATTTGATATCTCTGTTCTTCATTTGTTTCTATCACTAATTTGCTAAGTCGAATGTAATGTGAACTTATGAAGCTTTCTTAAATTGTTTGTGCAGATATGAGTTCCAAATGCAGTATGGATCAATTGGCTGGTCAGTTGGTGCTACTTTGGGATATGCTCAGGCTGTGCCTGAAAAGCGTGTCATTGCTTGCATTGGTGATGGTAGTTTCCAGGTATTTGTAATGCTAACTTTGATCTTTGCCTGGGATAAAAGAGTGCCTACTTATTAATAATGAACTCGCTAGTCAATTCAATTGAGCAAAGAACTGCATTGCTAGCAAGAATCTTCCCATCATTTTATAATACTAGCAAATTGATCTGTGCTCAGGTGACCGCACAAGATGTCTCAACAATGCTGAGATGCGGCCAGAAAACCATCATCTTCCTGATAAACAATGGTGGATACACCATAGAAGTGGAGATCCATGACGGCCCATACAATGTGATAAAGAACTGGAACTACACAGCGTTTGTTGATGCAATTCACAACGGTGAAGGCAACTGCTGGACTGCTAAGGTCCGTTGCGAGGAAGAGCTGATGGAGGCGATCGAGACAGCAACAGGGGAGAAGAAGGACTCGTTGTGCTTCATTGAAGTGATTGTGCACAAGGATGACACAAGCAAAGAGCTGCTGGAATGGGGCTCGAGAGTCTCGGCTGCAAACAGTCGCCCGCCAAATCCCCAGTAGACACTCCCTCCTCAAAAAGGTCTTTGTCATATCACCATTTTTCTGATTTAGAGCAAGAAGAAAAGAAATCCTTCCTTGATTAGCGTAGTCAGCCAGTGAGCGTAACATGTGGAGGGTTCAATAATTTTAGTGTGCAGAAACTTTGAGTAAATTCCGTACACAGTCCGTAAAAATAATTATTGTCCTGTTTTGGTCCTATTTTAAAAACTTGTCCTGTTTTGGTCATATCTACGGGTTCACTGTTCTATTTTGGTCCTTTCCGTCCATTGATGCCGTTAGTCTTGACGGATCTCAGTGAAAGTATCATTTCACCCTCCTAATTACCTGACGTGGCACTCACTTGGACCAACATTATGACGTGGCGCTCACGTGGACAGCGGGGACGTTGTCGTTATGGTCGACGGAAAATGAAGTCTCATCGGCGACATCGTCTGCCATCATCCTCAAACCAGATTGAATTCTGTATTTTTGTTGCTGAAGATTCCGTCGAATTTTCTCCACGATTTCACTCGACCCCACCTTTGGTTTGAATCGTGTTCGAACACGTAAGCCTCAACTTACGTCCCTAGCTCAGTCCCGAAAAAATGGCCTAGTCTCCTCTTTCTAGCAAGATCTAACAATGAAATCCGCAGGAGGTTTGTTGATGATGGAGATAAACAAATTGATGTAGGTTGCCCAAGTCAGTCCACCTTTAGCCTGTTTCAGATCCGGAAACAGGGTCGACAACGGCGACGAGATGGTGGTGGCCGATAACCAACGGAGACGACTAGCGAGGTAACATCTGTGATTGGGTTTAATTTGTAGGTTCCTAGGTATTTTTAGTAATTCTGTTTAAGTAAACGACGAGAATGGAGGCCATCGTGATTGGGGAAGTTTTACGGGTAGTAGTACGAGAAGACGAGGACAACATGTGATTCCGGTTCGATGGGGGGGAAAGGAAGATCACCAATTTCAGGCTTAATTAGGGCGACAAATCGGCTGCTTGCGATGGTTTGGGTGGGATGTCCGCTAGTTAGTAGCGGGTCCGATCGGAGGCCGGTCGCTTTGTTTCGAGTGGCTGGAGTGAGGGTAAACTCGGGTTTGGATCCGGTTCTTGCTACAGTGGTGGGTTGTGGCTACGGTTAGGAGTAAATGGGAGAACGAGAAGGCTTACGGGCAAACTGATTTTGTTGATTGGCGGCGGATGGAGGTTTCCAATGGACTGTGCAAGGTGATTACCAGTGAATCTCTTGAGGAGGCGGTGGATGGAGGTGTAATATGTATTCATCTTAGTATAATTTTGTATTCATCTTAGTATAAATCTGAGTATAGAGTTTGGGCGTTTGACTAGTTGGTCCACGTGAGCGCCACGTCAAGTAATTAGGAGGGTAAAATGGTACTTTCACAGAGATCCGTTAAGACTAACGGCATCAGTGGACGGAAAAGACCAAAATAGGACAGTGAACCCTTAGATAGGACCAAAACATGACAAATTTTTAAAATAGGATCAAAACAAGACAATAATTATTTTTACGGGACTGTGTACGGAATTTACTCCAGAAACTTTGGTGCCTCTACTTATGGATTCTTGTCTATTCAGTAGAAGTCTGCCTCACTCCTTTTTAGTGGTCACCATGCATTGCAATATGCTTTCTTTAATGGAATGGTCCTGGTTCTTGTAATTAATCTGACTTGTCAATTATCACGGCTGATAAACATCATAATCCAGTGTCCAAAACTAGTGAATTAATTGACTTGCTAATTAGCAGTTGGCCGATGCTGTTTGTTTTTAACTCAAACTATGTAGAGGTGGGTGAACATCGTTGCATTTGATTTAAATCCAACTCACCTACTACCCGACTAGACTTTCACTAAAACAGATGGTGTAGGCAGACTACCGAGTAACCGAGAGTCCATGAGCATCACCAATTCACTGCGACATCAAGCGGCAGCTTGGAGTTCAGGCTTATTCTCATCTTATCGACTATGCTCGTGCAGTCATACGATGGCTCCCTACTCAATTCCAACTCGATGTAACCCAACCCAGCCCTAAAGAAGGCAATATCCGATCACAACCTGAAAAATCAGCTTCACCCGAGCGTAACACGAATAACCCGAAATCAGCTCGACTTTTCTAAATTCGAACCCAACCCATCGGAATGACATCGATGTCTTTAAACATTCTAAGCCAATGTAACACCACTTCACTTTTCTTCATCGGTTAACCCATGTTTACTGAATACAGTCAGTTTCCGCCTTTTTAGTTAGATATGCAGCAATCATTAACATGCATGTGCTTTTGCAGGAGATGAAAAGATGAGATACCAGCACAAGTATGATTCAGTAGAAAAAAATTGTGAACACAACGCCCCTCGAAGATATCATACGCTGAAGCTTCTAAGGCTTTTCTGTGTACAGGTAAACGACATGAAAACCATTCGAAGGTAGCTGCCATCATCATCCTAGACGAGCCCTTGAACAACAGCAGCACTCTCCACAAGTAGATAGAGCTCTGGATCTGGACACCAGTTTCGAATCAAACTTATCCAAAAACTGGCACAAGTTTGCTCTGTTTACTGGCCAATGTGCTTGTTTCACAGACTTGCTCCAGAATCACCAACACCACCAGCATTCTTGATCTGATTCTTCCACGATATCCAAGCATTCCTGACTTCATCCAACTCTGCATCAGGAATACTGGTGTTGGCATCCAAAATCTCGACCCAGTCTCCCCAAGGAGATCCTGAAGGGTCCAAAAATACTGAAACTTGTGGGAGCAGTACAGAGGTGTAAAACTGATTAACTGCATCTAGGATTTCTTCAGATTCAACCATTGCCAGCATCTCTGGCCTCGTTACTTTATCGGGTGATTCTCGTATTGCAAACGCGTTTCCCCTCAAGATCAAAACTTCTGATGGAGCAAGAGGCAACACTATTCGCGAGAATTTGGCGAGTGAAAGTGTTAGGATATCACTGGGGAGCAGATTGCGTTTCACTGCAATGGCAGATCCTACCATTTTTCGAATCTGCAGCTTAGAAAATAGAATTCATGCTTAAGCCTTCCCATGAAGATCTGTTAAAGCAAGCATCTAAGTATATCACTGTAACAGAATTAAAGCCCCATTTGGCTGGACTGAAGCCACTAACTTAAGCCAATGGCTTAAATCCAATTTAATCAAATATATGTTATTTTTCTCTGCAACTTACCTAGAACTAGATAATCTTATGCTTAAAAAGTGTTAAGTTTACTTAGATGAAAAATGAATTCTAAAGTTTTAATCACATAAATGACTTAATCCAATGGATTAAGTCGCCTATTTGAATAGATATTTGTAATTTATTATCAAATTAAGTAATTTATTTATTTTAACGTATATTAATTGAGTCTTACGGTAAATTATAAAAGAAAATATCATGTACTTGACAAAATTGCTTAAGTCCAACCAAATGGAGCATAAAAACTCTACTCACATCATGAGACTTTGACAATCCCAAAAGAAGAATAAATGATTATCAGAAGACAGAAAGAGAACATATATACGACACTCCACTTTGACAATCCTGAAAAGGTTTACCTGATGCAACATGAAAGACTCTCCCCAAATGGAAATCTCCAAGTAAGGAAACCCCGTCGAGTGTTCTAAATTTCCACAAGAACATCGAAAAACTTTTCTGAAGTGGGAAGCAGTTATCCTGTCTGTCGGATCAGGTTCATGAAGCCATCGTGCACGCACAACTTGAACAGCACTTTGATCAGCTGGAGTGAGAGTATTGAAGCAAGGACCACGCGAATTTTCCTTAGTTTCATTTTCTTCTTCCGGATCAGTTTCCTCAAAATCACTCACTGAAGGCTGAGCGACTGCTCCGGGGTTCAGCATTTGAACATTTCCAGCTGTTTTTCTGGCACGATATTTTTTCCTGTATTTGGCGCGCTGTGTATAATTATGAAAAGGATGTTCTCCCTAGAAGACTCAACAATATGGCAACCAATGAGTGAACAATAACATAATTAGTAGAATCGGAAATGTCCATTTAACACAAACACATGATCACCCAAAATAAAGCCACGGTATGAAACAACACAAACAATGAAAACTTCAATGACAAAGTGTTGTAAGCAAATGGAACCAACATTAGATATAGCTGGTAAAATTTCTGCATAAAGAGTAACTGGGCTGAGATAAGTCAATGGAATACAAACGGGAACTGCAAAGTATGAGTAATAAAAGTATGAAAAACCAAAGAACTGTGCTACCTCAAAGGAACGTAACATACTATTGAACTCTGAAATGTGATAATTGACATCTGCTTCACTGAAGTGGTCCTTTATTCCAATAACTTCAGCAGGCAGAAGATAAGAATATTTCCGAAGATTACACTCCTTTCTTGGGTCGAAGCTCCTAGAAGCCGCCGGTCAGGGGAAAAAGAAGATCAGTAAATCAAGGTATACTTGTGGAAGGAAAGAGATGCTATTTTTATAATGAAAAGAAACTAGACTGTAAAACGGTCATAAATCATCAGTTTAACAGTGACCCAATAATGGTTATAACACAAATGTGGATTGTGAAAGCTTATCACCTTTGAGAAGGCAAAATGCTAAGCACTCTGATATTTTCTGGAAGATAAGAGTTGATGCAGTATGCAAGGTCCATGCCATTAGGGTCTTCCTTCCATGCATCTTCCGGTACCTCCATCTTGAATGATATCATTGTGGCCAGGGAGTGAACCTATTTATTTCAGCAACGGAAAAAAAAACACTTAAAACAAGAAACTCCCACAAGCTTCTCTGTGAATCCTAAAGGAAAACACTGGGTTAGTAACAGAATCACAGGTAGGCAACATACTCCTTTATCAGTGCGGCTACTTCTTGCCCAAGAAATTTTGTTCAGATCACCATAGTTACTATCACGGATACCCCCAGCCTTGTAAATGGCAGTCTCTAGTTCACTCTCAATGGCTGCAGTCCAAATCCTCATGCTTTAGCAAAATGAAACAATCCATAAAATAAACGACCTTCAAAATAATTTCTCCATAACTTGGGAGGGAAACTGAGTGTCGATTGTTTATCAGAAACATTGAAAGCTTCAAACTTTTTTTTTCTTCATCTGAATAATTTTTATTGGTCATAAAAATCTGCAGCTTTTGGACTTGCTAATATGGTGCTGAGCGAATTGCTTACTAGTAAGTTCGGGTTGATCCCGTTGCAGCTGGAGACCTGAAGTTAATGATGGAAGCAAAGCTAAATGCAGCAGCAAAAACAAAAACCCAACAACGAGAGTTATTGAAAACAAGCAAATTGGACCTCTGTAATTGGTGCCCACGTACCCGACCCGCATGACGACCTTCTTCTTGCGAGCTGGTTGCCATTTCTGAGAGTGAGATTGGCACGGAGACAAGTCGGTGTCGACTGTAACAGGTGTGGCGAAGCAGACGACACGAAGAGGCAGCTTGAGGATGGGAAGGTTGGGAGAAGAGAATGGGGTTTTGATCCGAAACAACGAAGAGAGCGAAAAACGCAAACCAGAGATTGCCATTGAAGAAAGGTTCGAGCTTCAATAGTGAAATCAACCGGAACGAAAATTACATGAGAGGGAAAGGGGGAAAATTGCGAAAGAGTGGAGCGCGAGCGATACAAAAGCTCACCGGCCGAGAGGATAACCGAGAAATGGGGAAAACGCCACGGGAAGCCCTAAACTTTACACCATTTTCCCCACTCAGTCCTGAAACTCATAAAAATAGCGAACTCAGTCATAAACGTTTGCTTCCTCCGATCCGTCGGACCTAAATGCTACGTTTTAAAATTTCGGACGTTTGTTGTCCGACGTGGAGGGAGACGGTGTTAAATCGTCAGAGGGACCTCCACTTCGCCTTCCATTCACTCCTTTCTTCAGAAAAGACGAGCACGAACAGCACGAACAACTCGAAGAAGAAAGAGAAAGTGAACTGGTCCTACAATCGAAAAAGACAGTGTTGTTGGTGGAGAATGAAAGGCTCGAATGTGAGCTGAAATCTCTGTTGTGGTCCTCAAAAGGTATGGAATACTTTATTTTGACTATTTGGTGGTGGGTTAGGGTTTGTGGGGGGTAAAGGGTCAGTTTTCTAAAAAAGATAAATTTAAAGTGTGTGTTAGTTGATTGATGTTCTTTGTTTAATGTAGTATGAATTTAGTGCACCGGTTTAATATTTCTCACCTCCCAGCAGATAGTGCTTGCATTTGAACACGTTTTTTGTAATAGCTAAGCCTCTGTTTTCATCCCGTGAAAAAAGTAGTAACATCATGTTTGTTGTTTAATGTAGATGCTTGAGACGTGGATTAATTTTGTGTTTGATGGAAGTTTTAAAAGAGATCCGTATATGGAGTATGTTGGGGGAAAAGAGAAGAGGTTCACATTTGATGTTGATTATTTGTCAAACCAAGACTGGGATGATATGGTAGGTGACTTGACAGAGAAGGAAATTCTCATGTTGTGGGTTGAGGATCCTCTAGAGTGTGGAGATAATAAATTCATCTTAGTGGATAGAGGTAGTGATAGCTCTATACACATACTATTGATATGATGAGGCGATATGGGGGTATTCAAATATATGTGAAGCACCCTGAAAATAATGATGCTGAGATGGGGGAAGATTGTGAGAATGATTTCATAAGAGAGAATGGTGACCCTAAAAATAATGATGAAGAGGTTAGGGTTATTTATGATGGTGACAACGAGCAGGGTAGTTCAGAATCATCAGATGATGATGATGATGATGATGATGAAGAGAAGAATGTGGTTGATTTGGAAAGTGTTATGGCGGAGGAGACTAAACTGATGAAGCAAGTGTTTGGAAACTGGGATGAGAAATATGAAGATGACATTGAGCAGTTTGAGTCTCAGTATTTAAGTGATGATGATGATGAGTTGAATGAAATTAGAGAGAATAAAAGTGTTTAATATGAAATGGGTTGACCTTAAAGTGAAGGTGTCTATAGTTGTTGGTGGAGCAAATTTGTGGAGGAAAACTAAAATGGTGAGACAAGTGGGACGTGAAGTAAATGTCAGCCTCCAATCAAGCTTTCCAAAATATGACCGCAAATGTAAACAAGTTGAGTTTTGTGTGTCATAGATTTTTGATAGTCCAGAACAATTTAAGGATGCTATTGACAAGTACAATATAGCTGAACAAAGGCCTATTAGGGTGCACAAGAACTGCATAGAATGAGTTAGGGCTAGGTGTCAATCCCAAGGCGGCCCTTGGTTTATTTCCTTGGGCTTTGACAAAAAAACTAGAGCTTACCATGTGAAGACCTATGTTTCAGAGCACACATGTGGCATATCCTTTAAAAATAGGAGAGCTGATTCCTCATGGATTGCTAATTATTTCTTGGTTGAGATAAGCAACATGCCAAACATCACACTTCATGGTCTGCAGAATATAGTGAAGGAAAATCTTGGTGTTGACATTACTACTTCAACATGTAGAAGAACCAAACTTAGGGTGTTTAAGAAAGTACTTAGGTCATATAAGGAGGAGTATGGATTACTCTGTGATTATGCAACAGAGTTGAAGAAGAGAAATCCAGGAAGTTCATGTGAAGTAAGGGTGGATCCTCCCCCAAAAGGTTTAGTGAATCCGGTCTTTAATGCATTTTATATTTGCTTTGATGCATTAAAGAAGGGATTTAAAGCTGGTTGTAGAAGAATTATTGGAGTGGATGGATGTTGGCTTAAAGGTGTTTGTAAGGGTGAATTATTAAGTGCTATAGGGAGGGATGGAAACGACCAAATGTTTCCAATTGCGTGGGCTGTTGTGAAGATTGAAAACACAGATACATGGACCTGGTTTCTAGAGAAATTGATTGACAATCTTGAAATTGGAGATGGTTTGGGATGGACTATTGTCAGTGACAAACAAAAAGTAAGATCAAATTCTATGAACTAATTTTGAGGTTTGGGATTTCTTATTTATTTGCAAATACAGTGGCTGATTATTTCCATGGTTGTTGTTTTTACAGGGACTTAAAAATGCCATTACCAAGCTATTGCCTAATGTTGAGCACATGACATGTGCAAGGCATTTGTACGCCAATTGGGGAGCAAAATTCAAAGGACCCAAGCTGGAAAAACTGTTTTGGACTGCTGCAAGAGCAACAAACGAGCATGATATCAACAAAGTCATTGAAGAAATCAAGAGCATCACCCCAATCGGTTGTGCAAAGTTGCTGGAAACTAGTCCACAACAATGGTGTAAGGCATTCTGTAACCCAATGATTAAATGTGACATTGTGCATAATAATTTGTGTGAAGGGTTCAATGGATGGATATTAGATGATAGATGTAAGCCTGTTTATAGTATGCTTGAAGCAATTAGAGTGAGGTGTATGGAGAGGTTGCACAAACAGGCAGAGACTTGTACAAAGTGGTCTAAGGAGTATGGTGGTAACATCAAGAAGAAATTGGAAAAAATCAACGAGACAATAGATCTTCTACTTGTGTTTGGGGTGGTAAGAAAGGGTTTGAGATTGAAGAGGAAGGTGTAAAGTATGTGGTTGATTTGGAAGAGAGGGTGTGCTTGTGTGGAGGTTGGCAAGTAACAGGCATACCTTGTAGACATGCATGTTGTGCAATTAGATTTAGGAATCTAGATGCCTCTGACTTCTTCGATGAATGCTATAGTAAAACAACAGTGTTGAAGACTTATGAGCATAGACTTCAACCAATGCCTACTAGACAATTCTGGGAAAAAGAGGAAAATGGTTTTGAGCCTAGTGCACCTGCAGTAAAAATTGCTAATGGCAGACGTCCCAAAAAGAGGAGGCTCGAAGCTCTAGAGAAGGTGAAGGGTAATAGGATGGGTAGGGGTTGGGGCACTGTTACTTGTAGCAACTATCACGAAACTGGTCATAATAAGAAGGGTTGCAAAAATGTACGCTTTCAAGTTCTCTGTGTAAATTTTGCTTCCAATGTTCACTTTTTTAACTTTAATACTCCTTATAACTCTTACTGCATTATGTTTGTAGGAGCCTAAAGCTCCCTCTGTTTCTGCAGTACCATTATCAGAGCCTAATGTATAGTCATCATTTACTGTTCACCACTTAATTGATGAGAATTACTGGTGTTCAAAGTACCAAGTATACTGATTTCATATATGCGTTTTCTCTTGGTGCAGCCTGGACAAGCCAAACATGTAATCCAGGATAGTATGAATGCTAAGAAAGCTAAATCCATTAGCCAAGGACCAATTGTTCTTAATGTGAGTTTGGTAACCCAAAATGGTGGAATATTATTCATTTTAATAATCTCATTGTATTATTTCTAAATGTTTTGATTTTAATTGTAGCCCGGCCGGCCAGGACAAACTATTGTTGGTGTCTTTCCAAGTGCAAGTAGGAAAACTATTACCATCTCTCAACTTCAAGCAAAGGAATCGAAGACAAAGAAACAAAATTAATTTAGGTTATTGACTGGAGTTTTTTGAAATCTATAGATTGATAGGCTATTTTGTACATCAACTGATTTTAGATTAGTTAGCTCCCAATCCATTTTCTGTTAGTATGCAACACCATACTGCTTTTGTGAATGTTTACTACCTTGTAAAGCCTGGTGTTGATGTGGTCCACTAGAGGCTTCAAGGGCTGGTATGGTGTAGCATTCTAAGATAATAGTCATTGAAGGTTAGGCAAAAAGGTTGGGAGGCAGATTTAGAAGCTGGATGCTTCAAATATGTATTGTCTTCAAATATGGCCATCATTTGAATCTATGCAAGTTTCTCACATTATCCTTACCATTTTTATTATGGCCATCACTTCATTCAGTGTTCAGCAAGGTAAACTAAATCTGCAAGAGTGGTGTTGGTTCTCAGGTAGACACAGGCTTTCATCGGCTATACAAGAATTTTACCAAGGTTATCAGTTGCTTTGTCTACAGGGAGTCGAAATGCACAACAATACTTGTCGTCTGTAGTATGGGCTGGAGTGACTGCTGGTGTGGTGGCCTTGGTTGAGGCGAATGGAAGACAATTTTGCTCTAGGCCTCGCCTGTGTGGACTGCTGTGAAACATCATCACCTCCCGCCTCTTATAATTTTTCATTTAGTGATGAAATAAACTTGTAGATTAAAATACGCTATGATCTTAATAATGAAGCTGAATTCACGGCATTTTGACAAACAGTTTGTGTGCAACAAAACACATCATCCATCAACACACCTCCTAAATATACAGAACCTACCCCAAATCTTTCCGACCTCTAACTGAACCCTAACTCATTCTACAAACAACCACATACACAAGGATACCTAACACTGCAATGAAGAAAAACTTATGCCAAATCTTCATGTGGTTCACCTCTCCTTCCAACCCAACCATTCGCTGCTCCAAGCCATTCTTTTCACCACAACCCTCTGCATCAGCCTCCACGATTTGTGCACCACAACTTTCATGCCCAATATTTCTCTGCATCTTCTTATAGTCCAGTAGCATCTCTATAATATGCGGTGGGACTGGTTCATCGATCCAATCACGAAACCGACAAAACCCTTCTCTACCGAACCTTGGACAACCGTGGAACCGCCGCCCAGCACTCCGTTCAGTCCACGTTGTCCTCACAACTGCTCGCATTCCACAGCGACAATACTTGACACCAACCAGACGACTCTTGCAAGATGATGAAGAGGCAGAGGACGCCATCGCCATTGGAGAGAACTAACGATTTAGTCTCCTTTTCATTTTTTCAGAAGAAGTAACAAAGTTGGGCGAAGTGGAGGTCCCTCTGACGATTTAACACCGTCTCCCTCCACGTCGAACAACAAATGTCCGAAATTCTAAAACGTAACATTTAGGTCCGACGGATCGGAGGAAGCAAACGTTTAGGACTGAGTTCGCTATTTTTATGAGTTTTAGGACTGAGTGGGGAAAATGGTGTAAGTTTTAGGACTTCTCATGGCATTTCCCCCCGAGAAATGATAAAACGTCCGATGATAGAAATGATGAACAGACCACTCATATTTATGATTTGGCTCGGATAAGCCACCAATGTTTTCAGGTCAAACTGCAAGCTCCTCACTTGGGAAAATGCATTTGCTTCTTGCAAATTAAGCCTATGTTGTTCAAGTTACAATTGAGAGCCTAAGACACCATTTGGACTTAAGCCGTTGGCTTATATATGAAGATTTTTTTTGTATTTTATTCAAAACTAGATAAATATATTAAATTTACAAAAATTGATAATGACTAATGAGTATTCAAAATTTAATCACATAAATGATTTAATCCAGTGGATTAAGCTGTTTAAGCCATTTTTTACTTATTCAATTTAATTAAGTCATTTATGTGATTAAAATTGGAGAATTCATTCTCGATTTGCATAGATTTGTTACTTTTAAATATATATATATATATATATATATATATATATATTAATATATGTGAGTTAAATACAAATAAATGAGTACGTTGGAATTAATCCAATGACTTCACACCTACATGAAAAATCTTTTCTAAATAGGGGGGTTTCAAACATGTCTCTTAACACGTGAAAAACGCTGTTGTTCATCACTTCTTATTCACGTGAAAAACTGGCGCGAGTTCACCTCGCACAACGCGGACCTCAGGTGAATTGTGCGAAAGTGAACGTTGTTTTTCACGTGGGAAGGTCCTTATTCACCAGTCTCCACCACTTCGCCACTCCACGAGTTGTCGCAGCAGCTAAAAGTCATCTTGTCACGGTCATCGTCTTGCTACCATTACGAGGTATGTAGCGCCATATCTCCCTGACTCTTCCCAGCTAAATACGGTAGAATTTGTCGATGGGTTTGGTCATCTCGTCTTGCTGGAGTCTGTCTCGGGTCGCCGGAGTTGTGTATTCCGCTCCCTGAAGTGTAAATTTGAACTCTCTTCTGGTGCAGGACGAAATGTGCGTAGCGCACAACTGTGCGCACACTGTCCTGCACAATATTGTGCGCTGCGCACAGCAGGCCGCACACAGTGCCGCACAGTAATGTGCGCGAAGACAGTTGCATGCAAACATTTGCGCACATGGTTGCGCACAACTGTGCACTAACAAATTGGGACTCTCGTCTGTTGTTCTATCATGCGTAGTATGCCATAAAAAAGTTGTCTACTTGTTCTAGGTTTATATTCCTCTGTAATAGTCGAACTGTGGTAACCCGTGTTGTTGAGTTGATGTGTTGCATGTTCGAGCAAGCATGTCTAGCCAACCCAGCCAACCCGCACAACAGAACGCCAGATTCAATTCTGAGTAGTATGCGACGATCCTAGCCTTTCTAGAGGATCTAGTTAATAAGATGAAAGTATTTGGTGTGACCGGGAAGACAGAGGTTGGAGTGCCACCTCTGCGTAAGAACACGACTTGGAAGGAGTTAGCCACCATCATCAACAACAAATACAAGAGCAAGTTTAAGCTTGATGCCAAATCTGTGGGTGACCGTTGGCGGAACTACTTGAGCAAGTATAAAGCCGCCCGTGAGAAAAGCAACACCACTGGTTTTGGTGTGACCGAAGAAGACATGAAGCAGAATATCCACACCATCCAGGCGAAGCTCGACTATTTGTGCCCGCATTTTGAGCGAATGCATGCTCTCGTTGGTGATCGGCCCAATATCAATCCCGATGCAGTGTTCGATAGTGGCAGCATCCACGCTGGAACTGACTTCAATGAAGTTCTAAGGTATGCTGAACTGTTAGTATTTAATTTGAGAATAGTTTTGCATACCTGATGCATCCATGTTTATGGTTGTAGGTACAATGATGAAGATGTGACATTGAGTTTCGATGATCCCCAAACGGATGCAGTTGTTGGCAGCTCGGGTCCTCATGAGTTCACGGGGAGTCCGAACGATGGTGGAATCGATATGGAGAATGTTGTGGGTAGCAATGAAGATAATGACCTCTACCCATTATCTCCTCAAAAGGAGGCAACGGCAGGGCCTGACACTGAGGATGAGGTGGTTGCTACAAGCGGTAAGTACGTTGCACAGGTGGACATCGACGATGGGAAGAAGTTGAAAAGGGATCGAAGGAAGGAACTGCCAACATCTAGGGTCGGAAAACTCCATCGCAAGCCGGAACCAGTTGGCCCAGGCAATTCAAGATTGCTCTTCCGCAAAGGCTGCTGCTCTTCTTAGCATTGAGGAAAAGAGGCTGAAGTTCGAACAAATGAAGTGGGAAACGGAGCGCGAGGAAAGAGAAGTGAGGCGCAGGGAAGAGCAAGAGCTTGTTGAGTGAAGGCGCAGCGAAGAGCAAGAGGTTGTTGAACAAAGGCGCAGGGAAGAGCAAGAGGTTGTTGAGCGAAGGCGCAAAGAGGACAAAGAGGATGAGAGGATGAGACGTGCTGAAGAGAAGGCCGAGAAGTGTAGGGAGAGGAGGTTTGCATTGCTGCAAACCTTGATTGCAGATGGGAAGTCACCCGACGAGATCAAAGAAATTCTGGCCGTGCTTCTGTAATAAGTGTTGTAATGAGTTGAGCATCGTTATTTATGCATCCATTGCGACTGTACGATACTATTTAAATGCTTTGGAATTGCAAATTTCCTGGTTACTGCAAGGAGTACGGTCACAAGAAATTGAACTAACAAGTATGGGAAAACAGTTCAGTAAATCGCACAGATTGGAGATAACGTCATAATGTAGCATGAAAACCCGCACATCTGCAGTTAAACGTGTAAATCTAAAACATGCACGCAACACAACAACCACTCAACAGGGGTACTAAATCGTCAATGTTTGCAGGCTACTTAATTACACAGAAGCGAAGTGTGCGCGCCGCACATACGCGCGCACAACCATGCAGCACACATGCATGGCGGCCGTGCGTGCCGCACAGTTATGCGCACAACGAAGCGCACAGTTGCAGTGCTGCATGAAAGGTGCACCCGCTACTCTGGCCCTCCCATATGACCGTCATCAGCGTCATCAGGCTTTGTGGTCCCTCCATGTCAGGGATGAGGGCGTCGCGCGGCCATCTTCGTGCGCTTCGCCACCGGCTCGGCCACACCAGTTGGCTTCGACACCTTACTTGGACGGCTCGGAGGAGGAGGAGCAGGAGGAGCAGGAGAGGGAGGCATGTGAGAGGAGGTGGAAGTAGGATGAGGCATCTGAGAGGACTGGCCGGGGGGACGCACACCCAAAGCCTGGAGAAAGCCACGGGCGGTTGTCCGGTTCTCAAACCTGACTTCCTTGAAGTGTGCTCCTGCGAAATTACCCAGGTCGATGAAAGACTTCCTAATGTCCTGCTCCGCTAGCTTCTGTCTCTCGACCTCCGCGAGATGTCTGGCCTCTAATTCTCTAACCTGAGCCTGTAATGCCGCCATGCGTTCACCCTGTACCATGTCTCTCTCCTTTGCCTCTGCAGCAACAACATCTATCTTCGCGCACACACCGGAAATCAGCTCCTTCACATGCGCCTTCATCTGCGTAAAGAATCTCTCAAGCTGAGAGGGTGGCACGCGTGTGGTCGTACTAGTCCCCTCACCCTCACCAGGAGGAGTAACCGGAGGTCCCCCATCATCCTGCTCTTCATCATCCTCGACCCCTTCATCTGCTGCACCAACACCTCCTACAGGAGCGGCACTTGACCCCCTTCTTGTGCCCCTGCGCCCGCCTCTGCCAGCACATCGGAATTCAGCGGGTGCAGCATCATGTTGTGCTTCTCCGTAGCGCCAGACATTGGGAGGTATGGTGGGAACTGAGTCATCATCCTTATGTGGCACCTGTGCACTGTAGCAAAGTGCTGTAATGAGCTGGGGATATATGAGTGAATTCTTGGAATGCCACGCGCTTGAAATTAGACCCTGCCATATAAGCGTGCCAACTAACGGTACATCCCCTGTAGCAACTTTGTACAACGTGTCAATCCGCTCAATGCTTATCTGATGCGGTCTCCTTGACGGCTGGACGTTGGTGTGTACGATCTTGTTTAGCACCTGGAATGGGGTAGTGAGCACACGGCATGAAATAAACTTGTCCCTCCGGCCCTTAATTCCTAGCCACTCAACTGGGGTGTGTTTGGATGGGATATAACACCCTGTAGTCCCCCCAAATCCTTGGGAACTGTCACTTCAGAGCTGGTCGGATCATTCGGGATCTCAAGCAACGCGCTAATGGCATTTGGGGAGAAGTCTACCAGTCTCCCTCTAATCTGCACCTCGGTTGGGTCATCTTCAAACTCCTCCTTCTCAGAAATTGCCTCGTAGACCACAACATAGAATTCGTTAACCAATGTCCGGTTAACCTCTCGAGGTGGCACTATCAACTTCTGCCAGTGGAGGGAATCCAGTGTTTCCCTCAGAACATCGACCTCTTCGTGATGCAGATCGTACTCCCTCATCAGAAGCAACGGTCGGCTGTCCCGGTTGACACGATATCTATCCTCAGCCGCTGTGGTCAGGAATTTCCTATAGCGAGAAGGTGCCTTTGCAGGGGGCATCTGCGCAGGTCGTTCTTCATCAGAAGAAGAACTGTCCTCCAGAGACAGGTTCCTTCCCTCTTCGACGCCCAACCTAACAAGGTGCAACAACACGGTCAGATATTTTTGGCAGAGCTGACGAGAAATCTGAAACAATGCCGTGCGCAACGGTACATGGTAACTGACAAAGCTGTGCGCAACTCAACATGGTAACTGAATATTGGCAACTGACGTAACAGATTTGAAACCCTAACTACACAACCCTAGTGCGCACAATAGAGGAACAGTAGAACGGGGGAAGGTGCGCAAATCGCGATGCGTACCTTGGCCATTGCTGTATGTTGGTAGTCCGAAGCCTTGGTGAAGAGGGACGTGCGAATCGCGAACTTGTGCATTGCGCGAGATGTGCTTCTGCTGTGCGAAAGGGTTGAGAGTGATGTGGCGGCTGCCAAATAAAAATCCTGGGCTATATATAGCAGTTTAAGTGCCCGGTTGTGCGTGGCGCACAACCTACCGCACAACATGGCGCACAGTTCACCCTCATGCTGAAGTGTGCGCACAGTTACGCGCACATGGATGCGACCAGTTTTGCGCACAGCACATTTCGCGCACAGTTATTTGCACGGTTTGCACTACATGTTTGTGCACAGTTGCTAAAAAAGACTACTCAACATAACCAAAGCAGGTTTCACACAAAAAATCCTTACATCTCGTACTTGTAGCTACTTACAGAACAACATGTTACTGAACTAGAGGAAGTACACCATTCAAATAGCCCTTCTGAACGACATAATATTTGACTTCGTCTCTAAAGGCATTCGCGCGTTCCACGTCAGTGCCTTCCACATTCTCTGCTAAACTCACATCTACGGGATTCACTTCACTGAACATCTCCTCCCATGAGTCCCCGAGATTGCTCAACATGTTGTGTAGGATGACACAAGCAGTTGCTACTCGGATGACTGTCTGCACATCACTTGCTGATCTAATTTGCCCGCGATGTTCCCGCAAACATGACCATCTCCCTTTCAGAATACCAATGTTGTGCTCGTTCCTCACTCTTGCTTTGGCGAGTACAAAATTGAACTCTTTGTTAATGAGTACGTCTGCTGCAGGTGACTTGAAGGCAGAAATAAGGTAACTAGAGACACCGTAAGCCGAGTCCCCGATCAGGTATTCCCCTTTGCTAAAGAAGTGGCTGGGGGTCTTAGATTGTGATGACTTCCTCCATACTGCAGCATCGTGCATAGAGCCCGGCCATCCGCATGAAAACCCAATGATACGTCAATCACTATCACAGACAATTTGCATATTTATGGAATATCTATGTTTGCGATCCCAGTAACATTCTCCATCGACAACTGGCTTCTCCGCTAGAGAAATGGTGGTTCCATCTACAAAACCAACACAGCCTGGAAAACCCTCCACCTCCATGACCTGTCTAATCTCCACTCTTCTTTCTTTGCTAGGCCATAAAATATACATGCTTCCAATTTGCAACAGTGCCGTAACATTCTCCATCGACAGCTGGCTTCTCTGCTAGAGGAATGGTGGTTCCATCTACAAAACCAACACAGCCTGGAAAACCCTCCACCTCCATGACCTGTCTAATCTCCACTCTTCTTTCTTTGCTAGGCCACAAAATATACAATTTGCAACAAAGTTCCACCCTGCCCGTACACCATGTTTCCAACACCAAAGCCAAATAGCATTGACTGCATCGCGGTGGCTGCACCGTTCCCATTGTGTCCAAGACGCCACAGAGCAACACACACTTGCCATGTCACTGCAGTTTGTGCACACTTGCTCTGGTTGTGAAAAATCGGACACGGTTCCAAAAGTTCAACTAATCGGAGGAATGGCTCCAAATCGCACCGAAAGTTCTGTTTGAATTCGGCTGCATTTAGGTTGAGCGCACAATTCAGCAAGAACTCCGTGGACCGTGGCGATCTAACGCGAGTGTTAAGGTAACGTGAATTGCTTATTAGAACATAGGCATCGTATAGCTCCTCAAACTTCTCGTCATCCTCATCGATTCCAATAGCGATGACCATTTGTTGCTCAAGAACGGATAGAACGAGTCGACGATCAGATATTTTTGGCATCGCTGCTTTTACTTTAAGAAAAGGAAGCCAACATGCACAGTGCATTCCTGCATTTCATAGAAAACACAGCATGATATTGGTCTTACATACTGTAACAACGTATTGTGCGCAGCGCACAGTATGCCGCACAACCTGCCGCACAACGTGAACACACGTGCAAAGCATTTGTGCGCGTAACACAGCGTAGCGCACACTGTCTATGCACATGAAAACCTATATGTGCGCGGCGCATAGATGTGCGCACACACGACCGCACATACCGCACATATGATTCCTAACTACATGCCCATCAACTCAGCAACCAAGGAAAACAGACAGAGACGACGAGTGCAGAGAAATGGGAAGACAGAATTACTTCAAAACAGTGGGTTGTCGAACAAACCCATTCAACTGCGGTGACCTCTCCCAAACTTCAGCTGCATTTTCTTCACGCAAGTCTCTGTTTCTCTCATTTTGTTTGCTCACATGCGCAAGCTTAAAGATGACGTAGTCCAGAGAAGATGAGCACACGGAAGAGGGCCAAAACTCACCCAACAAGAACTTAGATATGACAGAGAAGCACGAGAGATTGACGAATTTCGGTTTTAATACAGATAGAAGCGCAACAAAAAGGAAGGAAATTTGAGGCGAGAAACGGGCTTCGTGGTAAATTCACATGTGCGCTCCTCCTTGTTCACAGGCTCCTCAAACTTAACCCTCATCTTTTCACTTTTCTCACTCACCTCCAATTCACTCACTTATTAGGTGAAAAAGTTTCAGTTCACTTCCTATGTTTGAAACCCCCTAATGTATACTTCAAAAAAACAAATGTACTCAAATCAAGGTTAAATTACAATTTTTTTAGTCATAAAGAGTTAATTTAATGGATAAATTAGAAAAGAATTTTTGTATGTCATTAGCTTCGTACCAACCAAATGAGCTCTAAATGTTCGTGACCTTAGCACTATTTTTTTATAAAAAATAAAAATAAATCGATAAATGCTTAAAGTTAATACACTATTTTTACCAAATTGGTCCTCAAACTTATTTAATTTTTATGTGATTTTTCACATTTAGGACTTAAATGAGATATCAAAAAGTATTAGGCCTAAATTACAAAAATATGTAATGTTTAGTCCTCCAAATGCAATTTTCCCCTCCGTTTTAGGGATCACATGGGTCAGGGTCATGTGGGTGTCTATTTACCACATATGTGGAAAAACACACACCATGAAAATGTCAAATTTACCCTCTTAATAAATCTCTATAAATGGTGTTTTAGTCTTTTAGTTTATTAGGTTAGTTAGTTAAGTTAGTTAATTAGTAGTACATTTAGGTATGTATTTTTCCACATATGTGGTAAATAAACGGATTCTAGGGTCATTGGTCCAGCTTAACCAGCGTGACTGGAATTTGCCAAGAGAATATTTTGTTTCTGGCACTGAGCCAGCACTTATTTGCCATGATTTCTGCTTTATTGACCGCTATCACTTGAAAATTCGGAAATTATTTGGCACAAGGAGTTGAACCGCGTCAAACATAAAAATCTTACCAAACTGTTGGAAGTCAAGCATCTGGTTTCGTAGAAGACCCTTAGGCCAGACTGCTCAGTAAACAAACATGTATAATTATGGAGTCGTGGAACTGATTCATCTTCCTCAAAGTGCAAACTTCATCAACAAAGAACATCACAACTTTTCTATACTCAAGTTCTTCCCACAAGTCAAAACAATGCTGAAATTGGTTCTAGCCCTTTCATCTGTTCTACTAATGACCTCCATGATCCTGGCTTCTGGGCAGTGTCACACAGATCAGCAAGCATTATTGATCAGGTTAAAGAAGAGCCTTACCTTTGACAGCAGCTGCGACAGCTGTGGTGCTGGAGCTGTCAGGACATATCCCATAAAAGTTGTTCAGTGGAACACCAGCAGCGACTGCTGTTCTTGGGCAGGAGTAACCTGCATAAATGGCCGTGTTACAGGTCTTGATCTGAGCGGAGAGTGGATCTCCGGGGGTATCAACAGCAGAAGCAGTCTTTTCAACCTCCTCCACCTTCAGAGGCTCAACTTGGCTTTCAACAGACTAAACTACACCAAGATGCCACCCGAGTTCGGGAAGCTCGCAGATTTGCGGTATTTGAATTTATCATATACAGGCTTTGCAGGACAGATTCCGATTGAAGTTTCCTACCTGAAGAAGTTGGAAATACTTGATATTTCTGATGAATCTTTTCTTCTCAGTGATAGCGTTGCACGCTTGAAACTAATGAATCCGAATCTGAGAATGCTGCTTTTAAATTTCTCAAAGCTGACAGAGCTCCATCTTGATGGCGTTAAAATATCAGATAATGCAGAAGAGTGGTGTGATGCCGTATCGTCTTCATTGCCAGCGTAAAGAGTGTTGAGCTTGTATGGCTGTGACTTATCAGGTCCTATCACCTCTTCCTTGCTGAAGATTCGATCCCTCTCCAAAATTGATTTGGGTAATAACAAGTTATCCATGACGGTTCCAAGGTTTCTTGCAAACTACACAAACTTGACATCCTTGAGGCTCAGTAATTCTGCTTTATTCGGAACACTTCCAAAAGAAGTGATGCAGGTACCAACTCTACAATCTCTTGATTTGTCATATAACTATCTTCTCAGCGGTTCTTTACCAGACTTTCATCAGAATGGATCTCTTCAAACTCTGGTGCTTAGGAACACGAGTATCTCCGGAAGACTGCCTGACTCTGTTGGTAATCTTAAGATGTTATCCAGGATAGAAATGGCAAATTGCAAATTGAATGGAACCATAACAAGCTCAGTCGAAAGCCTTGAGGAATTGGAACTTGTGGACTTGTGTTTCCAACAACAATTTTGAGGCTCTCCCCCTACCTTTCAACTGGGAAAACCTAGTAAATCTTGTGGATCTTGATTTACGGAAAAATAGGTTGAAAGGCCCTATTCCACCATCCCTGTTTTCCCTTCCCTCATTGTTCAGATTACTGCTTTCCAACAACCAGTTTTCTGGCTTATTGGAACTACCACGAAATGTAAGCTTCTCCCACTTGAGAACCCTTGATTTGAGTAGCAACCAATTAGAAGGACCATTACCTGCATCTGTTTTTAAGCTACAGGATATTCAAGTCCTCTCATTGGCCTCCAACAAGTTCAGCGGTGCTTTGGATCTGGGAGTTATTCAACAGCTAAAAAACCTTTCCAGTCTCGATCTTTCCCGCAACAACTTATCCTTAAATGTAGCTTCTCTGAATTCTTCCTCATCCTCCAATCCTCAACTTGGCAACTTAAAGTTGGCTTCTTGCAAGTTGGAGACTATCCCTCAGTTCTTGAAACTCCAGTCCAAGTTGGCAATATTGGACCTTTCAGACAACTTGATCAGAGGGAAGGTACCCAGTTGGCTTTGGGGTCTTGGACTCTATGATCTAAATCTTTCTCATAACTCATTGGAAAGCATGGAAAAAATTGCACAAAGTTTCACTACTTCGTTGTTGACGTTTGAATAGCATCGACCTTCATGCCAACCAACTTCAAGGGGAAATACCACATGTTCCACCAACGGCAATCTATGTGGATTACTCAAACAACAATTTCAGCTCTGTTATACCAGATAGCATCGGTGATGATCTATGTTGGGCCACTTTCTTCTCCCTCTCAAACAACAATCTTCAGGGAAGTATACCCCTTTCAATATGCAAAGCAACATTTCTTCACGTCCTTGATTTATCAAAGAATTCTTTAAATGGCACCATTCCCACATGCCTGATTAAAATGACAGACAGCCTCGGAGTGCTGAACCTACAAAGAAACAATCTGCAGGGTATTATTCCGAATGCATTTCCAAGATATTGTTCGCTGCAAACTTTCAAAGTCAATGGCAATTCACTACAAGGTCTGCTGCCGCATTCTCTTTCCAGTTGCACAAGTTTAGAAGTTTTGGACTTAGGGAACAATGAGTTCAAAGGCCTTTTCCCTTGCCACCTGAAAAGCAATTCCAACCTGCGGGTTCTTGTTCTTCGATCTAACAAATTATACGGGCCTCTCAGCTGCATAAATTCCAATGGAATATGGCCAATGCTTCAGATTCTTGATCTAGCTTCAAACAGCTTTAACGGAAATCTCCCAAATGAGGCAATAAGAACCTTGGAAGCAATGAAACTGCAAGAGAAAGCAAACCAGACTCGTCTCAATCATCTGCAATTTGAGGTTCTAGAACTCAGCAGAGTATATTATCAACTTACAGTGACTGTTACTAGCAAAGGCCTGGTACAGGAATTGGAGAAGATCCTAACAATCTTCACCTATCTTGATTTCTCATGCAACGAATTTTCAGGGCCAATCCCAGAATCCATTGGAGAGCTTCAGTCAATGATTGTCCTCAACTTATCACATAATGCTCTCTCTAGCTCAATCCCAAAATCTCTGGGAAAATTGACAGAGCTCGAGTCCTTGGACCTCTCGAGCAACAACCTGAACGGATCGATCCCTATCGATCTAACCAGCTTAAATTTCCTCTCTTACCTGAATCTCTCCAGCAATCGGCTCGAAGGAAAAATCCCCACGAGCACACAGCTCCAATCATTCTCAGAGCTCTCCTATGATAACAACTCAAGACTGTGCGGGCCTCCTTTGCGAATAACTTGTTCTCCGACCGGTGACCAGGAGCAGCCACCGGAGACAATAGAAGACGCCGACTCAGATTCTTCTATGGAATCGTCTGATGAAGCTAAGTGGAGCATGATCGCTGGTGCAATCGGGTTCGTCATCGGCTACTATCTCGTCGTCGGACCGCTTTTTGTTTGCCGGCGATGGAGGGCTTGGTGCTTCGAGCAAGTCGATCGCCTCATAATCTGCGTTTTTCCTCACCTGAAGAATAATGGAGGACGAATAAGAGGGACGAGAATGGTGGTCACAATTTTTTAAGGGGAAACTTACAAATACCGCGCGCCAAGGTTTTCCATAAACTATATTTAACAGGTTTAGGTTAGGTCATGTTTTAATTTTTTGTACTAATAAAATTCTGTTTTTAAGTTTTTCTTCATTCATGGTCATTTTTACGATTATTTTATTATTTTACCCTTTCACAGAAATGGTACAGTAACGAACATAAACTGAATTTTTCTTATTATACCATTTACACTGTCAAATTTTAAAATTCTACAACAAACCCTCTAATCTACCTTAAACTTTTGAACTCACCTATCTCAACCACCATCCGACCCACTACTACCGGAAAGCCACGGGCCGTCGCTGGAAAACCTTCGGCCGCCGATCGTTGCCCTGGGCACGCGATCCGCTGCCTTGGGGGCGCGCTTCGCGGCCCTAGGCTTGCGATCCGCGGCCTTGGCCGGCGATTCTGACGTCCGGCGAGATTTCCGGTGGTGGTGGTTAGGTGGGTGGTGAGATAAAGTGGAGGGAAAATTTTTAGGGTAGAATTGTAAGTATTTGTTAAAGTTATGGTAGAATTTTAGGGTTTATAAAAATTGAGGGTAAAATTGAAAGTTTCGTTAAACGTTAGGGTGATTTTTATATTTTAAAATTGTTTAAAAGGGCAATATTTTAATAATTGAGGGCAAAAATGTCAAATATGACCATGGATGAAGAAAAAACTTGAAAACAAGACTTTATTAGTACAAAAAGTTAAAATAGGACTCTAGTGGTACAGTAATTAAAGTTACAAGACCATGGGTGCATTTTACCCTATATTTAACTCCCAAAATTCCAGAAATATACGGAAACCCGATGGTTAATGAAATCTACAAATATGAAATACCTAACGATTAACACCGTTAATGTTCCGTTAATTTATTGGTCGATTGAGTCTGAAACGGAGTTAAGGCTTACAGCTCCAAGTTGGGTTAACAATGGAAGGGGGAATGCGAAATGGGCTTTGAGGCTGAAGTGGATCAGATGTAAAGAAAAATTATCTCCTTCCTTAAAATTTGGTGTATTTTTTTTAATCGAAGATTCAAATAAATACTAGAAATAACTTATTAAAATATATTTATAAGTTAAACATATTAATTTATAATTTACATCTAAACTATTTGATTTTGTATATCAAAATGTTGAAAATAAAAGTATAAATTAAATACTGAATAAGACACGTCCATTTTTTTATGGAGGTAAGTAGCACTTTTGTTTAGGATCAAATTCAAATAATTTTGATACCTGAAAGTTGAAATAGTTATGGTGGGTGTCTATTTACCACGTATGTGGTATTCCACACACTGTGTAAATGTCAAGTTTACCCTCTTAATAAATATTTACGATTGGTGTTTTAGTCTTTTAGTTTATTAGATTAGTTAGTTTAGTAAGTTAATTAATAATACATTTACGTAAGTGTTTTTCCACATATGTAGTAAATAAAAGAACTCGGAGTTATGCTGAAAATAAAAATGATTAAAGAGTAAGGCTAATATATATTACTATTTCATTTTCTTATACATCTCCATACAGACATTATGGTACTCTGATTAATGAAGCGCGCTCTATGTGCCCCTCTTTCTCTTCTTGTTCGTTTACTTTTGTATCCCTAGCTTTGTAATGTGGCAGCACATACAGTTGCTCGACACGGTCTTTCCATTTTGGGTTGCTCATCTTGGTTCAATCCGACCCCGAATTGGTTATGTAAGGTTATTTAGTGTTTAATGCAATCTTTCCTGTTCAAAAAAAAAGAATGAAATAAAATTATGAAGATAATACAATAAAAAAGAAAAAAAATTACTCTAAAAAAGTGTTTTAGGAGCACCCGTTAATAGTACCCATATATAACTATAGGTTATGTCAGAAAGAGTATTATTAAATCATTTTCTAATGAAGCGTACACAGCCAAATGTGCATTATTAATTAGAAAAATGTGCATTATTTTGTCCTAATTAGAATTTTTTTTAACTAATTAGATGTCCTAAATAATTTTGTATACGGATGGATGAAATGTGCATTATTTTGTCCTAATTAGGAAAAAAAATTACTGCGTGATTCACTGATTCAAGGAATAACAGTTGCCCTAGCTACCAACTTAACTGATTGCGCCAATTCGTAAACTAGTTCGATGAACGGTCTCCGCAAAACCATGTTTGTAATGATGGGTAAATAGATATCCAACGAAGCAACCATTGAAAAGATTACGAGGAGTATTTTTTTTATTACTCCTATTATTTTCAGATAGAATTTTTTTTTATAAACAAAACAACCCAAATTGTAATTATCGTCAAATTTCAGAGTAATCCTTCATTATGTCTATTTACTTTGGCATCCTTAAATCTTTAATCCATCTTATTTTTTGTGTTACGTTCACTTTATCTATGTACATATATTTTCTTCCTTTTAGTGAAATTAATACTCCATATGTCCCAAAATTATTGAAACACTTTTTTAATTGAGCTGTCCCTAAATTATTGAAACACTTTACATTTTAATAAACTTTTGTATATGAGTTTACTCAATTATCCTCTATCCCTCTCTACTATTTACCAAGTCAACACACTTATGAGAAGACAACATTCTGACCAATTGCAATGGGCAATAAAGGTGTCAAAGTTTATAAATAATATGCACAAAAAATACAAACACTGACTAGAAGCAACACACACGCATGCATTAAAAGGGGACAAAGTAACAAAAGTGAACAATTGGCCATGACTTTCAAAGTCACCATCAATTAATGTGAGTACCTTAAGTGTCACACATCTAAAATCAGGGTCTTGAATAAAATTAAAGGAAAAATTTGGGTGACCAATTGTAATTGTACCTAACCAAATGGCTTCTCCTTCTTCTCCACGTAGCTAATATTGTCTCAAAGGATTTCTGAAACTTGCGATTAGGCCAGGAAGGGGACAATTTGCAGTGGGCAAACCTCAATCGACAGGCTTCCGGCAAGAATGGCAAAGAAAATCCGTAAATTGGACGGAGAGCTAACAAATCAGACCATACGCGAGCTTTGGAACCAAATAGAATGGCAACAACAGATAAACTCGGCGGAGTGGCAGTGGCTTGCGGAGAACTCGATCAGACGACCACGCGTCGGTGGGATGGCAGCCCGACGAAATGAGATTAACTGGAAGGAGCCGGCGGCAGTAGGAACACCACCTGAAACGCGAAATCGCTCTCTTCCTCTGAATTGAATATTTGCTAGCGTTTTGGTTATGATGTTTAATCGAATGAATTGTTGTGTGTTGATATGTTTGCTCCAAGATTGATTTGTCTTATGATTGCTCTTGTGGTACTCTCTTGGTTGATTGTTGTGTGTGAGTTTTATAGCCAAAAGCTTAACTGCCTCATCTCCCCATGATGCTGCTGAACTGCTCCCGATCGTGCAAGGTGAGGAAGATGAAGTTGGAAGTTCCCACGCTTTCCTTCTCCACCATCAACCTGCACAAAATAACTTATGGAAAATTACTAAGTCGGTCCAAAACTTTTGTTAAAATATTCAATTTAATCCAAACATTTTCCATTTCACCCCTAGTGCCCCATTTCCTTTTATTTATTCTTTTAGATCCCTGAAATCCGTCTAAGCTCCTAATATTTGGGATAAAATTGGGTGTCAACATGTGTATTTACTGAAAAGTAAAGACGAGGCCTTACCGAAATTCGTTCTCTACAAAAAAGAGGTTGAAAATCAATCAATCAAAAGATCAAAAGATTGGGAAGTGATAAAGGTGGCGAGTATGAAGCACCAATTGGTCAATTTTGTGCACAACACGGAATGTACATGAAACCACCGCACCTTATTCACTTCAATCTAACGGTGTTGCTGAACGTAAAAATCGCACATTAAAAGAAATGATGAATACGATGTTACTAAGTTCAGGCTTACCTCAAAACATGTGGGCTGCCGCTATCTTATCGAGTAATTACCTTTTAAACAGGGTACCTCGAAAGAAGAAAGATAAAACTCCATATGAGTTATGGAAATGTAGGACACCATCCTTTAAACACTTGCGAGCGTGGGGGTTGTAAAGGTAGCGGTACCAATACCGAAGAGGGTGAAGATCGGTTCAAAAACGGTGGATTGTATCTTCATAGGATATGCGCATAACAGTAGTGCCTATCGGTTCCTTGTGAATGATTTGAAAATTTCGGATAGTCACAACAAGAACACAATAATGGAATCAAGGAATGCATCTTTCTTTGAAAATACATTTCCTTGTAGAAACAATGGTGCATCAATTTCGTCAAATCGGGAAGATGAAACAATAGATCATGAAAATACATCGACCCGAACGCAAGACCCATAAAACAAAAGAGAAGAAATAACACACCATTCAAAAGAACCTTTGTCAAAGAACAAGTGTCGAAGCTACCCTTGTCATACGTGAAGTATCCTATCTCGAATGGTTGAGTAATCCCGTAGTAGCAACCCGGGAAGATAGCGACAAACTACATGCACGATGCTTGCCTGAAGGATTCGTACCCCACACCACTGGTCGATAGACTCGTGGATTCTATAGTCGGACATGCGAGGCTCTGCTTTCTCGATGTCTACAGTGGGTACCACCAAATCCGGATGAACCTAGCAGACGAAGAGGAGACATCCTTCATAAGCTCTACATCAGGATGTTCTTCGGACTCAAGAATGCAGCGGCAACTTACCAAATATTGATGGATAAAGTATTCTCCAAACATATAGGGAGGATTCTCAAAGTATACGTCGACGACATCATCATCAAAAGCAAAGAGAAAGCTGATCTTATCCGGGATCTCGAAGAAGTGTTCGGTCTAATCCGAAAGTACGCACTTCGGTTGAACTTGGACAAATGTGTTTTCGAAGTAACTGCGGGTAAATTTCTCGGATTGATGGTATTTGAACGTGGCATAGACGCAAATCCAGCAAAAATCAAAGCTCTATTAAACTCGAATACACCTTCTTCGATCAAAGATGCACAGAGGCTGCTCGGGAGATAACAGCCCTAGGTTGTTTTATATCGCGGTATGGGGACAAGTGTCGCCCATTCTTCAAACTCCTGATTAAAGAAGGTGCGGAACCCGGAAGAATTGGTGTAAAAAAAGGAAAAAATAAATCTAAGGAAGATAACGCAGCTGAACGGGCAAAGTTCATATGGAGTCCTGAATGTCCATAGTATTCCGTAGTAACACACTTATCAAAGACATCCTGAAGCGGGTGGATCACTCCGAGAGATTATCAAAATGGTGTATCGAATTGAGTGAATACAAAATCAAGTACGAACCTATAAAAGTAATCAAGGCACAGAGTATGACTGATTTTATTGCCGAGTTACCCCAAGGATCCGAAGACAAACATTCGGAGATCGAGGACAACACTGTATGGACTCTTTACGTTGACGGAGCTTCGGGATCCGATAGACAAGAAGCGGGATTAGTTCTCAAATGACCCGAATGGATGAGGGCCACCAAATCCATCAAGTTTACTTTTCCGGTGAAAAATAACGTCGCCAAATATGAAGCCTTAATCGCTGAATTGAAGTTAGTAAAGAAGACATGTATTCGATCCCTAAAGACATGTAGTGACTCGAACCTTCTGGTTCAACAGATAAAGGGGGAATATGAGGTCAAAGAACTAAGTCTCAAGAAATACGCCGAAGTTGCCAATAAATTAACCATACAGTTTGAAAGATTGTACATTGAGAAAATCAGGCGGACACTCAACTGTAAGAAGTGTCAAGAACATGTCCGAATACATTGAGACCAGGAAATTGGTCAACAACTGTAAGAAGTGTCAAGAACATGTCCGAATACAGAGAGTCCTCTCGGTGTATGCGATATCTTCGGATTATCCTATACTCTTTGACGTTTGGGATATTGACTTAATTGAAGCACTATCAATGGCTCCTGGAGGATTGAAGTACCACGTAATCGTCGTAGATTTCTTTACAAAGTGAATAGAAGCCAAACCATTGACATCTATAACGGCTGACAACATTCGAAAATTTGTTTGGAAGAACATCATTTGCAGGTTAGGATGCCTGAAGGTACTCGTAGCAGACAATAGGACATAATTCACAAACAGAGGGTTCCAATACTTTGCTGAAGAATTCAGAATCAAACTTCATTTTGCTCCGGTCGCCTACCCTCAGAGTAACAGACAAGTCAAAGTATCAAACCAAACACTGAAAGACGGATTGAAGAAAATACTTGGAAACACAACAAGTAAATGCCCGGAGAGCTTCCTCATGTTTTATGGAGTTACCAAATTACACCTCGAAGATCAACAGGAGAAACCCCCTTTTTTAACCTACGAGACCGAAGCACTCATCCCGATTGAAGTGAATGCAAATGAACAAGGATTGAGGACAAATTTAGATTTCCTTGAATGAAGGAGGGAAGAAGCCGAACTTCGAAGGAAGGCATTTCAGCAAATGACTGTAGCTTCGGTAAATTCAAAAGTTAAAACAAAAAATATCATGGTTGGAGACCTAGTCCTAAGACATACCAATTTAGGTTGCCGAAGACTAAAAGGAGGTGCATTCGCCCCGAACTGAGAAGGCTCATTTGAAGTGATTTCCGAAGAGAGAAAGGGAGTGTATAAATTATCAGATCCCGAAGAAAGAGAGTTCGAGAGAATTAAATCTGAGAAACTTGAAGTCCAGGACGCCCGGACCAACTGCTCATAGTGGAAAACTCTTTGGATGAGTTTTGCCACCACAACTATAGCCTTTGTTGCCCTCTGCTCAGCATGGCTCTGGGCGTCGTCCATCTTTTGGACAACTTGAAAGACCCAACTAGAGAGGCACTTCATCTGCAAAAGTTATGAAAAGAAAGTCAGAGGACAGTGAAATTTTTTATTGAAAGGGATCGATAGAGGAGAACTATACCTGAGAGCCTAGGACATGCATCCTGGAGGTGGCCACACCCAGGTTCGGGAACTGATGTTCAAGGCAGTCTATGGTCCGGACAGCAGACATCCTTTTCCACAGCTCTGGAGCCATCTCCTTAGCATCCTCGTCATCCATGAGGTTATGGTCCTCATGGATCAGTCACCTAGGCTCCCGAGGGATCAAGTATGTCCCGTACCGAGCAAGCTCGACATCGCACTCCCAACGAGCCTTCTCCTGGACCTTCATCCAGTTTGGACCTATACAGCAGAAGTGCGTCCGGGTGACGTCATGAAACGGATCATCTCCAAAGATTTGAGAGAGATTCCCGAAGATATTCCAAAAACACTTATTTTTTAAAGATATGTTTCAATTATCTAGGTCGAAGTCTGTGGGTAGGACACCCGGAGCTTGTTCTTCGCCGATTAGGGTTGCCTTGTACTTACCGTGAAGACGCCGCTTCTTATCAGGAGAAGGACCTGCTCGATCATAGGCATCAAACAAGTCCTCAAAAGTTGTATTCGTCTCCTCTAAACGAACCGGACATCGGACTTCAGAGGGAATGGATAGAGCAGCTTCTGGGACGTCCACTTCATCCGTCTTACTCTTCTTCGGCTCAGCTGCCGGAGGACTTCAGAGGGAATGGATAGAGCAGCTTCTGGGACGTCAACTTCATCCCTCTTCCTCTTCTTCGGCTCAGCTGCCGGAGGCTGGGAGGGGCCTGCCTTGGAAGACTTGCCCTTCTTCTGGGCACCTTTGAAAAGGTCCTGGAGGTTGATCTCCGGAGCCATTTATGCGAAAGAGAATACAATTAGTTAATATAAAAGGGAATGCAAAGGAAACAAAGAAAAGATGTGAACCTTGAACAAAGGTTGCGTGCGGGATCTCGCCCCACAAACGTTGAATCAGGGCCAGATCTTGCGTTGATGGGGGGCTCTCCTTGATTCCAAGTGCTCCCAAGTCATCCCGAATGATCCCCAAATGGGATAGGACTTCTTGGATGATCAAAGTCCAGTTTATTGGAACGAGAAATAGTTTGGGAC
Organism: Stellera chamaejasme; assembly: GCA_024586325.1. NCBI lineage: Eukaryota > Viridiplantae > Streptophyta > Magnoliopsida > Malvales > Thymelaeaceae > Stellera > Stellera chamaejasme. The sequence goes on along the minus strand of CM044981.1, from coordinate 55,236,032 downwards.
GTTCATCCCCGAACCAGTCAACAAGCTGTCACAGTTTATTCTGAAAAGTCTTGTAGTTTTCCCGAACTCCTTCTAACTCCAACGACGAGAAGGGTCCTTGACATCCACCAGCTCACCAACCTTCTAGATAGTCTAGAGATTTCAGGATGCTTCGGGTTTCATGAAGAAAAATTCGTCGTGCCATCCTTTCCTACTCGAAGGAAGGTCCCAAATGAGGTTGAACCACTTGGAAGGATTTCCTCTAGCCCCGAAGTAGTAGAAACAGTTCCTTGGCTTCAGCACGATTTTGTAAAACTGCAAAAATGTTGAAATCTTTGGATCCACCCCAAACACCTGACACAACACGAGGAACATGTTTATGTGGCAATAGGTGTTCGGGCTCAGCTGGTTGACGGCCAGGTCGTGGGATTCAGTTAACTCCTGGACGAAAGGCTCCGGCGGAAACCTGAGCCCGCACTCCAGTTGACACCTAAAAACTACAAGGGAATCGACGCCCGGTTCGTAGACACGACATTCGGGCGTCGGCACCCTAACAGCTACAGTACGGGGAAGGAAGAAATCACGTTGTCAGTTCCTTATTAATTCTGCAGTGGCTCTGCTCCGGAAGTGCTCGACTTTTGACCACCATCCTTCGGGGACAGGGCCGTTAGTTTCTAAAAGATCTCCCGGAGGGTGAGTGGAGGAAGGAGTTGGAAAATGAGGGGCCATTTTCATATACCTCGAGATATTGGATGGAGAAAGCGGTTGCAGATGGATTGATGCTTCTTGCTTGTGTTTTTGTAAGTTTATGTTTAGAAGCAAGGTATGTTGCAGAGACGCAGAGGCGGAGATGACAGGGGATGAAGGAGGCAGATAGTGTAGAAGTGGAAAGAGAGAAAAAGTTGAGATGCCTTAAACTCTGTGTCCATCCCAAATATTGCAAAATATTTGGAACGGAAGAATCATTTGCACTTATATCATATGCACACTATATATCTATCAATTTTCCCCTATACTCATTTATCCATTTAATTTAACTCTCTATACTATTTATAAAAGTTGATGTAACATATGTGAATAGCGTCAATTTGGCACAATTGTTTTTTGCTGTCAATGTATGAAACGATGTCGTTTTAACGTTTTTCTGGGTGCTCTCTTTCGACGTCATTTTAGAGCCAAAATTGCAGATGAAATTTCCGACTCTTTTTTTTTTTTTTGAAAAACACAACTCTTTTATTTACATATGAAAAAACTCACTCAGACTCAACTCAATTATTGAATTGACACATTTCTACAACAAACAAGGGAAATGAGGCAAAACAAAAACAAGAGGGCGGAGAATTTTTATTTCTATATAAAGGCAAACATAAAAAATACTAGCACTGATATAGGAAAAGAAGCTACCAATTTTTCCAACAAAAATACGTACATAGTTATATACCAGATGCTATTTATAGTTATATGAATATTCCCTAAGTACTACAACTACGTACCCCACATATATGGAAATATATATATAGCTAGTTATCGTCGTTGATCGTATATGCGTTATAACAGTAACCAGTAACATCGGGCGCATGGAAGCTTGAATATTCCGGCACCGGAATGAATGGCGGCTGCTGCGGCGGCAATGGTGGCAGTAAGTTGTTGTCATCATCAGCATCATTATAAGCAGCGGGGTAATATTGCTCGTATTGCGAAGGGCGGAAAGAAAAAGAAGTTACGTCGGCAGAGGGTGGTTGTGGTGGTGGTAGGTGAAGGCCAACGACGGAAGAGGCGGCAGGGTCGTTGTCGGCTCCTGAGATTACCATCATTTTCCGGTGGAGCCAAATCTGCGCCTTGAGGAACTTAACGTACTGGATGGCCTCATCGAGCATTGACACCGTGTCCATCTTCGTCCCGCCGGGGACCATGCCCTTTAAGATCTTGAACCGGTCGCTGATACGGTGGCGCCGCTCTCTCGCCGCCACGCTCTGCGGGTCCGTGGATAGTCTCATCGTCGACGATGTCCCTCTGCCGCCGGACTTCTTGGTTCCTTGGCCAACGGCCTTGGAAGAGGAATTAGTTTTGAAGGATGATGAATGACAAGGGTAGTGATTGTAATTATACTCCATTTTGAAGAGCAGTAAAAAAAAAGGTCAAAATATTGGTGCTGGCTTGAAGTGGGGATGGGGTTTATATGTAGTGAGAAGATCGGGCCGGGTTCAGGTATATGGGTGGGTCGGGTTGGGGATGACGTTATGTGGGTCAGCGGATATCTGGGCGCGGGATTCGGGGTGCTCTTCTGAGTTGTAGGTGAAGAGGGGCTAGGGGTAGAGGGGGTGGGGGACCTATAGCTGGGCTCAGTTCAGCGTCCGAATTTTTAGAAAATTTTTTCATACTTTTTACATTCCCGAACACAAGATATATTTTTTTGATAGGTTAGTACACAAGTTGTATTTTGAACTTGTGTTCCAAGTTATCCATATATTCAAAAAAAAGTTAGTAGGTTGAATAACACTACACATACATGATAAATAGGTTTAGGGGTAATTATGTAAAATAAGCACTAAAAATAAAAATAGTGTTTTAAATTTGAATGATTTTCAGAAAAAAAGTTTAGGTGTATGCTGAACACACCCTAAAAAGTCACCTTTGGCTTTGGTAAAAAAAAATTGAAGACATTTTTTTTTCTTGTTAACCTTGACTTTTGTTTGTTTTCTACGAAGAGTTTATTATGTTTTGTTTTATCTCTTTTTGGTAAAATGACACATTGGTCCCTATTGACATTTATGAGGCTTGTTTAACTCCTTGGGATATGACATGCTACAATTACACCATGGCTAGAAAGGAACCGATCTATGAATGATGTTTGGGATGTCAGTTCTCATGCGTTTTTTTTTCTATATGTTTAAGTCATCGGCATGTGTACAGCAATTTTCTGAATTTCTATTGGACATGACGGATTTTATGGAAGTGGGATTAATGATATGCATTCAGATGATGTATAACCTATTTAGCATGGTATGTAAATTATTAGTTTTTTTTTCTTTTTAATTTTTCTCATTAATTTCCTATGACTTATTCTAATTGGTTAATAAAATCAAGTGAAAGAAAAATAGAAATTAAATCTGTGGTACCAATTTCCGGGCATATGAAAATTGATTATTTTTGTATGTAATTGACTAACGGACCCTCGAGTTTCACGTAGACCGTTTAGGTTCCCAATCGACCTTACCAAAAAGATTGGTGGCGACTCCCGTCGAAAACCCCGTCGCTACAGCTGGCGACTCCGCTGGGGACAGTCTGGCCACATCAAGGGTTTGTTTTATTTTTTCTTCACTTGATTTTTATGTTATTTTTTTTCTTTGTCACTTTTTTACATGTTATATTGTTTTGTGACATACATTCTTCAAGCTCTACACCCGAGCTTTTCATAGCCATATTTTGTGAATACCCGGGAATGGTTAGTTGTGTGTGACAATAGTCACCGCACTTTCTCTAGACCGTAGTGGTTAGTAGCGTTGTTCGGGTATGGCATCACCACCTAATAGAACCGCGAAAGCTGCGACCCGAATTAATCTTTCCTTACATAACCCTCGTGGGTAAGGAATTGGGTCTTTTCTAGTTCAACAGAACTTAGTAAAAGGGATTCGGGAACCTACCATTTGCCTTCTTCTTTCAAAAAGACCACCCAATGCATATAATGGACGTAGATCCTTCCACCAGTTCGACCCTATTGCCTTTTGAGAAGCGTGATAATTTTGTGACCATTTTTTATACATGTCATATTTGTCACGCATCCACATGCCATCTTCACATAGCATATCATATCACTCATTCGCATGCGTCATATTTGTTTCTAACCGATAATGACACATCTTTAAAATCGCACATCATTCATGCATTCAATCATTTGTTTCTCGAGACTCATAATTGCAAATTCTAAAAGTGGGAGCATGTTGGTTGGAAGAAAAAAAATGTGGACATTAAGGACCTTTGAAACAATTTTATGATGTGAAGTGTTCGATGACCCCCGATCATGACATGGAAATATGATTTCTCGCAAGTAGACTTTAAGCTAGGCCTGACACGCTGATCTATGCAAATTGGTGATTAATTGGGGAAGTCTTTGAATTCACTCAAATCTTTGAGAGCTTGCCAAAAAAACTTGAAAGTCGAATTCTCTAGATCAAGTCCGGAATCTGGGGTATTGTCTTTGTTAGAACGGATATCTGTTATTATTTCCCTTGATACGAGAATTGGTAAAATGCGCACTTTTGCATCCTTCATCACAGAACCCATGTTCTCTTTTCAATATCCTTCCACCCAGTCCCAACATAAAGAATGTCACCAACGAGTTAAGAAGAAGACTTGGTAGTGGTTATCTCGAAGACGTCGCTATATCTAATGGAAGTGATTTCAGTGTGGCTCTTTAACTTTTGTTGCGGAGTTCATTTTCCAGAGAAGTGTCACCTACAAAAAAGGGTCGGCCAAACAAACCTTCAGAAAAGCTCTTTTTGACCATGGACTTTCCATTCACCACAAGGATTCCTTCAAAGGAAAAAACCTCATTATCCGAAAATGGGAGGGCACGAGGAGAAAACATTTGAGATAAGAAAAAGGGTCAAAGTAAATTCTATTCCGCTGTCTTTAGCTCGAAAGGGCTGAAGTTATGAGTAGCGCTCGCTAGTAGCCATTTGTCTTTGCATTTTAGTCAGAAGTAATCGGGCCTAGGTAGCAACCACTATTTACGCCGCATGAAAATGACTAAAAACGCAAGTCAAAAAAGGTCCGGCCCAGAAAAAAAAAAAAAGAAGAAAGGCAAAAAAAAAAGAAGAAGAAAAAGATGAATGAAAGAATGGTGAGTCATGGAATCTAAACTGAAAACCTGCAAAGGCGGTTTAGAATGAAGGCATAGATTGAAACAATTTTCACCCGCTCAATGACCCGGGGGGCAACATACATCTCATGCACTATCAACCACTTTTCGAGTTTCTGAGGAGCAATTCCACACTTTACGAGAATTGGGGGCAACATTTTGAGGTTGTTCTCATTGGATAAGGCGATGATTTCGTGATGGACACTACCGGGTTTTTCAAAGAAGTCAAGTCGCTGAGTGGTGACATTACAAGGTCTTTCGCCTGAACCACCCTATTTTTCACCAACCCCACATCAGTGGATGGCATTAACCTTACAAAATTCTTTCAACTGATGTTTGTTCTTCACCTCGACGTCCACCCAAAAATATCCTTCATACTAAGAAGCTCTTTCGCTATCCCCGCACATTCTACTTCTTCAAATGGAAAAGGGAAAGAGTAACAGATTTTAATGATTACACAATGACCATCATATATTTTGTCAAGCTCTGCAAATTGATAAGAGTTGTCTTTAAGGATCAACCATTGACATTAATGAGCATGGATCGGACGTAAGGATATGGTTTAAAGACATTTGAGGAGGATGGACGATTTTATGATCACATTTGGGGGGCAATTGAATTATTCACTCATATGATTGTTTTCAAGGCCAAAAGAATCAAAAAAAAGAAAAGGGGGAGAAAGAAAAACTTTTGAAGGCGAGGTAAGACCACAGGCATCCATGGGGTAAGCTTAAGAAAAGGTTATTGCATCTATCATGCACCATTTGTTTTCATTGAAGAGCATTTTGGATTTTGTGAAGATTTCATAAATCACTTCAAGCATCAGGAATTTTAAAAGTCATGCATCATGGGCATCATGCACTTTGTCATCATTCATTCTCAAATACAGGTTTTCAAGGAGCCATCAAGGAAAGACTTGGATCAACGACAATCAAGTAAGGCAATGGGATCGAGGATATCAACTAGGAATATCTTTCACTCGAAGAGAAGGAAGGGTGCTTTGCCTAAGGTCGAGAGAAAGGTTTCTCTCCCGGTATGGTAAGAAAATTCTTACTATTTTTAACATTTTCCAGGATCAGCCAAAATTTTCATCAAGACAGGTAAGGAAAGTTCCTTAACCTATTCCCAGAGAGTGCCTCGAAATGAAAGCCAGAAGAGATAAGGTTATTGATGGAATCGAATCATCTCCAAGAGTCATCGTTCATTCGAGGAATGAAGCATAAAGAAGAGAAGTTCAAGACATGGAGAAGATGGCCAATCAGAAGAAGATCGAAAAAGAAAAAAAAAAGAGAAGAAGAAAGAAAAGAAAAAAGAAAGAAAGAAAATGGGAATAAAAGAAAAAGGTTTTGAAATTTTCATATGCATTTTGCATGGCACGCATGACATTTTGCATAACAGGACCAGGAACGGAAAGGAGTCTTTAAACATCACAGATTGGTAAGCGTAACCCATTAGCGGCGGTCATCTCGAAATGGTAAGAGTACCTCTACTATCTCCAAAAGTTGCATAAGGTTCTCATCGGAAAAGGTAAGGAAGAATTTTTAACCTCTTCAAGCATGAAGGTAGACATTTTCTATTCGAGTGGTGAGAAAGTTCTCATTCATTCTAAGACAGGACAAGATAAGATAGGAAAAGCAATTTGAGGTGGCAAAAAGGGAAGGTTCCCTACCTCGCAATTCAAATCTAGGTGGCAAAAAGAGAAAGTTCTCTACCTAGTAACCTAAATTCAAGACAGGATAAGATAGGAAAAGCAATTTGAGGTGGCAAAAAGGGGAAGGTTCCCTACCTCGCAACCCGAAACTAGGTGGCAAAAAGAGAAAGTTCTCTACCTAGTAATATTTTTGGGGCAAGGAAAGTTCCTTAGCCTCGGATAGCGGGAAGGTTTTCGCTATTCAAACTCAATAGGAAGGTTCTTGTTGAGAGAAGCATGGAAGGTTCCTTAGCTTCATTTGTCGTCTTTATTAGAGGAAACGAGAAGGTTCTCGACCTCACATCTGGGGGGCAAGGAAGGTTCCTAGCCCTGAATCGCGGGAAGGTTTCCGCTATTCAACTCAATAGGAAGGTTCTTATTGAGGCGAACAAAGGAAAGGTTTCTTTTCTTCACGAATAACGAAAAGGTTTTTGTTATTCGCGGGACAAAATTTAGGTCAATTTGCTTTGCTTGCTTCATTTCTCATAAATCACGCAAAGGGGGCAGTTGACACTCAAATTTTGCCCCGAGGTTTTTAAAAGTATGTTGGGAAAGGGCTTAAGTGACTAATTGAAAAGGAATAGCTCATAAGTGGTGAAATTGAAAGGTTGGGAAGGCTAGGGACTACATTGAACGATTTACAAAGTTGGAGGTTAAATTAACGGTTCTCCCACTTTCTTTTCATTTTCTGCAGAGACGTGGTGGTGGACGCGTTTCACCGGCGACGAAAGCGGAGTCGATTCACGCTCCCCTTCCACGATCCAGCGGTTGGAGGCGTCGTGGGTGAAGGGGATTGCTCCGAACTCCGGCTATAAATCACAACACAGTGAAGCAAGAACACACACAACAATCACGAGAAGAACAAAGAATGAAAACGCAAGGCAGCAGCACAAATCGCACAAAATCATATCGGCATAAGCAAAAGATTTTGGGCGTTTTTGTCCTAAACGCTTTCACTCAAGCATTCGGTTTGGCCCAGCTTGTCTCCATTCCGAGGCCGCCTCGCCGTTGAATTTGGGCGTCCGGTTCGTCTTGATTCTCGCCGCCGCCGGCTCGGAATTCGCATCGCCGACCTCACGTTTCTCACCCGCACAACGGTAGAGCTCTTCGACCACTCTCTGACCGATCGTGCCTCGTTGCTCGCCGGAGTCCGCTAGTTGATACTCGAGCGCCGCGTATCGCCGTCGAGGCTTTCCACCTCTTGTAAATTATTAGTTTTTTTCTTTTCATCCATTGAAACAAAATCATGTCAATAAGGACCCTATCGAATCTAATTTGTCATGTGGGTAAAGAAATTGAACGGGAGGTACGTAGCTCTTTGACCAGCATGTAATCCTTCCGTATCACCATTGTTGAAAACATTTAATTGGGGGTCTGTCCAGGGAAATGAGAAAAAAATTTTGAGAATTTTGAGATTGTGTGTTTTGATTGATGGATAAGATATATGTGAGTAGAGAAATTTAAGGAAAATATTTTTTTATATTGAAATTATGGATTTAAGGTTGTTAAATGTATTGGAATTGGGAAAGTTGAAAAATAAATTGGGAAAAAGGTTGCTGAACTGAGGGTGGGTGTGAAAATTTAGGAGATTGAATTCTTTAATTGTTGATAATAAAATAAAAGTTAATTTTTTGGGAGGAGTACTTTTTTTAACGACAATATTTTTATTAAAGCATTAATATGACATAAATTCTAGCAAAATACTAGAATGGATACCCATTAAAAATAAAATTCAAATCCCCTAAAATTTCTTAATGGTGATTCGGAAACGTATTGATGAAAAAATTCCTTAAAATAAAACATTTTAATATTTGTGACACAAACCATACAAAAAATTCAATTTTATAAGATGAAGAGAGTAGTTTGTATGTGTGGACCTTCTCTAATGGTTATCTACCCATTATAACCTCAAAGTAGGCGAACCTTCCATCACATTCATTTTTTATTTCCTTAACACGTGAAACAAGGAGTTTCCATTCTATTGAGATTGGACAGCGGTGGGATTTCCATCAAAATGCATTGGCCACTTCAATCCTCATTGCAGATTGGACCAGCCTTTGAAGCCTGAACTCTTACTTATACCCATATGGCCGAAACAGTTTGGGTAATGACATTCGGGCAATGTAGTAGGGGTAGATTTGAAAATGTGAGAAATTAAAGGGTTACTTTGCACATTATGTGAAATTAGGTGTTTTATACTACCAAATTTAACCTCTAATGGCCAAAACCTAATATTGCCAAAATCTGATTTTGGAGACACTAATGAGCACACCTTCAAGTTGATTATTGAATTTCACATTAGATGTTAGAAGAGAGGAAAATGTGGAGAAAATTTGTAAAATTTTAAAGTATTAATATTATCTTAATCTAAAATGGATTGTCACTTTTTCTTTACAATTAAAAAAAAAAGAAAAAGAACAAACCATTAATTTGGGATAGAGATTTGCCGAATTTTTTTTTGTGAAGGGCTCCTCCGATCATGCTCTCCTCCGCCATCCCTACCTCCGGCAATCTTTTTATTTTTTTCGATCAACCGTCGCGTTGTTCAACTTCTCATCCGGATCTAGTCTTGCCATCAGCTTCGTAAGCAGCCAGCCCCTCCTCTGGGGACCACTCATCCAGACCCTCATTCAGAGATTGCTCCAACTCTCAGCTTTTATTTATTTTTATTTTTATTTTTTTTGCTAAGCTTCTAGAGAAATTTCTGAAATTTCTTCCATATTTTCGTTGCTGGAGAATGCTTCGGGATTTGAAGTTCTTGTGTTGGAATTCCAACAAGATGCACGAGGATGATGCGGAGGATACTACGTATCAGATGGGTGCCTGGTAGCACCCTCCCAACTACCAGACCATTACTATTGGTAACGGGCCTGGTAGCGGGTTGGAGCGCTACTAATCAGGCCGTCTAATTCTCTAAACTCGTTACCAGGCCGTTACCAGTTGGTAACGTGCTACTAACACATCAACCCGTTACCAATTTATTTTATAAAATAAAAAAAACCACAGATTTGGAAACGAATTCATCCAATGATTCCAGAAACACAAACACAAACCCAAAATCAAATCACAATTCATCCAAAAATCTAGACAAACACGAAGCTGTTGACTTCTGGGTTTGGATACTTCTACACCTTTCTCGCCAAAGACATGTTGGAATTCCTAGCACACCAAGACCTTTTAAGGTGTTACTTGAGCTCATGGAGCTAAGTCTGAGCTTAAAGGTAGCTAGATGTAGCTCACCCCAGCTCACCTTAACTAGAAGTAACTGAACTTAGCTCATCCCAGCTCAAGGTCAGCTAGAAGTAGCTCACCTTAGCTCAACTCCAGCTGGAAGCAGTTGGAGGTAGCTCAAGTCAGCTCAATCCAGCTCATAGGAGCTAGGTGCAGTTGGACTTCAGCTCAAGTCAGCTCACTCCAGTTAGAAGTAGCTGTTGTCAGCTGGACTTTAGCTAATGTTAGCTAAATGTAGCTAACTCTAGCTCATTGGAGCTAAATGAGTAGAAGAGCAACTTTTAGCTCATTGTGAGCTAAATTTGAGCTCAATGGAGCTTAATATGGATTGATGGCAAGTTATGTTAGTTTTGTACTAACTCATAGAGTTCCTAGCTAAAATATGTGTGTGACACATTTTGGCCAAAAGTTGTGAATTTTGAACCAAGAGACACATCTCTTATGTAGAGGTGAATCCCTTCACCTAAAGGCTACAACCCTTGGCCAAAGCACATGACCATTGACCAAGGGAGGTAGTGGTTCGGCCATAAGAGCCGAAATGGTGATAGGATAGGTCACCACATTTCGGCTTGTGAGAGAGCCAACCTTGGCCGAATGGTTGTGACTCATTTGAGGCACATTTTCGGCAATGAAGAGGGATCACAACCCCTCTCCTCACCCCCTTTCGCACTCTATAAATATGGGTGAGGGGGCTGGCCATTTCCTCATCCCTTTGGCAGAATTGCCCTCTCTCTTCTCTCCCTCTCAAGACTGAAATAGTTGGCATTCTTTAGAGCTTGTTGGTGGCTTCATAATTAAGGTATTTTCACCTTAATTTCAGCCTTAAGGAAGGCTTGCAAGTCAGCCCTCTTCCTCTGGAGAAAAAGGAAGTTTCACCCTCAAGTTTGGAGCAAGAGCCATTTTTGCCCTTATGCTGTGTTCTTGGTGTAAGGTATGCCTCTCATCTAGTACTATTATATATTTAGTACCATGCTAGGATATACACCTTTGTGGTGGTTATGTAGCATAGATAAGTGACATGATATGTCGAGACATCATGCTATCACTTAGAATAAGTATGTATGCAATATGTTTGCACATGTATGACATGATATCATGTGATATGCTTGTGATGCATATATAATATGTTAGTGTGAAAGCATGTTAATGATGATCATAAAATCAACAAGACAACCACTAGAAGAGGTTAAACATACTTTAAAACAAAACCACAAATTTCATTTCCTCTACTGATTACATAATCTCCACAAATTTACAAACTTGGTAAATTTTTAACAGAACTCACTCGGATCACATTGGCGGAAGAACCCTTCAACATCTGCAACGCAATTCAGCCAAAAGTATTAAAATTAAGGAGGGGAAAGTCAAAAGCAGACAAAAGAATACTGAAACAAAGGCAGACAAACGAGACCCAGAAGATAAGAGGTCGGCGGAGTCGAAAAAAAGGAGAAGATTTAAAACAGAAAAAGGTAAATCAGAAGTGAGGGCCTTAATGATTCCAGCTCTACACCCTCTGAAATCTCAAAAGACCTCCTCTAAAGTTCAAGGGTTGTAGCCAGCACCGCCACCATCTATGACTGTTCAATCAAAAATATCAAACCTGTCTCGACTCTTTTCGCTTTGTGGAAGGAGGAAGAGGCCCGGGTACTGGGAGATCTGAGAGAGAGAGAGAGAGAGAGAGATAAGAGGAAGAAGACGATGACCGAGAATTCGAAGGAGGGAAAGGTATTTGAACTCCTCTATTTTGCGAGCTGAAACTCAAAATTAAGAGAGGGAGATTGGGAATGGGATTTTTCAAGAAGGTGCTGGTGAGAAAGAAAAAGGGTGTGGTAGTCGGTGGGGGCATTACCAACCCGCTACGACAACCTCAAAAACGTAAAAAGCAGCTTTTGAACAAAGCAGTCGGGAAACTTAAGTTTTTCTATGCGTAGTAGCGGGTGGGGGCGTTACTAGACCGCTACCGTCACTTTAAATGTTTTTTCTTTTAATTCGAAATAGCTAAATATCATGGTAGCGGTGTGGTGAGTTACTATACCAGTTACCAAACTCCTCTCAACTACGTAGTGGGATGTAGGGCGGTTTATGGATTTGTTATAAGTTTTTGGATGAATTGTGATTTGATTTTGGGTTTGTATTTCTGGAATCATCGGATGAATGTATGAATGTTGTTGAATTTGTAAACCTAGATTTGGAATTCGTTTCCAGATTTGTGGTTTTTTATTTTATAAAATAAATTGGTAACATGCTGATGTGTTATTAGCCCATTACTAGCTGGTGGCGGCCTGATAACGGGTTTGGAGGACGAGACGTCCTGATTCGTAGCGCTCCAACCCGCTACCAGTTGTAACTGCATGGGAGCTGGTATGGCGCTACCAGGCATCCATCTGATACGTATTGTTGCGTCCTGCTTATATATCTATATGTAATCCAATGTAGTCACATAAAAAGTTCATATGTTTGTCTGATTAATTAATTAACACTTAACTAATAGTGCATGATCAAAAGGTTGAGTAGTTTGTATCATGTAAAAACTGGTTTATATATTCAACTTTTTATAATTCTTCATACTATCATAATTGATCACACATATTATAACACTATTAATATTATAAAACATCATGAACGACAACTACCCAAGCACTTCGCGAATGACCAATGCATCCCCGCTAGCTACTGGCAAACCGAATGAGGCTCACCTTTATAGGGCTTCCAATTGTGCCCAGATCTACGGTTGGGTGGCATTAGGCTCATCAGCCATGTCGCTGGGGTGTGCTCGACTATACTTGAGCTCGATGATCATGCCAGATCTACAACCGAACTTTACATGAGACTTATCGGCCATGTCCAAATCTGCAGCTAGTGGCCTAAAACTTGCCAGCAACGGTGACGAGAGACGACAATGGCAACAATGGTAACACGGACAACAACGATGGCGGCGGTGCGTGAGGCCAGTGATCGAGGCGACAGTGAGGGTGGGGATAGTTGAGTGTATATATATAGGGTCGAGATGAACATAGTGATACTTTTTAGGGCAAATTGATACATGGGAAAATAAACAAATTAAGGGGATGTGAGGTCCAGTCATCTGACGCCATCCTGGATACATGGTGTTTGGTTGTTGAAACTGTTGTCCTTATGGCGTCAACTTCATTATCTTTTATTTCACTGTGTTTTAGATAACTTAGTTTATTTCACTCATTCTATTGTTTACAATGATTTAGAGCAGGTAAGTGGTTTTCTTGGGGACGTGTTCCCTCTCCTTGTTAGTTTGGCGGCTTTAGCCAAGTGACATTGAATAAAAGTCATTCCCTTCAACAAAAAAAGTTTAAACATATGTCATCATTAAATAGCTACATTTTTATAGTGAGTTTGAGGTTTGAGGCTTTTTTTAGTACCGATTTCGTGGTGGAGAGACTAACTCGTCAACTTTTCAGAGTTTAGGGGGTAATAGTGGTGATTTTAGTCCCAAAAATATTAAGAAAAAATCATGTTGAGTGGAGGTGTTTACGTCAGGTCCCGAGAGATTCTTGGATTGAATCAATTCCCCAACACATATACTATGTGAAAGCGTCTAGCAGTGACTATTCCGTATCAGCATCCTTAAAAAATTGCAGGACATTGCAAGCTGTTTCACTATCATTGGAGTACTACATTCGTACTTCTTCCAAACTTAGCCCAAAAAAATAATAGTAATAATAAAAATAAAGTAAAATAAAAACTTACTACTATTATTATAAAATTAAATGCCTGTGCCAGAAGTTAACCAAGGTTCGAATAATGTTGTACTTGATCATTGTAAATATATAAATCAAGATATATTGTACTACTATATTGGTAATTTTGAAAGCATTTTTTTGTGTTCATTTGTGAATAAAAGTTTGTACTATTTTTGAAAAATGGATTTGATGTATGTAAGAAGAGATGTTGAAGGGACAATTTGTTTTTTGAACATTTTGATGTTTTGTTTGAAAAATGGATATGTGTATCTTTAGGTGTTATTATGGGTATTTTGAGTTTCGTGCTTTCACTTCAGATTTTTGTTGTTGTTATAGTATTTTGCCGAACTTTTCTTTCGTTAACAAAATAAACTCGCCGGTCAAAAATAACATGACTGATCTTAGAGCATCTACAACAATGCTAGCTATTATACTTCTAAGTTAAATTCAACTAGTAAAAACAGAAAAAGTATACAAATCTTTGATCCAATAATACTAACTATCACGCTAGCTATAATAGTTTTTGCTAGAAACAGGAGTTTGGGGACTTAAGTATTAACTTGGTGAAAGTTGAGCACTCAAGTCCCGGGAGCTTAAGAGCTTGGGGATGAAAGGTGCAATTAACCCATTTTGGGAATAAATGCACTTAAATCCCCACTCAGTCACGTAACAGATACGTGCGAGTTGACGAGAGTTGAGTTTCAGAAGTGGAATTGCTCTACTCTGCTTCTAGCTCTGGTTCTCCAATGGTGGCTGCTAGCATGACACGGAGGAATCCGAAATTCCTTACTGCTCGGCGCGGATACCGTAGAGGACAGATATTTTCTAATTTCAGTTGCACGGATCATCACCGCGTGAAGTAGATTCTGGAACACCTGGTTTAATTGTTTCAACAGTTGATCATGTTCTGGGGTTCCGTTTATTCCGCTGCGTTCTGATTGAGATCCGGAAACCCCAACACTAGCATGGTACTAAGTATGTAATAGTACTAGATAAGAAGCATACCTTACAGCAAGGAAACATCTTAAGGGCCAAAATGGCTCTTGCTCCAAACTTGAGGGCGAAACCTTTCTTTTCTCCAAAGAAAGAGGGCTGACTTGGATATTCTCCAAGAGGCCGAAATTAAGATGATATTACCTTAATTATTGAGCCACCTACAAGCTCTAAGGAAAGCCTCCTAAATTCGGCTAGAGAGGGAGAGAAGAGAGAGGACAATGCTGCCAAAGGGATGAGGAAATGACCAGCCCCCTCACTTCTGTTTATAGAGTACGAAAGGGGGTGAGGAGAGGGGTTGTGACCCCTCTTCATTGCCAAAAGTGTGCCTCTAAAGAGTGCACAACCTTTCGGCCATGAAGGCCCTCTCACATGGCCGAAATTTTGTGACCCTCCTTGCACCATTTCGGCTCCTATAACTGAACCACCACCTTCCTTGGTCAATGGTCATGTGCCTTGCACCTCTACACAAGAAATGTGTCCTTTGGCTCAAAAGTCACAACTTTTGGCCAATGTATCACACACATATTTCAACTATGAACTCTATGAGCTAGTACAAAACTAACTCAACTTACCATTCATCCATATTGAGGTCCATTGATCTCAAATTCAGCTCACAATGAGCTAAAAGTTGCTCCTCTACTCATTTAGATCTAATGAGTTGGAGTTAGCTACATTTAGCTAACATGAGCTAAAGTCCAGCTGACTACAGCTACTTCTAGCTGGAGTGAGCTGACTTGAGCTGAGTCTAGCTAGAAGTAGCTGGAGTGAGCTACACTTGAGCTGACTTGAGCTGCACTCAGCTCCCATGAGCTGGAGTGAGCTGAGTCTAGCTACTTCTAGTTAGAGTGAGCTCAAGTTGAGCTAGGTCCAGCTACGTTTAGCTGGAGTGAGCTGAAGTCTAATTGCACCCAGCTCCCATGAGTTGGAGTGAGCTGAGTTGAGCTACCTCCAGCTGCTCCCAGCTGGAGTTGAGCTAAGGTAAGCTACTTCTAGTTGACCTTGAGTTGGGGTGAGCTAAGTTCAGCTTCTTCTAGCTGAGGTGAGCTGGGGTGAGCTACATTTAGCTATCTTTAAGCTCTGACTTAGCTTCATGATCTCAAGTGACACCTTAAAAGGTCTTGGTGCGTTAGGAATTCCAACAACATCTCAACCCTAAGCAAGAAGAGTTGTGATGGAAGAGTTCCACAGAAGTAACCATAGTATAAATACACTCAATAGTTGAGTGTAACTGATGGATTTCATCCAAAAGGTTAGGTGTAACTCCTAGCATTGTTAATCCAGTCATGATAAAGTATTATGACACAGTTAACATGATACAAATAAAATACATATAAAAGGAAAAACATCTTGAGAAGATTTAATTTAATGTAGCAAACTAAGGTAGATTTGTTACAAGCATCTAATTGTTACATGGTATTCAATAAATATTATTATAAAGGCGTTACTTTCTTTATCAAAATTGAGTTCAATTTTGGTAAAGCCCATAGATCAATAGGGCATATGAAGTATGATCGTTCATAAGATGACGATCATGAAATATACTCCTTGTGAGTCCCGATCTTAAATGTTCCTAGTCGTAGAGTTACTGTGAATGAGCAGTAGTAACTCGGATAGACTAGTACATATGTTGCATGCTTTGAAAAAAAGAATGTCATGTTTCATAGACATTGGTGTAGAGACACTAGTGCATATATCTAGGTGCTCATTACATGAATGAGTTCACTGAACTGACCATTCTGAAAATTCTTATATGGAAGTATTTAATCACTGAAAAGAATTTTCATGTTACAATTGTGCTTAATAATCCTTTGACTTGAGACATCATAGTAGATTTGTATATGACATATTATATTTTGATCTTGTCTTGATTCCAAGGAATCACAAAAGAGATAAGTATTGGATATAGTATTTGTCATATATGAAATCTTGTGAATGTCAATAAAGGATCCATCACTTGTCACTAGGACAAGAGAATGTCCTATGTTTTCCTTTAAATTATGACTTGGAAAATCCTTGGCCAAGATGGGATAATTAGAAAAGAGTTTTCTAGTTCATCATGTAAGTTATGATTTTTGGAATGGACACATAGTTATTGAGCGGTTATGGATTTCGGTTATCCATACCCTAAGTTCAATCAGAAGATTGTTTGATGGAAGGATCATATTACATGGTAATTGTAATTATAAAGTTTCGTTGGTAGTTCACCTAATCTAGGTCTTCATGGCATGTTGCTAGACGTCAACCATGATTTGTAGGATTTCTTGGAATGTAACAATTTCAAGAATTATTAACTAAGTGTTAGTTAATGGATAGTTGAAGAGTTTAATTATTAATGGTTAAAGTACCTGATAAGACCACAAGAGTTGTGGCCCTACTACTGGCATTTGGTGAACCTAAGGGGTCACATACATAAGGTCGATAATATCCACATCCACGAGAGAGTCTGATTGGCTTTTGGGCAAGTGGAAGATTGTTAGTATTATATGCCCAAAAATCAATAAGTCTATAGACTAATGTGCAAATTCTAATGAGAATAGGATTGGTTATGCCATTAGGAATTCTAATTGGATTAGAATAACCTATAGGCTATAAATATATAATGTGTGGAATAGTTCCACAACCACATTCTCTATAGAAAACTCTAGCTCTCTAAAACGTCCGGTTCCATTCCGCTAGCACGGAATTATCGGAGTGGTGCATCGATCGTATGAATCAACTTTAGAGGAGTTGCACTTGGAGCTCTTGCGAATCAGGTTCTGATTAACTGTTTCATGTTTCCGCTGCGTGCATGGAATGCAATTTATCATTATATTTATCATTATATTTTCTTGCAATTTTATTTTGAAAACTTTGAGATGAAAAGTTCGGGAAAAGTGAGGTTTTCACTGTAAACGAAGAGCACTATGTGAAAGATTGAAGTCACTATACAAACACAAAGATGGAAATTTTTGTCCTCAAGGAATTTCATTTAGGCTTAGTGAAACAACAGTTTTTTTTGGGTCAATATTTTCAATTCTCTATACGCAAAACAACCTTAAATCTATCAATTCACCATCAATTCTCTATAAAATAATATTTTTCTCAAATTTTCCTAATCATATACTCCATCCGTCCCCAATTAATTCTACATATTTTCTTTTTGGCCGTCCCTAAAAAACTATACACTTTTCCTAAATGAAAATATCTCTCCTCTAAAATTACCAAACTATTTCTACTTTATCTTAACTTTTTCTATCTCGTTTTTTGTGCAACCTCTACTCGAGAGTAATTATGTCAAATAACATAAAATCTTACATTCACCTTAATCTCCGCGCTCACATAGAGTGTAGAAATAATTTGGAACGGGGGGTTGTTGGAAAAATCATGAAAAATGGTGGAAATTATATATGGTCCAATAGTAGGGGCATAGTTTGAAAAACCGAACCGTACATTGACTATTAAGTTAGTGGTTTAAGGTTCAACCGGTTAAACCGATTGAGCCAGTGGTTCAGCCGTTATTTTATTTTTATAAAATATTAATAAATACTTATCTTTTAAAGTTATCATAAAGTAATTCATATGCAACATAATAATAAATATTCTCAAGAAACAATGAGGGATTTTACAAAATAATATAAGTATAAAAAATGAGAGATTGAAAGTAATAAGTATAAAAAATATAATGACTTCTTTGTACAAAAAATACAACTTAGTAGCTGATTTGGAATTAAGTAAACAAAACCCAAAAAATGGGCTCTCACTTACTCATCTTAATAGCCGCGCACTTTGAGTAGAAAATTTCTCTATGTTTCTTTTCATGTCTCTGTTCTTCGTTTCTTTCCTTTTTTATGGATCTCTTTCTTCATTTATTTCTCTAATCTCTCTTCTACACTAATGAATGATCATTTTGTCCTTCAATATTTAAGAACCAGTTTTTAAACGGTTTTATAGGTCCGGTTTTGATCGGTTTTTAGTGGTTTTTACCGGTTTTGACCACACCACTGGTTAACCGAAATCGGAGCCGGATTAGTGACTGGTTCGCGGTTCAATTGGTTCAGTCGGTCCGGTCCGGTTTTTACAATCATGAGTAGGAGTGTTATGACCATGGTTTATGGCCATAAGTAAGGAGATTTTATGCTATTTAGTAAGGTGATTTATGACTAGGTTTATGGAATATTATGGTGCCTCATATTGGTCTGGCTCTCCCAACCACTATAAAATGGCACATCCTCCATGCTATTCGAGCATCCATCATCACATTATTCTCTCTTCTCTTTCCTTCAGAAAAAATCTATCTTCTAGCATATGTTTTAGTATTTTTCAAGTGTTCTTCCGTTCAAGTTCGCAGGTGAGGGAAGTTTGGTGCAACTTCACTTCACGTCTTCTGTTGTATCCTGGGAGACAGACGCCCATCGAATCTTGAGCACTCGTACCGGATGGGGCGAATATGTTTTAAGGAGACTGTGTGAAACACAAGTCTCGAAACTCCGTCGAAATTCGGTTTTGGATTTCCAATTTTTCTTTTCATTCTATAATATTAGAATTAATGTTATTATTCATTCTATGATTTCATTAAAGAATTATAGAGTTGGGATTAATTCCAGCCTAATTCTTTGAATTACTATATAGTTTATTAATTCTTGGAATCGAAATTTAGCAATAAAAAGTACATTGAAATTTTGTTCAATCATGTACTTGTAATGTTTATATTTATCAATTGTCATAATATCCCCTTATTGATTTATTTGATATTTTGAAAAACAGGAAGTACATCTCATCCATCAATCAAAAACATATCCTCAAATTTACAAAAAAAAAAATTCTCATTCCAAATTAACTGAGCCTTAAGTTCAAACTTCCGCTAAATTACAAACGCGAACGATCGGCACTGACACACGACAAAAAAATGAGTTTTTTATATTATAAAAAACCATACCTCATTTCAACACACGTATTTCCCAAAAGAAATTTCCAACTTTCTCAATTACGATACATAAAACAACCTTAAATCCATCAATTCTCTATCAGATAACATTTTCCTCAAATTTCTCTACTCGCATATCTTATGAGTAAACTCCGTTCACGGTCCCTTAAGTTACATAGTTGTCCTATTTGAATCCTTTTTTTAAGATTTTGTGTCACTTTGGTCCTTTAAGTTGCATCATTGTCCTATTGAAGTCCATCCGTTAAGTTTTCCGTCAAACCACCGTGAAAATGAGGGTATTTATGTAAATATTCATATCTAATATTCAATTTAACCCTAACATTTCTAATAATATACAAATTAACCCTACTAGTTTTATTATTTATAAACCTACCCTAATCCTCTACCCTTCGTCCCTCCCTCTTCCCAACTATGATTGCAGCCTTTGGACGAACACCGCTAGCTTCCCCAGACTTTCCCACACCTCCGCTTCCTTCCCCCAACCCAACAGCCGGCGCATCCATCGTTGAACCCCTTCTTCCTCGTGTCCTTTCACTGCGTAGATCTAGAGATGGGCGAATTGATCTTGTCGGCGTTGTCGAAGACATGGAAGAGGATGAAGAATCTAGTGTGTCGCGGAGATAGAAAAATTGACAGAGATCAATGCGAGTTGGATCGATGAAAATTGACATGATGTGGAACAGCGAGGCTGGAGAAGCGTCACACAAGGGTCGATTGTTCATTTAGGCTCTAGATCTGCGAATCGTTTGGTGATGGTCTGGCGGCGACTTTGCCAGTGACAGCGGGGCAGAATGGTTAGGTTTGTCGCTGGGCGGAATGGGGTGGGATCGTTGAGGAAGATGGTGATTGTGGGGCAAGATCATAGCAGAGAACATAGACAGGCGATGAGGTATGATTTAAAACTTCTTCAAGCTTCTGTAACAATACCCATTCGATATAGTCTGCCTTCTGTGGCCTCCCTTCTGTTCGGAGAAGACCCAAGAAAAAGGTTGAAGATTATCAGGTGAGCATATATAGCATTTCTCCAGCAAGTCCCATGGTTTCTTTAACTGGTGTTGCATGCATGTAAACATACTATCGTTTATTTGGTGTTTGAAACCATGAGCTAAGACCGGATGTGAAACGATTAAGAGCACAATTTAGTTCTCTTGGAGCATATGATAGAGGGAGAAGATCTAGTATGTTTTGGAGTAGAGTTCTTTTGACAACAAGCAAAAAATGCAGATTTTTTTTGCAAGAGTGGTGGTGGGTTTGCAAATCCGAAACCTAGTTGGGATTAATTTGTATGTTATAAAAAAATGTTATGATTAGATTGAATACTATTAGATATGAAAATTTACATAAATACCCTCATTTTAACTATGGTTTGACAAAAAATTAATGGATGGACTTTAATAGGACAAGATGCAACTGAAAGGACCAAAGTAATACAAAATATTAAAACGGGACCCAAATAGGA
The DNA here is from genome assembly GCA_024586325.1 of Stellera chamaejasme. Lineage (NCBI taxonomy): Eukaryota > Viridiplantae > Streptophyta > Magnoliopsida > Malvales > Thymelaeaceae > Stellera > Stellera chamaejasme. Next base: position 55,215,176 of record CM044981.1, on the reverse strand, counting down.
CAATCATGTAATTTAAGGGATTATGGACGGAGTTTACTCGAAAACATATCTTATCCATGTTTTAATCGCATCTTCAAATTTCCCAAAATTTTCCACAAAATGGTTTTATTCCTCTTTGACCTCTCTCATCGTGTCAAAATAATAATAATAAAGTTACAAACAACAAGGCATAGGGGGTTCCATAAAAAAAAAAAGCATAGGGGGTTGGCCTACTACTAGTTGATCATGAAACGGGAAGACTCGCTTGGGCTTAACCTTGGCCCATATCAGCTTACTCCATATTTTTACTTTGTTTGGGCCCATATTCTGCAGACCAACCAAGTTTATAATAAAATCCCCCATATTCGATTCTTATCCTTATGAATTACTTCTCCGTCTCTAACTTTTTTTGAAATTTTTTATATATAAATATCTATATTATTTTTATTAAAAAACTTTCTAAAAAATATATTCATGTAAACAAATTACTATTTGTATAAAAAAATCAATTTATATATCAAAATATTTTTTTAAAAATAAAATTATAAATTAAATACTAAAATAAAGTTCAACTACTCGGATTAGAATATTATTCATAACCCAGAACATTCTGGGAGAACCTAACAGCTAACACAGCCTTTATAATTCTTGCGCCTTCTCTCGTAGGCACGAAGCTTCTCGACTTTTCCAAACACTCCTTTAACTTCCTATATAATTATCACCCCCACCCAAAACATTCAAATCAAGCAAATCAATACAATTCCGTGCAGACAAAGAGAATATGAACATAGTGGTTCCACGAAGCATCATCGATCCATCGGCCGAGAATGAAGATAAATCTTTCCGGCTGGTCTCTCCAACGATAGACTCCGACGGAAGGCTACCGAGGAAATACACTCAAGAAGGCCAAGGAGCTAATAAGAACATCTCACCACCTCTCGAGTGGTACAATGTCCCGGATGGTACCAAGTCCTTGGCCCTAGTGGTGGTGGATATAGATGCACCGGACCCATCTGGACCCATCGTGCCATGGGTCCACTGGGTCATCACTAATATCCCGGCAACTCTTAAAGGGTTGCCGGAGGGGTTTTCCGGTAAGGAAGAGGAGGTTGGCGGGGAGTATAGCGGAATTAAGGAAGGATACAACGACTATAAGGATCGTGGATGGCGAGGACCTAAGTTGCCTAACCATGGGCATAGGTTCGAGTTTAGGCTCTACGCTTTGGATGAGGATGTTCATGTTGGCACAAAGGTTTGCGTCTTGCTACTTCATTTACGTTATTTCTCTCTTTTCTTTTTTAGTTTCTAATCAATTATTAATTTAGCTTCAATAAAATTATATGTACTTATCTATATTGTTAATCTTTTGTCATTAACATTCGTTTATTGTGTTTAGGTGACCAAAGAGAGGTTAATGGAGGCTATTGAAGGGCATGTGCTGGGAGAAGCAGTCCTCAGAGCTGTGTTTTGAAAAAGAGTGAAATGACATTAATAATCGTCAAGAATTAACTATTTTCACCATATGTGTTGTATTTCGTCCTTAATTAAACTATAAAATATTACATTAATTTAAACAAATTAATCATCCTTAATTGCCTCTAGTAGACGCACGTAATTAAAGTGCCTTACGTACTCTCAATCTTCTTTCTACATTACGAAATTCATTAATTCATAAACTAAATATATGAAGAGATATTAGCCAACTAAAATACTCCATATTGAGCTATATATGACATATTGTACAAATTCGACCATTTAAAAAAATAAAATAAAACCCTCTACAAAATTAAAAATCTTTCGGCGACGAGATAGGAAAACGACCGGTTATGCTATGCGACAGTTTATATACAAAATATAAAGAGAATTATTTATTTTTATGGGACTGATCATAGGATAGAATATCGTCCATATCCGGTTAATTTATAAGAAACTGTGCAAAATGCTCTATTACCTACATATGATAGTGTACTTCATCCAAATTGATTTTTTATTGTTATTTTGAATTAACTTTACCTAAATTTCTCAACTAGAACAAAGATTTAAAAAATATATATTTAATTATAAAGTTAATACATAAAAATTTTAATTGTATATACAAATGTTTAATTCATTATTTAAAATAATATAGAAATAAAATTATAGATTTACAAAAAAAATAAGTGTTGCATTACTTTTAGTATAAATAAAGTACGTAGTATATTTGTACTGAACGTTTTATTTATAAGCAAAAGCTCAAATTGCATAACTTAATTATGTAAGTTAATTGCATCCATAGATTTATGTTTAAGCCTGTTTTATATGCGAAAAAATAACTTCCCATAGAAGAAAAAAATGAGTTGAATATAATTAATTAATTACTACCTAATACAGATAAGTGCGTATATAATAATTATTAGTATAAATGTAGAGTGTAAACAAAATTATCTGTTATTTTATTCTAAATGATACTATAATTAAACTTATGAGTAATGCCAAATATATAGAGTCCAATTATAAACATAAGGGACCCTAGCTTTAAAATAATTACAGTCACCTTATCTCCTAAGGAAAAAGAAAATATTGGAAATGGAGGGCTCATGTAAGCTTATAATAAATCCAAATTTTTTGTCTCGTGTATCTTTGGGAATCTCTCAATGAAAAAAGCTCATGACAAATGGAGTAATACAGTATATTTATAAATTAAGGGAAAGGGGTTGTCAAGAATAAATCTGGGGTAATCAATGGCTACCGCCGGCGGCCCAGAGCAGAGCGGCCAGAGGTACGAGTTGGGACTCTCCGGTGACCCTCACTTCGCTCTTCACGGCGAGATTTTGATGTTTGTTGTCGTCTTGCTCTTCGCCCTCTTCATTCTCTCTCTCTTCGTCTTTCTCTACCTTAAACAACGACGCCGTCGACGGCGTACATCCCTGCAGCTGCTAGAAGAGCTGCCGCAGCAGGACGGCGGCCCTCACGGTTGTAAGGGCTTCAACACAATATCGCCGGCGAGCTACCCAGCTTTGAAGCGCTAGTAACACGGTTTGAGGAAGGAGATGATGATGACGACACGTGGTCTGATCATGAACGTGAAACCTAACAGTTTACAATGCAAGTAGAGTATTAGCTGTTGTTCTGTTCCGTTAGGGGATAATTGTAAATTTCTGAAAATGAGGGGGAAAATGTAGTTTTGGAAAACCATAGGGTTTTACTTGTAAATTTCCTTTTAAGAATGTAAATTTCCTTTTAAGAATTTAAGCCCACTTTTGGTTTTAAGAAAGCCTCTCCGTTATCATAGACTTTTTTTTGTTGAATAAAAAACACTTATTTTATTAATGAAAACTAATTACAAAATAAGTCGAGTACGTCCAAATTAAGTTCCAAAAGGAGGTAGGCCTATACCGGTCATTTAACGGGGAACTCAACACAGGCCGGCCTTGAGATTTTTGGGGCCCTAAGTGAAAATAAAAATTGGGCCATTGTCAAAATACTTACTTCGACCTTAAAATTTTGGTGTGTTTTTTTTAATGTTGTGGAATATTCAAATTATTACTTGAAAGAATTCAGTAGAATTTTTGGAAAAAAATAGTTTTTTTAAAAGCAACAAAAGATTTAAAAATATAGTTTTTTTATCATAATAAAATTACGCCTAAGCCCAAAGAGACAATTGAGCTTTAAAAATATTTTGCTTTACATATTAAAATGTCAAAGAAGTAAAATCATAGATTAAATACTAAAAATGAAATGCACCATTTTTTTTGACGAATGTAGTAATATTTACATAATTTTTTACTTTAAAATATCTATGTCACAACATAGTAATAAAACTTTCGATAATGATAAAATGCTACTCCCTCCGTCCCGACAAATATCCATCATATTCCTTTATGGGCCGTCCCAGCAAAACTCCATCGTTTCCTAAAAAGGAAAGTTTTTCACATCAACTTTACCTTACTACCATTCATTTCCCTCTCCACTCCAAAAAATTATTTTTGTCTTATATACCTACTTTACCTTATTATCCTCTAGTCAACCACTTTTCTTAATCTCCGTGAAAAGCCAAATTTTCTATATTTGGTGGGACGGAGGGAGTATAATGTTTAAAATAAAAATTACAAATATTAGTATCTACGCACGAGCTGGATTCGAACCGGGAACCCACTCTCAACCTTGAGCGTGATTTTGATATTTTTATTTCAAACATTATAATATTTTATTATTATTGAAAGTTGTATTACTATGTTGTGACATACATATCTTTAAATCAAAAGATTATATAAATATTACTACTTTCATTCCACAAAAAATTATGTAAATATGTTCTATTATTGGGTTTTTTCTATGTGTATAGTATATATGTATATATAATTTTGTTGGGGGGCCCTTAGGATTGGGGATGACTTACCCACTTTGGGTCAGGGTCGGCCCTGACTCAACACATAAGAGGTGCTATGATAGAAAGCCAAAACCACTAAGGTTAGACTCACATGTACTGTGGCCTCAAAAGGCAATGCATACTCATGATGACGGTCATGACCACTATGGCGGTAAAAAGATCCTGAATCCTGCTCTCAGTATCCCTAAACGGTACTATCGCACCATAGTGAACAAAGAAAAGAACTAACCATAGTAAGAATGGAAACCACTGCAACATCCTTAAGTGATCACAGACAGAATAAAGTCTTAAAAAACTAACAACCAAAAGGAAAAATAAAATACTAAATTAAGACCCTCGCAGTGAATAAAGATAACTGACAATTACTCGTCAATGCACTACAAAAAATGTTGCATTTGCTAACAGACGTTTTAATCGACACACGTTAAAGTGTCAAGATAATCAGGTCTATATTGACGCTTCGGTCTATCAGGAAAACTTGTATACCTATCTTCACACTTTATATTGTGTGTTAACATTTGTATCAGTTTTTCTTAACATAAGATAAACATTTGTGTGTAAGAAAATACACTATTCAATATTTCATTTTACATGTGTCAACCAATGTTTTGTGCAAAAAATCTAATCAGTCAAGATAGGCTCTCTACGGTTTTAATAACGGCTCTTCTATTTACCCACTAGTGGGTAAAACCACTAGCTGATTCTAATACTATTTAACTAATTTAACTAACTAACTAACAATTTTAAAGACTAAAATACCCTTCTAGCTGAGTATTTACACACATAACACAACTAGTGGTTTTTCCAACTAGTTGGTAAATAACATCATTCTTTTAATAAGAGTGATAAGAAGGGCGCACGGGACATCACCAATAACAAGAAAACTTAGAAGGGCTGGAAATTTTTTCCCCAATTCCGTTCTTCCAAAACCCTAGCCCCTCCTCCCTGCTCGACCCATCTTCACCATTCAGCTGAATCATCCTATCGACCCATGCCTCGATCGCCTTCTCCAACGAAGTAGGCTCAACTTCGTGTAAGTGATTTACTTTGGAGACGAGTTTGAGTTCTCGGTGGAGATTGCAGGATTTAGCCACGGCTAGTCCCCAGCTTGTTCGTGCTTCGTATTAGGTGAGTAAAATATGATGATCTTGTTTCTGCAGGCGTTTAATTTGGTTTGGTTGACTTAGATTTTGTATATTTTGGTCTCTCCTCCATTCTAATCGACCTGTCATTGGTTGACGAATTGTTCTATTTGTCTTTGCTTTTTGTGTCACAATTCTGGTATGATATCTATTCATTTTTGTGTTGTTCTTTGTTTTTGCCTTGTTCTTAAGTGTTTGGCTTCGGGTGCTTTTAAAACTAGGTTAACACTCGACTATGTCACGAGTTCATTTTTTTGCAATATTAATCAGTCCCGTTTGGATACAATAAAGTGAATTAATTCAGTACATATTGCGTACTGATTGTCCATAAAACACCCATATAACAGAAATCCACACTTTCTAACAATTTATTACATCCAAATAACCTGTCTCAAGAGCCCGGTTATCTACCATGTAAGTGGTATTCCACCTACTTGCCCAAAGCCCACAGCTATAACTGCAATCCAGCCCGTAAAGATAATAATTTCTAATTGAAAAATTGCCCTTCCTCACTACTCCACTTCCTTACATCCTACTCCCTCACGCATGCAATCCTGCTCAAATAGAATAGCCACAGCCGAAACTGCCGTCACCGCCGGAACCGCCATCGGAACCACCACCATCATCACCCAAATCACCAACGCCGTCTGAACCGCCGCCGCAATCGCCACAACCGCCACCTCCACCACTAGAACCACCTCCTCCTTTGTTGGAACCTCCGCCGCTGCCGCCGGAACCTCTTCCGCCATCTCCGGAACCACCATCACTGGTGTCACAACCTCCGCCACTGTCTCCGTCGTCGCTACTGCAATTTATGGAAAAACAATTAATTGCAGAACTGTCTAATAGTGGCTATTAGAAAGTGTTATAATGTATAAACTGATATGCAGTATTGTCTATTACAAGAAATTTTACTGTTTAATTAGTTATTTTACAAATTTTTATACTTTCTATTACAAAATGATATAATGTCTGAATAAATATTGAAAACCGTTTCTTTACTTGTTCTGCACAATTTAAGTGAACGAATATGTCTATTACTTTACAAACAATTAATTGCATAGAAAATCTTAAAAACTTATTTTGTGGTGTATAAAAGCATTTATAACATAATATAAAAAATATTCATTAATTTATAATTAATTACATAATTAGATAATTTCAGTTATTACTTTATAATTTCACTGATTATTAGATAGTTTCAGTGATTATTAGATAATTTCAGTGATTATTAGATAATTATTAGATAATTTCAGTTATTACTTTATAATTTCAGTGATTATTAGATAATTTCAGTTACTACTTTATAATTTCAGTGATTATTAGATAGTTTCAGTGATTATTAGATAATTTCAGTGATTATTAGATAATTTCAGTGATTATTAGATAATTATTAGATAATTTTAGTTATTACTTTATAATTTCAGTGATTATTAGATAGTTTCAGTGATTATTAGATAATTTCAGTGATTATTAGATAATTTCAATGATTATTAGATAATTATTAGATAATTTCAGTTATTACTTTATAATTTCAGTAATAACTGAAATTATCTAATAATCACTGAAATTATCCAAAAATCATTGAAATTATCTAATAATCACATAAATGTTCTAATAATCACTGAAATTATAAAGTAATAACTGAAATTATCTAATAATTATGTAATAATCACTGAAATTATATAATAATCACTAAAATTATCTAATAATCACTGAAATTATCTAATAATCACTGAAATTATAAAGTAATAACTGAAATTATCTAATAATTATCTAATAATCACTTAAATTATCTAATAATCACAGAAATTATCTTATAATCACTGAAATTATAAAGTGATAACTGAAATTGTCTAATAATTATCTAATAATCACTGAAATTATCTAATAATCGCTTAATTCATTACCTTCAATAAGAGGCTCCGTAGGGTGTACGGCGGCGGCGCGGTTGTGGGCGCGGTGGTGAGCCTCCGGAAATGAAAACCGAAGAACAAGTCATTTCTCTTGAAATGGAAACCGAAAATGAAAAAAAAACAGGAGGGAAGAAGCTTACTTGAGCCGGCGTTGATTTCGGCGTCGAAATGGAGGGAGGAAGCGCCGGCGTGACGGATGCGGCAACGGTGCAAGGCTGAGAGGCTGGAGGTTGAGAGAGGGAGGCAGAGGGAGGCTTTCGGGTTCGCGTTCTGAAGAGAGCACGCGTTTTTACTTTTAAGTAGCTGGTAACGCCCTAGGGCGTTACTAGGACATTACTTTATTCAACTTTAATTTGAACCAGATTAATGCCCGGGAATCGAAAAGGTGGCTGGTAACGCCATAAGGCGTTACGAGGGCGCTACTAGCTCTGACAGGCTCTGACCGGTAGCACCCTCAGTAATGTCTTGGGCGCTACAACGATTTTTGGCCCCACAGTAACGCCTGGGGCGTTACCTTGTGCATTACGACATCAGCTGCAACTACGTAGTGAACTTTGGCTTGTATTATTTCTTTTGATCTAATACTAAGCCGTTTTCCATCAAAAAAATAGTACTTCCTCCGTCCCTGAAAAATTGAACACATTTCCTTTTTGGGCTGTCCCAGAAAAATTGATCACTTTCCTTAAAAGGAAACTTCTCACTCTCAACTAAGGGGAAATTAAGTAAACATATACAAACATCTTACATTCACCTTAATCTTTGTGCCCAAACAAATCCTTCAATCTTTTGGGGACGGAGGGAGTAGTAAATTGCTATTTGATGGAAAACAACTCTGATTTCGTTTATTTGAATTTTTTAATGAAAATTAGTTCAAACAGTATTAGTTTTTAATTACCATATTTTTTGGGAAAAAACTTTAAATAACATTATCTTCCTTTAAAAAAATAACATTTTGTAATCCATCAATTTCATCCAGCAGCTTTTGAATCTCATTCAGCATCGAGCTCAGCCCAGTGCGCAACTCATGGTTTTGCTCCTTCAAATTCTCGCACTGGACCAGCATGTTCCAGCTGAAGGTTGCACAGTTACATGGGGCTAGGGATGTCAAAACCTGACCCGATCTGATTAACCCGCCCGAACCCGACCTGACCTGACCTAAGCTGACTGAAAAAGTCAACGACCCTAAACCCGACCTGACCTGAACCTGAACCCGACCTGACCTGTAAACAGCTCGGCCCGAATGAACCCGTAACTTGAATGACCCGAACCCGAACCTGACCTGAAATCAGCTCAACCCGAAATGACCCAAAACCCGAATGACCCGAACCCGATGAACCCGTGACCCGAACACGACCTGACCCGAATCTCAGACCTGATTAACCCGAATCTGAACCCGACCTGACCCGAATCCCGAACCCGATTAACCCGAATCCGAACTATAAGGAACTCTAAATAAACTTTCATCATAACAAAGCATAATAATCTAATGCATTATAGAGTTACTATCATTATAACAAAATAAACTACTATCATTCATTGTCTAAACTCCGAAGCAAGAAAATAGTAGTAAATAACGTCAATTGTGCACTAATGACCAACAACAATTGTAACAATGTATTGATGTCGATCTAACAAGGTATTGATGTCGATCTAACAAGGTATTGATATTGATCTAACAAATTATTTGAGAAATATTTAATTTTCAATTTTGTTGGAGTAATGTCTAATTTATCTTCAATTATTTTAGAACAACTCCGCGAAATAGATTTATTTTAAACTCCAAGGAAAAGGGGAGAGGAAATTGTGTGAATAATTTTCTTAGTATATCATTGTTGTATATATATTATATATATATATATATATATGTGAATATAAAATACGTAGTATTATTTATAAAGAATATAGATATAAAGAATAAAAGTTTAGTTTGAAAATTCAGCTGCACGAACTTAGATCGATGAAACTCGAACTTGAACCCGTAGAAACCCGAACTTGGACTGGAAGAAACCTGAACTCGGACTCGAAGAAACCGAAATTTGACCCGAAGAAACCCGACTTGGACCCGGCCTGAACCCGGGACTGAAACAACCCGAAACCCGAATGACCTGAACCCGAACCCGACTTGACCCAAAGTAAACTCAACCCGATGGTGACCTGAACCCGAATAACCCGAACCTGAACCCGAACCCAACCTGACCTGAAAGCAGCTCAACCCGAAATGACCCGAAACATGAATGACCCGAATCCGAACCCGACCTGACCCGAAAACAGTCCAACCCGAAACATACATGGGGCCACCATGTCATCCTCGACATTCTGCCTTGCTGAATATTCTGAGATATATATAGACTGAATTTATATTGAGATACTGGTGTAAGAACGCATTAATTAATGTGGATTGTATGTATAATATTTAATGACTTTGAATGTGATTTTATTTTGAGTGATTAATGGACTTATTTTACCGGTGTTAGTGTTTGACTACAATGTGGTACCCGTTAATTCAAGGCATTCATAAGGAAAAACGTTTTAGAAGTTATTGCTACATTAATTGGCACAGACAAAAAAATTGATGTACGGCGTGGCGCCTAGGTGGAGCACATGTGGATGAACGAAAATGCAGCATTTAATTTTTTTTTCTTGACTACTTTTGGAAAGCTTTCTTATTAGTATTATAGACTAGTTTTAATACTCGACTTCGTCACGGATTCAATGAAGTAATAATTGTCAAAAATGTTAACATACTCATCTCATCCCAAGAAAATTGATACATTTACTACTCCAACATTTAATTTATGAATTTGTTTCTTCATCATTTTAACATATAAATTCAAATAATTTATATGCAAATGTCTAGTTTTTAATAAAATTTTTTTGAACTTTTTGTAACAGATTCTTCTTTTTGAAAATTTGAATCAAACACAAGCACAAAATTCAAATGGTAAATTGCTCAGGACGGGGGGGAGTATCAAATAATAATATATTCAGTGTAAAGTATTTTTCTGTTGCGGAATATTCAGGAATATCTCATCGGTTAAACAAACTTAGTGATAAATTCTAACCCAAATTAAAGAAAATGTTGTTCTCTGAACGTTAACCTCGAACAAAAGATATGGAGTACTACAAGATTGCTTAAGGAAATGAACTAATAAGTAGCCGCATAAAGAATAAGGGTAAATTGCACCAGATATACCTAAACTATACCCATCGTTGCAAATCTATACCTGAACAAAAGTTTGTTGCAAAAGTGGCTCTAAAGTATGAGTTCGTTGCAAATCTATACCCGCGACTTAACATCCGTTAAAATTTAACGGAATTTTCGGGAAAATTACTCAAATTGACCCTTATGGTTTCTAAAATGTGTTGAACACCCCTCTTAACTTTATAGTTTCATTTTTGACTTATTATCCTTTATCACTTGTGTATTTTTTCAAATAATCATACCAAATTATTCATATTAATTTTAAATTGAGTCTAAAATATTTAAAAAGTTATCACATATGAAAAAAAATGTTTTAAAATAATCTCAATATTAGTCTTTGTATACTAAATTTACCTTTTTATTATGAAAAAATAGTAATTATCAAAATAAAATGCACGAATGAACAATAAATTTAAAAACCTCCAACATTTATATTAAAATATTTAAATAATGTAAAAATTCTTCAAAAAAGGATATTAAAACTTTGAACCAATACAAATTTTTAAATAAAATTAAATATATTTTAGATTTTAACAGCTCACAAATTAAATTGAAAAATTTCAAATCGGCACATTTTTCTGTTTTATTTTTCATAATTTGAAAATACTAATGTCGATTCTTTTTCATTTTATTTCCATATTTGTAATTTTTTTTGAAATTTTTCATATTTAATTATAACTTTTGTGTAATTCTAAGTAAGTAACATGTGGATCGATGAATTGGAAGGAACATATGTTTGGTAATTGTGTTTGTTATCTAGACTGAAACTATAATTAAAATTTCGAATTGGAAGGAATATATATAAAATACACGCGATAAAGAATAACGACTCAAAACTAAAATTATAAAGTTAGAGGAGTGTTCAACATATTTTAGAAACCATAAGAGTCAATTTGAGCTTCCATCTTGAGTTTTCCTTGGTTAGCAAATTGTGAAGGCTGATGATTCTTTCACTACCAAACAAGTGACCTTACAGATAAACTTGTGATCCAATGGACTTCTAAAGTGTTACATTAAAACAAAATCTATCTTTCAAAATACAAGATCTAGAATGTAATATGCAAAACAATAACAAATGGTGTTTTTTAAACAATAGATTCTACTTGTTTTTAGGAACCTTGTTGGATTATTTCCTTTAAAAGAAAAAGATTTTGATGATTATAAAAGTTTTGAGTGTTTTATGTAAAGTTTAGAAAAGCTTGGTGGGAAGTTAGTAGTTATGCACTTTGTTCATTTAATGAATTATATGTTACGGGTTACGTTTTTTATACGGCCCAAGAAGTTGTGCTTTTGAAGCCCACTTAGTAGATGTGTTTTCTTAAAGGAAAAGATAGGGAAGTAGTTGTGTTTGTATAAGACTCTCTCTTGTAATTCCTTTTGAATTTAAACGTTAACTTCAGCTGATTCCATGGAGATTTTCGTGCACATCTTCTGTTCTGAAGAAACAGAAATAGCTGTTGGACACTCCTCTCTCCAGCTATTTAAACGAGAGTAAGATTTCGTGGAGAAGCAGTTCGGAGATTGATCAAGAACACAAGCTCTCATTTTGCAAAGAAACAGTCAATCATTCTAAAGCTCTCCAGCACTGCGTAATTCAAGATTAAAGCTTCTACTTCGTCCTAGTTTGCTTACTTTATTCTTGGGAGAGAGAAAATCTGGTTTAAAACGTTTTTGTGTTTTTCGTGAAAAACCTCAACAGGTTGAGTCGTTTTCGACAAAACTGTTTTGTAAGGTTTGTTTTGGTGAGCCTGGGGAAAACCAAACATGGTTTTTGTTAGGTTATTAGTGAGCCTTTGGGAAAACTATTTTGGTGAGTGTTTGGTTCTTTTGGTAAGCCTTTGGGAAAACCAAAAATAGGTTTTAGTTGAGCCTCGGGAAAAACTTTGTATACTTTTTGGTTTGTGTAACCGTTTTAAAGTATAGTGGAAGGAATTCTCAAGTGGTGAACTTGAGGAGAGGACGTAGGTCGTAGACCGAATCTCTATAAATCGCCGTGTCATTCTTTTCAGCCTTTTTATTTGATTTCTCGTTTTACTTCATCACAGTCGCATTTTTTCTAAACGGGTTGAGACCGCTCCAGTATCTACGTTTTAACAAAAAAGATTCGTTTTTGAAGTCAACCAATTCACCCCCCCTCTTGGCTGCCTATCTGGGACAACAAACCTCACTAATTTTAAGCAAAAGAATAAAACTGAATGAATGGAGCAAAAATAAGATGCAAAGGGAAAGAGAAGAAACGATAGTCCAATGCCAGAAAGGGGAAAGCAACACCAATTATGAATGGCTCATCCCACCTGTTGACTAGCTACCCCACCTCCATCCCAACAAAGCGCGGTAGAGGGTGATAATGATGGTGGAGCTCGATCGAATGACTCATTGGACATGGTTGGGCTGCAACAAGTCTCAGATTGATCAGGTGAGATGGCTTGGTCGGACATCACATGATGAGTGCGTTGTCCCAAATAGGCAGCCAAGAGGGGGGTTAATTGGTTGGCCTCAAAAACTAATTCTTTTTGCAAAACCGTTAATACTGGAAAGGTCTCAACCCGTTGAGAAAAACGCGTCTGGGCAGATGTAAAAATGAAGAAACAGATAAAAATAAGGAGAAGAACGACACCGAAAATTTATAGAGGTTCGGTCAACGACCTACGTCCTCTCCTCAAGTTCACCACTTGAGAGTTCCTTCCTCTATACTTTAAAATGGTTACACCAATCAAAAGCATACAAAAATTTTTCCCGAGGCTCAACTATAACCTAACTTTGGTTTTCCCAAAGGCTCACCAAAAAACCTAACACTCCCCAAAATAGTTTTCTCAAGGCTCACTATTAACCTAACAAAAATTCTTGTTTGGTTTTCCCAAGGCTCACCAAAACAACTTACAAAACAGTTTTCTCGAAACAACTCAACATGTTGAGGTTTTTCACGAAAACACTCAAAAACGTTTTAAATCACCTTTTCACTCCCAAAAATAATTTGAAGATACTAAGATGAAACAGAGGCTTGATCTTTGAAAATACAATATTGGAGAACTTTAGATTGGCTTGATTGCTTGCGAGATAGAAGATATGGCTCCGAGAGTGACTTGGTGAGTTCTCCTTCTTGATCTACTTGCTCTGGGTTATATAGAGAGGAGAGGAGCGTCTAGAGCATCTTCAGCAACAGCTCTTTCCATCCTTAGAGCTTATAAGAATCTTCCATTTCGATTGCAAAAGCTTGCTGCCTTTCATCAATACGTTGAGAACAGAAAGGAAAGTCTGTTGTCTTTCCTAAACAGGTTGAGAACATAAAGGGAAGATATAATGCTAAGAAAGGAAAGTAAATCTTCCCAATCTTTACAAGATGGTCGAATATCTTCTGGATATCTTCTGAATATCTTTTGTCAAATGCCTTCAAACACAAGCTAGCATGATAAGGTAAGAGATATTTAAAGGACTCGAACTTTTCTCAACTTTACAACAAGACCCCAAAGTTTTGTTATCATCAAAATCTAACTTATATGAGAATAAACCCAACAGAGTGTAGGGTGGCTTGCTGACATTGGTGGGGTGGGGTTGAAACATGTTTGATGTTATTAATCATAATTTGGTTTTATTTAAAATTATATACTTTGTTGTGATTATGATGACTTGAAAAGTAAGATATAAACTTATGATATTGTTTAGCACATTTTCGAAACTAGCTTTGTAAATTCCAACATTTTCCGTCATGAATTAACGAAATTTATAACGAAAGCATAGATTGCAACAAAACCATAGTTTAAAGACATTTTTGCAACAAACTTTAGTTTGAGTATAGTGTATAGATTTGCAACAAGAGCTATAGTTCAGGTATATGCGGCGTAATTTACCCATTTTTTTATTACTTCAAACTACCAATTTATAACACGAGTCTTATCTATTCATAAAAATACAATCAATAATAAATTTTTGATATACTATACACGATTTATGTAAATTTCTGCATACATCGATGTATGGCCTTTTTGCTCCTTGGGTTCTACACTTCAATACTCTTTCTCAAAGTAGCAATCTTATCTAGGTTGTTTTCGTCGACAACATTGAATATTTCCATCAACAATATTTGAACTTTTCAACACAAAAATAATTTTAAACTATTTAAAGTTTTGAATTAATGTGTCCTTGTTAACATTACACTCCTAATATATATCATTATAATAAAAAAGAAAATGAAAAATGTGAATGAAAAAAGTAGTGTCATGATCAGGTTCAACCAGATCATAGGAAGTAACAAAAAGATTCAGCCTTGGACTATCTTTTGAATGAAATTGCCAATCTTGTTTCTAGATCTTTTCTTATCGCAGGTTCAGTGAAACAAAAAGATGTGTGGGAGGGTGTGCTGTTTGTGGTGCAAATGTTGCACATATGAAAAAACACATACTATGAAAATGTCAAGTTTATCATCTTAATAAATATTTATAAATGGTGTTTTAGTCTTTTAATTTATTAGGTTAATTAGTTGAATTAGTTAATTAGTAGTATGTTTAGGTAGGTATTTACCCCTCACCATCTCTTATAGCGAACCTAGTACGAGTAAAACATGGTGAACTAAAATCTGTATATATTTTTATACATTAATAAAATAAGTAGTTGATTTTCAAAAAACAAAAATAGTGTCATGTCCAAATATAAAAACTTAATTTGAGAAGTCTTTGTTTGAATGAATTTTCCAAATTATCGATGTAAGAAGTTATCATTAGACTTGTTGTTCCCAACAAAACCAAATCAACACTTCAACGTGATTTTTATTTAAAATAATAAAAATCAAAAGTTGTTTGTTTTGAAAAGGAGTTTTCAAAGTAATGCCTCCATAAATAAAACAAGTTAGAAAATAGAAACTCGTTCAAGGAGAAAAAGAGAGCGCAGTTTACCATCAGAAGGAGATGATCGTTTCAACGACCACCCTTCACATCTCAACTTCTGATAATCTGTTCTCTCCAAGAAAAACAAAAACAGAATAACCCCATTGTCAACTATTCCCTCCATCCCAGAATTTCTCTACATTTCAAATGAAATCAGGAAGCAAAAACTAAAAAGAAACCAAGGAAGATAATAAAGTAAACAAATTTGGAGGGAAAAAAACTGCCATTTTGAAATGTGTTAAGCCTGGATCACCATCTCCATTTGAACGTTGATTGGGTTGGTGGTGTTTGCAGGTAAAAATTTCAACCTTTCCATTGATTTCTAAGGTAATCAGCCATTTTGATGTTCTGGGTTTTGGTAAATTTGTCTTCTTTTCCTGAATTAAATCCAAACCTGAACCAAGATGCAACACAACATCTTCTCCACCATCATCGAGGGTTGTAAGGGGGTTCAAGGTCACGCCGTCAATTCCTTGGCTTCCGGTGGAGCCGCCGACAAACTCATACACCACAATGTTCAAGACAACAACAACACCAATCTAAGAGCCAATAATTCATTCGAGAACATACCAGTTGGTGTCACAGATCCCTTATTGCCTGTCGGGCTTCCGGTGAGTGAAACGCTCGAGCCCAGGATCGAGCCCTGTTTGAAATTCGTCGATTTCGTTGACATTCTTGCCGATTTGTACCGTCGGATGGAGAATTGCCCTCAGTTGGAGATATCAGAGCTGTACGTTGAGCAATTGGCGGTGTTTCGAGGGTTCCCGGACCCGAAATTCTACCGGGGATGCCTCCGACGGGCAAGGCAACACGCCGCCGATGTTCATTCGAAGATTGTTCTCGCAGCTTGGTTGAGGTTTGAGAGGAGAGAGGATGATCTCATCGGTAAATTGGCGATGGATTGTGGAGGAAGGAATGTGGAGTGCCCTAAGGCCACTCTTGTCACCGGTTATGACCCTGAGTCGGTTTACGAGCCATGTTCTTGCTCCAGAGCTCCGGCTGAAGAAGAAGAAGAAGAAGACAGTGAGGGTTTTGGTTTCTTAGATGATGACGATGAGGGTTTTTCTGGTGACATCTCATTCTGCATCGGAGATGATGAGATCTGGTGCATTAGATCGAAAATCGCCAGTTTATCAAAGCCCTTCAAAGCGATGTTGTACGGTAGTTTCAGGGAGTCAAGAAGGGAAAATATAAGTTTTGCCCATAATGGGATTTCATCTCAAGGAATGAGAGCTGTTGAGATCTTCAGTAGAACCAAGAAGTTGAACTTCCATCTTCATCCTCATATCATCTTAGAGATTCTTTCTTTTGCAAACAAGTTCTGCTGTGATGAGCTCAAGACTGCATGTGATTCTCATCTAGCATCTCTGGTGAGTGATCTGGAAGATGCCATGTTGTTGATCGAACACGGGTTAGAGGAAACTGCATCCCTTCTTGTTGCAGCATGTTTGCAGGTTTTCCTTAAAGAGCTTCCCACTTCTTTGCATTGCCCTAATGTGATGAAGATATTTTCTAGCTTTGAAGCAAAGGAAAGACTAGATCTTGTTGGTCATGCTTCATTTCTGTTATACTATCTCTTAAGCCAGATCGCGATGGAGGAAGACATGAAATCAAACACAACGGTGATGCTCTTGGAGAGACTGAGCGAGTGCGCAGTTAAGAAATGGCAGAAACAGTTAGCTTATCATCAATTAGGAGTTATAATGCTTGAGAGGAAGGAGTACATAGATGCTGAGCAATGGTTTGATGATGCAGTAAATGTAGGTCACTTGTACTCGTTGGTAGGTGTCGCAAGGGCCAAGTTTAAACATGGCCATAAGTACAAAGCATTCAAGTTGATGAACTCTATTATCTCATCCCACAAGCCAACTGGTTGGATCTGTCAGGAACGTTCTCTGTACTGTCTAGGAAAAGAGAAGCTTCTGGATATAGACATTGCCACTGAGTTGGATCCATCTCTTTCCTTTCCTTACAAGTATCGCGCTGTGGCCTTCTTGGAGGATAATCAAGTTGGAGCAGCCATCTCAGAGATCAACAAAGTGATTGGATTCAATTTGTCTCCGGATTGCCTTGAGTTACGGGCTTGGATTCATCTTGCTGTCAAAGATTACGAAGAAGCTCTGATAGATGTTCGGGCACTTCTAACATTGGAACCAAACTATATGATGTTCAACGGGACAATGCATGGTGAGCAGTTGTTGAAATTGCTGCTCCCCCTTGTCCAACCATGGAGTGAGGTTGATTGTTGGATGCAGTTGTATGATCGTTGGTCCGCGGTTGATGATATCGGTTCTATGGCCGTGGTGCACCATATGCTGGAGAAAGAGCCTGGAAAGAGCCTTCTATGGTTTAGGCAGTCTCTCCTACTCCTACGGTAAGATTAATTTACAAACAAACTAGGGCTTGTTGTAATTAGGATTCCAAGTCTTAACTTTATCTTGTTACGCCATTGATTAATGTTACAGGCTAAACTGCCAAAAAGCTGCAATGAGGTGCCTTCGAATGGCGAGAAACCATTCTCGTTCTGATAATGAAAAGCTTATATATGAAGGATGGATACTCTACGACACTGGTCATCGCGAAGAAGCGCTAGCTAAGGCAGAAGAGTCTCTTTCAATTCAGAGATCATTTGAAGCCTTTTTCCTTAAAGCATTCATGTTAGCAGATACTAGTCTTGATGAGGAGGCAGCAGAGTATGTTATCCAGCTTTTGCAGGAAGCTCTCAGGTGTCCTTCAGATGGCCTCAGAAAAGGACAAGTATGTTAGTACTCCCTTATATACTAGCAAAACTGATAGTACATTTTTCTTTTTGACCATACTAGCAAAACTAATAAGTTTCCTCATGAGTATTATGCATATTAGAAGTTTCATTTTAAGATTTCCTCTGTTCTTAAGTTTCTTTCTCCTTACCCTATATTTTTCAGGCACTAAACAATCTCGCGAGCGTTCTTGTTGATTGTAATAAGCTAGATCAAGCGGCGGATTACTACACAAGTGCACTCAACATCAAGCATACGAGAGCGCATCAAGGCTTAGCTCGAGTTTATCACTTAAAAGACCAGCGTAAAGCTGCATATGATGAGATGACAAAACTGATAGAGAAAGCTCAAAATAATGCTTCCGCGTATGAGAAGCGTGCAGAGTACTGTGACCGTGACATGGCGAAGACTGATCTTACCTTGGCGACGCAGTTAGATCCCTTGAGAACGTATCCCTACCGGTATAGGGCAGCAGGTACCATTCTCTACCATGCCCTTATTTGAAACTTGAACATGAAGTCAAGATTGGAACACAATTTTTTTCACTAATATTGATGTGCATTTGGTAGTTCTTATGGATGATCACAAAGAAGAAGATGCCCTAGCAGAGCTGTCAAGGGCAATAGCTTTCAAGCTGGACTTGCAGCTACTTTTTCTTCGAGCGGCGTTTCAAGATTCAGTAGGTGATTATGCGTCAACATTAAGGGATTGTGAAGCTGCTCTCTGTCTTAATCCTCACCATGGGGATACTCTTGAGCTCCGCATTAAAGCTCGTGAGCGTTTGAAGGATAAGCAGACCTCTTAGTCCCAGCAAGCAGGCCAAATTCATCCATTTGCTGCTGACATCACATAACATACCATTTTTACAGACGCATTTCTTTCTTCAGATTCGGATTTTGCTAAAATTGGAAGTATAAATCTAGCTGTCGGAAGTGAAGCAGAAGAAGAGGGTGGTGTGTGTATATGAAATTCATGTATGTATATATATATATAGATGAATATATAGGAGACTAACATGAGCTAACATCAGAATATACAACCCATGTGGGACGAAAGAAGTATGTATTTTCAGTTACGACACGACACAGCACGACACGGCTCCAAATGTTCTAATTCTGGCTGAGATGGTGAAGATGTTACAAGAAATTGTAAGATGAATTATGCAAATGAATCGACTTTATTTACTAAAGTCGTTAATGGCAACTTGTTTGTTACTTGTTCATATTTTTGAAAGGGTTACTTGTTCATATGATCTCTTCTTTGTCCCTTTTTGTGATATACTCCATAATCTATGATTTATTTATTTCAATATATATAAAGTCAAGTAGTAAGTTATATGACAATGATAAATTGATGTTTAAAATTTATTAACAAATTCATCCTACGAAAATTTGAGTAAAATAAATGTTCAAAAATCAAACGTATCAATTATTTTTTAAGTTTGGAACGGGACGAATCAAATAAATCATAATCAAATACTCATTCCATCCTCAAAAAAATACATACTTTGTTTTCACCATTTCACAGTATTTAATCTATCATTTTTTCATGAGTGTTTAAGTATTTTAAGTTCAGTAATTTTTATCCATATCTAATTTGAAGTATAAATTTTCTAAATATATTTTTTGTGAATTTTTTTCCACTATTTATCATAGTAAAAATTTGAGTGAAGCATTTAACCTTGAAACATAAAAGTCAAATGTATACATTAATTAAGGACGAAGAGAGTATAAGTCATGGTCTTCCTGTCAAGCCAAGGTTCTTATTCATAACTTTGCTTAACTTAACAAATTATAAGCTTTGATACTTGTTTACTATTTAATGAAATACAATAAATTGTGCAAATCAAATGTCCAAAAAAGATTGTCGATAAAACGTGGAATCCCTGTTTCTTCATTGGTTTGTCCTGCTCATAGTGCACTCTTTGGCTCAAAATATTTGGAAAATTGTGGCTTTCTGGTATAACTCTGACTTTCGCTTACTGCTGAATATTTCTTGCTAGTAATAATTTAAGTTAGTTAAACACAAATTTGCGACGTAAGAAAAACCTCTTATTAGTACATCTATCATATTTTGATTGTTGGTTATTATTTCATCTTTTAACTCATAAATATTTGTCTTCTAACATTTTATTGTAGGGTGACACTTAAATTATTGTATCATTTAAAATAATTATAATAATAATATAGAATCCCATTATAGTAATAAAAATAATATAGAACAATCCATAATGACTATGGCATCTTTTATAAGTACAATACTTGGGAATCATGCAATATAGACAATTGGTGCGGTGGGAGATACTTGTTTCCCATTTTCTCACCCCAGGAAGTGGGGTTGAACCACGGATGTGGGATGTGGAGGAAATTGCGCATTATTGGAATTTGGGATAGTAACGCCCTGGTAGGGGGTGTGGCGCTACCAGGCCTGTCAGGCTTTGTCAGGCTCGGTAGCGCCCTGGTAACGCATTTCGCTGAAGTAACGCGTCGAATGGTAGCGCCACAGTAGCATGCTGGCGTTACCATTAAATAACGCAGTAGCAGTGGCGTTAAATGCAAATACGTAGTGTTTCTTGTTAGTAATAATTTAAGTTAGTTAAACACAAATTTGCGACGTAAGAAAAAACCTCTTATTAGGAGTCTTGATATGATACACATATGTGTAGGTACACATAGTAGATTAGATGCCTAATTTACAAAATAATTTCAGCCCAAATCCACTAAAAAATACTAAATGTCTAAATTATTCCTACATACTTTCTCTATATATTGCTATGTGTACCTACACATATGTGCACCATATAATTGATATCTTATTAGTACATCTATCATATTTTGATTGTTGGTTATTATTTCATCTTTTAACTCATAAATATTTGTCTTCTAACATTTTATTGTAGGATGAAGTGCACTCATGATCATGTAACTTAAATTATTGTATCATTACGCTTCTTTTTTAATTTTTTGTACTAATAAAGTCATGTTTTTTCACATTTCTTAAGTTGATCGTTTTTAACTTCATTCAGCAACTCAAGTTTTTAAACTTAACAATTTTAAACTTAACAATCCTAACAATTTTAAACTTAACACTTTAACGGTGTTATAAAAAATTAGATTAGAAATTGCTTAGTTCCGCCCGCATACCAAAAAGATAGCAAAGGCCCAGCTGAAGCTACTAGCATAAAGCCCATTAGCCCAATATGGAAATAACTGATTTTAAATCTCTCATTTCCAAAATCCAACGAACGTTACATCCGCACGCGCGAGGCCGCTCCGTACGTGCGAACTTTCAAAAACCTAGCTAGGGTTTAGAAATACCAGTCTGTGGCATCGGAGTCCCTCAGGCTCCCGCTTCTTTTCACTCCATTCGAATTTCTCTACTCCCTCTCTCTCTCTTCGCTTCGCTGCAGCACAGCCTGTCAGCCTCAATAAATCTTCGGCGGGGGCTCGAGCGATTGCCAGAAACGAAAACCCTAGCCGTGTTTTGGTTGGCTATTGGTTAATTTCATTTCATCTGTTCTATCGGGGAGTCCGATCTTCAGGTACTGTAATTTGGTTGTCGTTTTTCAGATTTGGATTGTTTTTCTCGGTTCATAGATCTTGTTTTTTCGATTGATTGCTCTATGCAGAGGCTTTAGTGCTGCTAGGGTTTATAGCTAGTCTCTCCGGGCAGTTGAATGATCGTGCTGGATGGAGTTCTCTTAAAGTCTGATCTACGTTGTTTTTTACTGGATTATAGTTTGTATAACAAAAAAACGTCACTTAGAGTATTTTTTTACCATTTTTTATACCATGCGTACAACGTTGATTTGATGTTTTAATGATGCTTTTATTCAAATGACCGCTGGGATTGATTAGCGGTTCAGTATGGATGAAACGGAGATTATGTGTGTTTATTTCTTACTTGGGTAGGAGCCTGCGTGAGATAAAATCGTTTGAAAATTTCTTTACAGATTTTCTGCCTGCTGCAATTGTATCTTGGTTTTTGCATGGTTTCCAACTCAACTGATCTGTTTCTCTTATCTTTTTTCTATTAGTTTAGCAACATGGCGACTGAGATGACCCCGTATCTTCTGGCTGCGCAATCTGCCGATGCGAAAGTTAGGACAGAGGCAGAGGCCAGTCTTTTGCAGTTTCAACAACAGAACCTGCCTATGTTTCTACTTTCACTATCTATTGAGCTCTCAAACAACGAGAAGCCTGCTGAGTCTCGTAGGTTGGCTGGTATTGTTCTTAAAAATTCATTAGATGCAAAAAATGCTGCAACCAAGCAGCAACTTGGTCAGCAGTGGGTAGCAATTGATCTTTCAATTAAATCTCAAATAAGAGATATGCTTCTAAGAACCCTTGGCTCATCGGTGCCTGAGGCCAGGCACACATCTGCACAGGTGATTGCGAAAGTTGCTGCAATTGAAATTCCACAGAAACAATGGTCTGAACTCATAAGTGTCCTGCTCAAGAATATGACCCAGCAAGATAGTCCTGCACCACTGAAACAAGCTACTTTGGAAACTCTTGGATACATCTGTGAAGAAATCTCTCATGAGGATCTCGTACAAGATGAAGTCAACGCTGTTCTTACTGCTGTTGTTCAGGGCATGAATCTTACTGAACTCATCCCTGAGGTGCGGCTCACTGCAACAAAGGCGTTATACAATGCGTTAGAGTTTGCAAGGACCAACTTTGAGAATGAGATGGAAAGAAATTATATCATGAAGGTGGTTTGTGAGACTGCTGTATCGAAAGAGGTGGAGATCCGACAAGCTGCATTCGAGTGTCTTGTTGCCATAGCTTCAATTTACTACAATGTGCTCGAGCCTTATATGCCTACTTTGTTTGAGCTGACATCAAATGCGGTCAGAGGAGATAATGAGACTGTTGCTCTCCAAGCAATAGAGTTCTGGAGCTCCATTTGTGATGAAGAGATTGAGCTTCAAGAGTTTGAGAGCATTGAGAATGGAGATTCTGAACCTCCTCATTCCTGCTTCATTGAGAAGGCTCTTCCATCTCTTGTGCCCATGTTGCTTGAAACTTTGCTGAAGCAGGAAGAAGATCAGGATCAAGATGACACTATCTGGAACATATCCATGGCTGGTGGGACATGTTTAGGTCTTGTTTCCAGAACAGTTGGGGATGCTATAGTGCCCCTTGTAATGCCATTTGTGGAATCCAACATATCGAAACCAGAGTGGCGTTGTCGGGAAGCAGCCACATATGCATTTGGGTCAATACTTGAGGGTCCGACCACTGAGAAGCTGTCACCACTTGTTCAGTCAGGTCTAGGTTTTTTGCTCAGTGCAATGAAAAATGAGAACAGTCACGTGAGGGATACAACTGCGTGGACTCTCAGTCGCATTTTTGAGCTACTTCACTGTCCAGCTAATGGATTTTCAGTTATTACACAGGATAATCTTAAACAAGTGATAGAAGTGTTACTGGAGAGTATTAAAGATGCTCCAAATGTGGCTGAAAAGGTCTGTGGTGCTATTTATTACCTTGCCCAGGGATATGAGGATGCAGGAGCAAGTTCCTCTGTTATTTCACCATACCTTCCAGAGATAATCAGTTCTGTTATTGCAACTGCAGATGGTGCAGATAGCGGTAACTCCAAACTTCGGCAATCGGCATATGAAACATTGAATGAAGTTGTGAGGTGCTCAAATATTTTGGAAACGTCAAACATCATAGCGCAGCTGCTACCAATCATCATGAATAAGCTGGGGCAGACTGTGGAAATTCAGGTTGTCTCATCAGATGATCGGGAAAGGCAGGCTGATCTACAAGCCTCTCTCTGTGGCGTTCTTCAGGTTATCATTCAGAAACTTAGCAGTATAGAAGATACTAAATCAATTATACTCCGCGCTGCAGACCAGATTATGATCTTGTTCCTTAAGGTGTTTGGTTGCCGCAGCTCTACAGTTCATGAGGAAGCAATGTTGGCTATTGGTGCACTGGCTTATGCAACTGGTCCTCAGTTTGAGAAGTACATGCCTGAGTTCTACAAGTATCTCGAGATGGGATTGCAGAATTTTGAGGAATACCAAGTTTGTTCTATTACTGTCGGTGTGGTTGGTGATATTTGCCGTGCCTTGGATGAAAAGGTGTTGCCTTACTGTGATGGAATCATGAGTCTTCTTCTCAAGGATCTTGCAAGTACTGAGCTTCATCGCTCTGTCAAGCCTCCCATATTTTCTTGCTTTGGAGACATTGGTCTTGCAATAGGGGAAAACTTTGAAAAATATGTGCTGTATACTCTACCAATGATGCAAGGTGCGGCTGAAATCTGTGTTCAAATGGACTTCAATGATGAGGAACTGATGGATTATGGCAACCAGCTCAGGCGTAGCATTTTTGAGGCTTATTCTGGCATTCTTCAAGGTTTCAAGAATGCGAAGCCTGAAGTGATGGTGCCATATGCGCATCATCTGTTGAAGTTTATAGAAGTAGTTTCTATGGACAGACAGAGGTATATTGTGTGTTTCCCTTATCCCCCCGTTTAAAGGTTCTAGTATCTCTTTAACTTCTTGTTATCTGAAAACTTGATATTTATGTACAGGGATGAAAGTGTAACAAGGGCTGCTGTTGCTGTCATGGGTGATCTTGCCGATGCACTAGGCTCCAACACAAAGCTCTTGTTTAAGGATTGTTCCTTCTATATGGACTTTATAGGAGAATGCCTTAAGTCTGATGATGAACAGATCAAGGAGACTGCGAATTGGACTCAGACAATGATTGGACAGGTTATGGTTTCATGAGACAAGTTCTTGTCTTGGGTGGAGTCTAGTGAAGTAAATTTACTTCTCGTCAGTTGATCTGCTTCTGTCTTCGTTAAAAAAGAATGACGGCTTTAGATGTTAAGGAGAAGCACAAGTTAGGTAGGCCACATATCATTGGGTTGTTAGAACTACTGGATTTCATCCTGAAATTTTACGGATTCTCTGAATCCGCCTCCTGTGGGGACATGGTTCAAGTGTCAGCATGATTTGTTTCCGGCCATGGCAACGGTGGGTGGCCAATTGTTGAACAGTGTTTTACCATTATGTAATGCGTCCACCAGTACTCGGTGGTTTTGTGAGTCAAAGCATTGTCTCCTTTTGTCTCTCGATTTTTCATTTTTGAAGATATTATTATGCCAAATATTTGCAGAGAAGTGGAAGAATCATAGTTGAAGGCAAACAGATACTCTATTTATCTTGTTGCAGGATTTTGCATCTTTCCTGCATCAGTAGATACATCCAAACAAATTGAATTTGGTAAGGAAAACTACTCGTATTATGTTATTCTGATGATAAATTTATGTCAAGCAATTAAGCATAAAATTGTGTTAATCTCATGAGTTTAATCATATGCCTTAACTGGAACTTGAAGATCCAGTTCAAGTGTAGTGTGGCTGAACAATTCTAGCATCAAGCTTTGCAGCCCTTTAAGTCTGTGCTGTTGTTGGAAGTTCTGTTTTTGGGTGCTTCTTCCTTGTTTGCTCCATAGCTAAATTTTGGTACACAGGCCTTGGCTGTTGGTTTTCCTTTGTAAGCCTTGCAAATATATGCTGCAACCTTTTCATAGTCCTGTATACAAAATACAGATCATCTTTTCAAGACTTGTAGAAGAAGATGAACTAAGATGCAGCAGCAGCAGCAGCAGCAAAAGAGAAGAGAACTAACATCATATAGAGGTTGACCATTGAGTGTGACCCAAGGCACAAATCTATGCTGAGGATTGAGATGATCAGTCTGAGCTGCATACTGTAGTGAAAGCTGCAAAAGAGCTGTGTTTTACATTTAGAAGGCTACAACAAAAGCTGCAATATGGAAGCAAGATGTTTTACCTTTCTCCCAAGTCCAGTAGCATAGCACTTGTCAATTAGATTCTGACTAAAACCCAAGCTCTGAGAGCAAGCCTTCCACACCCTAACCCACTGTTTCTCTTCTGCTTCATTGCTCCCACTTTCAACACACTCAATGAACCTAAAATGCTTCTTCTACATTACAAAAACTTGAGAGAATTTTTAGACCTGGAATTTCATCATCTCGTCTTAAGAAAGAAGGGGGAGGGAGGCGGTGGCTTACAGGGTCTGGCCAAATGTTGATAGCACAAGCATGTATTGTGTTCAGATAGCATTCATCTTCCCCATGCTTCAACATCAATTGGCAAAAAAAAAAACAACAACAAAGGTTTTAAAAAACAACAGTTGCTTGCCTAAAAATGTCTGAAAAAGGATGGCAAATGTTCAAGGAGGAACACCTGGCAGAGGATTGTGTTATTGGTTTGCAGAAACTGAGCATTGCCCCATGGGACAAGCTTGAGATTGACAATGTTGATGAGACCAGAGTTGAAGAGATCAGCCAGCTGATTGGTAATGAAACTTCTGCAATATGGGCACAGAGATTCATAGTAGAGGGTGACATCAACTTTCTCTGCACTTGCACCTGGACCATGGGAGACTGCTATGAGCAGAGAAAAGAGAAGGGAAAGGACAGCAGGAGAAGCCATTGTTGATGGACTGAAAAATACCCATTCAAAACCCACATAAATTTCCTTAATCTTATTGCTTTCTGACATTTTTTTGTTATGCCATATGACCCACCAGTCCCAGCATTACAGCTCCAATACATAAATGCCTGATCTACTACCACCATTGGTCCACAAGTTGCATTTATGAGCCTTAATATGGAGCTCTTTAGGTGTCAACAGCTTTGACATACTTGTTCCATGAAAATGGCTACCTACTTCATAGCCAAAATGAATAACTACATTTTGGTTTTGGTTGAAATTTTATGGTATTGCCATGTGAGCACTGTGATGTACTTCTATTAGCTACCAAACTTTCTTTGACGTTTTTTTTTTTTTTTGATTCCTCTACTTAGTATCATCTGCCTGTTGCCTCGCCAAGAAAATGATGGTTCTGTCTGTGCTCACTCTGTAAAGAAGACATCGAGCTATTCTGTGTTTGTTTATCCAACTTATGGTCTACCATCGTGTTTTTTGGGAAAAAATGTACCATTTTACCCTTAATATTTGGATAAAATATCAATTTTACCACTCTTTTGGTTTAATGGTATGTGAATACCATTATCCATTATAATTTGTAGTACACGTTTGTCCATTCCTGTTAAAATCTCCATGCCGGGTCCTAGTCATATTGGCGTGTATAGTATTTGTTGAGTTGGCGAGGTGTTGGCTGCTTAGTTGATTGCTGACCTGTCCTACCACACCATTTACACACTATTTTAGAATTTGAAATACAATCGCAAATTTTACAAAATTTTAGGACCTGAGTGTCCTATTCAAATTTGCTCATTCATTCTACCACTCTTTTGGTTTAATGGTATGTGAATACCATTATCCATTATAATTTGTAGTACACGTTTGTCTCTTCCTGTTAAAATCTCCATGCTGGGTCCTAGTCATATTGACGTGTATAGTATTTGTTGAGTTGGCGAGGTGTTGGCTGCTTAGTTGATTGCTGACCTGTCCTACCACACCATTTACGCACTCTATTTTAGAATTTGGAATACAATCGCATATTTTACAAAACTTTAGGACCTGAGTGTCCTATTCAAATTTGCTCATTCATTCCGCCGATCTTCGCGATGGACTATCCGCTCCGCCTCCTCCGCCGACACGTGCTCCCTGTAGTTACAGAAGATGATTGAAAGCTTGAAGATTTTGGGTTGTAGTTGTCAAATCCTTGCTTCAATTCTCTCAAAATTTCAATTTTAGGTGAACCTACGATTATGTACCTAGCGACTGTCATTGATGAGTTCTCCGAGCTCTGCAACTTCCCCGTTCTTCACATAGCCATCGATCAAATTCGATCAAATTAACGCTCAAATGATTGTCTCTGGTCTCTGTCATGACATGTCTGTGATTGGCCAGGGAATACGTCCCTTTTTGAGCTTGTGAGGTCAGTCTCTCAGGCCATTTCGCTGTTTGATTTTGCCCGGCAGCCTTACCTGTAATACTATGTTGAAGGGGTTTATGGATCTTTCTAATCCATCGGGTGCTCTGGAATTTTACCGAGAGAAAATTTTGGCCGGATTGAAGATGCTCGCCAGGTGTTTGAGAATGGGTTTGTCTTAGATATGGTCAGCCATTGATTAGATCCACGAGAACCTCGTTCGCAACGGAGGCTTAGAATCGTTGACGGAAATCGTGGCTCCGGCGCTGTGGGTGATGAGACAGAGGAACCCACCCTGAATCGGCAGTTGAACTGCCGCTGGAATTTCACCGCCGCCGTCTACAACTAATTCCGGCGGATTCACTAAGAAGACAGGCTGTAGTGCTGGGCTTTGTTTTCTTTTTTGGTCAAATTACTACCTTAGTCCTTTCCCCCCCCATCTTTGCTCTTTTATGTTTACTTAATTCTCTAGGTTTCACAAAATCCACCTAAACCACTCTATCACGGATTATTTCACCATATTCATATTCTTGTCGTCACTCAATCAAATGATAAGACGATACCAATAAACAAAAGAGTTGGTAAAATATTAATGACAAAATAGTACATTTCCCGTTTTGAGTAATAAAGTTTGGGTAATAACGGGCCTTTAAAATGGGCTGGGCCTCAGAGGTGTTGCCGGTTAAGGTCACCGGCCCACACCGTCATCCGCACTCCAAGTATGTTTTTGTAAATTGTATACGTGACAAAATGTTGTCCCAAAATTTTACGCTTTTTTTTTTACACAAACTTTTAATTTCTATACCTGACAATTGTCTTTTTCGCTAGTCCACTAATATTTTTTAAAATTTTGAGTTATCCCTTCAATTTGTTATTCCTACTTTCCCGTATATACTTAAAAAAAATTTCTCAATTCTTAATTTAAGGAGATAGGCAGTACAAAATTAAAGAACATACTACAAATTTCATTTTTAAAATTAGCAGACATCAAACCTGTTCCGCCCCGCAGAGTGATTTTTTTTGGACAGCAAAAAGAATTTTATTAAAATATACTTCCCCCGTCCCATGAAAATTGCACCATTTCTTTACTCTTTTCACAATATTTAATTTACGATTTATTTTTATGAATTTATAGACACGTAATAGGACGGAGCGAAAACAGCACCTGCAAATAGCAAAGCACCTCACCACCTTACGTAAGTTAATCAGTTAATACTCCACTACTAATACTGCTTTAATTGTACTTTAGCCTCCTCGTTATCTGTAAATTGACTCATTATTCTGTTCCAGTTTTCCATATACAATACCTCTCATTGGCAAAATTTTTAAAGAAACACTGGTACATAAATGGTAAATATAAAAAAGAAAAAAAAAAGATTTCTGCCAATTCATCCACCGCCCAGCGTGAATTTTGAGAACAATATGGCAGCCATCCAAAGAAAACACGCGTCAGAGCACCAGTAGGCAATAAAAGATTGCCACGTGTAAGAAGAACACTCCATGTGTACAAATCTTTTTAAAACCAACCCATAAGGCCAAATCCCTGTTATCAGAGTGTGTTTTTGTTCTATCAACAAAAGAGATTTCAGACAAATCCCAAGCTGTGTGTACCTGTAACATAGAATAGATTTGAATCCGGAGTGAAGAAGAAGAAGAAGAAGAAGATGGAGGATGTTGTTCCTGAAGCTGAAACACTGCTGCGTCCGATTAAGACCAACATCATCAACACTGCAGAAGAAGAAAAATGCCATCAGGTGGAACCTAAAGAAGGTGGAGGGGAGAAGAAAGGAGGGATCTTGGACCAGATCGTCTCTTTGGTAAGTCCAAGAGCAGGTGCAAGTAACCACCAAGCTCAAGGTTTTGGTGAGAGTGAGACCCAGCAAGTTGGTAATGGAGCAGATAAAACAGGGGAGGGTGCAGCTGAAGGAGGAGGAGGAGGTTCAAACATATTTCAGAATTTGGTCTCTCATTTGTCTCCTTCCTCTCTTCCAGGTAGTATAACATACCACAACAACTTCTAATGATATGTTTTTTGAAAAAAATGTCTTATTTTCATGGATTTGTAATGCTGTATATTCTGTAACCAGATGATGCAGCTCCCACAACTGATGAGGCCTCCATTCTGATTCACTCCATTGTTCATGACTAACAACTTTACTTTCACCCAGATTTCATTGGAGTTACTCTTGTAATGTAGCTTTTGGATTTATGAAGACTGTTTCACGATGCAAGCCATCTTGTTTCTCTTTTTGCTACTTGTAATTTGCACTGATTTTCTCAAGTGCACAATGAGAATGTGCCAGCTAGTGCTTTTCATTGAATACTAGTATCCTCTTTAATAGCTAAATAATCTAACTCAATTCAGTATCTGCCTCAGTAAGAGCTTTTATTATAATGACAGTAGTAGCAATAAATTAGCAAGCAAGGTGCAAACAGATACCTGAAACAAAAATGAAGAGAGCAGTTTGCCCAGATCTCTCCTCTCTTTCCAATTCATCTCAAATGCTGTTTTGGCTGAGACCTGCCAGATCCGGTTTTCGCACCGGTCATCCTGTTCTGCTGCCTATTCCTGTCAGCACTTGCAAATTTAAGAGGAACTGCAGGCTGAATGTAGTTTCTCCCTGGGAAGTTCCTTTTGTCTTTTGGAAGTGATTGTAACTGAGGCAACCAATATGCCACATACTCTCCTTCAGGATCATATGTTTGGGCCTGATTTAATACCAACTTTATTAGCTACACATTTTCAAACAAATGTGCAAGCCTAACCAGAATACAAGAGAGCTTCTTCACGTTTAATTTGTAAAGAACATCACTTACTTGTTTGGGGATGCTGAAATAACGATCTTCTCTAGGGTCATTTCCAACTCCTTGAAGAAAAAAATTGCAAAATGTTCATTGCAAGAAGCAAGATATTAAAGAATAAAACGAGCTTAAGAACAACAAAAAAAAATATTAAGCATTTATGCGTAAAATGATTTACTTTGTTTGTTTGTTTGTTTGTTTGTTTTTTTTTTTTTTTTTTGAACAGCGATTTACTCCTGAACATCTAACCAGGAAAATTTGATCTCACTAGATTTACTCTGTTTCTAGTGAGATCGAAGTTTCTTGGTTAGTTGTTCAGGTATTTTCTCTTTTCCAAAAAAAGCATATCTGAGGACATGTTTGAATGTTTCGGATAGTTTTTTTCCCCAGATTCATGCAAGCTTATGACCATGTCTACTGAAATAAATTTGCATGCAGAGAAGAACCGCAGAGCAAAATCACCTGCTCCATAGGTCCAATTCCCATAATTTGAACAGGGGTCGTAATCCAAAAGACATGTCTCAAACCACTCTGCACCCATCCGCCAGTCTAGGCCCATATCTCGAACAAGAAAAGAGCAAACAATCTGCACAACACAAGTTAGAAAGTTCACAATTCATTTGCCACTTTTCTGAATGGTGGATGGTGTTACTCCAAAGCAAGCAACAGAGGAGATGAACTAAATTCAATTAAAGTTTTATCAAGCAGAAAAGTGAGCAACATGGATAACAGTAACAAATACAGTAGCAATTCAGTTCCAAGCCATGAAGAAAAAAGACAGGAGTGCATAATAGAAATCAAACAACAAAGTACCAGATTACCTGCCGTCCTCGATTTGACATGAATCCAGTGGCTGAGAGTTCTTTCATGTTAGCATCTATGAGAGGGTACCTTAAAGTTCTCAGACATTAACATTTAATTAATGAGTTATTAAGTAAACAATAGCAGTATACTACGAGTATAAGATGTTGTAGCCTAGCTAAAAAATCACAACTGAAAACTTCAGCATAACATCAGAACCATTCATTTCCTCAGGAAAAGTTGTAATATCCTAAATCCTTGTAGAAAAGTAGTATGGAAATGGACGGTGTGCGCAAACATACCCTGTACGGCCACTTTTCCATGATTCAAAAAGCTTTTGGTCTTGACTCCATCTGCGCTCCACCTTTCTAGGGCCACCTAATAATAACAACATAGTAAAACAGGTCTAAATGAGATATCATGGCTGCAACCACCAACAAGATATGAGTGATTGCTTTTTCCAACTTTACCTAAATGGAAAATTGAATTTCCATATTTGATTGAAAGAAAACGGAAGTAGTCTCTCCATATCAACTCAAACAACACCCTAAAAGCAAATTGAGTCATTATATGACAGACCACATGTCAAAGCCCAGTCACGTATGAGATTGCAAATGTGCTAGCAACACAGTCCTAAAGAGTCGAAATACATGTGTGTTCATCTCCAAACTGAATTAGAATTATTTCTCAAAAGAAGTTAATCATGGACTAAGGGTCAGGGGTTGTAAACAAAAGACAACAGGGGTACTGAAAGCAAACTATTTATGCCACATTCACAGTATGGACTAAAGTACCAGTATGTTGAATCATTTGCCTGCCTACTTCTTTCATATCTCTTTACCTGAAAAAAAAAACATCAAGAAGAGTGCCGTATTGGAAAATAATGAGCACTTGAAGATCTCTGTATTCAGAGTAAGTGGAGTGTTAAGAATCTAAAAATGTCACCAACCTCTTCATATATGAAACGAGGGGATAGACTTCCCGAGGCTAGCCAGGGAGAGAACTTCGTTGAGTAATCAGGTCCTAACATACCATTTCTAGTATGCTTGTATGTTCTTATTAAGTCCTGTGTAAACGATTAAAACATGACATTAAGAACACACATTAGTGATATATTTGCAACCATCACTCAGTCCTTTATTTGTACTGAAGCAAATTTTGTGAACGAGAAATTATGCATGCAATAGAAAAACACAAGTCGCTTCATTTTACTTTATTCCAGAAATACTCTTCTACTCTGCTCAATCCAGCACTTTCACCTCCAATAAATCTCATTCCCAAGGTGACCTGCACAGATAGAACATCAGAGTTTAAGTTTAATATACTTTTAACAGATAGAACTCCTTGTAGAAGGTAAATTACCTTTTGTGTGGCAAGTCCAAGCTGCTCAATTGAAGGGACAAATCCCCAGTCATCAATCTCAGGAGCTGGTCCGAGAAATGAGGAAATCTTGATGCAACCTCGAACATTACACTTGGATTCAACTGACTAAAATAAGATTGAAGTTACTTAGGATCTATATTATGTGCATAATCCATTCAGCTTTGTAATCATACTGAAGTTAGAAGTTTTAATGGGGTCTTACTAAGTGCAAACTCATACCTTACGAAACTGAGTATATACATCTGGCAAGTTGTTGGGCGTAAAGGGAAGGTCATCTAAGTGGAACATAGTGCTACCCCAGATAAGTTGAAGTTTTGGATTGTTAGTAGAATTCAAAACAGAAGAATCCCCTGAACATGGCGGTAAGGCTATCCTCTTCAGACCCTTGCTGACCAAGCTCTCCACTGCCAGCTCCTCACTGCAGGTTTCCTTCTGGGCATAGACCTGACTATATCATCAGAGTACAAACATAGAGAACCAATAAGAAACATAAATGTAACCGTCAAACTGAAACATTAGCATTCTGTAACTCTTAACTGTATGAGCTCCAAAAGCTTCTGCAAGAGAAGGGAGGATGTCCTCTGGATTCCCTTGTTTAATGAGCAGATTAAGTCCTCTTTTAATCAAATTCTTCTTCAAGTCAGCTAAACACTCCAGGACAAATTGTGCTCTCAACGCTGGAAATCATACATAACCATGCAAAACAAATAAGAAAAGCAACAACGACGCCTATGAGACAACCTTCATACATACCATTACAAGGCAGGGAAGTGAGTTACCGCCAGTTTTGGGGAAACCGAAGTAGTGAGTGGTCCGAAACAGACGAGGGTCGACGCAATAAACAGGCAAAAGGGTTTCAGACGCAGCCCAGGCTTTGAAAAAAGCTTCGTTATCAAGAATCCTCAAGTCGTTCCTGAACCAGACAATCGCGACCCCTTTACCGACCCTCTTGGAAGGAGTTGTGTACCTTTGGAAGGTCTTCTCCGCGGCGGCCTCCATCTGTTCGGAGCTCAGACCAGGAACTGGCTGCGATTGGGGTGATGAAGAATGTGAAGTTGAAGAGGAAGCCATTGTTTGAAGCTTGGTTGGAGTCCAACGCCTGAAAATGAAAATGGGTTTCAATGGATGGACCGAGAAAGATGAACAGAGGATTCTCATGGCGGAAAATGAACTGTATCTGAGAAATTCCATTCCGACTGCAAGAAACTAACCCCAAAATTTTCCGAGTCCGATCCAAGTAGATAGATAGATAGATAGATAGATAGATAGCGAGCTCTGTGTCGGAACTTGAAGACGACGGTGGTGGTTGTTATATAAATTGAGTGGTGGTGGTGAGAAGGCGAGGCCGACATATCCACCGGCCGGTGGTTAACTGAGCCTTTCAACATTAATGCGCGAAAATGTTACCTATCTTAAAATTAGAGTAAATTGCGTCAATTATACTTAAATTATTGGCTTCGTTGTAAATGTATACCTAAATTAAAGTTCGTTACAAATATATGTACTATTGTTTCATTACAAATATAGCCATCTGTTAAGAAGAAAATGTTTAACATCGACGGAAATCTCCTTTGGAAGTAACAACGTCGAGAAAGCTGATGTGTGAAGCTGAGTGTATGTTTTCACAACTTGTTGCAGACGTGAAGATGTAGGTGACTGCGTGTGTTTGAGGCGGTAAGAGGCAAAGGCTTGGCGGGAAGATAAAAATAAAAGTGGGTGGGAAGCAAAGCCTCTACTTCTATCTCAAATTTATAGAGGAGCAAGACGTGGCGATGTTAGTTTGCAGCAGGCGCACCTGGAATGATGAGGATGTTCTGTTCTACCATTGCAAGAGGAGGGCTGAACTTTTGACGTGCTGGAAAGGAAACAACCTGGGGCGGCATTTCAGTCGATGCTCAAGGTTTGGGGTAAGAATCATGTGCTTCAAGTGTTGTTGTTGTTGTTGTTGTTGTGCCTTCTGCCTTCTTCTTCCCTTCACCCTCTTGTTGCTGGAATTGTAGGCAAGAGGTGAATGTCAGTTTTGGCGCTGGTTTGATAAGGAAAGTGATGAACAATACAAAAGAGTGATAAATGAGTTGGTGAAGAAAACACGT
The DNA here is from genome assembly GCA_024586325.1 of Stellera chamaejasme. Classification (NCBI taxonomy): domain Eukaryota; kingdom Viridiplantae; phylum Streptophyta; class Magnoliopsida; order Malvales; family Thymelaeaceae; genus Stellera; species Stellera chamaejasme. Next base: position 55,179,953 of record CM044981.1, on the reverse strand, counting down.
ATTGCAGAGGGCAATGAACGATGGTTGAAGTGGTTGCTAGCGCTAGTGGTCTTTGTGGCTGTTCTGTTTGGGATAAGGCTGGTTTTAGTTGTTTGTGTTTAGGGTTTGGGTGGCTGGTTGTGTAGATTGTTTGATATTAGGTTTTTGGCTGAAGAGTAAATGAGTTATGTATAAGTGAGTGGTGTTAGGTTTAAATGGTGTGCAATGAAGATTAGGTTGGTGAGTATGTGTGAATGTGTTGGTAGCCATGTATGAATGTGAGTGAATGAATCATGTGTTCTGAATTTGATCTCTTTTAATTCAATGAAAATGGCTTGCAATGTAAGGAAAGAAAACGAAAATGGCATGCTGCACTTTGAGAAAGTATTACATTATATCCTTACAAAAGTAAGTTCCAATAAGAACTCATCACACTATGAAGACTAGAGTTCCTAGAGGAACTATACGACTAATTGCAAGTCATCTTCCTGTTGCATTTTACAAAATATGATTAGCATCCATCTAAACCTTTGCACTTTACAAAATATAAACCTTTGGACTCATACCCCTGCTATCTATAATCACAAAAGAAATACTATGACCAAGTTTTATGGTCTGCTACCCTGCAACACTGTCACAAAAAATCAACAACATCACTTCAACACTTCTACGACTTGCTCCTACACTTCTTTTGCATCTGTGGTTGAGTGAGTGAGCCTCATAGATCATGTTATGCATGAGCACCACCATCTGGTTGGGACAATGCCCTCTTTCCATTGTTTATTTCATGTGCAGTTCTAGAATTGTTCCTTCGCTGCAATTAAAGTTTAGATTAAGTCCAGATCATCCATGTTTTTTGAAAAGCAAAGCAAATTCAGAATGTACAGCCCCTGCACAACACACACGCCAACATAATCATTTTAGAACACTTACAGGTGGGTATTTGGCCCTTCTTTGTTTTTGTCCTGCTGCTGGAATATAATCATTAACAGCTGAAGGTACCTATTTATGTATTTATGAATTAGTAACATCGTAAATGGAAATGATTGCAGATTTCATATTAAAACTTAGCATAGAAAATACCTCTAAATTTTCTGAAGACTGGCCTACTTTCTTTGCATGGGTTATTGCATTATGTCTTTGAGCTTTACATATGGAGCAATGCATTGCAATACCCTTCTTTGTCCATTTCTCCTTGTCTTCCTTATGTGCATCCTTGTTTTTCTTCTTTTTCTGTGCAATTTCGTCAACCTCCTCTTGTGACTTTCTCCTTGCCCTTTTACACCTTCCTCTAACTGAAGCCAATGACAAAGGGGGCTTAATGTGGGGAGTTGCAAGTCCCTTCCATTGATGGAGTTCAAAATGTTATGGTAAATTTTAAGGTAGGTTTTAACATTGTAACAATCGTCAACATAGTCCTTAACGTTCCTACCTACTTTTCTAATACAAGCAACTGCATGACGACATGGTATTCCACACAAATCCACATTCTACAAGCACATGTTCGTGCGTTGAGGTCTACAGCATATTGATTCCCAAAACCATTTACTTGAAATGTGTCCCCACCATTTCAAATGGTTGTGTAACCCAATGAATCAGTCTTGATCTTTTCAACCTTCTTCTCAATTTTCGGACAAAGACTTCCATGATGTTTTTCATAGCATCTCTTTTCAATTGAATCCGCTTCATTAATTGAATCCTAATCTGCTCTAAACATGCTATGAAAGGTTTCTCTCTTGCAAAAAGTATAAACTTATTAAAACACTCACAAAGATTGTTCAACAACATATCACACTTTACATCATTAGTAAAGTGTGATCTGGACTAGTTATGGGTTGGTCTTGTTATACAAAATATCAAATAAATCAATAAGGGGATATTCGTGATGATGATAAATCAATATAAACATAAGTACAAAATTGAACAAGTTTCAATGTATTTTTTATTGCCATGTGAAATTCTAAGAATTAATAAACAATAAAATGATTCAAGAATTAAGCAAAAATTAATTCGACTCTATAATTCTTAGCAAAAATCATAGAGTAAATCATAATAATAATTATAACAATATAGAATTAAAAGAAGAATAAAAAATTCAAAACCAAATTTTGACAGAGTTCCGAGGCTTGTGTTACACACAATTTCTTTAAAACAGATTCGCCCCTGAGTGCTTGAGGTTCGATGGGTGTCTGTCTCCCAGGATACAATGGAAGACGTGAAGTGAAGTTGCACCAAACTTCCCTCGCCGGTGAACTTGAACAGAAGAACACTTGAAGAATACTAAAACATATGCTAGAATAGAGTTTTTTTCTCAAGAATGAAAAAGAGAGAATAATGTGATGAGAGATGTAAAATATGCTTGGAGAAGGTGCCCTTTTATAGTGATTGGGAGGAGCCAAGACATTAACGGGCACCATAATACCCCATAAAGCTAGCCATAATGTACCATACTAAATGACATAAAATCCTCATTTTAATGGTTATAAACTATGGTCATAACACCCCTACTAATGGGTCATAAACCTCCACACTAACTGGTGAAAAAATGACAATTTATCATTCATATAATTTCCACTATTTTCCATGATTTTTCCAACAACCGCCACATGAATGAAAAATTGTTTTCATTTTGAATATATTGTGGTGTTCATCAATTAAATCCTGTATAGGAAAAGTAGGTGTATCCCTTTAAACTTTCCCCTTCTAAAATACATTTGCATTACTAGCTGTCTAGTAGACACGATGTCGTTGAACTGTCCCGCTTTATTGTGTAAAAAAACCCATATATTTTACATAGGAAACATTCCTCATTTGTTGAGTTCTCATGATTTTGTTCATTTTGGCTACGAACACGTTCTGGTTCTGCAAGAGTTTCTAAAGAATTGAGTCTGACCAATTCTCCTTTGAAACGGCCCCACTTCTCTCTCACATAGATGATTTACATAAGCAATGTCTTTCAAGATTTTGTGATCTATGAGCTTAGAGTTTCTAGGAGCATTATTCAAGACAACCTTTTTAATCTGCTCATTATGGTCAGCAAGAAAGTGTAGAAGTTCAAGGAAATTACCTCGATTGCTTGAATCATCTAATTCATTATGTCCGCGAAAAGCTCATAAAAGAAATTTGACACAATCAATTAGGAGCATGAGAAGTGTAAAGCCTATATAAGGCTAGCCTATTTCTTTAATAAAGTAGGAGTTGAGGCGTGAAGTACAGCTTGTTTCTAACCTTTTTGCTCTGCTAAACCCTAACAAGAAAGGCCTAGCTGCCAGCTTAAAGGAACTGCGTTTGTGTTCCTGCCACAAAATCACCCCAGAAGCATTGAAGTTGGAGAAACTGAGGTTCCGTTTAGTTGTGTAAAATTTTTCAAATTTCTAACTCCAAATTTCCTTTGTTAACATTAGATCATATAACTAGCTTTCAAGTGATGGAAAACCTTGTTTTCCAAACTTTGGAAAACTAGTATATTAAATTAAGAAACATTGTTTGAAAGGTTTCCATGGTAATACTAGAGTTTTTCAAAGTTTGGAAAACAAGGTTTTCCATCACTTGAAACCTACTTGTATGATCAAATATTTACAAAGGAAATTTCGATATGAAAACTTGAAAAAATTTCAACAACTAAACGGACCCCGAATTCTCTTTAATCTCTTACGATACAGAATACGTGGCCAGAGATGAAGCCATTTCTAGAAACAAGGTTTCTACCCAAAAGTCTTGCCTACTTGGAGTGCCAAATTGAGAAGCACACAGTAAAACAATCCCACAAATCACCAATTACATAATGCCCATATTTTGCATGAGCAGTTAAGTGATCTTCATTAGCTCCATCAAAAACAGAAAGCTATCTTCATTAGAAGTTTATTTTATTTTATTTTTTGATTTCCATTAGCAGTTAATTTCTTTTGCTAGTTTCAAAAGAAAAATAAACGACTATTCCTATAATTTTATAGTAAACTCATATGGATTATGTTGGAAAATGGGTTTTTATAAGTTGTTATGGCTCAATTTGTCGAATGATCTATATTGGAAAATGGATTATATTGCTAGTGTTTCTTCGGCTTCTTTTTTTCTTTTCATTTGGGTAACTATTTGTACTTTTCGGTTGCAAGACATATTATATATATATATATATATATATATATATATATATATATCTTTTTTTGAAAAAGTCAATACTGTGTTTATATGTATATTAGCAGATTTGTAATTCAATGGACTTCTTTGATGCTTATCCTACCCTAAGTGTATTATATATCATTGTTCAAAAAAAATTGTAATTAGGAAAATAGAGAGTAGCTGACAGAATTAGGTATATACCCCAAGCATGCTACTAAAAACCAAGGGCAGTTAGAGCAATGAGATGAGATCAGTTGCAACTAGAACATGCTTCAGTCCTATTGCAGGTTGGAAGCTTAGCAGATCTATCCCAATAATTAAGCTCATTGGTATCAAGAATATCCAAAATTAATTCCAGAATTTCTAGCCATTTAATATCATTCGCTTGTCTATTCAGTTTTCTATTATTTATTTATTATTATTATTATTATTACTATTATTAGCCCAGGTCACTTGTTTTTATAATTTCACGCAAGAAAAAAATCCAAGAAACAGTTTGACCTGGTCCCAGTTGTGATTTTTCAACATGCTGAATAAACAGAATCTTTTGGTAACATGGATAAGTAGAAAGAAGCTGGTTCCAATCCATTTCTTTCAATTACCACTGCCCCAAATTTCCTGCACCTGTTACTGGTCTTTTTTCTTGTCCCCATCCAAAACTTATTTTCTTTTTATACCATTCATCCAATCACATATATGGAGGTAAAATTGGCTACATGTTTCTGAATGACATGTGTAGGGTTTGGTGCAAAAATGGATAGTGATATTCTAACTGCAATACTATAATTCATATTTTTGGAGTTGAGTTTCAAAGTTACATGCATGTATACATATCTCTAGTAGTCTAAATATATTCCAGTAATCGCTTATTTCTCCACCCTTTCATTTTTTCAAACATTTTCAAGTGGTAATTTTCACATATGGAGTATAATAAGTGGAGTTACTTGTAAATCAACCTATCACTTTAACCACTGTAAATCAGCCCTTTCAAATTTGAACAAAATTTTGCTCCAACCCAGAGAGGAGGAAAGTCCTCCTTCATGCATACGTGACATATCAGTATTGACTCGTATCATCACTATTAATTACGGGGCTGCCACTATTTATTACAGGGGTGGCAATCTGTAATTAATAGTGGTGGCTTCAACCAATAGTAGTATACCACGTATGCAGGAATGATGACTTTCCTCCGTCTCGGGATTTTAGCAAAATTTTGTTCTTCAAATTTTCCTTTTATATGGTAGCATATCCCTCTAAAATGTCCAAACAACCAAAGAAAGATATGCCAGATTATTTTAGAATAAAAATCTTTATGGCAGCACTTAATGGTAACAGATGAACGGTCTATATAATGATATGTAGGAGTATTATAAAGGCACAATTAAGTAGGGCAGAGTAAGGCGCCCTCTTGTCTTTATACATGTAGCTTTGTGTCCTCTTTGATGCCTTTGGTTGCTTCCTAGATGACAATAGTTTATTAGTAAATGTAATAAAGGTTTTGGAATCAAAAAGACATATAAATAGGAGATGAGGAGTGAAGAGGAGGGAAGTCAACTGAGGATGCCTAAATGGAGAGGGTGGTCACTCTTCAGGCAATCTATCATATTCCCTTCAAAATGCCTCCTTCTCAAGCTCACTTCCCATCTTAAGCACAAAGCTAGAGGTAACTCTTGAACCCTTACTTTAGTGTTCCATTTCCAATATTCTTGTGTTATTTTGATAAAAACAAATGAAGGAAAAATTGTGAGAGGAAAAAATTTAGTGGTAGAATCTTTAAACCTAATTCAGATTAATAATGCAGTGTTCTAACCTGAGATTGATAATGCTTATATAGGAAGAGAGGACAGCCTGGTGGTTCTGAGCAAGGAGGTTGAGTCATTCAGAGGGTATGAAGATATACAAGTGATGTGGGAGATGGTTCATTGTTCTTGGTCTACAACTACAAGTGCCCATCAGACTAGAGAAAACTTTAAGCCCTCTTTTTGTAGATTCTGTTTCAAGCCAGAGTCCTCTCTCTATGTAGCCTGAGTTTCTCTGTCAGGGCATAGGAAAAATAATTTCCCTAGACATGTAAGTTTCATCATCCTTGGCATCATGTAAAAGAGGAAAAATACTACATGCAGATACATACTTTCAGTTAAGCTACACATGATAACTTTGGATTGAAGACATAAGTAATTGAACTTTGCAAGTTGTTGACAAAAGTCTAATAAGTTTTAATCCTGACTGTGGGACTGAACTCTGAATCATCATATATCATCATATGATCCAGAAAAATCTACAATGATGAATTATTTCGAATCATCCACATCTTATTCTTATGCGGCCAAGTATTTCCAAGGTTCATCTGTGATGGATCTGTAGCTGTGGAAGCTAAAATCGATCATTCTTCGTGCAAATATCATTTCTTGTGTTGGAGATTTTGATCAAAATGCCATACTCCTGCAGTAGATTACAGACATGGATTGATGATTCATTCACATGTATTCATCTGACTAAAGCATCATCGATGCCAATGAGGAGAGGATGAAAACAGATAACGAATCTTACCGTGGCCTTTACCGACCATCCTTAGCTGAGAAACATATTCTGCTATCTTCTTGATGGATTCAACCTGTGAAGCACAAAGGGTAAATAAAGATGTAAACTTATTTTGTCATCAGAATTCGGATGACAAATTTAAATTCGGAATTTCCTCATTCTGTTCAAGATTACCTGCTCTCCTAGGAACTCCCCTTCAACGAAATCAGCCATCTCAGCATCATTGTTTTTAACTGCTACCTACCATTTGAGAGATGCAAAAAGTAACTCATTCCAACTTAACCTTTAGGAAACATATAAAGGTGTTTATGTTGATTAACTTGGGCATAAATCTGTAATTTAGACAGAAAATAATGCATGCTGAGTAGCATGCATATTTGTTAAATTAATTGCCCAAATATTCCAGAGGCAAGGATGATGCTCACCTCATGCAAGCTAAGAAGTTTCAGGTTCGTCAGTTTCTCCAGTGATAAGGCTAATTCCATTGCTGAAATCGGATAAGGAAAAGAAAAAGAAGCATATAAGGAAACTGCTAACACAAGGAAGCAAAGCAAAGGGCAACATGACAACCCATCACAGTAGTACCAACACTCACATGCAGACATTTATTCATGGGTAAGATCCAATTTGGTTATTTTTCTCTTAGAGCAAGGATCCACTTATACAGAAATTAAAAGTTACAACTCTTCGACCATCCTATAATTCTTCATAATCACCGACTTAAACATAAAATTAATAATCTATTCATGTAGATCATGTATGCAAAGCAAATTTAATGTGGTCAAAATTCTTTACTATTTCTCCAATATAATTGTAAGCATTAAAATAAAGGAAATATATTTTTCAGATGATGCTGGAGTTTAAAAAAAAATTCAAATTGACAGGCATCTCTATATGAATACAACTTTAAATCTAACTGTTGGTTTATTTTAATACATTTATGTGAAGGTATTGATCGGTTTAAGAGTTAAGTAATAATAAATCTTCCTCTGGTGTAAACTTGACTTGAAAGACTCATCTACAAGTGAAAATCGAGCATGTAAAAAAACTGGTACATGAAGAAGGGAAAATTGGAGATTTACCATACAAGGCATCACCCTTCTCATGGTGTTCAAACTCGGAAGGTGGTGTCAATATGGAACTCAACTGAACACGCCCTCCACGTATGTTCTGAGGATTATAGCGCAAAACAAGCATCAAATCTTCCACTCAATAAACATATCAACAGAAGCAGCCACACTTATCTTCTTACTCAAATAAGAGGTAATGTAAATGTATTCATTCCGCCTAATCTTCAACTTCTTGAAATGTTTAACTCGTTCAGCGCATCTTTAACATAGATAACATACAAATGCAAATAGAATCGAAGTTACTCTGACCTGGTATTCCATTAGCTTCTCTGCGTGCTCTCTTTCTTCGTCACTCGAATCCTTGAAGAATCTACAAGTTTCATTACGAAATTTTCTTATCTCTCCCGAAACGGGAAAAAAATTACAGTAGCGACATCAACAAGACGTGATACTTACTTTGCAAGGCCACGAAGAGCGATATTATCTCTGTCAAAGTAGGAAAACATGGCATGGTACACATACGAAGCTGTGTACTCCACGCTGTTACAAGGAGAAAACATATCAAATCGGATTACCTGAAGATGAATTAGATCGGAAACATTTCTAATCGTACATTCATGGAAGAGTTCGACTCACCTGATCTGCTCGTTAATGGCGGCTTCGCACTCCTCGGAGTATCTCTGGCGAGCTAGAGAGACGTCAGGAGCGATCGGGATTTGGAGGTCCAGGCTCTTAACCTCCTCGAACGGCTGGAACACGACGCCTGTCAAAGAGATTTCGCCGCTCCTCCCGGCGGCCGCAACTTCCCCTGGTTTCCTCGTCGCCGGGAAACTGAGGCCGGTTCCGGCGAAAGAAGATTTGAAAGCGGAGGAGGAGGCATCTCCGGCGAAGGCGGCAGGCTTGGCTGGGATTTGGAAACCTGCGATCGTTCTCAGCAACATTTTGAAAAGAGCGAAAGGAATTGGTGTTGCGAGGAGGTGCTAGAGTTTGTGGAGTTTATATATAGAGGATGAAGAAGCTAGAGTCGGCAATGTAGACTGAGAAGAGTGATCAGATTCATGGGGTTTTGTTTTGGCCGTTGGATGGAGGATGAGGTGGACGGTGAGAGATGGAGGGCATGTGGGAGGCGTGTGCCAACCTCACGCCTTTAATCCGCTTGCCAAATGCTTTTGGAAGTTGACAGGATCCCGTTCACATTGATCCAACGATTGCTGTTTTTTTAAATGATTTCTATTCAAAAAGCACGGTTGTCGCTGAGACATAACAACAACGAAGAACAAATCCGTAAAACAAGCTAGACTAATAGTTTTAAGTAAATACGAGCAACTAATATGTTCTAACGAAAGATAATAAACAAGACTGAAAGAAACGAAATCAATATAAACAAATAAACTAAGGATAATAGATGGATAGTCTTTGTAGCTTCGTAAATACATAGGACAAAACCGAAGCAGGATCCCAAGACTAAAAGCAAACTGGACCACTCAGAAGTCCGTCGAAAGGACCGGAAAGGTAGACACCAGTACGCGGCATATTCAAGATAAATAGAAGCAACCAACTCCCACCTTATAAGCTCAAAATGAGCTAAAAACAGCCTGATCCCTGTATAATGTCTATCAGAAAAGTAGTCAACAAGAAATAGATCCACAATCGTAACAATTAATCAATGAACATTAAAGGAAAGCAAGCAACACACCATCCGAGTCAATTGTAGTAGAGCAGCCGGTGGGCCAATGCCCGTTCATGCCAAACTAGAATCATCATCGTCCCTCTCTTGATTAACACAAGCACGTTTCCTTATACGACTCACGCTCGCTCCCAACAACTTACCTTGTCCTCATTTTCCCGCTGACCTTACCTGTAACTGCTTATTCACGCGACCTAAAGCAAGAGCAGTTTCCCTAGTGCTGCCAAAGGAAAACTTCAATTGGCACATCCGTCAGTGAAAGGCTTGTCAACACCTATTTGAGGTCAGTAGGGACCAGAGTCCACTCCTAAACCTGTACAGGTTTCGTAGCTATCAGAGGGACAATCATAATGGTAGTTTCCTGTCTTACCAAATTCAGTGTCGTGTGACGAACACACACTTTATTGTGGTGTTTAAAGTCAATTAATCAATCTCTTTGTGCATTATTTGACTGGTTATGATGCACTTTACTCAAAATTGTCAAATCTTTTATAGGTGTGCAGATGTGGAGGAAAATGGAGCTTAAGTGCTTAGATCGAGGCTTTTTAAGGCATATCTAGCATGAAGGAAGACTGTGACAAGTCTCGGATCAAAAGAGGGAGGATTGGTGCAAAGAAGAGGAAGAGTCGAAGTTGTGCGCTGATTGTCCGCAATCTGTGAGCTGATGACCTCTTGTGCGTTGATCGTGCTAAAACTTGTGTGTTGAGCCCATGACGCACAGAGTGATGAGCAGCTCTTCAGACTTCTTGTCCGCTCAATGTGTGTTGTCTATGCGCTCATTGTGCACACATATGTGCACTTACTGGAGCATCTCGAAGAGAAGCTGAGCACATGAGGACTTGTGCACGACCAATGCGAGGATCTGTGCATGATGCCCAAAACTTGTGCACTCGGCAGAAAATTCTCAGGGCTTGAAGATTCTTGGATCCAGCTCATCTTCAACACATTTTTAGGACGTTTAGGCTCTTATTTAACTACTTATTGATGCCAAATATGTCTAGGAGCATCTTGAGAACATTAAATGCCTATAAATAGACCATTTAGGGTAAGATTTCAGCAGCCCTAGAATCATTTTTGGGATTGCAGCTGATGTTCATCATATTTTTGATTCCTCATAGGGTTTTAAGCTACACTCAAATCTAAGAGTGAGGATACTTGCAAGGAGCATTCAAGATCCTCAATATTGGTTTACTCCTCTTTTTTCTCTCTTTTTTCATTTATTCTTGGTAGTTGAGCACTACACACATGTTGTCCATTACTCACAGCATGTGTGTACGTGAGTAGTTTTTCATACTCTTTGGGTTCGCTTTGCTTAGGGTCAAAGCCATGAGTTTTTACGCATAGAGTGATCTAGGTACCAAATTTTTTGTACGTTTGCATGCTATATGTGGTGTTTGATGGCCACTCACACACACATCACTCTAAGTGTTCGATTGAATGCTCGGGAGAGTGTCGAACGAACGTAGACCATATGAAATTGGTTGACTTGTCTACTACGTGTTAGAGATGGCAGTAGAGACTTTTCGGTGGCGAAGTTCTTCATTTTAATTACTCGGAAGAGTGCTCCCTTGCCTCTGAGAGGAGCAAGGACTGCTTTATGCGAGATAGAGGTCGTTTGTCTGAAAGAGGAGTGACCCGATCTTTGATACTCACCTCTAGACTTATATAAACTCATAGTGGAACCCCGAAAGCATGAGGCAAACCCAAGGAGACTGTTTTACATTGCGTTACATCGTTTGTTGAGTGTTATTGCGTTTACTTGCACGCTCCCCTGTTTTTGTCATTGTTGTCCGCTTAAGTTTAGCACTCTCAGTCACTGTTTTAGACACTTTCATCACCATATCTTTGTTGTCCACTTAGTATTAGGTAGGTAGAATTTGCATACTTACACAGATTTGTCACCAAACGTATAAATCTCTTGGGTTCGACACCTTTATGCTCATACCACGCACTACACACGATCCCATCTCTTGGGGAATTGTGGTTAAAAAGGGTTCTTATTGGTGGCGGCTCAGTGGTGGTTGTCACCACGGCTCTCCCGTGTTGTCTACATCAGGTCATGATATTGGTTGACGCCATTAAGATCCGTGAAAATACGAAAAGTCGTTACACCAAACGAGAGAAATAAATGTTAGTATATTTGACGCACCAAGATCATTTGATATGACACTTAAGCTTATGATGCTAAGTGGGAGCTCCGAATTAGCTATATGTAGCTAACTCCAGCTCAAGTCAGCTCAAGTTAGCTAGAAGTAGCTAACACCAACTCATGTTAGCTCGTGAGAGCTCAAATGTGTGTGGTGTGATCATTTGGAACATCTTTGGGATGTTTCATATTGATTCACAAGTTATTACTTCCATTTGCACCTTTTGGACAAAATAAAGGGTATTTTGGTAAAAGGGGCATCCTAGGTGCATGGTGTATGCACCTTACTACATGGGATACTTCCTAGGTGGTTACATATGAGTAGCTACACCTAGAAAGGCTGTTTTAGGCGAAGAGGTGCGGTTATCACCCTTCGCCGAAAGTACATGTATTTTCGGCCAAAGGGGTGTCCCACCACCGCTTGGCACCTCTCCCTTATCTATAAATAGAGGGAGAGGTACCACATTACATACACACAATCAGAACGGAAATACTTCTTCTCCCTCTCATCCTCTTGGCCGAAATTAGTGAGCATATCTATTAGAGGTTTCGGGTGGACTAATATTGTGTTCATCTCAACACAATTTCGCCTCTTGATACATCCTCAATTCGTCCTCATTGAGCGCTTGAGTTGAAGATTGCGTAAAGTGGGGTCCTCTGTTTGGTATTCGGCATGACACCATGCGCTGTTAGTCACTATATTGTAACGCATGTAACATGATAGAAGTCCTGGAGAACTTCGAATCTTCAATAAAGTGGGGTCCTCTGTTTGGTATTCCGACACCAAGTCAGTATTGATGAATTTCAGGAATGAGTATGATAGTTGTCTTGATATGTGTGTATAATTAGTGCTTTCATAGTCCATTGTAATATAGTGGTATTATTATAATATCTCAATATAGACTGGCGACGTGTCAGAGGACACGTTTCCTTAAGGTCTCGAATATGTATGGTCCGGGAATGTCCTTCGTATGTTCGGGTATGCCCTTAACATGTCTGGGAATGTATTTTGCTTGTTCGGGTTATAAGTTATTCAAGGTTTAATGGGGCCTTTATTCTTGGCTACTGACTTGGCCTTTTACTAGGCCTTTTGGGCCTTTTGGGATTTAGTATCTAGTAGATTGGGTATGGTGGTCATCAAGTCCCCCTAGTCTTTCGGCCGACTGGAGAGAGTCCGAATTGCTCTAAGTATCCAAATCTTTCGAATTATCCCCTTTTATTTTAAGCGTTCACAGTGCATGGCTGTTTGGATTAGAAACACATGAAAATTTTATGTTCTTCTAGTTCCTTGAACTACTATCGTTCGGGCTTTGGAGAATCTTGAGAGTGCTGCGTTCGAGAAATTTACTTCCCCTTTGATTTCTTGCACTACTATGGTTCAAGCTTTTGATTGTTGGGGGCTTATTCCCGGATGATTAACATTCGAGAATTTTCTCCCCCTTTGATTTCTCGAACCGCTATGGTTCGAGCTTTTGATTGTTGGGAGCTTATTCCCGGATGATTAACATTCGAGAATTTACTCCCTTTTTGATTTCTCAAACCACTATGGTTCGAGCTTTTGATTGTTGGGAGCTTATTCCCGGATGATTAACATTCGAGAATTTACTCCCCTTTTGATTTCTCGAACCACTATTGTTCGAGCTTTTGATTGTTGGGAGCTTATTCTCGGATGATTAACATTCGAGAATTCACCCCCTTTGATTTCTCGAACTACTATGGTTCAAGCTTTTGAACTATTAGGGACGATTAGTCCCCCTTTTGCTTTTCCGAACTATCATGGTTCGGGCCTTTGAGGCGGTTTCCTTTGAGACGGTTACTTAACCTTTCATCTTCCATCGTGCATTAACTGCTCCTTTTGATCAACGGTGTAGATCTGGTGCCTGGTGACGGTTTGTATTCTCGGACCTACTTAAATAAAGAATAGTACTTGATTTTCTCCTCAACTCTCATTCGTGCTCTTGCTTTTGTTTCCTTGTTCTCTACTCTTTGATCACAACACTAAAATAATTCATGACAGATAGATCGTCGCTTAAGAAGGCGGTTAGCTTTTTTCAGAGGTGGAGGACCGTCGAGAAGGTAGATCCCGACTTAGCGTTATTTCTTAGCCAATCTTCCATTGCTTCGGATAGTTATGAGGGTTCTTCCACCATCCACCAGTTCTACCGTCGCTACAACTCGGTTGTTGACGCGGCGGCGCGTGCCATGCCTGAGTTTCTCCGACCGGCAGCCCAGACCAAGTTTCTGCGGCCAATTTCAAAAGATATAAGAAAATGGCCCTACCTTATCCCAAACCTTCCGTATCTCGCCCCCCCCCCGGAAATGTTTTAGAAACCAGTGGGCCTGTCCCTGATGGATGGTAGTCCAAGTTGGAACACTTCCAGAGTAATGCAACTCCGGAATTAATAAGGAAATGACAGGCTGACTTCTTCATGCCCCGAACAATAAAGACGAGGGTTTTGACGCCCGAATGTCGTGTCTATGAGCCGGGCGTCTTATAAATTGTAAAACTTGAGTAGAAAGTGAGAATACCACCGACCACGCAACATTCACCTAATTTCTTGTATGCCTGTTCGCTTAAGTTTAGCACTTTCACTCACCGTTTTAAACACTTTCATCACCATTTCTTTTATGTCCACTTAGTATTAGGTAGGTAGACTTTGCGCACTTACACGGAGTTGTCACCAAACGCACAAATCTCTTGGGTTCGACTTCCTTTTGCTCATACCGCTCACTACACACGATCCCTTCTCTTGGGGAATTGTGCTTAAAATGGTTCTTATAAATTGTAAAACTTGAGTTGAAAGTGAGAACACCACTGACCATACAACATTCACCTGATTCCCTGTATGCCTATTCTCCGGTAACAGTTCAGCCTCTACATAAGTCGGGGCCTCCTCAGCTCTTGGACCTAACTTCCTCAGCCCCATCGGAAATTCCCCTATAGAACGTACTACTCTATCCCTCATTGTGTAATGATAAACAGAGCCAAGGACCGAACTGTTGGTCCATTCCCTCTTGCCCTTTGAAGTTCAGGCATTCTCGTTCCACATGAGTCACCATACCGCAGAGGAAGCAGAAATCAGGTAGTTCTTCATATTTCAGATGGAAGAGTCTTACCTGCTTCAGTGCAGGCGGAAATCCCCTACGCAGAGGTTTCAATATATCCACGGAAACCCCCACCCAAAGTGTCAGTCCATCCCCATCCACATCCACCACCGGCCCGAGAGGGCTACTCGGGACCTTCCCCATCTCCTTTGTAGCCCAACCTAATGGCAAATCCATAATGTGCACCCAAACGTCAGCCCTACTGAACGGTAGAGATGTGATTCGTTCACCTGGCTTGATACGGCTGAAAACAGTTAAGCTATTATCAAACGCTCAGGGACTTGTGGCTAGAACCTATTCAAGGTGTTCCTATTCATCGAATTCAAACAGAAAAAGATTCTTGGAATGTATGTGAGTCGTGGCGCACATGCACGGAACCGGAAACAACCGCCCTTCCAAGCACCTCGCATCGCGACCATGAGGTGCTCCACCCTGATTGTCCGTGTAGCTAGCACTTTCACAGCCACCGCTGCTAGTTGCACTGTCATGGCACCAATGTCGACTTCTGCATCTTCTTCGACAGTCAACGCCATCTTCGCCATCCTATTATCAATCGATTCCACAACAATGGTAGCATGAGAGAGAGAGAGAGAGAGAGAGAGATCAACGAGATAAGATCTATTTAATCCTTTGAATTTTATACTCTATGTTGAGATAAGATCTATTCATCATGGATTCAACACGATTCTTACGCACCAATGGGTGAAATATTGGATTGGAATCAGATTTCAGATCAACAAGATAAATTGGTTGACTGCCTTTACCATGTTTAACGTCAAGAAAAAAAATTAGCTGTTTAACTGCTTCATTTGTTTACTTTTTGGTGACCGGCTCACCATTTATTCTTTAAATAAAATCAAACTACATTTTTTGTAAAAATCCTCTGAACTCCCCTCCAAAAAAAAGTTTCCTTTTAAAAATATTCCTTGCATTTTAGCGATGCTGTAAGCAAATGTTGGAAAACAGACATCAAAAGCACCAGTGGTCTAGTGGTAGAATAGTACCCTGCCACGGTACAGACCCGGGTTCGATTCCCGGCTGGTGCAATTTTTTATGCCTCTTAAAGTTTTTTAACAAAATCATCAGCTACAACGACACAGCTTTTTAATCAGTATCATACATACCACCAAAACTTAAACCACTTTTCACAGAATAACACCAGTATTGATTCATTTGTGTATAACTGATTCATGAATTCATCCACCCCATATGAAAAGGGTAGCTGCAACTTACCAACTCAGAAACTATTGACAGTAAATCCAGCCTTTATAACCTCATAGGCCTCTCTGTTCCTTGACTTCTTCATCCCAGCCGTTACATAAAGCTTTGACCCTTCAGTTGAAATGCATGTTACCTTCAGCCATATCACCATCTTTGTCTTCACGCCTTCCACATCAACGAGCTTTCCCTTCTCGAGATGTCCTGTTACGGTGGTGAAAAATCGCAAGATGGATGAGTCTTTGTATCCCACCTCGCATATCGAAGGTAGAATGACGGTAAGCTTTTTGGTCTCTTCATTGTAATCGTAGTTCGTAGTGTCACGGGGAAAGAGACCCACTGGCAAGTCATACTCCTTTAGCAGCTCTGGCAACGGTTGTTGCATCTTCCCTGAAAATATAAACACTTATTTTTAATCCGAGATGACCAAACTAGAGGTAAATGTTCATGTCTACACTTAATAAGGTGAGGTGGTGGCAGGACATTTATTTCTTCAAGAGCTTGTTTATGCTACACTAGAGGTAAATGTTCTTGTACAAGACCATTGTTTCAGCTCTCACAATTTGAAAGTTTGTCTCTTCAAGTCCTTAAGCATGAGAATCTATTCTAAAAGAGACACATACATGGATACGATAAAAATTACCTTGGCATTTATAGTATATAATAGCATCACCTAGCCAACATACCACAGCTGCCTTTTTTTTAATTGAACAAAACTCAAAAAAATACACCCTGTATCCAGAATATAATTTTGGGTAAAGTCACCAAGAATAAAAGAATACCACAATCTGCCTTATGACCAGTAAACTTGAAAGAATCATTTGTTTGCTTTCTACCATATCTAGTTGCATTTCTGGTTTAAGATTAAGGAACTTTGAGCTGGCAACAGCTGATCTATTATGCATCAGGAACCACAAAATGCAGATGAGAATCATAGCATGAATCTGAACTAGCTAGTTTCAGGATCAAGAAGTTGAGGGATTAACAAACCTTTGACTTTATTAACCAACCAGCTGGCTCCTTCTTGTATACTGGTGGATACCGCCTAAGAAAGAAGTAGACAGTTCAGCTACAATAACAGTCTTCAATCTCAAAGAACAATCTTAATTAACGTATCTATTCCGGAAAAAAAATGCCGGTGAAACCATCCACAGTTCACAATGTCTTTATTGAATACTTATTGAAAAGAAGAACTCCCTCTGACTTGACAATTTTTGACAAGGCTAAAGATAATCACATTTTAACAGTCCAGCAGGTAGCAGACAGCTCAGACAAAGCCCCCTACACTAAATACACCCAAGCAACTTGGTACTCATTCTGCAGTTTTTATGCAAATTTAAAGAATATGATGGTACACAAACCAAGAATGTAGCATATGTTTTAACATAAATCCAGTTATTTAAAGTTTAAACCGCAATTTCCAATTATGGCTAAGTTGTCAGATAAAAATTTGGAACAAAATACATAAACAGACAAAAAGTATGGCATATTTTGGGGACTAAAACAAGTGACAACCAGCTTAGAACAATCGGAATCATCAGAAATCCAATAACACAGACCAGACATTTTTACTTGGTTGCATTGGATTGAATTCATTGAATGAATGCCATGAAAAAATTCATTCAATCATTACAGCTTCAAATCTTCAATAGATAACAGGAAGGAATCAAAACAAAGAAACTCCAATTCCACAGCATAATCAATCAATGCATAATTAATTCAGAGAAAGAAGATTCCGAAAACGAGGATTCATCAAATCCATTAGCAGATCCACCTGAGAAATCAAGATTAAGAGGAACATCTGGAACAAGAGAAGAACATTACATACATTGATATCATCGCCGACCGAATTGAGCTCCTTGGTGGCCTTCTGTCCCATCATATAAGAGCCGACCTTGCCGAAAATCTGATCCATTTCTTCGAATCAACAATCCTCCTCTGCGAGAGCAATGCTTCGTTTCGCTTCTTTTCTGGAGTCGCTGATTTCCAACTTCTCTAATTCGACAGATTCAAAGAGGGGCATAAGAGAAGAAATGGGACCTGTATGTATCATTGTGAGAGTCGCTCGCAATCCTAAATTTTACCGATGTTTTTTTCATGGTAATATTACATAACAGACCATTCATTCTCAGGTAATTGTTACAATGTGGATCCACTTCTAGGTTAAAGTTCAAAAGCACCCCTGACATTTGTATTACAGATTTGTTGCCACTTTTCTTGAAGAAATTGTTCCTCTCAAAGAGTTAGTTGGAATCTAATTCTACTTTAGATGTTTCTCTTCTTGTAATCAGACTTCTCCCATTTAGGGCTTTTTTTTTCTCTGGTTCTTTCCCCTGTTATATCATTATTGAACATTTGAACCGGCTACTTTAGGGTTAGCTTAAGCTAGGTTTAGTTTATTTTTAATAAAGAATAGAAGCTCTTGAATTAAAAAAAAAAACGGAATTACAATCCACATTACTCTTTCTTTGTCCATGAATATTTGCGCATTTCTTTTTTGATCCCGTGACTCAAATTGTTATTAGAAAGAATTCATTAAAACATTTCATAATTTTTTTAAAAAAACTACAAATATTAATCTATCATTTGCATTTTAAATTATTTAACTTTATATATTATAATGTTGAAGAAATGAAATCTTAAAAAAATAGTTAAAAAGAAACGATAATTGTTTTTAGGGACGGATTTACTATTTTCTAAAGAACATAGCATCTCCTAAACACAAATAAAATAAAAATGCCGTATGAAAGAGATGTGAATGCAAAAGAATCAGGACACAATTCTGTAGCCAGATATCTGTATGACGTACGGATGTGTTCTTTTGGTATATTTTTTGAGAATTTTGGTAAAGAAATTGTCAAATATTTGAAAATTGATATGATGTTTGTGAGAGATAAAATTGAAATGAAATAGTTGATTTAATATTTTATTGATGAAAATATTGAGAAAGAACCCAACCTTAATACTTGCTAAATCTAGGCCAAGATATAGATGTGTACCCTAGACTATCAATATTTTAATACCGTTGAATCATTCACTGTAATTAAGTTTTTTTCAATGGAGAAAATGGAAATAATGGTAGAAAAAGAACGAGGCGGGAAATTTAAAATTGGCGCTGTGCATTGCATTGGGCCAGAGTCTATCGGCCTTCAAGCAACTGGGCTGATACAAGTGAATCGCCCATCAAATCCCCAAATTTAAACGGAATATACACAATGATCCCCGAAGAATGAAGATAGCCTTTTTTGTTAGAAGTAACTTGTGTTTTTGAAAAAATGATGTCTTATACTGATACTTTCATATTTTAAAGTTCATGTACTGTATATTTTATTCAAAATATGTACTAATTATGCTTGAACTTTTAATATTCATGAAAAAAACTAATTAAGGTCATTAAAGGTGTAGCGGCATGGAACATGCATATGAAAATGCAATAACAGGATTGGTGAAAACACTTTTCAGTATCTTGGGTTTATTAGGAGTATCTTGGGTCATTAAAGGTGTAGCGGCATGGAACATGCTCCAACTTTCAGTAAATGCTCGAATAAAACATCAGTTGGAGCATTTGAAAACCTTCAAGCTCTGCGTATTGTCACAGCCGAATTTGAAACCCTAACTGTCGATTTACTTCTCTGGAACCCAAATTTGTACGGATTGGAGTAATGTTAAGTGTAGGTTGAGTGATTCGTTGTGTGGTTTCGAGTTTCTTGGAAGAAGAACTTCTCATATAGATTAGGTTTTCCTTAGACGCGGTAGTGGGCACGAAGCTCGGAGTCTACAACCGGAGGTGTTCGTCCACTGATCTAGTGCTTTGGGGTTAGAAACAAGGTTCGTTTTCAAATATCCTTTATCAACCATTGTTGTTTACTTCGAAGAGGTTAATTTTTCGTACTTTGTTCCTTGGGAATTATGAGTTTTGAAGGAAATTGAGTTTATACTTATCTACTTCTCATGTACTCACAGATGGCTGATACGCACATCTTCACCAAATATCATGGTGGGAGGTTTGTTAGAGAGGCGTAGTTGCGTTATGTTGATGGGAAGGAGAGGGTATACAAAAATCACAAGGATGTTCTCACTTATTTTTCAGTGGATTCATGCTTGAGAAATTTGGGGTACATGTCTAGGGATATTAAGTGCACATACTATATTTCAATGGGTGGGGAAATTGAGGATTTAAAGGTTTTAAGTGATTCCAATAGTCAGATGGCTATATATGTTTGGTGCAGCGATTGAGGGTGCTGGTTTGGAGTTATATGTAGAGCACAGTGTTGAATGGCGCATTTGAGAAACAATGTGGAGTTGAGTGACCCACTTTTGTTGTGTAAAAGTTGTGATTCAAAGAAAGAGGGACATGTGGGTCAAGTCAGTGGAGATAAGTCTGAAGATGGTGGTGATGATGAATTGATTAAACTTAAAGATGTGTGTGGGACAGAGAATGGTGTGGCTGATGATGAAGAGCTTGTGTATGGCCCAGAGAATGATGTGGCTACTGATAAAGAGCATGTGTGTGACTCATCAGATGACTGTACTTATGGTGGGATTAGCTTTGGTAGTAGAGTATGTGACAGATATTGTCTGAAGATGATTGACTCTGATGTTGGGTATGGAAAGGAAGTAGAGGAGAGTAGAATGGCGCGTGAAAGTGCCAATATTGAAGCAGTCATTGAAGCTGAGGATGATGAAGATAACCAAGAGTCTAATGAGAATGATATGGAGGAGGATAACGAGGAGGATGTAGATGTTTGTCATTGTCAGGATAAAGAAGCCTGTAAGAAGATGCAAGAACTAGAGAAGATCAATGTTGATCCTACTCAGTTAAGAAGCATAAGAGAGTTATGACAACCTAATTAGACCAATTAATGGAACTGACATGTGGGAGGAGACCAATTTCCCATTTGTTGAAGCCCCCACATGGAAAGTGGTGAAATGGGGTAAGCCCAAAACCAAGAGGAAACCATCTACTGGGGAGGACATACGTAGTAAGCCCAAAACCAAGAGGAAACCGTCTGTTGGGGAGGACTTACGTAAGCCTAGAAAGAAGAGGCCTGTTGGAGGTAGCACCACATGTTCAAACTGCAAACAGGTAGGTCACAACAAAAAAACATGCAAACAAGCCCCTTCAACAACTTTAGGACCATATGTAAAGAAGACAGTTGCAACCTCTAAGAAAAAAAGAGTAAAATTGGTAAGCACTTTATTCCTAATCACTTATGTATGCTGTAGAGGTGCCTAGCATCTTTTATATTTAATGCAATGAATATGAGGATTCTGCTAGCCCTTCTCAACCAATGCCTGGTGGTCAACAAATCCATTCAACCAATGAATTTGTTGTTATGGCCTCACAAAAGGTAATTACATTGTTTCTAACCACTTATAAGTGTATTGAATTTGTGTTAATGTCTAATTGATGCTTATCAAAATAATGTCTGTCCAATTATGGTCTCAGGAATAATGTCTGTCAAAATAATGTTTGTCCAATTTGAATTTGTTGTTATGGCCTCACAAAATAATGCTTATCAAAATAATGAAGTGTGCCTTTGTCGACCCAAGGTCCACCCACAAGTTCCTATGTTGCAGATAGGTTTAATGAAGCTACTGGTACAGGCAGAGGTGCTTACAGGAGAGAAAAAACAAAGCCAATGGCAAAGGCAAGGGCAGGGGTACAACAGTGCCAAGCTCTGGAGTCTTTTCAAGCACACCCTAGACTTGGAAATGCTACCACCATGGACTTCTGATTAGGCTTTTGAATTAGGCAGCTTAATATGTTGATTATGTATTAGGCAACTGTGCCATTAACTAGATGAATCCCAAACTGTATGAATGTTGCATGATCTCACATTAGATATTGCTTAATATGTACATTGGATGCTGCATAATTTGACTTCTTTTGGTGCTTATGGACTTCTTTTTGGTACCTATGGTATAGCTTTGGTGCATCTTTGATATGGTATAGCTTTTATGAATATCAGATATACTGCAAAAGGCGAAGAACAAATTTCATCCAACAAACCATCAGTTTAAAGGTCCATGACATTGCAGGTACAATACAAAAACACAATTCGGTGTGCCCCAACCCTCACATACTGCCTAACTCTAGCTGCTGCACTCAGCCAAACTTGACATACAAAACTAAGGCAGCAGCTATGGCAATCCACATTTTCGTGTGACCTAACCAAGCACCTAAACCCCTATGCACATCACCTCTCTCATCTACATACTTCTGGTAGTTTAGCTTGTAGTCCTCCTCCTGAAGCGTCACATACAACAATGCCTTCAAATGGGCGGGTGTTGGAGGATCAAACCACCCAAAGAAGCCTCAACCTATTCCTCTCTGAAATCAACAAATACACTTAATACTCATTTCACAGTCGATTCAAGGAAGAAACGAAGAAAGGGAAGAAGGGCCGAACCTCATAGTTTGCATATCCATGAAATCTGTGTCCAGTGTTGGCCTGTGTCAACGCAATCCTCAAAGGGGCGAGGATACCACATTTGCGACGCGGTCGACTCCAACTTACCGAGGATGAGTTCTCCGACACCGATTGAGTCGGGATTCAACAACGATTCGGATTGGCAAACCCTAATTCCCAAATCGAATTAGGAAAGGAGCAGGATGTGTTTCCTTTCGTTTTAACGTAGCTCTGCTGCTCTTTTAACACGTCAGCAGACAACACATCGAGGCCAGGGGCAAAAGCGACATTGCATACCCACCATCCAAGTAAACATCGAATTTGAATGGAAAGGACCAGATCAGTACGCGATACTTAAATTAACGACTAAATTACAGCGGAAAGTTAAAATGAGACTGCTTTAGGTCGCAAACATGAAAACAGGGACCGTCGGCGGAATTACCTCATTTAAATTATCCTATGAAAATTGAAATATTTCCCTTTTTAGGAATATTCTAACAACAATTTTACACTTTTACCCTCAATTTCTCTTCTTCACTAAAAACATACTAATTCCTCTGCTATGTCCCTTTAAAGATGAAAAAATCTTTAACTTGCATATAGATTAAGAATATATGTTGATTTGAACGTAAAAAGGTCAAATATGTATATAAAATAAAAATAATTTTTTTAAGTAAGAAGAGAAAGTAAGGGATAATATCTTCGTTGTTCTTTAGGGTTACTGAACTAGATCTAGGTAGAACTTTTTATTCTCTTTCTAGAATTGGGTGTGAGAGCTCGGGTTTTGGGATTTCCACTTTGAAAGTCTCTTATTCTATTATAAAAGAGTCACTATACATGGTGTGCACAAGTGCACACTATAGCATAGGATAACACGAGGGAAGGAGGAGAACATTCAGACATGTTCTGTAACATCTGTCGGAGAATCTGGCTATTCACGTGTAAGCTGGATCTAGCCGAATCACGTCCATTCTTCCTCTCTCTGTCCCTCCGACCCTGAATCATAAATTTCCGACTCTTCGACGAATCATCAGTCGCTTTAAAGTAATCAGAGCCCCCATTTTCACTTTTCTCTTGCTCTTGCGACTCACCAGATATGAATCTTATATTTGTCCTAGTTCAGATTTCGTCGCAAATCTAGCCTCATCCAGATTCACCATTCTTCCCCTTCTTTCGGTGACAAAAGCTCTGGTGCTGGCACATTAGCTTCATCAGCAATTATGATGTGCCTGAATACCATAATGATGCTCTATCAACAAATTATGATGCACTATCGCTAAATTATAATGTGCACTATACAAAACAGATGTAACAGAGAACTGAAGAAAAATGAAATTCAAAGCTATTAAAGGAAATTATGATGCGCTCTGATACCTCAATCATGCATCCTTGACACATTATGATGCGTCACAACACAAAAATGATATAACAGAGACAATAATTCTGATGCGCTCACGAGACCATATGATGCACTGTTTTAATAAAGATGATGCACTATTATAATTTAATCCAAGAACCCACATTATTATTAGCAAAAATGTAGAAACTTATGATGCGCCCACGATACAGTACGATGCATCATAACAATAAAGATGATGCACCATTGAGATTTAAACCAAATAGTCCACATTATTACGGATAAAGATGTAGACAAATATGATGCGCTAACAAGACAGTATGATGCGTCATTACAATGAAGATGACTCACCATTATGATTTAAATAAATTAATCAACATTATTATAGCAAAGAACAATTATGATGCGCATAGACATAGTATGATACACCGTTATGATTTAACCCAAGAGTCCACATTATTATTAGCAAAGGTGTAGAAAATTATGATGCGTCCACGAGACAATATAATACACCGGTATGATAAAGATGATGCACCATTATGATTTAAACCAAATAGACCACATTATCACTAGCAAATATGATGCTCTCATGACACAGTATGATGCACCGTTATGATAAAGATGATGCACCATATGATTTAAACCAAGTAGATCACATTATCACTAGCAAATATGATGCGCCCATAAGGCAGTATGATGGACTGTTATAATAAAGATGATGCACCATTATGATTTAAACTAAGTATTCCAGATTATTACTAACAAATATGATGCGCCCACGAGACAGTATGATGCAGGAAAATTGTAACTTCATACTTTGTATGTAGTCTATGGTTACATCATTTCAATAAACGGGTGCATCATAATGAGTTTACGGCGCATCATAAAGGTATGAAGATGCATCATAATTATGTTGGTGCCAGTCTTCTCTGCCGCTTGTCATATTCCTCCAGCTGCAACTCCATAGCCACGCTCTTCAGATCCTCCAATGCTTTCTATTTCTTCTGTGTTTCAACTTCTGTCTCCACCTCCGCCATACTTAGCAGATCCAAAAAGCTTCTCTGACTTGGATCGAAAAAGTTTCTCTGACTTAGCTTTGGAGATGAGAGATCTTAACAAGAAAAGAAAAAGAAAAGAAGATGACAGATCGGCGATAGGGAAGACGATGGGGCGGCGATCACAATGGCAGACGGAAGTTGTGGTGATGACCGGTGGCTGTGGACGGCACGTTGTTGTTCACGACGATGATCGGTGAGATAAACGGGATGAGCTGAAGCCGACAGAATAGAACTGATTCGGGGAAGGGGGTTTAAACAATTTGGTAATTAAATGGATAAGGTGCACATTTTAGCACACTTTGAGGGGTGCATACTGTATCCTAATCCTAAAAAAAAGGCAAAATATAAAGTAGAAATGATGTAAAATCAATTCTTTTTTACAATAAAAAAAAAGAATTGTAACTTCTTTTAAGAAATATTTTTTTCTTATATATTCATCTTGCTTTATTACACTTCAATTTTCAACACTCTTAATAATCATATAAGTCAAATATATATATTTTGTGGGACAGATGAGAATAGAATGATATCATTGAGATCTGAACCATTTCATCACACAATTTGTTGACAACTGTTTCCCATACATAAATTTGTAAGTTCCATTAGCTAGCTTGTATACTAAGTATAAACGTATATGTTCGTCGGCTAACGACTTTTCTTCGATTATGTAATACTATGTAGTATCTACTATATACTCCTCTATTTTTTTTTATGAATAAATAGTAATTAGAATGACAAAAAAAGTATTCCTTATTGAATTATGAATGTGAGTGAAGAGGATATACCGCAGCCAGAAATTCAGTGAAGTTGGTGGGGTTAACTTGAAGTGAGGGTCAAGTTATGCAATTCCCAAGGAGCCACTACCGTACATACCTTCACATTACTATAGGTGTGTTTAGTTGAAATGGGGGAAATTTTTTGGAAATTTACAAATTGATGGTAATATATATATATAAGTAGAAAAATTTGAAGAAAGTGTGATTTGATAGATAAATAATTAATTTAAGGTTGATTTATGTATTTTTTTAGAGAAACGATCAATTATATTAATGATCAGTCATAAATACAACTAAAAGAAGCCATAAACTTGCATAAAACACAAGAAAAAAGTAACAAACTAAAAGAGCTAAACATACTAATGACCGACCATATTCGAGATGAGCAGCTCAAAAGCACAAGGCAGCTGTAGATGATGACAACCAATGCTTATTGAACAGCCTCCAAAACTGTCCTCTTAGAGGTTGAAAAACACATAAAATTGTGCGACGAAGTAATATAGATACACGATCTCGCTCAAAACGCACTCAAGTAGCTAAACGTCGTCTTACCGCGCAAATGCAATCGAAGGGGCCACAAAGCCACAAACAAACAACCACCGACAACAACCCGAAGCAAGCCAGTGACCACCAAACCAGACAAAAAATCGAAAAACAATTGACACAGCAACAGAATAAAACCCGACCACAAAAAGCAAAAAGAAAAATCGAGAGAAGGTCCGGAAGCACAGAAAGGAATGTCAGTCCGACACCGCACCTAGCAAACCTTAAGACCACAAGATCATGGTTCTAGGTGGGGCAGGGAAAACCCCAACCCAGCAGCAGCACCATCCAAAACTTCTTTTGTGCTACTCCTTCAACCACCATCAAGGTAGAAATCGTCGCCCCATCCATAGCTCTCACCATAGGGAAAAGTAGCCCTCTATCAAAGCCAAGAAGCCCATATGACAGCCCTAAGAGAAACCGGCTGCCACCAGCAATGGCGACCATCCAATCTGACGCAGCACAACGCGACGGCCCGCCAGAGAAGGCAACAGTCTGCCACTAACAGGGATGAGGAGACCAATGGCCACGCCTTGCTCCAATCGTCGGTGGCCTTGAGAGACCCGCGGTGAAGCGGACGACCCAACGACGAAAAGCACTGCCAGTCGCTGAACGGGAGCAAGACCGACACCATGGAAGCCACCGTGCAACCTGTAGGGAGACCAGTTGAGCTGGGCGACGAAACCCAGTCAAGATTTCGGGAGACTCGCAGCGAGGGAAGATCAGACGCCCGCTAGCGGTTGTTGTCGAGCACCATTGATGCTGGCGGCGCTGAAGATCAAGGGAAACCCAGGCATCTCTCATCTGATTTTGGGACGTTAAAACCCACATTTATTTTAGAGAGAGATTAAAGTTGTTTTAAGTATTGAGATTATGGAAGTTGGAATTTTTTTTTTTGAGAAATTCTTATGCTGAACACACTCATACTCAAAACTCCGCATGCACGTATCCCGTACCCATAATATAATATAAAATTGAATTTGACCAAAAAATTTATTTGAAGTTAAAGTAAGAAAGTATATAACTAAAAGCTAAAATAAGGGGAAAAAAGAAAAGATGGTTTTTTTTGTTTTTAGAAAAGGATCAAAGCGCTGAAGAAGAAGCGAAGGAAAAAAAATAGAACAAAACAAACACGTGGGTGGTCTCAACAGGGGTTTCAAACATAGGAGATGGGATTTTGACGGGATGGTGAAAAACTGAAGAATTCATTGTGAATTTTTGTGAAGTGAAAAAATATATATTAGGGGATTTCAAGTTTAGGATGATAGATGAGAAATTGAATAATCACCGTAAATTCTCGTGAGGTGATAATAATAATATTTAGAAACTATTTAGAAACTAGATGTTCATTTATTATTTACATATAAATTATTAATCTTTAGTTATTAAAATATTGATGATAGTCGTCAGGCCCAATCATCTAAAAAGACCTAGCAAAAGGCCCAGACATCAGCCCAATATAAGGACCCCATTAAAAACCTAAGTGTTAGTAACTAAAACCTAATGGAATAGTGACATCCCTGAACCTAACAAAAACTTACCCGAACAGGACACGAGATATTCCCGAGGAAACATACCCGAAGATACGAAACACGTGTCCATTAACGCTATATTGAAATATTACGACTTTGCCACCATTAATATGGGTTATATAAGACATTTATGACAAAAGTTAAAGAGACGTCTATTCTCAATCACTTTCATCTAAAACAGAGCAAAAACAAGACATACGGAACCCCTCATCCTCGAATCCCGAGAAACGTATATTGCACAAATCCCAATGGCATCTAGAAATGCCAATACACGTCAACTCCGCAGACACGTGACGACTGCCCAAACGGATCCGCCACCAATTGAAGAACAAAAATCATAGATTAAATGTTGAATTCCATTTTTTCACGGTGAAAAACTGATTTTCACACCTCAAGTGATTTTTGAAAGTGGATCACTCCTCATCCTTATCTCCACAAAATGAAATTTGAAACCTCATATTTAGAGATGGCGGAGACGATCTGAGAGCCTAGACAATGCGCCAATTTTTAGTATTCTATAGATAGATATGGAGTAGTAATAAAATAGGGCTTTATGAACATTTTTATTCTCTCATAAAACCTCCTTTCATTTTGTTTGGTATAATAACTAATTTTATTTATTATAAAATGAATGTAAACCTTTTTCACAAGATGTTATACCACCTTAATTCACTATATAAGAGAGAAATAACAAAAAATAAACCTCTTAATAGCATGTTTCAAATTTAAAAATTGTTCAATCCGCAATTCACCGAAAATGAATTTAATTCACTAGTGAATTAGATTTCTAATTCACCAAGGTTTGAGCACCCGTGAAAAATAGTAAGAATTGGTGGTGAATTTGGTAATTCTTCTTCCCTGTAAATATGTGTTGCCGGAGGAGCAGAAAATGTAAGATGGCCGATTGTTAAAAAGGAAAAAGATGACGATAGTGAGAAGAGGAGAAATTCACGGTGAATTATTGAAATTCACACATTCTCAAAATCACCTCAGGTATGAGGTAAATTATACACTAAATCACTTAAAAAGTTCTAAGTTTGAAATTCTCTAATGTTCCCAAAATATTTAAAAAAAACAAATAAAATATTTTATAAAATCACCACACCATCAAAAAGTATTTTTTCCTCCTAAAACTTTATTCCGAGCATATAAATTTACACTAATTTAATTACAGTTTCTCTTTTGTATTTATTTTAATTCTAGATACGGGATGTGTTCTTTTTTAAGAAAATACTATAAAATTTTTAAATTTGATTTGAAATTTAGATTTTTTTTATATACAATGAACACACACGTTTTATTTTTCAGTATAACAGAAATTTTAAATCATACTACTGATTTAATTCCTATATATTAACTGTTCTAAAAAATTTAAGAAGGTGAGAATTCTTTTACTTTAAATTGAAATTTTTTAAAGATCACAATTTGATATTTCTAAATAATGGATACACAACAATTAAATTATATAATCAGCGTCTTTTAAATAACTTTCAGGAATTATCGTCTACAGTTTAAACAATATTCATCGTTTGTCCATTTTGTACGAACTCTATTTATTTACTCTATTCGTCCTAAATAATTTCTAACATTCATTTTTTTAGTCATTGTAAAATAGGATAATTAACCATGTGGTAGAGAGATCAGTCGTCTCTTAAAAGAATGATCACCTCAAGATGCTAACTGTTCATCAATCCCCGTCGACGATATATATATATATATATATATATATATATATATATATATATATATATATATATATATATATATATATATATATATATATATATATATATATATATATATATATATATATAGTTTAATTTGTTTTCTTAAATTGTTTTCCAGTTAATTAATGGCTCAAATTGGTCAGACTAAAGTACGGAAAAATCATCATCTACATTAAATTCTCTTGTTTGCGTCCTTTACCTACTCACCGCGACTTTCACATTTTTAAGCCGGAGAATTAATGAATTACTCTCTAGGATCACTTATTTGTTTTTTTATTCTTCTAATAATAATAATAATAATAATAATAATAATATAAATCCATTTCTAGCGCTTTGCTTAATTGTTGTAAGATAAATGTTACTCTCTTGTAAATTCTTCTATTGAAAAACTACCAAACTTACAGATAGGAGCGCCCAAAATCCATTGCTAGCTAGCTGAGAATCTTGAAAATTCATGTACCAACACTGAAACTTCTATTTTCCCATAAGTGTTATCTTCCTTAAAAAGTAATTTATCATATTTAAAGTTAAAGGAAGATAAAGTACTTTTGGAGATTAGTGGATTAGAAATAGGAGCAAAAATCCAATCAGGGATATAACAAGGCTGTGGATTAAGTTAGTAAATTTGTGGGATGCTCTTTCGAGGGTTGTGAAGGCGTTGTATTGGAGATTTATGATGAAATGTTCAAACCTATCAAAAGGGGACCGGGACTTTGAACTCTGAGTCTCGTGCTAAACTGAAGAATGAATTGCGAAGATTGCAATGAAACTTTGCCTAAAGAGCCAAATGAGGGCTTTTGAAGCAATCGTAGATCTACATAGATCTTGGTTGTCTGGAGTTCCAAAGTGAATCGGGGATGTAAAATTTTCTTTTCTGTTTGTTTAGAAGGGACTTGGGTTCTTTATTTCATTGGGTATTTGTTCTAACATTTTTCTAAAATTTATATACTTCAAATACTTTAATAAATTTATTTTCGTTCAAAAAAGAGAGAAAAATCTACCATGTATGTTGATTGAATATTTTGCACATGATACTTTTCAATGGAAAAGTGTTCAAGAAATTGAATAATTTATTACCAGTTAAAAAACTATATTCGATCTGTATCATAAATATTCATATATATGTTTAGTTTTCACACTTCTATTGCTCAATTTTTCTTAGAAAGAAGTTTCTAAATCAATCTTCAAAAATAAATTTAAAAGTAAACAAATTCGGTTATGTATTACACAGAAATCATTTTAAATCATATGATAAATTGTTAAAGTTTCAAGGAAAACTAATAAGCTAAATGATAACAAACAAACACTCAAATTTTGTATGATCAATGGAATATTGTACTACTTTTCTAATACTCCAGCTATCCCATAAAACTGTGTACATTTGATTATTCATGGAGATTAAAAAGTATTAAAAATTTAAAAGTAAAATTTGCTTAAAAACAAAAATAATTTCTTTTAGAGGAGAAACGGAATTGAAAATAATATGGTAAAAGTAACGTTAAAATGAAGGCCGAGAATAGAATACGCCCTCCTTAACATACGTTGTCATCCCACATGCAACGTGCAGCCCATTGGAAGCTTCACTATACTAACAGATTACCCGTTAATAACATAACTTTTCATTTTTAAATCTTTTCAATAAAAATAAAATTTTAATACAGTACACAACGTAGAGAAGACAGGCCTCACTGCGGCCCATTGCGCAGTTGGCCCGTGGTACCAACTGCGGCGATGGTCGCAGTGAACACCGCAGTTAAAATGCCCGCAGTTTCGAACTCACTGCGGCGTCGGCGCGTGCATCTGCGCGCCATGCCGCAGCATAACTGTTTGAATAATTAAAAAAAATGGACGAATCCGGATGAATGTTCATCCGGATTCGTCCGAAACCCAGAAAATGAAGAAGAGGAAGACGAAACAGAAGAAGAAGAAGAAGGAGAAGGAGAAGGAGAAGAAGAAGAAGAAGAAGAAGAAGAAGAAGAAGAAGAAGAAGAAGAATTCGAAGAAGAAGAAGAAGAAGAAGAAGAAGAAGAAGAAGAAGAAGAAGAAGAAGAAGAAGAAGAAGAAGAAGAAGAAGAAGAAGAAGAAGAAGAAGAAGAAGAAGAAGAAAAGGAAGAAGAACTAGAAGAAGAAGAAGAAGAAGAAGAAGAAGAAGAAGAAGAAGAAGAAGAAGAAGAATTCGAAGAAGAAGAAGAAGAAGAAGAAAAGGAAGAAGAAACAGAAGAAGAAGAAGAAGAAGAAGAAGAAGAAGAAGAAGATGATGAAGATGATGAAGAAGAATGAAGATGAAGATGGAAGAATGAAGAAGAAGAATGAAGATGAAGATGGAAGAATGAAGAAAAATGTGAAGGAGGCGGATGAAAAAGAGAACCGAAACCCTAAAAAAAAAAAATTTACTGCGGCCTTACTGCGGCTAAGGCCGCAGTAAACCTTACTGCGCCAGCAACCACGTCGTTTACTGCGTAAATGGGCTTACTGCGGCCCAAACCGCAGTAAGGGCCGCAGTAAACTTTGTCCTCCCCACGTAGTGGTACAAACGTGTAGACCGTTGCTAGCCTATTTGTTCTGTGGTACCAACGGTCTGCTTAGTGTATTGTGACCAGTGTTTGGTGAATTTTAACCGATGAATTTACCAACAGGTTGGCCACTGGTAAATACCAACAGGCTAAAAAATCTGTTGGTTTTACCTGTTGATTTTTACACATTTTCTTGTTGATTTTTACACATTTTCTAGTAGTGGCAGAGCGCTTGAGAGGAGGAGAGAAGCCCAATTTTTTTTCTTATCTTACTACTAACTAAAACATTCATATCTTTGTCTTGAGCACTTGGCCTAGTGATCGTGCTCTTGAGGACATCTGTACAGATCTCGAGTTCGAGCCTCCGGTATCCCCATCCATCTCCCCTTTTTTATAAAAAAAATCATATCTTTTGTAATTTACCATAAAAGTTTAACGGTCAAAGATGGTTTCTGAAGGTTATAAAAGCGTAGGAGAAACCTGAGACACTACGTGGGGAAGCTTATTCTCACTGCGGCCTTAACTGCGGTTAAGGCCGCAGTGAGCAGCTCCCCGCAGTGAACGAACTGCGCCGTTGTGGCAGTTCGTGTTACTGCGGCCTTAACCGCAGTTCGGCCGCAGTATGTGCCTCGTGTTCCACGAGCCTCACCTACCACCCACCCTACTGCGGCCATAACTGCGGAAGAGGCCGCAGTAGGGAAGTCTATAAATACCCCTCCATTTCCTTCCCCTTCATTTCAACCGCAGAACAAATTCCTCATCTCTCAATTCTCTGAAGTGAAGTTCTGGTGGAAGTTGCGGTACCGTCGATTTCAGGTGTATTATTGAGGTAATAAATATTGTATTTATTTATTTATTTATGCCTATAGAGTTTTTAATTCAATTTAAGTTATGTATGTAATTTTAGTTTATTTTTAAGTAATTTAATTAAATTAGTTGAGCCGTAGTTTCTGTCTATGAAAACTTGTAAGAATATATTTTTTTACACTTTATTTCAATACGTTGGAATAACGGTGTGAAATAATATATTGTACAGAGTTTTCATGGATTGTCCAAGTTGGACAGTTTGTAAAAGTTTACTATCGGTGTATTAAACTTTTATGGTTGTGTATGTAAAACTGAGCGGATTACATAAGTTTCGGTCGCATTTTCGTCTTGTTCCACGTTATACCTGTTCTGGGAGTAATATTCCGGAGAAATGGTATAGTGTGGAACTAAGGCGAAATGCTGCCGAAATTTATGTAATTACGCTTTACGTACGCAACGATAAAAGTTTATTCACTAATAGTACTTTATGAACAGGATAGGACCCATGCACCCCGCATCCGGATTAGGCGTAAATGGTATGTGAATATCAATTGTGCATGTTTATTGTTTTTATTGATGAATGAACGATCATATATAGGAAAGACCGTAAATGGGCGAAGAACGTGATTGGATGTATCAGCGCTTTGAGGAAGGGACTCGCTATATAAGTGAAAGATTTTTCACCGGACTTCAGGAATTCTTGGATTACGCTTTTGTTGTTGCTAAATCGAATGGAGAAGAACTGGTGAAATGCCCGTGTACAATTTGTAAAAATAGATACTATTATGATCGAATTACAATTGGCAATCATTTACTATTAGACGGATTTACACCCAATTATCATGTGTGGGATTGCCATGGTGAACGACCTGAGATCAATCCATGTGTCTATCGAGGTTATCGCTTTGACGAAGTAGCGTCGACATCATCAAATCGCGCAAGTACAAGTACTGGAATACATAATTCTTCTGATGGTAGCCAAGAACGGCCGACTTACGAAGAAATGGTTCGTGACGCTTTTGGGTTTCATGAGCACTCTAATAATTTTGAAAATGATCGAGTAATGACGATGAGGACGTTTCAGCTCCCAAGTGCCAAACGAAAGGGCGCAACAGTTTTTGAACTGGTGGAGCATGCATCAAAACCTCTATATGAAGGTTGTGGTGATAAGTACACCAAATTATCGGTTGTAGCGAAGTTGTTGAGTATGAAAAGTCAACACAACGTATCGATGCCTTTTTCTCGAGATGATCAGATATATCAATGAACTATTACCCGGAGGAAATTGTTGCCAACAAGCATGTTTAGTACGAAAGCTATGTTGAAGGAGTCAAGTTATCGTATAAAATAATTCACGCTTGCGAGAATAATTGTATGTTGTTCTACGGTAGCTTGACAAGTTATTGAATTGTAGGGTGTGTGGAGCGGATAGGTATCAAGTGTGTGCCCCGGGTAAGAAACCGAAACCGAAAAAGGTTTTGCGATATTTACCAATCACCGAGCTGCTACAACGGCTTTACCACTGCCTAAAACCGCAGAGTTCATGACGTATCATATTAGAGCGAGAGGAAATGTATCCGCACCGCTGGACATCCATCTCAAGGTGAGGCTTGGAAACACGTCGACAAAATGTATCCGGATTTCGCACAGGAGTACCGAAGCGTACGATTGGGGTTAAGTACTGATGGATTTAACCCGTTGTCCGAAACAGGACAATCGTATTCGATGTGGCCGGTATTCATCGTTGTTTACAATCTGCCGCCTGATTTGTGCATGAAGAAGCCGTACACTTTCATGCCTCTACTAATTCCAGGCCCCGATCTCCTGGCCGTAACATTGACGTGTTTCTACGTCCACTGATTGAGGAGCTACAAGTTTTATGGAATACAGGAATGGAAACTTGGGACGCGCACCGTAATCAGAACTTTGTTATGCGAGCATGTTTGCTTTGGACGATAAGTGATTTTCCGGCGTACGGAATGCTATCGGGCTGGAGTACGCATGGAAGACTTGCATGCCCATA
This sequence comes from Stellera chamaejasme, assembly GCA_024586325.1. NCBI lineage: Eukaryota > Viridiplantae > Streptophyta > Magnoliopsida > Malvales > Thymelaeaceae > Stellera > Stellera chamaejasme. The sequence continues at coordinate 55,145,339 of CM044981.1, read as the reverse complement.
CTGCATGGGTGATGTTAATAGCTTTCAGTTGAAGCATGGACGGAAAACCAGTTGGTGGGGCTGTCATAGGAGATTTCTACCACGTCGGCATGCTCTGCGTAACAATACCGAATCGTGGGGACAAACAGACCGTAGTCATCCGTGTGCGTATAAGTCAGGTCATGAGATCTTAAGGGATCTTAATAGGATTGTATTCCCGGCATTCGGAACACCGTGGGACAAAATGAGGGCTGACAAGTTTGGCGTTGAGCACAATTGGGTTAAGAAATCAATTTTCTGGGAGTTGCCGTATTGGGCAGACTTGAGAGTACGCCACTGTCTGGATGTAATGCACATTGAGAAAAACTGTTTTGATAACATCTTCTACACAGTTCTTAACGTGAAAGGGAAAACAAAGGATAATGCACAGTCGAGACGCGATTTGCAGGAGTTAAATATCCGTGATGAATCGCATTTGAGCATTGGCGGAACGGGAAACCATTTCAACCGAAGGCGTTATACACGTTAAGCGATGATCAGATTGCGATGATTTGCAATTGGTTGAAGCATATCGTTAAACTTCCCGATGGGTATGCCTCTAACATTGGCAGATGTGTCAATACGGCAAACAACACTTTTACGATGAAAACCCATGATTGTCATGTGTTCATGCAGAAGCTACTGCCCGTTACATTACGTGGTTTCATCCCTGACGGCATTTGGATGGTAATTGCAGAATTTTGCAAATTCTTTAGACTACTATGTTCTAAGGATATTCAGTTGGACGATGTGGAGAAGCTTGATGAATTGATCGTCGTAATATTGTGCAAGTTGGAAAAGATCTTCCCGCCATCATTCTTTGACTCCATGGAACATCTGACTATGCATCTACCTTGGCACCTGCGAACTTGCGGACCTGTCGGCTATTGGTGGATGTTTCCTTTCGAAAGGAATATGAAGAAGTTGAAAGCAAAATGTGCGAACAAACAATTTCTGGAGGGCTCGATCATTGAAAAGTTCCTGATACAGGAGGTAGCTTTTTTGTGAGCATTACATGGAAGATAATCAAGGAACACGGGTGAACCCTCACATACGGAACGAAATTAGTTTTCCGACAGTTGTTAACGATCCGAGACTATCGATTTTCAGTCATCCTACAAGAACGCTTTGGGAAGGCTCGGGCTCGAGATTTGTCTGCTGAAGAAGTAAATCATGTCCAAACATACATTCTTCAATTGTCGGGAGGTGGAGCAATTCGTGAATCGATTTAACGAGCTGTCCCGCAACCGGTTCCCAGAAATGAACGATGATGTTGTGGATAACTTACGGCTGGCAGAGTTCGCACGTTGGTTCAAGAATGTGGTTAGTTTGTGTTTATTTATTTACTCATTTATATTTGTTGCGATCTTAATCGGTACGAAATTTATATGTTGATTGGTAATTCTGTACAGGCCGACTCAAATCAGGCAGCCCTCCCACACGCACTATATGACCTGGCGTGCGGTCCTAGAATGAGGGCTAAATCGTTCCCAGGTGTCTATGTTAATGGGTACAGTTTCACACAATACAACATGGTGAAACTAAAAGGACCGCGAATTGGGCGTCTGCGTCTGGGGACACAAATGCGCAGGACTATTTAGTTTTCTATGGCTGGATTGACGAAATTCTTGTTCTTGAGTACATGAACAATAATCTTACAGTCTTCAAGGGTACGTGGTTTTCGACCACTAAAGGCATCCGCACCGATAAAATTTCAGGGATCATCGATGTCGACTACACATCCCGACTATATCCTGATGATCCATTCATTCTTGCAAGCCAGGCCCAACAAGTGGTATACGCCGAATATCCTTCAAAGCGTCGTGACTTGAGAAACTGGTGACAGTTTTCAAAACGAAACCCCGCCGATTTAAAGACGAAAGTGTTGATACTGCAAGTGCCATTGTAATCGATGCGGACCTGCGAGATTGGTACGGAACATCCTTTACAAGAATCGACAACACTTGGTGAAACCATACGACCGGCCCCTGATGAAAGCATGTCATTACTAGATCACCGTGCCCATACCGATATACTTGAAGTGGATAACGATGTGGAAAATGACCAGGCGTATGACGATGACGATGACGTTCCTGTGGATTTGTAGTAGCATATCTCCTATTTGAATTTGTACTCTCGGACGATATTTGTACTAAATTCGTAATTCTAAATAATATCCAAATGCATAATAAATAGGGGTGAAACTGTAAGTTCCAAAGATGTTTGGGCTAAATTGGAAGTTTTTGCCGAATTTGCGTTGGCCCCACAATATCCAAATGCATAATTAATTTGGGGAAACGAAAAGTTCGAAATTGGCTGTTTGTGGGCTTCACTGCGGCCTCACCACGGCCCAACCGCAGTGAGCCAAATGTGTTGGGCCTCACTACGACCTCGTGCGCAGTGAGGCCCAGCCCATTTACGTCACTGCGGCAGTTGCCGCAGTGAGGCCGCAGTGACTCAGATTAAAAATCTGAATCGTCTTCTTCCCTCTCACTTTCACTCTCGGTCTCCTCTCCCTCTCCCTCCCAAACCGCCGTGCCCAACCGCCGTCCTCGCCGAAGAAGCCGTCGCCACCGCTCGGGCTCGTCACCGCCGCACCGCCGCAGCCTCCCCTTGCCCCAGGTGAGTTTTATTTTCGAATTCCACGGTTAGTTTTTGAGTTTTTTGAATTTGTTTCATTGATTTGTGTTTTTGAAATTTTGAGTGGAAATTAGTTTAAATCAATTGGAATTAGTTGAGATTAGTTGGAGTTTTGTGGAATAGGTTAGTTTGTGAGTTTTGTGGATTTATGAATTTTGTGGAATTATTTGAGATTAGTTTAGGATTTTGTGAATTTTGTTTAATTATTTGTTGAGATTGTTGGATTGGTTGAGAAAATTTGAGATTAGTTGGAATTTTGTGAATTTTGTGGAATTAGTGAAATTAGTAAATTAGTGAATTATTTGTGAATTATTTGGAATTAGTTGAAATTAGTGAATTAGTGAAATTAATTAAATTAGCCCATTAGTGAATTTAGTTAAAATTAGTGAAATAGTTAAATTAGTGAATTTAGTTGAAATTAGTGAAATTAGTGAATTAGTTAAATTAGTGAATTAGTGAATTTAGTTGAAATTAGTGAATTAGTAAATTAGTGAATTATTTGTGAATTTTGTGAAAGTAATGAATTATTAATATTAGTTGAAATTAGTGAAATTAGTGAATTAGTGAAATTAATTAAATTAGTGAATTAGTTGAATTTAATTAGTTGAATTAGTTGAATTAGTGAATTAGTTGAATTAAATTAGTGAATTAGTTGAAATTAGTGAATTAGTTGAAATTAATTAAATTAGACAAAGTAGTGAAATTAATTAAATTAGTTAAATTAGTGAATTTTTGAATGGTTCGAGATATGGCGGACACACCATCCCGTAGCCAGGATGCGTCGACAGGCTCGGGTTCACGTGGCTCGGGCTCACGTGGATCGGGTTCACGGACGCTTGATTTCTCTCGCGAGAGGCGTGGTCGCGCTCTCGCACATCGAGCCGCCCTGGACCGTCGTCCCAGACACCGGAGCACACCGAATCGGTGGAGCAGCCGATCCCTTCTCCTCGGCCCGATGCTCGACTCCGCCTGGGCCGACGACGACAGCAGACCTCCCGCGCCTCCTCTTCCCCGCCCGAGAGGGGTCCTGATGGGAGGTTGGTCGCGCACATCGGCGATAAGTTTTTAATTTTAAGTTTTCATAAATTTACTAATTTTAGTATTTTATTTCGCACGTAACATTCAACTCTTATGCGGTTTGAAATGTGCGACGTCGGGCGTGCCCAAGGCGATCGGGCGATCGTCGCCAAAGAAGTTCAAAGGCTTCCCGCCTACGTACTCCGACCTCCCGCGGATGAGCAGGCCGACTACGTCCACAGATTCTCGGTAATACAAATACTAATTGCACTATACATTTCTATATACTTTTTTAAAACTAATTCTATAACTAGTGACGTTTTGATGTTTTCTGGAACAGGAGCAGTATTCGTGGACGGATAACAAATTCTGGAGAAGCTCCATTCCCGGTTCGCGGAGTTCTACCGGAACACCCGTGACAATATCCGGGATGCGGCCCGGAAAGAAATGTCCCCTCGATCGCGAGGCTCCCAACTACATGGAGTGGCTGGACATTCCTCCGCCGAGGATAGAACTGCGAAGTGGAAGCTGCTGCTCGAGTATTCAGAGCCCGGAGTTCAAGGTCAACTCCGCGGAACAAGAGAAATGCCAAGAGCGACAAACGACCAGTCTTCAAGTCGCATGGCAACAAGTCAAAGGCGACAATTTATGAGGAGATGGTAAGTTTTTTAAAATATTTATACATAATTACGTATGTATAAAAACTTCGAATACCTAACATATTTTAATTGTCAGTGCGAGAAGGCGGTAACGCGGCTGAGGGTGGACCAGATAGGGGAGGACTGGCTGGGCAAGGAAAATAGGGCCTTGGTAAGTTTTGGTCGTTTTTTAACCATTTATATGTTTAACGTATTCAATTTATTATTCATTAACACAAATTTTCTTAATCTTAACTAGGAGGAGTACAAGAAGCGCTTGATCGAGAAGTATGGGGCGGACGGGCCGTTCCCCGATATTGATGAGGACATCTACACGGATGTCTTGGGCCCGCCCACGCGAGGGCGATGGGTCGGTGTCCCGCCTCAGCCTTTCTCAGCCCGAGCTGTTCGAGCAACCTCGGCCGTCGCAGTAATAGAATTGAACTTTTACCACTTCCATACCTTTACAAGACATTCATTATAAGTATAACATTTTCAAAACGTAATTTTGATTTCAGCGCGAGATCGACTGGAGGAGCAAAGATCGGAGGGACATGGATGAGATCAGCGACACGAGATGCGGGGTCGCCACTCTCGAGGACAACGCCGCTCGTGCGCAGACAGACGTTGCGGCCAGTGGTAGCCTGTGGCAGCCTGTGGAAGCCCGGCGTACGAGATGACGCGTTCGACCGAAGCGGCGATCAGCAACATCTGGTCGGCGCTACGCAGGGGGGGACATGTCCGACTCTCCGACGTGCCAGAGTCTTTTGTCGCCGGATCATCCCGGCCTCCTCCACGTCACGAGCATCCTCCGAGGCCGCCTTCTCGAATCCCGACCTCACCCTCCACTCCGCCCAAGATGAATATCACCCGAGCCGCCGCGGACATCGGAGAACCCCGATCAACTTTTTAGCAACTTCCTCAATATGGAAGATCGGGATTTTGACGATTTTCTAAATCGGCGTCCTCCGAACAATTAGAATTAGAATTACTGTAAATATTTTTAGGATGTAACCGGTTAATTATATTCCAGTTCCGTACCAATTTATATTTATTTCAATTAATAATTACTTTCTTAATTAATTAACATTATTATTATATGTTAATTTACTAATTTAAATAATAGTTACTAAATATTTATAACAATTAATTTTTTTTCACAAAAAATTCTTTTTACTGCGGCCAAAGACGCAGTGCTGGCCGCAGTACAGATTGGCGGCGCCGCCAAAATGGTTGGCAGCTGCTGTCAGGCTTACTGCGGCAATCACCGCAGTGAGGCCGCAGTACGTACCACGGCCTCGGCCGCAGTGAGATCAAAACTGCCGACATTCCAACTGCGGCGTTCACTGCGGCCGTCGCCGCAGTTGGTATCACGGGCCAACTGCGCGTTTGGCCGCAGTGAGGCCTGCCTTCTGGACGTAGTGAGAGTTTCCTCAGACTTCATGAGAATTTTTGTAATTTACCCTAACCTTTAACATGTTTGTTTGGTTTGGGGAAGGGAGTAATTTGGTTGGTGTGAGGAAGGGAGCTAGTAAGTGAACAGATGGAAGAAAGCTAAAAAGAAGAAAGACATAGAATTAAAGTTGATTGAATGGTGTAGAGAGGAGAGGAATATATGCAGAAAATGAAGAGTCCATGATTGCACCATGCATGGGTGAGAGAGGCCCCTGCCCTACTACTATATAATATTATATTTTCAATTCTAGTGAAGGTTGCTGGTTCAGTCTTTATTAATTTCTCACTTTTTTAACTTCTGGTACTTTATCATCACCTTCTATTAAATGATGCTCCTTATGTAGTAGTATGACTTAACATTTTCTGGAACTGGGAAAGCTCTCCTACCTCATTCCCTTTTTTAACTTTCTCTCTATGCCTAATTAACTAGTTACATCTACATAACATGCATGCTATATATGTTATGTTATGTCATAATTAATTTTCATAACATGCAAGACACCTAACTATTAATTACTCCCGGTCCAAAAAAATGATATGCCTATTTAATTTTGAACATTTAATATATATATATATATATAGTATATTCAATTCAACTGTTTAAATATAAATTAAGTTCTTCATCCCGACAAAAGGAGGAGTACCAATGTTTTCATATTTTTTAAAGTTTATTTTTCATTTCCTTCTACAATATTTTCATATATGATGCGTAATAAAATGTACGTACACGATCTGATTAATAGATATTTTCTCGAAATTTTTAACAAAGGAATCTAGTAAAATATTAAGTCGAATATAAAAATTATAGTGATGAATGGATACATTTTGGTGTGTGTGTGTATAAAGCAGCACCTAGCTATGTTTGAGATTTGCCATCAACACTCTGAAAACATGGTAGAAAAGCGCATTAGAGAATTCTCCATTGACATTGACTAATCTCTTCATGATTATGATCCACATATATATATATATTAATTATGTCATGATCTACATGGAATAGGTGTGTCCATACAAACAAGAGAGAGAGAGAGAGAGAGAGAGAGAGAGAGATTTCGAGAAGCTCAGCAAGTTATACTCCGTTTCCTCCATTTACTTGATGCGATTAATTCAAATAAATTAATTTCGTATGGATTGATCTCTATATATATATAATATATATATATATAAACTTATTATATATATAAACTTATTATATATCGAAAACTAGAAGTGACCGTTTTTAAAGATAACGAAAGCATATCGATCGGTGTAAATGGTTAATTAGATGCTAAACACTTATTGGCTTAATGCGTTTTAAGATTAACTTTTCCGTGGTGGATAGAACTGTGCCTAGAAAGCCTAGAATATGAGAAATATATCTTATCTTATATACTAAAATTGCCTAAATTCTTTACAGAAAACTTATAAAAGAAAAATATATACTTCAATATATATATATATATATTCTCTCTATCTCTCTTCTCTTTCTTTGTTTTTCCTCTTTGAATATAGTTGTCGACGTAGTAGTCGGCGTATGTTCGGGTGGTCATGTTCGGGTGGTCAGCCCCGGTTGTCCGTCGAGTCACTGCATAGCGATGTTGTAAAGCTCTTACTCTCTAGGCTGGCAGCCTTCCACTAGGGATGGTGCTTTTTGACCTTTCAACGTGGATTTACTGAGTTAACGGCATGGTTGAGCTGGTACTCCCCCTGGACAGCTAGGAGCCGTGAGGCGACATCAGAATGGACTCAATTTGTAGGCTATTTGGGATTTGATCCTTCCTGTATAGCTGAAGTCCCCTCCTTAGGGATTGAATTAGATTCAATGTTCCATATTCTTGTCTGATATAGGTTCGTCAGTTCTAGTGTAGCTGGTGCTTCTAACATGGATGGACTATTATTCTTTGGAAATGATAGGACATTGCGGGAGGTGGCTATCTGTCGGCCTCGACTCCCCGTCAACTTATGTTGCTCTTCTAAACTTGAGGTATGCAGACTTAGCTATCAAGTTTTCAGTTCTTTGATTCTTCGTAGTTGCTTTTGGTTATCTTCTTGCTTTTTAATTAGTGTTTGCTCTCCTGCGTGAGACCGTCGGTTTTTCCTTTTATTTCGTGGACACTTTTGTTTGTCATTTCCATCTGTTTGGCTTATAAATTTAATCTTTCCCCGTAAAAAAAAACTCGCATCTACTTATAATTAGGCTTGCTTCGTTTGAGAACAACTTATGAAAATGATGTTAGTAGTATGGAAATTCATGAAATTGATAGTTTCTTTAAATTTTTTTCAAGATCTTGTTGGAATTTGTGCCTCAAATTATATGAGGTTGAAAGGACTAAAGTTGTTATTCCAATTAGGAGTGGTTTGTGTACGTGTGTGTGTGTGTGAGAGAGAGAGAGTTAAGAATTTGGTTAGTTATGTCTCCTAGTTTAATTAACTAGTTATTTTAGTATTAGGTTTGGTTTTGTATCTTTATATATAGCTAGTTTTGTGATGATTTGTTTTAGGTTGATTAATGTGTTGAGTTGGTTAAGTGTTTATGAGTTGCTAATTAAGTGTGAGGCGCTGTGCAGTATAGCTGATTGTTTGTGGCTTGTGATATCCACAGCAGCCAAGTGGCTAGGTTTGTGAGTGGGGCAGATTGGCTTATTGCTGTTAAGCAATAGTTGAGTGGGTGTTTGTGTTTGCTCTAGTGAGAGCCGGATATATTGTGTTGTTGTTTGCCCGCGGTACCAAAAATACAACAGATCTGACGTTAAGCATTTATATTATTCTTTTAATAACACATGGTATCATATTCTCATGTAAAACATAATCATTAATCCGAAGCTTAAATTTAAAAGAGCCCTAATCATTCGGGTGCAGGAAAAAGGAAAATGCAACATCTTTCAATTTGCAATATTTGTGTCACATGTGAAAACGTATGAAATCTTGCAACTCTGTGTTTCACGTATTAATTCTGTCTGCCATACGCGTACGTAGTCGGCAAGTGTTTTTTTTTAAATAAAAAATAAAAAAGATAAGCGGCAAGTGTTATATATATATATATATATATATATATATATATATATATATATTTATATATATATATATATATATATTAATCAAGGGATGACTCCATCTTATCCCCAAATACTTATTGGATTAATTCCATGAACATTGATACATTTTTTAGGATATCTTTTCTCACCAAGTTTCAATTTCTCTTCCTACATTTATTTTATATACATATTGTACTTATTTACTGTCAAATCTTGAGCATGTACTCTTTAATTTTCATATTTCAGTCAAACATACACATCAGTTTGTTTAAAACGGATGAATTAGTTAATTGGTAGTTGAAATTTACTTTTTTTTTTTTAGTTTTGACAGCGTATTAATAACTGTGGCTGTAAACGAGCCGAGCCGAGTTCGAACAGTGCTCGGCTCGAACTCGGCTAGAAAGTTTTTGAGCGAGTTCGAGTTCGGCTCGACAACTTGACGAGCCTTCATGATACGGGCTTGAACTCGGCTCGATTGCTCGCGAGATACTCAAAACGTGTCAATAATTATTCAAACTACGCTCGAGTTCGGCTCGTCGATAGCTGCTCGAAATATGATACTTTGTAATTTTAATCTTGGTGCTTTATAATTCTAGTCAACTAAGTCGTACTACTTTCAAATTACTCATTATACTTTATAATTGTAGTAAATTAGGTCATACTACTTTAATTATTTACACATGAATCCTAGGTTCTTTTTAGTATGTATTGCTCGATAGCTCGATAAGCAATCGAACCAAACTCAACTCGGCTCGATAAAATTATCGAGCCCTGAACTCGGCTCGATCTCGAAGCTCGATAATACATTGCTCAATAACACACGGGGCTCAAGTAAGTTCGATAACAGCTCGGCTTATTTACAGCCCTATTATTAACCATCATTAGGCAATTATATAGATTACTCTATACTCTAGCTAGTAACTTGGACTAGAAAACGATGTTAAAGTAAGAGGTATGTTTCGAAACCTCATAGCTAATGTATAGTTATTAGGGGGTTTCAAAGTTGATGAATTTGTGGTGAATTACCACAAATTCTCACCTCCACAGCCGTGAGTTTCGCCGAAGTGAATTTGGCAACAATCACCGTGAATTTCGGCAACAGGCCATTGAGGCCATTCCCGTCCCCTACCAGCGCCTACCCCCACTCGTCTACTGCCTGCCTGGTTGCTTTCCGGCCGCTGAGGAAGCGGGCAGGCATGTGGGGGTGAGTATGAAAACACCCGTTCTGGTTTGAGGGGTTTCAGGGGGTATCAGCAAATCGGGTTTCGTTTTCTTCACCGGTGAGAAATCGGAAACTCACCGAAAAAAATTGCTCCTCCTCTTAAGTTTGAACCCCCCTATTAACTGTTTTAGTCATTATTAAGGATGTAAGTGAAAGCCACCCATTTTGATGACTTTCTCTTAGAAAAATAATTCCATGCAATGTTACTATTGGGTTTAGGATACACTTTTTTTTATACATAGGGAGTAGGAGATTGAGAATGGTAGAGACTTGAACACAAGACATCCACCTCATGTTCGTTGAGAGCTTAACCTCTAAACTAGATACTCAAGACCACACTTTCTTAGACAACCTCCGATAAAAGTACTTAACTAATTAAAAGTTACTCCATCAAATTAATCACTATGTAGTTAATCTGACTTTGGTAGCGGTAAGGGTGGCCGTAAAGCCGCTATCAAAGGAATGCGAGTTGCAGCTCGGGAATAGCTAGTTCCTTTGGTAACGGTTCGGCCGTTACTCCACGTACAACCCCCATTGAGATCTGCTTTTTTCCTAAGATTCAAATCTCATCAACTTTTCTCTTAACTCTCTCAACCCATCGATCAGCCGCGCCTTGCATTATGGCCATTTCTTCATCCTCTCCCATCATTGGCGTATTCTATAAGGTAAGTTTTCACCATTTTTTCATTTTCCGACACCTCCATCTGTTTTTCATCCATTCTCGTTTTCTTGTAGAGAGAATAGATCTATGGCGGAGCAACAACAATAGGAAGTTATAGGCGGCGACAATGAGAAATTAAGGTTTATAAGGAGAAGAAATCTAGGTTTTGGATGAATGTGGTATGAATTTTTATAAATTTAGGATTTTTTTTTCAAAAACTTTTGATGCTAATAGCATATGTATTGTTTATTTTCACTTCTTTGTTATAGAATTTTGATGAATGATGATATGAATTCTGTATTTGTTGAATCTGGGTTTGATGAATGTGCAATGAATTTGTATGAATTTATGTTTATTTTTTTATTTCATAAATTCAATTGATAGCGGTTGATGAATGTGCAATGAATTTGTATGAATTTATGTTTATTTTTTTTATTTCATAAATTCAATTGGTAGCGGTTCAATTCCACTACTAGCAGCGGTTTAGTAGCAGCTAGCTTCTCCTAATGGTAGCGCCCATTTCGGTAGCAGAATGAGTAAATAGTAGCGGATTGGCCGCCACCAACCCCGAGTATATACTCCCTCCGTCCCATAAGTAATGTAACACATGTTTTTCAGTATTTAATCTATAATTTTAATTTTATATTCATTCAAATTAGAAATTCAAAACTTGTATATACAACTAAAAATTTGATGTCTTAACTTTGCGAATATATATTTTTCATTAAAAAATAATATAGATTAATTGAAATCAATTTGATATCAAAAGTCAATTGTTGCATTATTTTATGTAAGGAGGGATTACAAAGTGAATTAAATAGATTATAAAAACCAAGAAATAAAATGTACGGTCCTTCACCAAATTCCAAAATTTTAGGAATACTTTATATATATATATATATATATATATATAATTTCTTTTAATAATAACAGTGATGATCGATATTGTGGAAGAAATTAAGAAAAATGAATAATCCGACGCGTTGGTGGCGTGAACTGGCTGGCGCTATAAATACATGCCGCTCTCCATCTCCACCTCCACCTCCATCTGCGATTCTGCATCCCACAGTTGGAATTTTCGTGGGCTAAAATCATTCTCCGAGTCCTCGAAAAACAGACAAATGTTAAGAAATAGCACAAAAAGTAGAGAAGAATCAATTAAGCTCAGGAGGGATAGCGCCACCCAACTGATGATCATCAGTACTGCTCCTACCCAAATTAATCTCTCTTCTGTCTGTTGTGGTGCTATCCATCCTGAGTTCAATTGTTTCTTCTTGCTCTCTCTCATTTGAAAAGGGCATGCAGGAGTTCTTATTCTTCTTAGGGGGTACATTTGGTAATTCAATGCCATTTTTTATGCCTTAAATATTTCATATATTATGTTCTTCTTCTTCTTCCTCCTCTTCTGTAGAACTGGCATATAATTAACTTGTTAGCTTAATTAGTTCAGGTCAATCCTGTTAACATTGGAGCTTATTGCATCTAACTTTTGGGTATTCACTGTATAAAATGAATTTGCGTTTTTGTTATATAAGCAGAAATTAAGTGATATATATATATATATAATGAAACTTTTAATTATTGGTAATTAACAATCAGAAGTTTGAAATGATGGGTGTTATTACTATAATGAGTTGCGTATATATTTGGTGATTTCTCATTCATTTAATTACAATCTTTATATAATCAGATTTTACACTTTAATTTCATCAACTTTTCTCTCCTCCTAATACCTAATACTTCATCCATAAGAACATGTAGTATTTGTTTTTCAAAATTTAATACTCCTATATAATCTTTAAATGATAAAAGAAACATCTCTAATTTTTAGATATACTCCCTCTATCAAACAAATTAGACTTTTGATGTCAATTTTTCTATATTATTTCTTCGTGAAAAAATATTAAAAATATTTATAAAGTTAAGATATTGAATTGTTAGTTATATATAAAAGTTTCAAATTTATAATTTCAATTGATATAAAAATAAAAGTATAAATTAAATATTAAAAAATAAGTGTTGCATCCCTTTTGGGATGAATGGAATTTTTTTTAAATAGACTAATAGAAAATTCTAATGAAAAATTAAATTAACTGCATGTTCAAGAATTAAATGTATCTTCTTTTATGTGATAGATTTAGTATTAAGTTTCATATATACCCATATAATACTACTATATAAGTTTTGTTGTCCTTGTCCATATCCATATAACTCCTAGCTCTCCTGGCTAGCTAGCTAGCTAGTAGGAGCCCTTAAATTTGTTGGACTACTTGTCCCAAATTAACTGAAAGGAATTGAAGGGCCAAGGCAGGCCAAGACAAAAAGATGTTTGAATTGACTGCCCTCCAACTTCTCCTGAGTTAGTGCTATGGCCCCCACACCACATTCCTTCCCACTTCTTTCACTCCTCTCTCTATTTACTTATTAATTTTTCCCACTACTTTTACATGTTTCTCATTTTTTGTGTTAAGGGGCTCCAAGATTTTAACCATTTCATAATGCATATTTATTGATAATTTATTTCTCAATTATTTTTGTGAGAGAGAAAAGTGAATGGAATATTTGATTAATTTGAGGATTTTAAGATCAAAATTCTACCAATTAGATTGGGGGTGTGAATAAGAAAATGGAAGACAGACGAGTGAGAGACATGAGTAGAGTTGCAACAGCCGCAAGTTATGCAAAATGTTTCCAGTTCAGTTACCAAATTTCTTCACACATGTATCTGATGAGTCGTCACGCATAAGCCAAGTAGCATGCAGTAGCAACACTCAAAATAAAACTACCCACCATCCCTAAAAAAAAAATAGTGTGTTTTTTTAATATTTAATTTATGATTTTATTTCTTTAATATTATGATATACAAGTTCAAATAATTTCAATGCATATTATGATTAATATGTGTAGTTTTTAAATATATATTTTTTCGAATTTTTTTAGTGAGTTCTTTCTATTGATAATTTGATTCTTCCACAATATAAAAAAAAGAAATGCACCAATTTTTCAGTGACGAAGGAAGTAATGAATAAATTATAAATTTTATTGTTAGAATTTTCTATATGTACCCTATATTAATTGTATAGTTTTGTTTCATCTAATTAAGGACTATATAGGTCAAATAAAACATACAAAGGGTCCATATGGTAATTGACTTAAAAATATGAGCCAGTTGACGAAAAAACAAAATGGGCTAGTGACTTCTAAATTATACTAATTTCATCTCCAAATAAATGGTGCATTTCTTTTGACAATAAAATTAATAAACGATTGGAAGGAAAAAAAATGGTCAAAAATACTTATGATTCTAACTTGGAGGATTAATGTTAAAAAATGAAGGATGAATGTTAGGGGTAATTAAGAAAATTTGACTAATCAAGTGCCTAGACTACGGTGATACGGATGCCGTGTAGGAGGGAGACAACGATGAGCACGACTGTGGTGATAGCGAAGCATCCGACGAAGGCAGATCAGCGCTATGAGGGCCAGTGACAGCCGACTCACCGACGGGGTTTCAGGCTGCCTCGAATTCCTAATTACGTTTGGGCTGAGATCGGGATAGTTGCTCTGGTGGTGCTGGGAGTCAATTCTGTTCGGGTGGACGAAATGATAATTGTAGAGTCAAGATTGAAGGCTCTTAAGCGGTCACAGTGTATTTTTTTATCCGTCTTAGCAGGTGGTGTCTGACAATTCAGATGAAAAGAACACGTTGGCGTTGGGGGGAAATAAGAAGGCAAGGTTGGATACCCAGCCTCGTTTCCAGCCATGAACTCTTGGCAACGGAGTTGGCTGGGTAAAGAGTCGGTCTGGTCACTTTAAATTCGCTTACGACTCAGAGTATTGCTTAGTATTTTTACACTCTCTCGTCCCTAAATAATCTTATACATTTCCTTTTTGAGCCATCCCTAAAAAATTATACACTATCATTAAATCAAACCTTCTCTCACTACGTTTTTAATGGAACGATGGTAGGGGGCAACTCGCTACCTTTTCCGTTACTAATTGCAGAGATCCGCTACCATTCCCGTTACTTTTTAGCCCGTTTCTTTCAGATTTGTCGTTACCAAGCCCATCACCAATAGTAGCAGGTTTCGTAACGGATTTCCCCTTACCAACCGGTCGCGTGGGCATTTCCAGCTGACTCAACTAGTAGCTCCTCACCCTACTAAGCCCGCTACCATTGTTTTTTTACAATTATTTTTTTCTTTTGCAGCAATTGATAAATTGTTAATAATATTTATAATTTGGAATTAAAAGCACAAAAGAAAATAATTATAAATTAATTATGTAGCATTTACAATAAAAAACATTAAATAATTAAATAATTTTTACAATAGTGTTCTACGGGGGAGAGAAATCAAAACCGTCGTCCTGGTTCTCAAGAGGTGGCGACCGGTGCTCTGACTGACCCGACGGTCCGTTAAGCCTGAACATGAATGCCTCAAACGCTTCATTGCTCCTCAAGTCCTCGTTCGGGTCGTACATGAAGTTACTCCTTATGTACTCGTTCGAGCCGTACACGAAAGGCAGGGATGTGATGCTAGCCCCTGCAGAAAGAGTATAAGAAAATAAAAAACGATATAAAAAAGGAGGTATAACAATATGAATGAATAAGAAAAATCCATAAAGTTGAAGGAATTAGGATTATAGATGAACAAGAAAAAGTAAACATAGGTGAATCATCAATTAAAATAGTCAAGTTTACCTTAGTGTAGTAGTATTTCTAGCCAATCAATCATACATTAGTGTAATTAATCAAGAGATGAACGGTAGAGTTACTTACAACCGTGCTTGATTCATGTGTAGCACAAACAGGTGACCAGCAACATTTCATTTCTCCGTAGAAGGTAGACTGCACCAAAGCATCTTTTCCATTAGCCCGCACTAGCTATATGTAAAATTAGACAACTAAATCAGAAAATAAACTAGCTTTAAGAACCACAATACTCAATTAAATTACAGTACCGGAGTAGAAGAAACCTTCATAGTTTTACAAGGTGAGCTCCATTCCAACACCGCCGTTGAACCTCCGTCGCGGTCAGATCCATCCAGCGTCGAACCTTTAGCGTCCGACCAAAGCTCATCTCGTCGCCACCGAACTTCCTCCCTCTACGGCTCCTTACGAACATCGCTAGTGAGGAAAAAAAGCGACCTTCGTATTCTGGTTCATCGAGAAGCCAGCCCAGCCCGCGACTCCTCACCTACGCCGTGACAACCTTCTATTTCCCTCACCTCGTCCTTCGCCGGCTCGCCATCTTATCGGCCATCCAGCCTCGCCATCTTATCTTCTCCTCCGATCCCGCTCCCTTTCTTAGTCAAAATCCCTAGTTCAAAATTTGTGTTTCGTGAACTCTGTTGGCAGATTAGCGGATTTTAGAGGGAAGAGGAAGGGTTTGAGTGAGATAGAGAGAGAGAGAGAGCTAAAAGACGAAGCTGGTCTTAATTAGGCGTGGTAAAAAACTTGGTAATGCAAAAAGAAGAAGCTGGTCTTAATTAGGCGTGATAACGAACTTGGTAACGATTTGTGCGTTACCAAGCCTCAGAAGGGCTTTCTCTCTCTGGTAACGACTTTTACGTTACCAGGGCCACTACCATCTCTAAAACGTAATGGCCCTGGTAACAGCTCGTGCGTTATTAGGAGGGAGAAGAGCATTTTGAAGCATGGTAACGGCTGGTGCGTTGCTCAATGTCGTTACTATTCTCCCCGTAACTACGTAGTGTCTTCTCCAAAGTTACCAAATTATCTCTTCTTTATCTCAATTTTTTCTATCTTATTTTTTTGCAACCTCTACTTAAGGACAATATGTCAAACTGTATAAAATCTTATATCCACCTTAATTTCCGCACCCACACAATGTGTAGGATTAATTAGGGACAGAGGAGGTAGTTGATAGTCTACAGGATTTTGCTTTTGCTGCACATTCTTTAGTTTGGTATTATTGATATCAGTCCATTGATGTTGCTTGGTTTTTCATTCAGGTTTGGCTTTTGTTATCCTTATTGGCGTACTGCCGTGATGTGTCTATACTATTTTATTTTATAAAGCATATCAGATGCCAGATTTAGATGTGTTATCCATCATGATCATTATAGTGCTTGTTGACACTCAAATTTTGCCCCAAAGTTCTTAAAAGTATGTTTTGAGAGGACTTAAGTGGCTAACTATAAAGAAAAGGGTCTTTGAGGATGAAATTGGAAAGTTTAGGGTTAAATTGAAAATTGAACGAAGTTGTGGACTAAAGTAATAGTTTTCCCACTTATTTTTCATTTGCAGATGAAGAACGTGGAGGCGCGTCTGGAACGGTTCCAAACTTGCGACTCCACCCCTCGCGCACGATCAGGAGAAGCTCTTGACAACATGGAGGAAGTGGGACGGTTTATAAGCTTGGCTATAACACACAACCACAGGAGAACGAGAGGGGCAGACAGATCTATCTCAGTAAAGAAATCAAGGAAGAAAAGCTCAAGAACAGAGAATCAAAAACCATCAATCTCAGCAAACGGCAACGAATCACGAAAGCAACGCTAATCCCAGCAGCAATCGAATTCGGCGGCAATCGATCTTTGCATAAAAGCCATCTCAGCCACAATCAAACGAAAATCAGAAGCAACTGAAATCGTGCAAATACTCAACATTCATCAGAGAAAGATTTTGGGCGTTTCTCCGATTCAGAGGTGTCCGGGCTAGCTCCTGTCTCACCTGATTTGTTTCCGGTCATCTGCAACTAATTCGCCGTCGATTTGATTACCTCGCCTCTGCCTCGACCATTCGTTGTGGTGGAGTCGGCGTCCTTGTCGCCAAACGCGACCGCTGCCTAATCCACAACCACCGTTCATTCGGTCTTCAATCGTACAACCGCCGAACATATCTGATCGCCGCCGCCGTGTTCATCGCGAATCGTCCGCCGGTCCTGTCAAGAGTAGCCGCTCACCATAACACGCATCTCTTCTCTGTTTCAAAATCACGATTTGGGGAAGAAGAAGAGAAGTGCTTAATCTGTTTTCGGTACAACTACTCTTGAGCCCTCACTGTTTTTTCTAAGTTTATTTAAGGCACGAATAAATTAAATCAAGTGAATAGAAAATGGAAATTAACCCGTGGTACCAATTTTCGGGCGTATGAAAATTATTATTTTTGTACGTAATCGACTAACGGACTTTTGAGTTTTCCCGTAGACCAGTTTAGGTTTCCAATCGGCCTATTCCAAAAAGATTGGTGGCGACTCCCGTCGAAAACCCCGTCGCTACAGCTGGCGACTCCACTGGGGAAAGTCTGGCCACATCAAGGGTTTGTTTTATTTTTTCTTCACTTGATTTTTATTTTATTTTTTTTGCTTTGTCACTCTTTTTTACATGTTATATTGTTTTGTGACATACATGACATGGAGTTCTCTACCCGAGCTCCACCAAAACCAATCTCTTTCATAGCGGAATATGGTGTTGTTGTACTTGTGAGATTTTACTCTCCAAGCCTTCACCGTTTCCTAGTAGGGAAGTAGTGCTAACCCCGTGGGATTAATATTCCCCGCATGGGTTCATGAAAACCTACGACTCGGATTAATCCATTCCTTACATGTCCCTCGTGGGTAAGGATTGGGCCGTCGCTTTTCAACGATGGGATCCGGGAACCTACCCTTGACCTTTCTTTCGAAATCCACCCGTGCATATAATGACCACAGTTCCTTCCACTAGATTTGACCCGAATAGAACACCCAACATTTGCATTATCATGTATACATTTAATTGTACTAATTGGTGTTCTTTTTTTCTTTTTTCTCATGGCATTCGCATGCATCATATTTGTTTCTAACCGATAATGACACATCTTTAAAATTGCACGTCATTCATGCATTCAATCATTTGTTTCTCGAGACTCTTAATGGAAAATTTTCATTCTAAAAGTGGGAGCATGTTGCAAAAAAAAAATGTGTGAGCATTAAGGACCTTTAAAACAATTTTATGATGTGAAGTGTTCGATGACCCCCGATCATGGCATGGAAATACAATTTCTCGCAAGTAGTCTTTAAGCTAGGCCTAACACGTCGATCTATGAAAATTGGTGATCAATTGGGGAAGTCTTTGAATTCACTCAAATCTTTGAGAGCTTGCCAATATAACTTGAAAGTCGAATTCTCTAGATTAAGTCCGAATCGGGGTTTTGTCTTTGTTGGAACGGATATCTGTTATTATTTCCCTTGATACGTGAATAGGTAAACTGCGCACTTTTGCGTCCTTCACTGAAAAAATCACATCATAGAACCCATCCTTCCACCCAGTCCCAACATAAAGAATGTCACCAACGAGTTAAGATGAAGACTTGGTAGTGGTTATCTCGAAGACGTCGCTATATCTAATGGAAGTGATTTCAGTGTGGCTCTTTAACTTCTGTTGCGAAGTTCATTTTCCAGAGAAGTGTCACCTACAAAAGAGGGTCGGCCAAACAAACCTTCGGAAAGCTCTTTTCGACCATAAACTTTCCATTCACCACAAGGATTCCTTCAAAGGAAAGAACCTCATTTTCCGAAAATGGGGGGGCATGAGGAGAAAACATAGGAAAAAGGGTCAAAGTAAATTCTATTCCGCTGTCTTTAGCTCGAAAAGGGCTGAAGTTATGAGTAGCGCTAGTAGCCATTTGTCTTTGCATTTTAGTCAGAAGTAATCGGGCCTAGGTAGCAACAACTATTTACGCTCGCATGAAAATGACTAAAAAACGCAAGTCAAACAAGGTCCGACCCGGAGAAAAAGAAAAAAAAAAGAAAAGAAAAAAAGAAGAAGAAAGAAGAATGGTGAGTCATGAAATCTAAACTGAAAACCTGCGAAGGCGGTTTAGAATGAAGGCATTTTTCACCCGCTCAATGACCCGGGGGCAACATACATCTCAAGCACTATCAACCACTTTTCGAGTTTCTGAGGAGCAATTCCACACTTTATGAGAATTGGGGGCAATATTTTGAGATTGTTCTCATTGGATAAGGCGATAATTTCGTGATGGACACTATCGGGTTTTCAAAGAAGTCAAGTCGCTTAGTGGTGACATTACAAGGCCTTTCGCCTGAACCACCCTATTTTCACCAATCTCACATCAGTGGATGGCATTAACCTTACAAAATTCTTTCAACTGATGTTTGTTCTTCACCTCGACGTTCACCCAAAAATATCTTTCATACTAAGAAGCCCTTTCGCTATCCCCGCACATTCTACTTCTTCAAGTGGAAAAGGGAAAGAGTAACAGATTTTAATGATTACACAAGGACCATCATATATTTTGTCAAGCTCTGCAAATTGATAAGAGTTGTCTTTAAGGATCAACCATTGACATTAATGGGCATGGATCGGACGTAAGGATATGGTTTAAAGATATTTGAGGAGGATGAACGATTTTATGATCACGTTTGGGGGGCAAGTGAATTATTCACTCATATGATTGTTTTCAAGGCCAAAAGAGCCAAAAAAAAGGGGGAGAAAGAAAAACTTTTGAAGGCAAGGTAAGGTCACATCATACAAGATAACAGGCATCCGTGGGGTAAGCTTAAGAAAAGGTTATCATGCACCATTTGTTGAAGAGCATTTTGGATTTTATGAAAGTTTCATAAATCACTTCAAGCATCAGGAATTTTAAAAGTCATGCATCATGGTCATCACGTATCATGTACTCTGTCATTATTCATTCTCAAATACAGGTTTTCAAGGAGCCATCAAGAAAAGACTTGGATCAACGGTAATCAAGTAAGGCAATCTGGGATCAAAGATATCAACTAGGAATATCTTTCACTCGAAGAGAATGAAGGGTACTTTGCCTAAGGTCAGAGAGAAGGGTTTCTCTCCCGGTATGGTAAGAAAGTTCTTACTATTTTTAACATTTTCCAAGATCAGCCAAAATTTTCATCAAAGACAGGTAATGAGAGTTCCTTAATCTATTCCCACAGAGAAAAGTTTCTCTTGCAATGCAGGATGGTAAGAAGGTTCATGTTATTCTTATTTTTTGAAGTTTAGTCGTTTTGTCAAGACTTCGTACATTTTTAAAATTTTGCTCATTTCGTGGGATTTCTCATTTTGAAGTTTAGTCGTTTTGTCAAGACTTCGTCGCATTTTGGAAATTCGCTCGTTTTGTCGAATTTCTCATTTTGGGAAGTTTAGTCGTTTTGTCAAACTTCTACATTTTTAAAGATTCACTCATTTTGTGGGATCTGTCATTTTTGAAAGTCTAGTCATTTTGACAAACTTTCATTTATTTTAGGAAATTCACTCGTTCTGTGGAATTTCTCATTTTTGAGAAGTTTAGTCGTTTTGTCAAACTTCCACATTTTTAAAGATTCGCTCATTTTGTGGGATTTCTCATTTCTGGAAGTTTAGTCATTTTGTCGAACTTCTCATCAATCTCAAATCACTTCGATTTTCACATCTTTGAGGTAAGGAAGGTTCCTTAACCTCGAATAGCTGGAAAGTTTCTGTTATTCAAACTCAATAGGAAGGTTCTTATTGAGAGAAGCAAAGAAAGTTTCTTCACTTCGTTCATCATCTTTATTCGAGGCAACGAGAAGGTTCTCGACCTCACACCTTTGGGCAAGGAAGGTTCCTAGCCCTGAATCACGGGAAGGTTTCCGCTATTCAAACTCAATAGGAAGGTTCTTATTGAGAGAAGCAAAGAAGGTTCCTTCACTTCATTTATCGTCTTTATTAGAGGAAACAAGAAGGTTCTCGATCTCATAGCTTTGAGGTAAGGAAGGTTCCTTAGCCTCGAATAGCGGGAAGGTTTCCGCTATTCAACTCAATAGGAAGGTTCTTATTGAGGCGAAGAAATGAAAGGTTTCTTTTCTTCACGAATAATGAGAAGGTTCTCGTTGTTCACGGGAACAAAATTTGGGTCAATTTGCTTTGCATGCTCCATGTCCCATAAATCATGCAAAGGGGGCAGCTGTTGACACCCAATTTTGTCCCGGAGGTTGTAAAAAGATTTTGTGGAATGGCTCGAGTGACTTCTTACAAAGAAAGGGGTCTTTAGTGGTAAAATTGGAAAATTCGAGGCTAAATTGAGCATGTTGCAAACTTTTGGACTAAACTAATAATTTTCCCACTTATTTTTCATTTGCAGATGAAGAACGTGGAGGCACAGGCGGCGTCTGAACGGTTCCAAACTTGCGACTCCACCCTCGCGCACGATCGGGAGAAGCTCTTGACATCATGGAGGAAGTGGGACGGTTTATAAGCTTGGCTATAACACACAACCACAGGAGAACGAGAGGGGCAGACAGATCTATCTCAGTAAAGAAATCAAGGAAGAAAAGCTCAAGAACAGAGAATCAAAAACCATCAATCTCAGCAAACGGCAACGAATCACGAAAGCAACGCTAATCCCAGCAGCAATCGAATTCGGCGGCAATCGATCTTTGCATAAAAGCCATCTCAGCCACAATCAAACGAAAATCAGAAGCAACTGAAATCGTGCAAATACTCAACATTCATCAGAGAAAGATTTTGGGCGTTTCTCCGATTCAGAGGTGTCCGGGCTAGCTCCTGTCTCACCTGATTTGTTTCCGGTCATCTGCAACTAATTCGCCGTCGATTTGATTACCTCGCCTCTGCCTCGACCATTCGTTGTGGTGGAGTCGGCGTCCTTGTCGCCAAACGCGACCGCTGCCCAATCCGTCAACCACCGTTCATTCGGTCTTCAATCGTACAACCGCCGAACATATCTGATCGCCGCCGCCGTGTTCATCGCGAATCGTCCGCCGGTCCTGTCAAGAGTAGCCGCTCACCATAACACGCATCTCTTCTCTGTTTCAAAATCACGATTTGGGGAAGAAGAGAAGGCTTAATTGGTTTGCGGTACAATTCCACTTTGATCCCTCACTTTTTTTTTCTATGATACCCGAGGCATGAATGTTTGGGAAGAGTTGCGTTTTTGCCACTCCATGTTAGAATAGATGACTTACCTAGATGACGATTCCCTATTATTTTGTCCTTTTCATAATGCATGTATTGCACGAAATCTTTGTTCACATCTCGTAATTCTTTCCTCCATTTGTCATGTTATTACTATTATTGTTATTTGTTTTGCCTAGCATGTGATTTATTAACATTTTTTTTTCCTTTTGTTTTATTAATTCTTCATTAATGTCATGTGTTCCTTTTATTTTATTTTATTTTGTTAAATTAAATTAAATCAAGTGAATAGAAAATGGAAATTATCCCGTGGAACCAATTTTCAGGCGTATGAAAATTTGTGATTTTTTATACGTAATTTACTAACGGACTTGGAGTTTCTCGTAGATCAGTTTAGGTTTCCAATCAACCTATCACAAAAATATTGATGGCGACTCCCGTCGAAAAGTGTATCCCAAATTTTAGGATGGATGAAGAATTTATGATGAGCCCAATTATAAACGATGTCGTATGTTTTTGGATGATCAGATTTAGATCTCGTATAATAGCCCAAATCACAGCAATGTCCTGCATTTGTTAACTTGGACTGAGCTGGGTTTTATCACGTATCAAATACAATTCATTTTAGGATACTACAATCGATCATACAATATTACACTAGAGCCGAGTGGTACTAAAAAGACCCTCTATTTTAGAAAGGAGAGAAATGTACGGGCCAAAACTCACAACCTTAAAAACGGTTATGGCGTTGATATAAAGACCCCCACTGTAAGAATACGATGAGTCCCGTAGTAAAACACTTCGAGGCGTCCAAGGTATCCTCGTAAAACGGGGACTTCACGCTGCACAATCAGGGCCTCCAATCAACGCCATCTACCGTTTATATATTCTACAAAGTTTTTATGGATTGTCCCATTGGACAGTTTGTAAAAGTATATTATCGATAGCGGCGTGGTTTTTGACAGGAGTCGTTACCAATCTTTTTCTAGGTCGATTGGGAACCTGAAAATGATCTGCGAGAGATCTGGAATCGTTTGTCAGTTACGTACAAAAATGGTTAATTTTCATACGCCCAAAATTGGTACCACGGGTTCTTTTTAGATTTTTGCTTGATTTTAAGAAATAAAGAAAAAGACAAATAATAAAACTAAAAATAGAAGAAAAGGATTTTTAGTAATTCACATAACTAATAAAAATTCTAAATATCTTGAAAATAAAATTAAAATAATTTAAATTGACATAATAACAAAAATATTAACTAAAACACAAAAAGGTTTAGGCCTAGTGCCCAAAAGTGAGGTTTTTAACTTGACAGAGTGACTTGAATGCTGCTGTGAACAACTCAAGGGGTTTAAATGACAAAAGATAGAAAATAGAGGGACAGGGACTGAGGTTGTGATTTTACCAAAACTTTAAAAACTGCAGCAAGCAGCTTCTTCTTCACGCTGCGTGCGCCGGCGACGGAGCTGACGGCGGTCGGCACCAGCGTTGGCTTTTCGGCGGCGGAGCAGCTGCAGGTCGTCCCGGCGGCAGCCGGAGAGGGTGGTGGCGGCTGTGGCGCGGTGAATGGAGCTCCGGTTGGAGAGAAAACGGGCGCCGGCGTCGGATCGGATTGTGGCCGTTTTCTCCGTTTTCAGGCCATTTCCGGCAGCACGAATGGTTGGGTTGGCTTCGTCTCGTCGAGGCGAAGATAATGGTGATAGATAGGATGGATGAAACGTAGTAAATCGGAAGGGATGGAGGAGGAGGTCCGGCGGGTCGGCGGCGATTTCTCCTCCGTTTGGCCACCTCCGGAGACGTGGGATGGATGGTTGAGACCGGTGTGACGTCGCGGTGCTGACGAAGGCGGAGTTTTGTGACGAGAGGAAGTGGATGGGGAGGAGAGATGGACGTCGGCGGTGGTTGAAGGCTGGTTCGTTTCTTTTTTTTGGTTGCAATGTTGGTTGCAGCTCTCCTCCTCTCCCCTAACAATCAATGGCTCAATTTATAATCAGATTTTAGAGTTTTGTCTAGGAGGTTAAACTCTTGTTCAATGGTGAATAAAGCTCATCCCCAACAAGTTTTGACAATTCATTGATGCCTCTGCAGCGCCTCCTGCAGACTCCACGCCTCCAAGCCTGCTGCCAAGTTCCAAGGTTTGCTCTTCTTTTTTTTCTTTTTCTTTATAAACGTTTCTTTCTCTCTTTTTTTGTTTTTTGTTTTGTTTTTAGTTAGTAAAAATAAAATAAAATAAAATGAACACATTTTAATTCTACATTAAACAGAATAAAATGACAAAAGCACATGAAATAATAAAAGACACAAGAACTAATAAATAACAATGAAATAAAAATGACAAAAGATCAAAAATGAAAAAAAGTTCACAAAATAGAAAATAACAAAAGCACATGAAATAATAAAAAATGACAAAAGTTAACGAAATTAACAAAGGCACACGAAATAAAAAAAAAAAGACACATGAAATAATAAGAAAAAAACGTACATGAAAAATGATAAAAAAAAACTACGTAAAATAATGAAAATGACAAAATGATGAAAGTCACAAAAATCACATAAAATAATGACAAAAATCACGTGAAATGAAAAATACAAGAATAATACCCAAAAATCATAATTAAGAACTAGATTTTAGCGTTTTCAACCGATTTTAGCAGTCCGGGCAAAATTCGGGTGTCAACAGATGTATCAGCGTTTTCAGGAAGGGACTCGCGATATTAGTCAGAGATTTTGAAACGGGTGAATTATGTGTTTCTAGTTGCTCGGGAAAAGGTAGAACAATTTGTGAAATGTCCTTGTAGAAAATGTAAAAATAGATATTATCATGATCGAGAAACAATTGGCAATCATTTACTGTTAGATGGATTTCAACCGAATTATCATGTGTGAGATTGTCATGGTGAACGACATCAAATAAATCCATGTGTTTATCGAGGTTATCAATTTGATGTGGCATCGACGTCGTCATCATCGAATATTGCAAGTATGAGTAATTCATTTGAGGGTAATGAAGGAAGGGGTGATTACCGTGAAATGGTCCGCGTGACATTTGGGATTCGTGATCATAATAATAATTTTGAGCGTGATGATATGCATCAGATGGATGAGGACGACGTCACACCCGAAATGCCAAATCAAAGGACTCAAAAGTTTTTTAAATTTATTATGTGATGCGTCGCAGCCTTTATATGAGGGATGTACTGATAAGCACATGAAATTGTCTGTTTTTTCCAAGTTCTTGACCATGAAAGGTCAACATAACGTATCTGACATTTTTTTCTCGGAGTTGATTGAATTTATCAATGACATACTGCCCGGAGAAGGGGCAACTTTGCCTACGAGCATGTGTAGTACAAAAGCTATGATGAAAGAGTTGAGTTTACCGTACAAAAAGATTCATGCATGCGAGAACAACTGCATGTTGTTTGACGGTAGATATGAAAACTTAAACAATTGTAGAATATGTGGTGCGGATTGGCTCGACGAAATTTCCCAGACTTGGATGACGTTGGTGTTGAAAATTTCAGACTTGAGCAATTCACAAGTTGGTTTAGAAATATGGTTAGTCGTGCAATTTATTGATTTTTATATATAAATTTATGCTTTAACTATGTTAGTTAGTTTCAATTACTTTTTAATGTGTAGGCGTCTGCAAATGAGGCTCCGGCATTGTATGCCTTGGCCTGTGGACCGAGATTGCGAGCTAAATCATTTCCTGGTGTATATGTGAAAGGGTACAAGTTTCACACAAAACACTACGGTCATCGCAAGTTGTCTGCTAATTGGGGCGTCTGTGTCCTCGGAGATACAAATGCAGAAGACTATATGGATTTCTACGGTTGGATTGACAAAATCATTGTCCTTCAATACAGGAATAACCTGAGTATTACGGTGTTCAAGTGTACGTGGTTTTATACGAATAAAGGTATCCGTTACGATAAACTTTCGGGGATCATCGATGTTGACTACACATCCAGACTTTATCCAGAAGATCCATTCATTCTTATCAGCCAAGCGGAACAAGTGGTTTACCTCGAATACCCTTCAAAGAGACAAAATCTAAAAAACTGGTGGACAGTTTTCAAAACTAAACCGAGACGCTTTAAGGATGATCCGATGCAAGAGCCGGAGATAATTACGGCTAATCCGTTGCAAGAGTCGATGACAATTGGTGAAAGTAGATGCCCAGGACCAGATGTGACCCCATTATTATTAGATCATCATGCACATCCCTAGCACATAGATCATTTGGACAACCGACCGGAAGAAGATGACAATGACGATGATCTGGTGGAAATATAGTAAAATGTATGGTGTAATTCGAAAACAATCTTAAATTAAGTTGAATGTATCTTTGGATAAACAACAATTTTAAGTTCCAATTGTATAATTTTGAAAAATGGATGGAATTACAATTCTAGGATCAAAATGCAAGTTTTCAAAACATTTGGATCAAATTATAATTTTTTAATGCGCACCGGGACACATTTGGGCCGCATTAAAGTGGGCTCGTGGGGCCCACAATATCCACGCACGTTTGCAAAGTCGGGGGGAAACGAAAAAAGTTGAAATTGGCGCCATCTGGGCTTACCGCGCCCCAGAACGCGGTAAGCCCGTGGGCTTGGGCCTTACCACGGCCTGGGGCGCGATTTACCGAGGCCACGCTCGCGGTAAGGCTGCGGTAAGCCCCTTTAAACCGACCCAACCCTTTTTCTTCCTCAAACCATCAGCCTCTTCCTCTCCAAATCGCAGAACCGCTGCCCTCCTCCTCTCCTCACAACCACCGGCGATTCTGGCCGATTTCCACCGTCCTTGAGCCGTCCAGCCACCAAGAAACTTCAGGTATGTGTTTTTTCTTTGTTATTTTCGATTAAAAAGCTTGTTTCTCATATCTTTCATTTTTTTGTAACTTTCAGTTTTTTGGCTTTTTTCAGGTGCTCCTCCATCCTCATTTGCATCTGCAACTCCATCTCCATCTCCATCACCAAAACAAGAGGTAACTTCATTTAGGATTTTTTCCTAATTTTTTATAATCTTTTTAGTTGCAATTAATTTGTTTAGTTTTTTTTATTGAGTTGCATTTAGATAGTGATGGATGAATTTTTGTTTAGTTTTTATTTTTCTGAAGTTTTTGGATTATTTTGAATTTTTATGAGTTTTTTTATTAAATTAGTTTTATTTAATGAGTTTTTGTTAGTTTGCAAAATTTTATTAATTATGCAAATTATAATACTTTTTATCAAGTTATTATGTGTATTTTGTTGAACTTGTACAAAATTTGGAATGAAAATGCAAATTTTAAATCTTTACGGGTGTATCTAAATTTTTTGAAAACTTTTAGTGTCAAATTGCAAATAAAATTTCAAGTAATTGTAGCAAAACCTGACCAGTTGACCCTTTTTCCTTTCCGGCGATACGAACATATTTAAGCAATTGTCGCTCTGTAAGACCATAATGAAAACGCAATTTTAAAAACTTTTGGGATCAAAATGAAACTTTCTAAAAACTTTGGAGGTTGAACTGACAATTTTGAAACAATTTAGGGCAAAATTGTAAATTTTGATAACACTTGGGGTGAAATTGAAACTTTGTGGGTGTTGATCTAAAAAAATTTGAAAAACGTTAGTACTTATGTTCATTGTTAGATGTTTTGAGTTATGGCGTCTACTCCCGACCCCTGAGAAGGTTCAGACCGGGATGAGTTGGGGTCAGGTTCCCAGGGACGGACATTCTCCCGTAGTTCCCGTGGTCGATCATCAAGGTTATCCCGATCGCGTACGGAGGACTCTCCTGCGGGGTCTAGTGATTCGGTGCAGCGGCCATGCATAGTGGCCCAACCCCCGCCCTCACTACCGTCGCCGGTCTCGAGCCCTGATGGACGCCTCATAGTTCGCATTGCACAGTAAGTCTTTAACGTAGACAATTTTACTATGATTGTTATTTACATGTTTCAATACTTATTACGGTTTGTGTTTATGTGCAGTTTGCATTCGGAGTAGATCACGAGAGCGATTTCTCATGTCTGCGCGAACCGCTTCTCTGGATTCCCTCCAAAATACTTCTATAATTTGACTTGTTTTTTTTTTAAATTACAGATGTTAAATTTTTTAAAATTTTAACTTTCAGCGCGAGATTGAACTGGAGGACCATCATCGGAGGGATACGGATGAGATCCATGACCTCAGATGCCGGGTTGCGGCGCTCGAGGTCCGGGATATTGCTCTTGAGGCTTGGAAAACGGACACGTTGCGATCCCTCGATTCAGTCGTCTTCAACATCTGGTCGGCTATGCGTTCTTGGGGGTACATCACGCTTAATGCGATGCCCCCACACTTGTCAACTAGAACTTCGTCCCAGCCTCCGCCCTTCTAGCAGCCGCCTCCGCCGCACTTCTAGCAGCCACCGCCCTTCCAGCAACTTCCGCCTTAGCACTTCCAAGAGCCGCCGCCCTACCAGAAGGTGCCACCTCAAATCTTCCAGCAACAGCCCAATGTCGACTTGGGCCTGGGCTTCACGCATCCCCAAGGGGATTATCGGCCGAAGATGCCGGTCCCGTAGTAGCCCTAGCGGACATTCATGGAGGGGCTTACAGGGCTTCAGGACGATGACTTTGTTGATTACTTTAACACTGATCCAAATGCAGACCAAATGACCATTTTTAGGATTTCTGTAAACATTATTTAGATTTTGGTGTTAATTAACAAATTATTCTATATATATATATATTTGCATTTGATATTAATTTTTAAAAACATTTTTAATTAAAATTATAAATATAA
This sequence comes from Stellera chamaejasme, assembly GCA_024586325.1. Lineage (NCBI taxonomy): Eukaryota > Viridiplantae > Streptophyta > Magnoliopsida > Malvales > Thymelaeaceae > Stellera > Stellera chamaejasme. The sequence goes on along the minus strand of CM044981.1, from coordinate 55,116,018 downwards.
AAAAAATTATGTAATTATTACATTTTTAAAAAAAATTATGCAAAAAAACGTTTACCGCGGCCATGGGCGCAGCCAGGCCACAGTGGAGGGTGGCTCCGCCGTCATAGCTTTGCCGCGGTCTAGGCGCGGTAAGGTCGCGGTAAACGTGGCTACCACGGACGTATTTACTGCGACGTTTACCGAGGCCTTGTCCATGGTAATTACCGCGACCTTAGCACGGGTTGGGCCGCGGTAAGACCCGTTTCACCCATATAGTGCTCATTTTACCTTCTCCCTTCAAAAAATTAATATATGCCTATTTAACCTCATTACCCTTTAGCCAACGATATTTTTCTTAATCTTTGCACGCAGTCAAATGTATCACATTTGCTGGAATGAGGGGGAGTGGTTAATGAAATGTAAACATAACAATAACAATTATGAGAAAGTAAAGAAGCAATGTAAGTGAAACTTTAGATTTTAAATTGTAAAGAATTTATCCCTAACCAATGAATACATGTAAATCAACGAGCATCATAATTTCCTAGTTCCTAGTTCCTACCAACAACAAACAAAAGTGAACTAAGATGGTGTCCATAAAAAAACCGAAGAGCTATCGAAGTGACAAACCGTCAACCTATCATTCCCGTGGACAAAATTTAGTAATGATAGAATTGACGCAGTGGAGTACAGAACGACGGCGTTCAACTAGCTAAAACCCTGAATCCGGGAAATGCCTGTAATCATAATGCAGACCCTTATCATCTGCAACAAAATTCCCAGTTCTTGGAACATCCAACTGGTTCAGCTGATGAGGCAAAACAGAGCCTAACTGTGAATTTCCATCTTTATCCTCGTGGCCCGGAACACAGTTATGGCTACTCATCGTCCCCACAGAGTAGTAGTTCATTGCAGCTCCATGCTCTGTTCTCTGGTCAAACCCGGCGCCGAAGCTATCGAGCCCAGTGAAGTCGTTCTGGTAGTTCAACAATGGCGGATAGAAGCCGTAATCTAGCGGCCCATTATCGTAGAAGTTAAAGTGATTGTAATCTGGGATCTGGCCGCCGCCAAGGTTCGGGAAGTCGTAATTTGTGACGTTCGTGGTCAAATTCTCGAATGCTCTGGTTCCATCGATTCTGTCTTCCACTTGTTTGGTCGTCTGCTCATTCAAAGATTGAATTTCGAGATGTTGAATTTGACTTGGCTGATGAGCTGCTGGCTTGTGCTCCAAGTATACTTCAGAAGCTTCGAGCACCGGGAACTTACTGCTGCTGCTCTGATCTGCAGGGGACGATGACTCTGGTGAAGTTGAGGTGTAAGACTCTGTGGACGAGATCGGAGCAGGAGGAGGAAAATGATTCATCTCCGGGTTTGAATTTGATTTGGGATTGTAATCAGGGAAGTTGAGGCGAGCTAGAGGGCCGTACATGGCTCTAGCAGCTTCATCGTATGCAAGAGCAGCTTCAATGGCGTTGGAGAAAGTCCCGAGCCAGAGTCTCTTCCCTTTGATCTTTTCCGCCCCTCTGCTCATAGGCTCTCGAATCTCCGCCACCCATTTCCCCCAAACTCGCTGCCGGACGCCTCTGTACCGGCAGCCGGAATTCTCCGGCCCTCCTTTCCCTCTCATGCATCCCTTCCTCGATCCCTTCGCCGGAACTTTGAGCGTCCTCCCGGAGCTCTCTTCGGAGACTTGGGACTCATGGTCTGTTCGCAAGTTCCTCCATCTGTCGATCGTTTGCTGAACCGATTCCCCTTTCCGGCGTCTCCTTCTGGGCTTATCATCCGTTTCCATGCAATTTGTTTCTTTCTTTTTATAAACTGAGGAGCTCTGTGTTTTATTTATAGCTCTGCGTTTCTGACTTGGGGGCGAAGGAAATGATTACTGGATAATGACAGTTGTGGGAGATTTGAGGGATGGAAATCTGCGGTCTTTGGCAGAGACATGACACAGGTGGCTGAACCCCAGAAAGCGGCGACGTCCCTTAATTACTTGGCTACGAAGACTCGTGTTTGCTCTGTCGTTACGTTCAAAGAGTTATCTTTCCCAAAATGGGATGTTGCGGCGAAGCTTCCCCTCACGAACATACTCATAATAAGCTAACTGAATTACACCTACAATCTTAATAATCGAATGCCTAATTCGGTTCGGTTATTGCAAAAATTAACTGAAATTTTTGGAATTTAAATCTTAAATTTCAATTCTACTTCGACCGGCCTAGCTCGGGTCAAGCTAATTTGGATCAAACTTAAACTAACAAACTCGGTTCACTTCAACTCATTTACACTCTTAAAAAGAGTGATTTGTAGCTAAGTGCGTTTTATAAAGTGTGTTTAGCTAAATAATTCTAACTGTTACAATAGTTTGTTGGATAAGTAGTACTTCCTATTGATTCTTCAACCATGCAGGGAGACTGCAGGTGGGACAACATGGAGTGTAGAAGGAAGACTACAAATTTGACCTTTGACCTATCGAGAAGATGTTACTTGCTCCGTTCCAAAATCTATCCAATACTTGATTTGTTGTGTCAATTTAATTTCAATTTATTTATACTATTTTTTAATAAAAAATATCAAAAAATATATTTATAAAGTTAAAAAATCATTTTTTTATTTGTATATAAAAATTTTAAAATTATAATTTGAATTGATAGATAAATCATAAATTTAATGTTAAAAAACAAGTATTACATTACTTTTGGGATGAAGGGAGTAAGAGATACTCTCTTTCTGAATTTATTAATTTGATTTTCATATTATGTATAGTGGTGTTTGACGCAATTAATTTCTTTATGATAGATATTAAAAAAATTCGAAAAAGCTATATTTAAAAAATTTATACTTCAATGCAAATTATTCAACTTTATATATCAGAACATTCATAAGAATAAATTATAAATTAAAGGCCTTGAAAATCATAAAATAAATTAATCAACTTTTCAGGGATAAGAGAATATGTGACAATAGTTTAAAGTTACAAATGTGTTTCACAATATTTATTTCTGGGTAACTAAAAATACTACAATATATTTGCACAACTTGGCTTGGCAGTGCACATGAACCATTTAGTAGTGTTTGGCATCGACCTTGGATTCCCATAGGAGGTCTAATTTCACTGTATTTAAATGTCGTAATTCATAGTACTTATCATGCAGGGAATAGGGAGAAAGGTTAATTTTGCCATTAAATTTTTAAAAATCTCTCATTTTGTCACTAACCTTTTTTCGGGATAGAAATGTCACCAACGTTTCATTTTACGGCTAAATTTACCACTACTGAGCCGACGGTGCAACGTGGCGTGACGAAACCGTTAACTTGGAAGGAAAAATTATCCCCCAACATTTGTTAGACCTCCATCAGACCAACATCAATCTTTTCCCCGCTCAACCAATGTCGGAACACCATTAATCGCACAAATCTATGAAGACAACTGCTACCTTACTGTCCTCAATTCAGCTGACCGAGGCTCTAATCAGTCGCACCCAAGCCACCGATATGTTCCCCGATCTCTAGCGCATCGTTCGTGACTGCCTTTACCTCCAACAACAGCTGATTGCTCCATGAACGATGTCCAGTGACAAACTTACCCCTTTAACAAAATGTTGATGACATTTTTATCCTAAAAAAAATTAGTGGATAAATGAGAAATTTTGAAAAGGTTAGTGGTAAAATCTCTCTTTCTCCCTAGGGAATATGATGTATAACTATGAAAAGAATTACCACCACTCATCTATAGATAAAGCTATAGACATTCACTTGGACACTCTCATACAAGACTGTAAATGAGCCGAACTCTTATCAAACTTACTTGAATTCGAACTCGGCTCGTATGTTATTGAGCATTGTCTTATCGGGCTTCGAGTTCGAACTCAAGTCGAGTTTAGGGCTCGATAATTTTATCGAGTCGAGTTCGAGCAGACCTGAGTTTGACCCGATAGCTTATCGAGCTATCGAGCTTTATATATTTTAAAGTCTAACTTGATATAAAACCGTAATTTAATCCAAACTTTCGAGTTTTCGAGCAACTCTCGAGCTATTGAGCTGAACTTGAGCATAGTTTGGATCCGATAGACAAGTTTTCGAGCAGCTCACGACCTATCGAGCCGAACTCGAGCTATCTAGCTAAGTTCGAGCTCGATCTAAAACATTCGAGCTGAGTTCGAGATAGCGAGGTAGCCCGCTACCAAATGTGTTACATTTTGGGCTGTTACTATGTATTTTGACGTTACCAGCCCGTTACCATTTGTAGGGGGCTTGGTAGCGGATGTCCCCCTACTCAAAGCCACGTGGGCGCTGCCAGCTGACACAGCTGGTAGCGCCCCACCCCCATACAAGGGCGCTACTATTATTGTTTTTTAGAAATTATTTTTTTTATTCTACAATATTTAATAAATGTTGAATAATATTATAATTAATGATATTTATAAATTGGAATTAAAAGCATAAATGAAAATAATTATAAATTAATTAAATGTAGCATTTACAATAAAAAAACATCCAAAATCAAATTGTTTTTACAAAAGTGTCCTACGGGGGAGGGAAATGAAAACCGTCGTCGTCTTGGTCCTCAAGCGAAGGCGACCGGTGCTCTGACTGGCTCGACAACGGTCTGTTCAGCCCGAAGTTGAACGGCTATACTTTACCACGAATTTGGCCACCCATGCGTCCTTCTCTTGCTGTGTGAACTCAGTGTAAGTCTCTGGGATATCGACATAACACTCTCGTAAGACGCCCTGAACGTCTTGGTAGACGTTGCGAAACTTCGATAGCAGGCTACACAAATTAAAAGGAAAAGACGTTAAAACAATAGGGACGATATAAATTAAAATATTAAAATTAAACTTATAAATTGAAACACTTATTGGCCGACGAGTATCAGCCTCCTGGCATTTGAAAGAGTCTTCGGAGGCGGAAGCAATCGCACAAGCACATCATCGAGTGGGTCGTCATTGGCCGGAGCCTTAACCGTGCGTTGCGAACCCTCAGTGTGTGAGGATGCAGCCGATGTAGTAGGCCGCGGAGTGCGGCTCCCACCTCGACCACGGCTCTCGTAGGCACAATCTCATGGAAGAGACATCATATCCTTACGAGAAATTAAGTAGTTAGAGAAAATAAAATTAAGTCCACTAAATTGCAATCTAAGCCAAAACTTGCGAAAAAGTTTCAATTTTACCCAGAACTTTTAAAAACTTTCAATTTAACCCAACACTTTTAAAAAATTTCAATTTAACACAACTTTTAATTTAAAACCTTTCATTTTTCAGAAACTTTTAAAAATGTACAATTTCAAAGAAAACTTTTAAAACTTTCAATTTAACTCAAATTTTTAAAATCTTTCAATTTAAACCAAAGTTTTAAAAACTTTCAATTTAATCCAATACTTTTATAAACTTTCAATTTAACCCAATACTTTTAAAAACTTTCAGTTTAACCCAAAACTTTTAAAACATTTCAATTTAACCCAAAACTTTTAAAACCTTTCAATTTAACAAAAAAAACTTTAAAAAAATTTCAATTTAACACAAAACTTTCAAAACCTTTCAATTTGACCCACATCACCAAAAAAATAACAAATTCATCAAAAATTCACAAACACAACAAAAATCACCAAAAAAAACACCATAAATCGTCAAATTCATCACAAATGCTCAAATACACCAAAAATCACCAACATTCCACAAATTCAAAAAAATCATAAATAAATTAAAAAACACCCAAAATTATGTAAAAAAATTCACAAATTCACCATACTAACAACATATTCTCATGAACATACATAGACCCAAAAACACATCCACAAGTTCACAAATAATCCAAAATGGATTATAGAATAACGTGTTACCTCAAATAAGTAGATATTGGTGGTGGTTGACGGTGAAATCGCTGGAAATCTGTGGTTGTGGTGGTGGTGATGGTGGAGGAATAAAGCAAAAAGAAAAAGAGTGAGAATATGGAGAAAACAACGAAATTTTTTTAAAAAAACCTATGGAGACCGAAATCACTCACCTGACGTCTTTTGGTTGGAGGAGAAGAGGATCGACTGTGGTGGACTCGGGTGGAGAGGTATTTTCATCGGAGGAGAGGTTGAGAGTTTGAGAAGCTGAAAAATGAAGTGTGGGGGGAGGAGAGGCTTCTGCCCGATGAAGAAGAAGGCTGGTAGTTGGATGCTCGTTACTTTTTGCAAATGGTAGTGGGTAACCCATTACCAAAACCGCTACCTTTTTTTCGCTAGTTAAAATGCACGTTTGAATTCCCCGCCTATTAATTCGAAATTCAAACCAATCCCGCTACCAAAAATAAAAGGTGACGACTTTAGAAACAGGGGTCCGTTTCCATGAGTTAGACGCTTCCTTTTTAGCAACTACGTAGTGTCATTTACAGCCCTACTCTCATATATATTTAAAAAATTCGGACATCAAATGATATATTTATGAATTATTTAAATTGCATGTCTAAACAATCATTGGAAAAATCATAGATTAATTATAGATTAAATATTGTGAATATGATAAAAATAAATGAGACAATCTTTTTGTACACGGAGGAGTAGGTAAGTAATAAGTTTTTGTTTCTTTCTCCTTTTTCTTAAAAACACAACATAGCAGTTTTTGGCATACGTTGGTGTAGCCATTCGATGGTGTCTAGCGCTCCAACACTAGAATAACCTCAACCCAGCAAAATAAAACTCCATGAAATGCCAACACTAGCTTTTTCGTACACAACATTTAAGAACTTATGCAAGGATTATATATATATATATATATATTTATATATATATATATATATTGGATAAATGCAAGGATAATTGGTTCTTCAAGAACTTATTTAAGAACATGTAAGAAATGTTAGGGTATATTTTTTATTGATAGTATTAAAAGTATTAGAGCACGTTTGTCCTGGAAAAAGTATTTTTAGAAATTAGAAAAATTGATTTACATTATATATATATAAGTAATTTGACATTGTATAACAAAATATTTTTGAAGAAAAAATGCATAGAATAAAGGTTAGAAAAGAAACCTGAGTATTAAAAAAAAGGGACGGACTAAGTGAGTATTGATGAATGATGCAATGCATGCAGATGTCCAATAGTACAAAAGTCAAAACTTGGACAAGGTTTTGTGAACCCGGATTCTGGCTTGATTTTCAGCTAAAGGCCATCCATCTATTTTACCTCCCATTAGTCTACAGCTTGAAGCATGTACTGGCCTAGACTAGAGAGCGGGGTAATACAACAATACTAGATGGTGGATCATGAAAACCTTCAAACCTTAAGGATTCTGATTATGAAGCATTATCACCACTAATACAACAATCAGCCAGCATCATCCTCTTATGATAAAAAACAGCCACAGCCACAGCCACCTATAATTGATACACACTTGAAGCCCATCAAGCATCATCTTCTCCACAATGACATCTCCAATGTATGGCTTGAGCAGGCTTCTCCTTATGACTGGAAAATCTGAGAGAACTCCAAAACGATGAGGTTACACACAAATCGTTTATTTTCTTCTAGTTTGAAAAGGTTTTTGACAGATTGTATTCAATCCTAAACAAGTTTGTTTCTTGGATGGTAGAATTGCAAGAAGGAAAAGGCAACCTGGCATTTGTCAGCCAATCAAGGGCTGCATCATGAAACATATTTCTATGTTTTCCTAACTGCAACAGATAATATAAGCAATCAGAAGGCAATCCATCTTGTGTCTTAACGAAAGGACCGCATTTCCATTACAACAACTTGCATTTGCAATGACTCAAAACTCAATTTACACAAGCCCCGGTGACGACACAAATGGTCTCATCTTCCCTTTCACTTCCACCACAATAACAAAGCAACAAATTCGCTAAATAAGAGACACAAATCAGGTTAGGAGCTCTAGCATCACACTGTGCAGGTCTGCCATGGATTCCCACTTTCTTGATTCAACGGTCAACTGCTAATCACCCATTCTCTAATTGCTAAGTAAGCTATCTCTACATTCGTGTCAGACCTCTACCCCCGAATCAACTATGGTTTTCAACCAAAATATGAATGGTAGACATATATACAAACTGAACTTACAGGTGATAGCTATAGCAATCAGTGAACTAAGCTTTTTCTAACATGAATAGAACAATGGATCACCATAGGATGAAGACTTTAAACTATTGACATCAATACCACACCATTCACATTTGCAAAACTGCAAAAGAAGAACAGCTAAGAAAGGAATCAAATTACCTAATTTCCAATTACTCTACTCCAGCAGACCTAGCAACTTGGTGTCTCAACTTCCTGTTATGATTTTCCTGCAAGATAGATTTCAATGCAAGCCATTAAATTCTTCACTTCACCCTAAACACCACAAAAAGAAGACAGAATCACCTCACCTGTTCAAGAACCTCAGCTGAGCTAACCTCAACAAGCCGGGCCAAGCTCTCAGCCCTGGTAAGCATTCTCTCATACAAATCCTCCAAGCCAACTGTGTAATTCGACGCCTCCGGTCCAACCAACCGGCTCAACTTCCCAACCTCCATTCCTTCCGCCCACATATCCAGCTCTTCCTGAGCTGACCCCTGACTTGTATCCTCCATCATCGCATTTGAGCTCCTCAGCTCGCATCCCAAAAATGGAAGCCCAGAACTTGGGCTGAACGACCCGTAATGCCCACGAAAAGCCGGGCCAATGTTAACAATGTCAATCGAAACAGGAACGAATCTCCGTTTCGACTTCTGAAATTGAAAACCCTTGTACTGATTCGTCTGGATCCACTGATCTTGCAACGGGGTCGTGAAGAGAAGGAAGATCGAGGGACTGAACTGAGGGCTGAGATTCGTGCTTACGGCCAACTCGCGCATGGAGGGCCGGAGAGGGGTTTTCCGGCGGGAGGAGAACCAACCGATGACGGATTCCTGTTTAGGGATTCGAGTGAGGTCAATCCGGCCGGCGGTGTCGTAGAAGGAGAGAGTAGAAGGGAAGCAGAGGAAGCCGAAGATGGTGGCGACGAGTTGGGGATCGGAGGGTGGGTCGATGGAGTCATCGGAGAGGGTGGACGGCGCGAGGTGGGTGACGTGGCCGAAGATCAGGCCGTCGGCGTCGGCGGGGGCGGAGGAGATCCGTTGGAGGATGGAGGCCAGTGTGGGGCCGGAGATTGAAACTTTCTGTAACGCCAGATCGTCGTCCATGGCTGGTGGCTGTGGAGAAGAATTAGAGTGGCCTTAGGCGAGTAATAAAAAAATGGCTAATTACTCACTTATCTTTATGGTTTATCTAAATTAGACGTCGATGGGCCCACACAACCATGTTCATAACTTTTTTTTTTCTAGAATACGGTAACTCTTAATTTTGAAACGTAGAGATGTGTTCTCTGCAAACAAAAGAAAAAAAAAGGAATCTTTTGTTGAAATATTTGAAACTAGTTTGTACATCCTCTTACAGAAACCCGAATGTGATAGAAAAAAACGAAAATAATTTATAAAAAAGTCATATAAAAGTATCAATTAAAATTGATAAAGGATTAACATAATTATTGTACTTGTTAGCATCCAAAGTAATGTTAAATGTAAAAATAACTTCAACTATTACAAAATTAGTCATCATGTAGTGTCGTATGTATGTATATAGGTAATCATCGGTACTCGTTGTTATAGTAGATATCAGGTGTTGAAACAACAATAATATGTGCTCCAATTTAGAGGTTCTAATTACATCTTTATAAGACACATAAATTTGTTGCCTTTGCATAAAAGCGGTGAAATTGTTTCCAATGTGCTGAGTTTCACATTCTGTCGATTTTTTCTGTTTTTTTTTTCTTTCTAATTATTTTTATTACCGCTTAGAACAAATTTACTCACAAAATGATACCAACATGAATTAGACATTTTTTTATTATGTTAACATCCAAATACAAATAACAAAAGTCTGATACAAGCAAAAAGCTAAAGGCCTGGACAAAAGTGAAACAAAAAATAAAGTCTGCACTCATGAACAAATTTATGCCACACCACTTCATGTATAAATAAATAAGCGTTTGAAACAATGATCTTCAATTTATTCAAAAGCTAAGGACGGATACAATTACTAATCGCGGGAGTAATAGATTTTGTGAAAATAAATACACAGTAGACTTCTGACTACACATATAGTACATACATATGGAGACACATAATTTAATTGTCCCTAAATTCTTTTGTATTATGTGTCTCTAATTAAGTGTTTTTAATTCTACTATGTGTTGTAGTGCAACCACAACCGTCTTATATATGTGGGACGTTTATGTGGTAGCAACAGTCTTCGATGATATCACTACAATTACATAATCAATAAAATATGTATAAATTGTTATATATAAAGTCAACATATTGATTGTGAATAATATAGTAAATTCCTAATTATATACTCGGTTATAGTTTCCAACATTGCTCTACACGCAACAGCATAATTAATTTTTGAAAATGACTTGACGGAATGCCAACCGTTTATTTGTAATATTATAATCAGCAATCTTAAGATCCCATGTAAACTTCAACCCTTTGACACTCTCAACCATGCTTTCCAACTTATTCAGACCTGTCCTCTTTTGAAAAGGTAATGTGTAATAGTATGATGATCAATGATTAATAATAAAAAATAGGGTAAAGTCAATGAATAGTCCCTTAGCTTTAATGTGTGTCCTATTTTGGTCCCATTTTATGAATTCGTCTCATATAAGCCCTTTAGCTTTCATTTCATCTCAAATTGATCATTTTGTTAGATTTTTAGTTAGATTCTCCGTTAACTTCATAAAATTACGTAAATGTCCCCAATCTATAACAAATTTGACAATTTAAACCTAAACTTTCAAGTCTCCCTTTAGACTACTTCTCTCTCCTCTCGTGACTGCCTCTGGTTCATCTCTTCTCGGGTCTGCCTCTGGTTCATCTCTTCTCTGCACTTCGCATTTCCAAATCCTAGAGCCGCGCCGTTTTCTTCTCTCTCGCCATAAGCAGTGTTCTCCGCCTATGATCCACGCTCTCGTCTCTGGATCCGAATCAACCATCCCCTGAAGTTGCACAACTCCGCCCTCAGATCTTCTGACGCCACGCTCCTCTACACCTTTTCCCCTCCCAGATTCACTTTCTCGCCGGAACCCCTCTACCTGATGTGGCACCACGCTCGTCCAGCTTGCGTATGGCGCACCGACCCCGTCGTCGTAATCGTCGGCAACTGCATCGTCGTCGCCGGTGGAGTCTGCGACTTTGAGGACAACCCTCTATAGGTGGAAATCTACGATCTCAATACTGGCCTAGATCTGGCTCGGGTGGAGGTCGGCTCGGGTAAGAGGGCATCACCGGTGGAGGCGGTGGCGTGCGTGAGCAGCCAAGGAAGGAGTTGGTTAGACAGAGCTACGCATCGAATCAGGCTTGGAGATTTTGGGTTGAAAGGGATAGGATAGGGACTCAATTGTAAGATTTATAGAATATTATGGTTAAGATGAACATTGAGTAGGGGTAATTAAGTAATCACACAAAGATAATGGCGATTTTAACGGTAAATCTAACGGAAGGACCAACGATGCATATAAAGTTACGGAACGACTTTGAGACGAATTCCTAAAACATGATCAAAATATGACACACATCAAAGCTAAGGAACTATTCATGGACTTTACCCATAAAAAATATATTTAAAAGCTGAAATATCATAAATAAATAAATGACAAAACACTTACACTTTTCACATGTCCCGCTACTGTTTGAGCATCACATTGGAATAGGCGAGCAACAACATTGTCAAACATAACAAACTTTGACTCACCAATATGATCTCTTACTATTACCTCTACTTTGAATCTTACAAAGACACAAATTAGTATAAGTTAAAAGCACAATTAATTTAAATGTGATTGTACGCATATCTATCTCATATGTACACGAATGAAAACAAACCGATTGATTGTAGATCGAACTGTGGTATTGCATAATTTACAATAAAAACTATCCCCCTGCTCAAACACTTTTCGTGAGCATTGAAGACATGCAAGATACCAAAACTGGTTATCCTGCTTCGCACACATTATCATGACATTGCATCTGAAATCTCTTATCTACACAATACAATATAATTTAATATAATAGTTTTATAATATCTATATAGTATTTTAAATATGAAAAACACTACATACAGGGGAACGATCATATGATCTTATTGTCTCAAGCTGTCGGAGCACCACACTTTTCACCACCGTGTCCGATCTCGAGCCACTTGCACATCCATCATCTTTTAGGATAGTGCAAACATTTAGATTATGAGCAAATTTGCAATGAATTTGATGTCATTTATATACCACTTGATCATTGTTTATTTTAATATAATATGTTAAAACAAAAACCATTATAAATACAAAGGAATACAAAATATAACGTATGCATCATGTATCTTTGCAACTTCCGAATCTCCAAATCAATGTACATTTTTGCACAGAGATTAAGAAAAGTGGTTGACTAGAGGGTAATAAGGTAAAATAAGTATATAAGACAAAAATAACTTTTGGAATGAGAAGGGAAATAGAGGGTAGTAAGATAAAGTTGATGTAGAAAAGTTTCCTTTTTAGGAAACGTTAGAGTTTTGCTGGGACAGTCCAAAAATGAATATATTGGATATTTGCTGGGACGGAGGAAGTAAAATATAAGCATTACCCAAAAACCAAACAAAAGAGGTCATCTGTGCAACACATGTTTTGGGCCATTGTTTCAAGATGGTACACTACCCAAGCAAATGCCCCTCGCGCATCGCCCCTACCAACATCATCAGCAGCAACCAAGGATACGCACCGTGATGCCACCACATCTCGCGAATTCTACTTCTTGGTCATCTACCGTATTCCATGGATCGTTCGGTGGCATTACGAGATCAATCAAGAAAAATATGTTCCCATTCTAGAAAGAGTCTGGGTCTCGCACTGATGGGACAAATGTGTGATAAATTCTTACCTCATAGAAAATATTACACTGAAGAAAATTGGTCTAGTCGAGTTCATGGAAGAAGAAAATATTGATTCATTGCTCGAAAAACTCTACTTCGGATCAGAACTAGCAGACATCCCCTTGGAAGAAATGAACGAAAAGCTGATGAAGTTGGCTTTCAAATCTGCCAAAGAACAGTTGTGCCATGGATCATCATCTTGTCAAATCTAGGGCCACCATGAGAAAAATAATGGCATATAAAACAAGGTCATGTGAAGAAAGAAGAAAAGTATTTATGAGACCATCAACCCACCAAGAAAAGTATTTATCCACTTCTATAAAGCATCTTTATAGGTGAAAAATAATTCAACATGTCAGCTAAAGTTGCATAATGCGTGCCAGCTGTAGAAAATAAGGAGGATCATCCCCACTATTCACAGAGAAGTTTACCTATATAAGGAGGCTTCAACAAACGGAGAAGACACCCATCAATTGCCTACTAGCAATCTCTCACTCTCTTTCTGCATTCCTAGTTCATGTGTTGAACGCCCTTCTGTTAGCATAAATATTGTTTCGGTTTGTAATTTGCTTGGAATTTGGTGTGTAGCTGTTGGAGCTTGGTGTGTTCATCAGACAGTCTTAATCAATACTTAGTTTGCTAAAAATATATGGAATTCACCAGACTTTGTAAGTTAATGTTTAACTTTGATATATAAAGTTGTGAGTTTTATTCTTGTTATTTGTGTCTTTTATATACGTAAAATTGGTATCAGAGCCAAGTTCATGTACATAATAAACATTTTAGAACAAAAAAGACTTTATTGAATAGTGTCTATTAGTTGAATGGCTGTTTTTGGTCTTAACACTCTATCGGAAGATTCCCTTAAGCTTTAGGACTTAGTTGACACACTCAGCTACGTTTTAGGACTCATTCGAAGAACTTACAAGTTATAGGACTTTTTTGGAAAAATGTCACAACCTATAGGACCATTCGTGGCTTTACCCCCAGCAATCTCCTCGATGCATGCTCCCCCTCCGTCAGCGGCGCCGTCGCAGCCACCGCTGTTTCGACTCTAACGCTAAGGCTGACCCACGGCCGCAACACCAAACTCCGGGAACGGCAATGGCGGCGACAATAACGCCAAGAACAGCAACATCCTTCGCCGGAGAACAAATGCGGATATGGAGATGGCGGGTTGTATTCCTGCATATTGCACGAGCTTACGTGAAAATGGTGGTTGCCATGGCGGGCTGCTCTAGAGAGGGTACATACATGTTTGACTTTTGTTCCTTCTTTTCTGCTCCTAAAAATACATACATACATACATACATACAGGTCTCTCTATTTGATTGATAGGGATTTCATTCCGTAATCTGAAGCGTACATACGGACACAGTACTCGTCGTCTACACCGACAGTTGCTTTCTGCTATACTTCCCATCTAGGAAGTTGTTAGATATCGATTTCATTCCCATGAAGTTGGAAAATGACCTTTATCCGTAAAGTTTAAGCTGAACGTGTCTCGTGATTGATTGAACTTGGGACGTGCCATTGGACCTGGTTGATTTCAAGCTTTAATTTGGATGAATTGCCATGGCATGAAAATTAAATGTAAATGTGTCCTATTGGAACCTGCTCCCCATTAGTTGTTCATACCTAGACGACTAGCTAGCTAGCTACTTCACTCTTGCTTTGCACCATCAGTTTTGAATTCTCAACTTAGGAACTCAAATGTAGTGTGTAGCCATGCATCACAATTGGGGCTTCATCTTTATTGTTGTTGTTGTTGTTGTTGTTGTCTCTCTCCTCTTTGATTGCTCCTTTGCCTCTCACACCCTCACTCTGAACCAAACTCTGGCTGATGGCCAGATTTTGGTTTCTGCTGATAAGAGGTTTCAACTTGGCTTCTTTTCTCCTGGAAACTCCACAAAGAGATATGTGGGCATATGGTAGCATCTTTTCCAACACACACACACACACACACATATATTCAAGTTTTATTTTGGTGTGTTACAAGAATGATGAGAGTTTTTTCAGATTTTTGCACATAATTCATGGCCACTTTTGCTCCACCAGGTACACAATATCCCCAGAATTAGTAGTTTGGGTTGCAAACAGGGAGAAGCCAGTCACAGGCTTAAGTGGGTATCTAAGGGTCTCAACTGGAGGACAACTTGCTGTTCTAGATCAAACACATCATGTTCTCTGGTCTTCCAATTCATCCAAACTAGTCTATGATCCTGTTGCACGTATCTTGGATAATGGGAATCTTATTGTTGAGGAAAGGAGTCAAGTTAGTTCTGCGACATATGCATGGCAAAGCTTTGACTATCCTACCGACACAGCACTTCCTGGTTTTGTGATCGGACGTGATTCCAGTGAAGATCAAGATGCATTCCTATCCTCATGGAAAAGTACCGAGGATCCCTCACCTGGAGGCACTGTGTTCAGGTCCTTCTATTATGTTTTGTCATGAATTTTGGTTTTCCCTTTTCCTTCATTTTGGACTGGAGTTCATGTAAGACTGTCCTTTTTACTCTACAGTTTCTCCTGCCAGCTCTTGATTGATTTCTATTCATCCACAGCTATATGTTGCATTTGTATGGCTATTTGATTCCTGTTAGGTAAGGTAAATTCATGGGTCGTCCTTAAATGATTGAACTATTCGGGTTCCTTTTCAACTCTTTCCCCCTTTCAGTATGACCTCTTCAGGATAAAAATGTAAGTTAAGGGATTTGGATAGAACAAAGAGTTAAAAAATGACCCGAATAGGACAACCATTTAAGTTAAGGGAGCATCCATGGAGTTCACACGATTCCTGTTGGGCCAAGATTTTTCCCATGATTAGTCAGTGTTTACTATCATACTGATTCATGTAGGTACTTTTAATCAGAATTATTTTTCTTACTAACATTTTTTTTTCTCGTGGTGACAGATTTGATTACAGTGGTACATCTCAAATGGTGGTTGAACAGGGATCAACCAGAAAGTACCGGACGGGCCCCTGGAATGGACTTCGGTTCAGTGGTTTATCATTTTACAGCACTCCAACTGTTAAACCTCTTGTTATGATTTTTGATAAGAACAAGTTGTGCGGAGCCTATTTTCTATACAATAGTTCGTCTGCAGGGAGGCTAGTGCTTGGTTCAACAGGTGTTATCAGTTTATATATCCTTGATGAAGGGAGAAGTCAATGGAGATTTTTCCACTCATTACCAACTGATCCGTGTGACAACTATGGGCAATGTGGTGTCAATGGATTTTGTTCATTAGCAAAGCAGTCTTTATGTGACTGTTTGAGAGGGTTCACTCCCAAAAACCCTCAAACTTGGGCAAAACTCGACTTTTCTGCTGGATGCAACAGAAGTGTGCCACTAGCTTGTGGGAAAGGAGATGGATTTCTTAAGCTTGTTGGTGTTAAATTGCCTGACATGCTTAAAGTATGGTTAAATACTAGCATGAGCCTTCAAGAATGTGGAGCAAAGTGCTTGGCTAACTGTTCGTGTACTGCTTATGCGAATTCAAATATCAGTGGCCATGGAAGTGGCTGTCTGCTATGGTTTGGTGATCTGATTGATATTAGAGAATACCATGATAAGTCCAGTGAGCAAGAAATGTATCTACGATTATCGGCCTCTGAATTGAGTAAGTATTATGTGCTGTGCTGACGTATTTGCGGTGAAAAGTGAGAAACTGATGCTATGTTTTCTATAAATGAATTGAGAGTAATAAAGTAAAATACATAGGTTTATAAGAAAAGATTACTCTTTTGAATTGACTATGAAATTGAGAGTAGTAAGGTAAAATGATTAGGTAGGACTGTAGAAGTTTCTTTGAAAGGAAACGTATCGATCGTGGGACATCCCGAAAATGAACACACCAGTTTTCTTGGGATGGAGGGGTTTTCAAGTTGAATCAAAATCCTTTCTCTAGGAGGGAACATTAGATAAGAAGAAAGAGAGTTCTTACTAGGCAAGTCTTAGATGATATTAAAGCAACCAGTCCTGTTACTAAAATTTATACTTGCAGAGAAGCCAGATTGGTAAGATGACATTCTTTGATGTAAGTTTCCAGGATCAGTAGGGTCATTCAGAAAGAAAAGACTAGAGATGGAAATAACTTTCCCAGTTGTCATTGGGATTCTTATCTTGGTCTCTCTGTGTTGGTCCATATTCTGGAGGAAGCAAAGGACTGCTAGAGGCAAGTGTTTTGTTTATTTACTCCGAAACTGCTAATGACAGCAAAGCTTGTTTTAATTTTCTGATGCAAACTCTCACAATTTGCCTCACTTGTGTCTTGCACAATTTGAAGTGTTGTTTATTACCTTTTACTAGCATGCACTGTAGGAAGGGGAAAACAAAGATTCAATATACTGTACTTTATATTTTGATCAAACATGGTAGCATTTCTATACCTGTGCTTTAGTTTTGAAAGCTATAACATTTACCAAGCAGGAGAGGACCTCTTAACATTTGATTTCAATGTTAAGCAAAGAACTCCAGAAGCTGCTGATAAGACAAAGAGATTAATAAGGGCAAACAAAGATGAATCAGAACTGGAGATTCCAGTTTTCAATCTCTCTAGTGTATCTGCCTGTACTGATAACTTCTCTACTGCAAACAAACTTGGAGAGGGTGGATTTGGACCAGTGTATAAGGTATGATGACATAGTACATCACATTTAAGAGAAGTAAATATCTCTAGTTGTGCATATCACATCCTAATATAAAATTCTTGTTGGATGGACGAATGTACGAAGCAATTTTTATTGTCTTTTATATACACAACCTCCGTAATTTCCGATGCAGGGAATTTTGCTTAATGGGCATGAAGTGGCTGTGAAAAGGTTGTCTGTAAGATCTAAACAAGGATGGGAGGAACTGAAAAATGAGGCTGTCCTCATAGCCAAACTCCAACACAAGAATCTTGTGAAACTTCTTGGTTGTTGCATTGAAGGAGAGGAACATATTCTTATATATGAATATTTGCCCAACAAAAGCCTAGATATTTTCCTCTTTGGTATTATATTGCTAACTAGTTTGATGCAAAATCCTCATTTCATTTGCCATGATATGATTACTTAATCTTCCACTCATTACTAGTGTATCATTTTCCATGCTTAAAACCATGATAGATACAACAAAGTCTGCTATGCTTGATTGGGCCAGCCGAGTTCACATCATCAAGGGGATTGCTCAAGGTCTTCTTTATCTCCATGAGTATTCCAGGTTAAAGATCATTCACAGGGACTTAAAAGCAAGCAACATTTTGTTGGACGAAGACATGAATCCCAAAATTTCTGATTTTGGGTTGGCTAGAATCTTCGGAGGAGTCGATGAGGGAGCAACTGGTCGAATAGTTGGAACTTAGTAAGCATCTTCTAGCATATGCTCTTGTTTAAAACAATGCTTTTAGCATCAAGAAGCAATAGAAGCTTATCTGCTTTCACTGTCATGTGATGCAGTGGCTATATGGCTCCTGAGTATGCCTCTCATGGCATTTTCTCAGTTAAATCTGATGTCTTTAGCTTTGGAGTTTTGATGTTAGAGATTCTCAGTGGCAAGAAAAACACAGGTTTTCATAGGAGTGATTACCTCAACCTTCTTGGATATGTGAGTTGAAATTTATCCATGGGCGATTTTGTTCTCTCTCCAATATCCTGAATGATCTGTATTCTTTTGTGTTTTAGGCTTGGGATTTATGGACAAGCAAAAGGGCGTTGGAGTTGAAGGATCCGACACTGCAAGATACGAATTGCGTTACAACCGATTCGTTCTTCATGCGAAACGTTAACATTGCACTTCTTTGTGTTCAGGAAAAGGCTGTGGCCAGGCCAACAATGTCAGAGGTTGTGTCCATGATCAGTAACGAACATTCGCCTCTACCATGTCCAAAACGGCCTGCATTCGCCATTCTCCGAAATGTGGTAAATCCCGTTTCAGATTCAAGCACTTCGGACATTTGTTCTGTGAACCTTGTGACATCATCTACTATACAAGCTCGATGAAACCAATGTAGTAGCAGTTGTTTAAAGCCAGCAAAATGTTCAGTCACTTAGATATGGTTGGTTGTTGAATGTGTAATTGCGGATTGTTAATAACATATGAAGTTGAAAGTGGGAGTGTAATATCTTAAGGGGCCAAGTGTCATAATTAACTTGATTTCATGGAACCACATTGTTTGTACTGTAGAAAATACCACTTCATGCAACCAGTGTTCTTCGTTGGTCAAGTAATAACCGGCCGCTATTAGAGCAACTCTTGAGAGCCAAATGATGACCCATGGATCCATGGGCAAATCGATATATAGATTTCTGATGGTGTCCCACATAGACAATAGAACAATTACTTTTGTTCTTTATAAACCTCTTTACACAGCTATAGAGCACGATCAATAGAATCGTACATAGCTGCCTTTCCATCGACAAGTTCAGTTGTCAAATACCTCGAAACCAGACGGGGAACCTGGATGATGTGTAGTCTGACAGTTAACTATAACACCTTCTGTTGCATTTTTTTTCCTTTTGCTCTTTTTCTTTTTTTTCCTTTTGCTCTTTTTCTTTGCAAAGAGCAAAATCTAATCCTTATATTAGGAATACACCAAAAGATCAATAAAAAATGTACACAGTAAGAAAACAAAAACACGTATTCAAAGTCAAGGAATCTTTATACACATTCTTATATTTAGAGTCACCATTTTTTTTGTAACAGTAAACTCCGCTGGTAGTTCATATAGGTTTGAGGTTTATACTATTTGGTCTCATTTTAAGAATTTATCTCACTTTAGTCTTGTAAGTTTCAATTGTGTGTACTATTAGTCCTCCCGTTAAATTTTCAGTTAAAACTGTCGTTAAAATGGTAAAATTACCAAAATATCTAGGTCTAATACTAAATTTAACACCAATCTTCTAAAAAAACTACAAATGGACCTTAATTAATTTCAAATTTACAACTGCACCATCTCTCCCATTCCTTTGAGTGAAGCTCATCACCCACTTCCCCAACAACTCCTCCCTCAACTTGCCTGGCGTTCAGGCCACCTACGACCTCTTCAGCTCTGCCACCGGCCAACCTCTCGCCTCCATCGACGCCACCCTCCTCACCCTCTTCCGCACCGCTGCCATCCCAATCTGCCCAACCCCAAATGCCTACCCGCACAGCTTCTCCAGCGCGCTGGCCATCCCAAGCTGCAATTACTAACTGTAAATCACAGTTTCGATTGAGATTAAATAACAACATATCTTATTTGCTTAAGAGCGGAATTGAACAAGATGATTACTGTCGACGCCTACCAAGAATCCGAAGGAGAGATTCACTATGACAGAAAGGGAAACTGCGACGGTAGAGAGCTGAAGGTCGCCGAGATGGCCGATGAAGATGTTGATCAAGGAATTGGTGTCGTAACTGCCGAGGATGTTGAAGTCGATCGGTCCGGCGATGGCCCAGAGCTTGCGGGACTCAACGAGGAATATGTGCTTGGCGCCATCGTATCCGAGCATCGAAGGATAGTCGCCGCTTTCCCTGCTTATCAATGTCGACGGAGACGACTGTAGGTAGAGCGGCTCCGGCGAGATTCCGGCCATTTGTAGGCGAGGAGTTGTTGGGGAAGTGGGTGACGAGCTTCACGCCAAGGAATGGGAGAGATGATGCAGTTGTAAATTTGAAATTAGTTAGGGCCATTTGTAGTTTTTTAAAAGATTGGTGTTCAATTTAATATTAGACCTAGATATTTTGGTAATTTTACCACTTTAACGGTAGTTTTAACTGAAAATTTAACAGAGGAATAACGGTACACGATTGAAACTTACAGGACTAAAGTGAGACAAATTCTTAAAACGGAACCAAATAGGACAAACCCCGAACTTACAGGACTACTAGCAGAGTTTACTCTTTTAGTAATATATGATCCTAACCAGGACTAGCCTACCCCGGCCCATAGGTATTCAACCCCATATTTCGAATCAAACAGTTGGGGTTGAATACGCTCATGAATCTTCCACCACCTAGGGTCAAACCTAGGGATGGCAGTGGAGCGGATTAAAACTGCAAACTGCGGATAACCACCCGAATCTGACAGTTTTAACGGCGGATTTTATTAGCGGTTTTACGTTTACAGTTTTTTATAACTTTGAGGTTGGCGGTTGCGGATAACGGATAGAGGATATCCGTACCGCGGTTAACCACTAATTTTGGTTTCACGGATATCCGTTAACCATTAGAATATATAAATTATTAATTGCGTCCACATTTTGTTAAGCCGATTATAATCTAACCCTTACAGCCCAGTTCTTTAAACACCCAACCCAATTCAATCATTTTTAAATTGTTTCAACCCCAATCGAAACAAAACTAACCGTACCTATCCATTTTACACAAGACGCATAATCTTCAAAGAAATTTGCTCATGGTTATCTGTACTATTGTATTCAAAAATGTTTGCTAATGGTTGTGTGCAAAAGATTCTTATCTTTGAAAATATTTCTTATATTATTTTCATGAACTTATTTGGATGTTATTATGTATATTTTGATAAAATTATTGATATTTAGATATTTATAATGGATTGAGTTAATAACCGCGGATATCCGCGGTTAGCGGTTATGGGTGTCAGAACCTAACCGCGAATGACAAAACCGCAATCCGCGAATAGGGAAAAACCATGAATAACGGTTAGCGGTTTTATCCTTACCGCGGATTATCCGAACCGTTGTCATGCCTAGTCAAATCTAATGGTTCTTCCCACCGAATAAGGGGAATTTATTGCACTTCAATACTCAATTCCTTCTATCAAATCATTTTGATGGGCCTTGACCACCACCTTATATAAAGGACAGTGTTTTTTTAAGAAAGTTACGCGCTAAGCTATACTCTCTCCCCTCTTCTGTTGTTCATGAATTCTCCTCTACCCAGTGTTCCAGGATCCGATTCTCCAAGCTAGCACTCTTGGACACAGCCCAGATGCAGGCCCTTTAGGCCAACCTCCTTCGAGACATGTGCGGGCTGCTGGTGCAAACTGTAGAATCGCTAGAAATCTCGAGTCCCTTGATTATAGTTGCTGCTACAATAGAAAGTAAATATATGCGTGTATATAGAAAATAAATTTGGCGAGATTTTAATTCCTATTCTAAATAGAATTGTATAAGTATATATAGGACTTTGTCTAATGAGAAAAATAGTGCAATTGAAACTCCCATTATTTTCTAGTTGGTATCACAACAAGACAACTCAACGTTCCCAACAAGTGTTGTCTTGAACGAATCAAACTAAACCTTATGGGCTCCCTTGATGCGAATGTGAATCGGAGCACGAGGAAAGGTCGGGTGACAGGAGCGAAGAAAGAACCAGACATGAGTTCTACAGAATATGAGACATGGGCGACCGACAACGAGAAGGTAAAAAGCTGGATAATTGAGTCCATGGAGTCCTCACTCATGAACAGGTATATTTGTCTCCCTACTGCACAAGAGATCTGGGAAGCTGCTGAGAAAACCTTTTATGATGACTCGGATGAAACCAGAATTTTTGAACTGAACAAGAAATGCTTTGAATTGAAACAAAATGGGCGATCCATACCCACTTACTACAATGAGTTGGTAGCAATGTTCCAAGAAATTGATGAAAGGGTGGCCTCAAAAACTGACAATGTCGCAGGTATAGTTCAGGAGACATCTGCAATGTCTCGAATGCGTGTTCACTTGTTCTTGAGTGGACTCAACTCCGAATTTGATCAGGTGCATGGAGAAACCTACAAAAGGAACCCAAGTTCTCTTTGGAGCAAAGCTATGCATATATTCGCAAAGTTCAAATGGAGCGGCAAGCAATGGGACACCCTTTGCAGAATGAATCCTCGATTATGGTTGTTCAACACCAACAAGGATCTATTCTAAAGTGTTATGCAAAGAAACCAAATCCTTGTGCATAAGAGATTAGCCGTGTTGAGCATACAATTCTTTTATATGATGGATGTCGTATTGAGCATAAGAGATTGGTCGTGTTGACAAAGTTATTGAGCGTGACATGTCAAAGAAACATATCAAATGCGACATGGTCCAAAATGATGAAAGTTGTTGATGAAATATTGCCTGGAGAAAATGCATTGACACAGAGCACTGTACAAGCGAAGAAGATGATCAGAGACCTGGGGCTACCGTACATTAAGATTCATGCATGTGAGAACAATTGCATGTTATTTCATGATAGATTCGGTCATTTAATGCATTGTGGAGTGTGCGGTAATGAAAGGTATTTTCAAGGGGGTTTGGATCGTCGTGGGGATCTAAAACTTAAGCCGAAGAAGGTTCTACGTTATCTTCCAATCACTGAGCGGCTGAAGCGACTTTACCAGTCATCGAAAATGGCCGAATCTATGACTTACTATCTAAGGGCATCTGCAAACGCAACTGGTGTGATTGGACATCCCAGCCAATCGCGGGCATGGAAACATGTTGATGAGCTTTATCCTGTATTCGCTGGAGATGTTGGAAATGTCAGATTAGGGTTATGCACCGATAGATTTAATCACTACGTAGAGAAGACATGTTGATGAGCTTTATCCTGTATTCGCTTTATCCTTTGTCTGATACCAGTAGCACCTATTCGATGTTGCCGGTATTCATCACATTTTACAATTTACCTCCCGATTTATGCATGAAGCAGTTGTACATTTACATGGCACTGTTAATCCCGGGATCTCGATCACCTGGACGTAACATTGATGTCTTTTTACGTCCATTGGTCGATGAGTTAAATTATCTATAGACGACGAGTGTTTAAACGTGGGATGCGCACCGGAGAAGGAACTTTACAATGCGAGCTTGTCTGCTTTGGACAATCAATGACTTCCCAGCGTATGGTATGCTATCTGGCTGGAGTACGCACGGAAAATTGCGTGTCCATATTGTATGGAAGATGTGTTTAGTTTCTAGCTAACTCATTGGCGCAAAGCTTGTCGGTGCTGTTGTCATCGAAGATTTTTACCTCATTGGCATAGATATCGTAATGATAGTGTCACGTGGGGTTTTAGAGAGCAACGTGATGAAATTGTGTATAAATTTGGGTCGAAAATTCTAGCAGAGATTAATCAGATTGAGTTCCCACCCTTCGGTTCACATTGGGAAAGACAAAGACCGGAAGGTTTTGGTGTGTCTCACAACTCGATCAAGAAATCGATCTTCTAGGATTTTCCGTACTGGCCTCATTTGTTAGTTTTTTGAATATGAATATGAACTTCAATGTTGGTGTTGACACTCGATTTTTACCCGGATTTGTAATTAACAACTAACTTAATCTAATTAACTAATTAACTAATTTAAGTCTAACTTGACTAATTTTAAAAAGAAGAAAAAAAAAGAAAGTAAAATGACCTAATTGAATGTTTAGTAATTTTAGGGAAAAAATATTTAATTAATATTAATAAAATAAAAGGGGAGATAAAATGATAATAAAAGAATAAAAAAATGAAAAAATATAATTAAATAATCCAAAAAATCCAAAATAAAATCATATAATTATCACCAAAAATCTAATACAATTAAATTTAATCTAAACCACTAAAAAATAGGAATGCTAACCTGATTGGACTCTATAACCCTAACCCTAGCCTAGGCCTATAAATACATCATAAACTAAACCCTAAAAAAAATTAATTAGCAGCAGCAAAGTAACAATTAGGAGCAAAAAAAAAAAGAAAAATACGCCTTCTTTTTTTCTTTTTCGTTCACATCCGAAACTCATCCACCCAATACCTTCGATCTCTATTTTCAGCCTCTCCGCCATCAAAACTCCTCCCATTAGGTCGGCCTCGCAATCAGGAGTCTGAATCTACCTTCAATTTCGCCAACGGAGGCCGGACGGAGGAGAATTTCGCGTCGAACCGCGACCCACCCGCGGCACAACCCGCTTCAATCAGACAGTACAGGCCGCCGTTCGACTTCCCACCACTGCCGTTAGCCTCGCCGTGCGCCGCCTTGCTGATCGCCACTTCTCTCCGCCGCCGACGTCGCCGTTTCAGCCGAACCCGTGCTGCTGCTCCTCCTCCTCTCTCCTTCGCGAATTCGCGTCTGCAACAGGTATATTTTTTTTCTTTTTATTTTCTTGTTTTAATTAAGTTATTCGTTTAATCCCTCACATGTCTCCCTTTTATTACTTAAGTCCCTATAACTCTCCATGATGTCGTTTTGGTCACTAATACCACCTTAATCTCTAATATTCTGTAACAAGTTTTAAAAACTAACAGTTTGAGCACTACATTTAAACTTTTGATCTCTTTCTCTTCCTTTTTTTTCCAGGTTACTAATTATTGTCATTATTTCTATTCATTAGAATTAATTATTTTGTATATCATTTAATAAAGAAAAAAATCAAAAAAAGGATAAATAAAAAAATCAAGCAAAAATATGAAATAAACCCCGTGGTACCAATTTTGGGCAATCAAGAATTTTTATTTTTGATTGTAATCGACTAACGGATCTAGAGCTTGTGCAGACCAGTTATTTTAGGTTTCCAATCGACCTAAGCTAAATCGATTAGTAGCGACTCCTGTCGAAAATCTCGTCGCTATAGTTGGTATGTATATATGTTGACATTAGTACAAAAAGTTGAAACTACATTTTCTGAATTTTTTAGTATATTTTCTGAGTATTTGTTTTTGAATATTTTCAATGTTTATCTGAATATATTTTCTGAGTATTTTATGAGTATTTTTTCTGAATATCCTTCAATGTTTATCTTTGTTAAAAAAATTATTACAGTTAATATTAATTTTCATATATTATGTACTTAAATATATAATAGTATATATTTAAAAACAATTAAGCTGGTAGCGGGCGTGGTAGGGGGAAGCCCGCTACCATGCAATTAATTGGGTTGGCGGGCGTTTTCAAATTCAAAACGCCCCTCGAAACAGGAAAAAGCATATGGTAGCGGGCTTAGCGGCGGTTTACCCGCTACCGAGGCTGTTAAATGCATTCCAGCTTCCTCTCTCCCCCATTTCTTCCCCGACGCATCCTCTCCTCCTCCAAAAAGTCTAAAATTTTATTTTTTGCCTTCATTCATTCTTGTTTTTGAAAACCGACGGCTTTCGGTTCACTGGTGTTTACTGGTTTTCTCCGGTTCAATTAGGTTTTTATATAGGTGCCCTTAGAACCGAAATCCGAGCCGGACAATCAGCCGGTTCACAGTTGAATAGGTCCGGTGCGGTTTTCTAAACCATGCTGTAAAGGGCATTTGGAAATGATGGAAAAACGTTTGGGGTTACTTTTATATTAGAGCATCTACAACAATGTTAGCTATCACATTTCAAAATCAAATATAACTAGTAAAAATAGAATCCAACAATACTAGCTATCATACTAGTCATAATAGCTTTTGCTTTTTGGCTCTCAAAATTTAAGAGTGAAGAGAGATAATTTGTTGCTAGTCATAAAATAGATATGTTGATTTAAACATAATAATACATATGATTACCTATAATAGCTAGCATTGATGTAGTGATAATGTTAAACTCACTTGTAGTGGCAGAGCCAAGAATATATGTTCTGGGGAGCCAGTAACTTACGAAAAATCAGATTAAATGGTAACAAGAAAAAAGTTTGTCAAAAGATTGTTATATTACAAATTAATACGATATAAAAATCCAGCATACATGCATTTGTTTATTTAGGAAGTTTGAACTGTACACGACGCTATTTAACATGAACAAAGACTTCCATAATAGAATCTATTTCAATATAAAGAACCAAACTATCAGCAAGAAACTTAGTAATAAATGATTCCAACTAATAGGCTACTGATATTTAATTCAAAAATATATTTTAAAATAGAAACATAAAACGAAAACATAAAAATTAACGTCAACATTAAGTGTCCGTTTAGTTATGGAGAAATTTCCAAATTTTTCTTTCTAAAATTCATTTGTAAATATTTGATAACATACATAATCTTTAAGATATGGAAAACCTTGTTTTCCAAAGATTAGAAAACTCTAGTATTAAAATGGAAACCTTCCAAACAAGGTTCCCTAATTTAATACTAGAGTTTTCAAAAGTAAACCTTGTTTTCCATACCTTCAAACCTAGATATATGATCAAAAATTTACAAAGAAGTTTTGGAAATGAAAATTTGGAAACTTTTATGTAACTAAACGGACCCTAAGGAATTGAGGCTATGGAAAAAGAATAAAACTACATACGTTATTGAATAAATGTAATTGGTGGTATGAAATTGCAAAGTGTAATAATCTGCTAGTTAAGTTCTCAACAGCAACAAAGAGTCAAAAAGCATAGCTTAAGGAGTGGCGGGTAAGTGGTAGAAAAGTGAATTATAATTAGAATAGGTGTAGGTTAGTGTTTAGGTTAATTGTTGGGCTAAATTAATACAGTATTTTGGATTGGATCAATTAATTAAGTCCAATTTAAAAATTAATTATCAATTAATTTATTCAATGAACTTTACATAATTTATATAAACTTAAAAAATTAATTATTATCACAATTAATGTATTAATAATACTAATGGAAAAACACATATGGCCCACCCCACTTACAATTAATTTTATGGCCTACCCAACTTACAATGTGGCTACACCAGTTGTGTCTTTTTAATAAATATCTACGAATGATGTTTTAGTCTTTTAAATTATTAGGTTAGTTAGTTGAGGTAATTAATTAATAATATATTTTAGTTACAATTTAACTTAAAATTAGTTAGTATTGTTATAGATGTTCCTATAAACGTTTATGAGTTGTTCCCGAATTTCATGGTTATTTTCTTGCTCCAAGTGGAAACCTTCGATTCTCACGACTGTAGGCTTGTTCCCGAATTCCATCATCACACAGCTTGCGACGGCGGCATCATCGGGGAAAGCTCACCGTTGAACTGAGCATCCGGGTCGAATCGTTCTCGGATCGACAAATTCGAAGCAGGAGAAAAACGTATTTGGCGGAGCTCGATGCGTTTGATTTGCTTCAACAGATCGTCTTCTCTAGATTCGCTTCAACAGGTCGTCAATTTCCGATCTAAAAGCATCAGAGACCAGGAACCACGGTCGGAGGACTTTAGCGAATGGACAGCCTTCTCAGTGGCTTCCGGTGAGATTTGAATCCAGATTCTAGTATTTTGGGCTCTATTAATTTATACACCATTGGAGGGGAAGAGGTACCTATGTATGCTACATCGACATTTAATGCTTTTCAATGGGGCATATCAATGGTCAATTAAGTACTATTTTATAATAAAACCTTTTAGGTATCCATACTCCATTTTATGAATTTCGCAATAACACATTTTAGGTGTCGAGGCTTCATCAGTGACCAATTTTTTATCCATCAATGACAAAATTTGGATCCTTGTTTCGCCATTGACAAATATTTGGTCATTAGAATAAGTCAATGACCATGTTAAAGACCTAAAATGCGTCTTTGATGTTGAAGATGATGATTCAAAGCTGGACAATCAAGCTGAAGAAATGAGAAAGGCTCGAGCAGAGATGAAGAACCAGCAGCAAGGAGGTTGATGACTTGGCGTGCAAGTCATCCAAGTTTAGCAGAGTTAGTAGTAGTATTTGTTTAGGAATTTAAAGTTCTGGTTGAATTAGTAGTATTGTTAATATTGGCTAGTCCTATCAAGTAGCAGTTCTAGTCCGTTTAGGTCTCCAAGTGTACTGCCTATATAGGACTTAAACACTGATTAATGAAGTAGACTTTCCGGCCAAATTGACAAACTCTTCATCCTTGTACTGCTTTGCTGCAACATTGTGGTATTAGAGCTAGGTTAAGAAACTCAATGGCTGGAAACAACTCAATGAGTAGCGTGCCACAGGGACAAATCCCTATTTTCAAAGGCTTATCGTATGAGTTTTGGAGCATCAAACTAAGAACAATCTTCCAAGCTCAGAATTTGTGGGACTTGATTGAAGGAGAAGTTACAGAGAAAAGCAGTGAAGAAGATTTGAGGA
Source organism: Stellera chamaejasme (assembly GCA_024586325.1). NCBI lineage: Eukaryota > Viridiplantae > Streptophyta > Magnoliopsida > Malvales > Thymelaeaceae > Stellera > Stellera chamaejasme. The sequence continues at coordinate 55,087,163 of CM044981.1, read as the reverse complement.
GAGATGCCAAAGCCCTCTCTATTATTCATCAAGGTATTGATGAAGCCATATTTGTTCGAATTTCAGAAGCCAAATCGGCAAAAGAAGCATGGAACATTCTGAAAACAAATTATCAAGGCTCAGCCAAGGTCATGATGGTGAAAAGGCAGGCCTTAAGGAGAGAATTTGAGTCTTTCCATATGAAAGATAATAGGGGGTTTCAAACATAAGAAGTGAACAAAAAACTTTTCACCTAATAGGGGAGTCAATTGGAGGTGAGTGAAAAAAGTGAAAAAAGGAGGGTTAAGTTTGAGGGCCCCGTGAACAAGGAGGAGCGCACATGTGAATTCACCACGAAGGGCAAGCCATGCACAACACAACTGTGCGCAAGCTTTGTCTGTGTGCACAAGTCATGCACAACTATGCTGTGAGCACATGCGCTGCGCTGCTTGTGCACAACATGCGCAAGCATGTGTGCGCTGCGCACAAGCCTGTGCACAACCTGTGCGCAAGCCTGTGCGCTGTGCACAAGCCTGTGCACAACCTGTGCACTGCGCAACCTTCTGGTTCGACAGGAGTGGGAGCGACCTTCTGGTTCGAGGTGAGTGAGAGCGCCGTGCGTTGAAGAGAAGTGAATAAGGAGGGGCTCAGGTGAAAAACGCAGCTCACTTTCGCGCTTCTCACCTGAGGTACGCGTTTGGCGAGGTGAACGCACGGCTGTTGTTCGCGTGAAAAAGAAAAGATGAAAAGAAGCGCTATTCACTTGCTTTTGGTCATGTTTGAAACCCCCTAATGAGACTGTTGAGACTTTCATGACAAGGATAATAGAAGTAGTGAACAAGATGCACACTTATGGGGATGAAATTAAAGATGAGGCAGTAGTTTCGAAAACTTTAAGAAGCTTGACTCCCAGGTTTGATCATGTAGTTGCTGCCATTGAAGAGTCTAAGGATCTCTCCACTCTGACTATGGATGAACTGTTAGGCTCTCTCCTGGTTCATGAAACTAGGATAACCAGAAACACACCTAAATCAGAAGAGAATGCCTTTCGGATACAAGGTGGTAATTCTTTCTCTGGATTCAATCGTGGAAGAGGTTCATTCGAGGTAGAGGAAGAGGGAGGGGGAGATCCGATTACCTACAATGCAACTCTTGCAAGAAAAGTGGTCATCTGAGAATGATTGCTGGGAAAGATCACTTGTGGTTTTGCAAGAAACGAGGTCATAAAGAAGAGGATTGTTGGGGCAAGTCGGGAGAAGCCGATTATGCGAGAACAAGGTGGGAGCAAGAAGACTACTGTTCATGACATTCACAAATCAAGAGAAATCGATGATGTATGGTTTTTGGATAGTGCATGCTCTAATCATTTAACAGGATATAAGGGCAGCTTCAAAAGATTGGATGAATCATTCAAATCACTGGTAAAGCTTGGTAATAATAGTCAGATCAATATAGAAGGAAAAGGAGATGTGTTGATTGGATATGGAGGGAAAATCAAAACAATAAGAGATGTTGAATATGCACCAGGTCTTGCACACAACTTAATCGAGATTGGACAATTGATTTTGGATGGACACTGTGTGACATTCGAGAAGAGAAAATGCATTGTCAAGTCAGCCAGTGGTGAGCTCCTTCTTCAAGCTAAAATGACTGGAAACAAAATGTTTCAGATCTCTTCTGACACCTAATCAAGTCATGATGACCAAGAGCAATAGTGATTCAACACCGTGGCATCAAAGATTTGGCCACCTAAATTTTAGAGCCTTGCATGATATATCTCACAAGGAACTTGTGAAAGGTATGCCGATTATAAAGAGAGTGATCAGGTGTGTGAAGGGTGTGTTATGGGAAAACAGACGAGGAAAAGCTTCCCCACTAATCAAGCAATGAGGTCAGAAACAAGACTGGGGCTGGTACATGTAGATCTCTGTGGACCAATGCAAACACCATCTCAGGGAGGAAGCAGGTACCTGTTTATGATCACAGATGACTATTCAAGGATGAGCTGGGGATATTTTCTCAAGCAAAAGTCAGAGGCATTTGAAGAATTCAAGAAATTCAAAGCTTATGCCGAAAGAGAAAGTGGTGAGAAGTTGAAGGTGTTGAGAACAGATAGAGGAGGTGAGTTTGTATCTAAAGAATTTAATGAATTATGTGATAAAGAAGGCATTAGAAGGCAGCTTACAGCACCTTATACACCAGAGCGAGAATGGCGTGGCGGAGAGAAAAAATAGAACTACCATTGAAATGGCAAGATCAATCTTGAAGGCAAAAACATACTGATGATTTTTGGGCCGAGCGTGTGCATGACTATATACCTACTCAATTTATCTCCCACCAGATCAGTAACAAACATGACACCTTTTGAGGCTTGGTTTGGCTACAAGCCCTCAGTTTCACATCTCAGAGTTTTTGGTTGCGTCTGCTATGCCTTAACTAATGTGAACAGACAAAAGCTTGACCAGAAAAGCCACAAATACATATTTGTTGGCTATTGTCCCCATTCTAAAGCCTATAGATTACTAGATCCAGAAAGCAAGAAAATTACAATCAGCAGAGATGTTAAATTCGATGAATTCAACAGTTGGTACAAGAACTTGGAGCAACTCAACCCTTCAGTTGCAGACACAGACTCAGAAAACCAGATCACCTCTCCAGAACAAGTTATTGAAGAAGCAAGTGGTAGAAATTCTGAACCTGAAGGTGAGATCCAAAAAACACCTCAGGTGGCTGAAAGGGAAGCCCCCATATCTCTTCAGAGGCCTCAGAGAGCAAGAAATCCACCATCTTACCTCACTGAGTATGAGACAGAATTGGCTATGTTTACCGGCGATCCTACATCAGTTGATGTTGCACTGCAACAAGCAGTTTGGAAGAAAGCAATGAATGAGGAGATGGACTCAATCATCGGGAATGAAACATGGGATATGGTAGAAGCACCACAAGGCAAAAACATCATAGGCTTGAAATGGATTTTCAAAACAAAGTATGATGCGAGATGGGTTAGTGCGAAATATAAGGCCAGCTTGTTGTGAAAGGTTACTGATCGGGAACAAGGGATTGACTACGAGGAGACCTTCTCTCCAGTGGCCAGATTTGAGACAGTTAGGATCATTCTAGCCATATCTGCTCAACATCAATGGAAATTATTCTAATTTGATGTCAAATCAGCTTTCTTAAATGGAGAACTGAATGAAGAGGTGTATGTTGAGCAGCCCCCAGGTTTTATTGAAAAGGGGAAGGAAGATCATGTCTATAAGTTAAAGAAGGTTTTGTATGGTTTGAAGCAAGCTCCAAGAGCTTGGTACAGCAAGATAGATCATTTTTTTATGTCTAAAGGATATCAGAAGAGCCAAAGTGAGCCTATACTATATTACAAGGACATTGATCAACAGGTAATTATGATTAGTTTGTATGTTGATGACATGATCTATACTGGGTCATCAACCAAACTAATTGAGGATTTTAGAAGTGACATGAAGAATGCCTTTGATATGACTGATCTCGGATCTCTGAGATACTTCTTAGGTATGGAGGTCCATCAAACCAATCATGGTGTCTTTCTAACTCAAACTAAGTATGCAACAGATCTACTTAAAGAGTTTGGTATAGAAAATTGCAAACCTGTAGCAACTCCCATGAACACAAATGAGAAGCTTAGTGTAGAAGATGGAACTGGTGAAGCAGATGCAAGGTCATTCAGGAGTTTAGTTGGAAGACTCATATACTTGACTCATACAAGGCCGGTTATGTTTTGCAGTAAGTCTTGTATCCAGATTTATGCAGCACCCCAGCAAACAACACTTTGGTGCAACTAAGAGGATACTCAGGTATGTGGCAGGAACAAAGAATTTTGGACTTTGGTATGAAAGAAGCTCTTGTCTCAAGCTCAAAAGCTACTCAGAGAGTGACTGGGCTGGAGACAACAATGATAGGAAAAGTACCTCGGGAAATTGTTCCCTCATAGGTTCAACACCAGTGTCTTGGAGCTCAAAGAAGCAAGCAACGGTTGCTTTATCCTCAGCAGGCAGTATGTGTCACCACACTGACACATAAGCAGTGCAGTTAAGAAGAATTTTGAAGGATCTTGGTGAAGAGCAAGGGAACCTACCCGATTACATGTGGCAGTGCTCGTGCTGCTGCAATTGCCAGAAATCCCATTATGCATGGGAGAACAAAACACATAGAAAAAAAAGCATCATTTTATCCGAGATTTGATCAATGGTGGTGAAATAGAAGTAAAGTTCTGCAACATGCAAGAACAGCTAGTAGATATTCTGACTAAAGCCTTGGCAGCTCCTAGATTTGAAGAATTGAAGTCTCTACTCAATGTGTCCAGCTTGGAATCAAGAGGGGGTGTTGAAGATGATGATTCAAAGCTGGACAATCAAGCTGAAGAAATGAGAAAGGCTCGAGCAGAGATGAAGAACCAGCAGCAAGGAGGTTGATGACTTGGCGTGCAAGTCATCCAAGTTTAGCAGAGTTAGTAGTAGTATTTGTTTAGGAGTTTAAAGTTCTGGTTGAATTAGTAGTATTGTTAATATTGGCTGGTCCTATCAAGTAGCAGTTCTAGTCCGTTTAGGTCTCCAAGTGTACTGCCTATATAGGGCATAAACATTGATTAATGAAGCAGATTTTTTCCGGCCAAATTGACAAACTCTTCATCCTTGTACTGCTTTGCTTTGCTGCTGCATTCGACTCTTTAGAACTTTGATCTTTAACGCTTTTTATTGTTATAAACCCTTTTTTCGAAATGTCAAACTCTTTTCTTTTATGACAAAATGAAAACCAAAAACTCACAAAACGACATCGTTTTGGTTTTAAACGAGAAAAATTTAAAAAGAATCCTGCACGGGTCTGCACTAAACTAATTTAAAAAGAATCCTATACAGGTCTGCACTAAACTTGGTACTTAAGATAAAAAAAGGGGGCCTATTCTCGAGATCCACATATCCGTTCTTTGTGTAATATTTGGTAAAGAAAGTGGGACATTTAAATTTTGATGTGATGTTTGTGAAAAGAGAAAAATAAATGAGAAAAAACAGTGAAGGTAAATGTTAATTTGATAGGTTTCGATGAAAAAATGAAGAACGAGATGCACCAGCTTATCTATTTTAAATCTGGCTGCATCTATATCCCACATATGTCAAGCAACTATGCTACGAATACCAGAAATTAAGTTCAGCTGGAAATATATCATCCCAAATCCATCTCACATTTGCTAAGCAGCAAATGCTAGGAAAGCCACAAACTGCAGCATTCATTCATCCAGCTCATACAAATCGAACCCTTTCCAGGATTTACCACAATTTAAACAGAGGTCCTGCTCGGTATTGCGCACTCATTAAAATTCTTCGAGTTATGGTAGTAGTGATAGTATTTTTTGATATAAATAAAGTATAGGGATCATTTTGAACATAAATACATAATCCAAGGGTTGACTCTTATACTATTATACATAATTTTCCATTCAAGTCATAAAACTTGTTACTTTATCATGCAATCTTAAATTTTTTATAAAATGTTAACAAGTAGTAAATCCTAAATATTTATAATGGGCTAACCATTATAAATAAAATAAATTATTTTTCTCCTAACAAATAAGTGTTGGAATTTTATAAAATCAAAACATCCTATTACAGTATTTTGAATTGTAAAAATTGTTAAAATGTTTCATTATTTAGTTCAATTTGCTTTAAAATTTGTTACACTTTCAACTTGAAAATAAATTATAACTTTAAACTTGAAATTAATTAATTCATGTGATCAAATATTATCTAGTATAACACATTCTTCTCCTCTATCACACTTCTTTTTATAGCTCTTACATGTTATGCCAAACATTTTGGTTACTCCTATATTAAAACTAAGGGAATTATGAGTTCTAATGTGAAATTTTGAAATTCACAATTCTTTTTCCAAAAAAACTTGAGAGATAAGAAAGAAATTGTGACCCCCGTATACCAAAAATCATGGGGCCGCCACTTCCTCCCATTTACTTGAACACAAATCAAAAGAATGGAAGAAGATGGGGGGAAATCAACTTAAGACAAGAATGATCTTGTAGAAAATTTGAAATCATGCTGTGTTAACATAAGAGTGCTTGATTTGACTGAAGTTCTAAGCACATAAAGAAATAAGGTTACACTGATCTGTATAACCCAAGAGCTCCATTCAGTTCCACACACATTGAGCAAAAGAAACAAAAATTTACTACTTCATGACCTGTAGTGATTCAACGAAATTACAACATTCTTTAGAGCTTTAATGGATCCACAAGAGGAGTTAGTACCAGATTCAGTCCCATATATTGACATGATAAGGCACAGATCCAGACAAACACACCAGTATCAATATTCACGTATCCATTAAACAAAAAGAGAATTGAAACAAAGTAGTCGAACTAGGAGATTTATTCTCTATTGAAAAGAATTAAAGATTTGTAATGAACCTGACGGCGGATCACCTTCAGACGCGTGCAGCAACGACCGGAGCTGCTGCGGTGGCAACATTGGAGGCGGCACCACCGAGGAATGACAAGAAACCAGTGGAGGGAGATTCTTGCTCATCCAGGAACAGATCTTCGGGTTGCCTGAAAGCACCATGGGCACAAACAAGGCCGAATCCAACGAGCAGAGCAGAAATAAGGAGAGATCCGACGCTGGTGAGGAACACGACGAAAAAACTGGAGACGATGAGGATTCCGAGCGTCTCACGGTCGGAGAAACTCCGGCCGAAGAGGACAAGAGGCTGATCAGAGGGGCGAAACAAGTAGAGGAAGAGCCAAGAAGCGAGAAGGCCAGCGAGAGTGAGGAGCGAGAACGGGTGAGAGACGAGAGAAAAAGCGAGGACCAGAGCAATGGCGGCGAGGTAGTTAACTCTGAAGTAGGCGTAGTTCTTGCGGACGCGGAGGGTGGCGTCGGAGATCGACTCAGGCTTGGAGAAAGCGGAGCGATCGGCGAGCTCCGACCAGGGTCGGCGCTGGGAAAGCCCGTTGCGGACGGTATCAGAGATGTGGGATATGAAAACACGGAAGGCGGGGCTGGCGACGGGAGGTTGTGACTGCGAGTCGGCGGTGGTGACGGGGAGGACCGGAGGCGCGGTGGAAGACATTGCGGCGAGGGTTTTCTCAGATCTAAGATTCAGATCTTGCGAGAATTTCTGAGGAGATCTGATATTGGAGGGGAAAGATTAAAGGGGAAAAAAAGACGCGTATGGAAGCCAAACGTGACGGGTGGAGGAAGAAGAAGAGAAAGACATTTCGCTTTGCCTTTCTAATTATCTTTTGCGGAAACTGACAGATACACCCCTTATGTTCTCGATTGTGAACAAATGTTGCTCTTTTTGCATTCCCAACCCAAATAACAAACTTCCCAAGCAAGAAGGGGTGAGAAACGAGCCGAGTTGGCTCGAGCTCGAGCTCTTACGAGCCTAACGAGTCGAGCTTCACGAGCTTTGAGCTCGAGCTCGAGTTGATTTTTAAGCTCGTATATTATACGAGCCGAGCCCTAGCTTTAGAGGCTCGCGAGCCTCAAGAGCTTGGTTCGAGCCTAGTCAGAGCAACCATATCGAACCTCACTAGCTTTTGAGCCAGCTCGAGCCAATGAGTTATGAAAATACCCATAATACCCTCATATTGTACATGTAAGGAATTTTCGAGTCTCACGAGCTTGGTTCGAGCCTGGTCGAGCCGAGCTAAAACGAGCTTCCCTCAACCATATCGAGCCTCACGAGCTTTTAAGCCAAGCTTGAGCTTTTCACAAGCCGAGCTCGAGCCTGATTTTAGGCTCGGATAGAATTCGAGCCGAGCTCAAGCCAAGCCTAAACTTCACGAGCTCGAGCTCGAGCCTCCCGGGCTCAGGCTCGGCTCGTTCTCACCCCTATTCCCAAGGGCTGTGAAAATGCTAAATGCATGGACAAAAAAGGGAAAAGGTCCATTTTTACCACTCACGTTAGGCCAAAGGTCCATTTTTGCCATTATTTAAAAAACCGGTACTTTTTTGCCATTAGTGTTACGTTTTGTGGACTTATTCTGTCACTTAACTTGTTTTTTGGACCTATTATACTATTTCTTTGACTAACGGTAGGAATATTCGCGACCACCATTTCCTCTTACTCCTCTGTTGCGGCGAAAGCAATGGCTTCGTTGATCTCCTCATTGATACAGTAGCCGGATATATACAAAAGCTATGCTAGAGTCTAGGCTTAATCCATGGCACTATACTGGAAAGTATCTAATTTACTATAAATACAAATATACAGTTACCATATTCTAATACTCCCCCGCAGTCGAAGCGGGAGGACCACGAACGCTGAGGCTGGTACGGAAATCATCAAACAGGAGAAGAGGGAGTCCTTTGGTAAAAATATCTGCTATTTGATGCCGAGTAGGAACGTGTAAGACGCGGACTTCACCTTTAGCAACTTTTTCCCTGACAAAATGTATGTCCATCTCTATATGTTTGGACCGTTGATGTTGAACTGGATTGCCCGAAAGGTATATAGCACTAACATTATCACAGTACACCAAAGTAGCTTTAGAAATGGGACAATGAAGCTCGAGTAACAAATTCCGCAGCCAACATGATTCAGATACAACATTAGCAACACCACGATATTCGGCTTCGGCACTAGAGCGAGAAAGAGTGGGTTGGCGTTTAGATGACCAAGAGACCAGGTTGTCACCCAAGAAAACACAGAAACCAGAAGTGTAACGCCGAGAGACGGGACACCCACCCCAATCAGCATCAGTATAAGAAACCAAGGAAGACGTAGAAGAGGGAGATAGATGAAGCCCGCTGATCAATCAGACCTCGAATGTAACGGATTATCCGTTTGAGGGCATTCATGTGAATATCCATAGGCATGCATGTGAAGACATATTTGTTGTACAAAGATAAGATATATCCGGGCGAGTAAATGTCGAATCAGAGCACCAGCCAACTGCGATATAGTGTCGGATCATCAAAAGAGTCCCAGACGTGCCCGCTTTTGCTTGGTATCGACTTGGAGTAGAAGAAGGATTGCAATTTGTCATCCCGGACGGTCAATTATAGTTTCAGCATATTTGCGTTGGGACAAGAATAAACCACCTGCATGATGAGTAACGGCTATGCCCAAAAAATAATGTAAAGGACCAAGATCCTTCATGGCAAATTCAGAACTAAGAAGACCGATAATAGAACCACGAAGCTGATCAGAGGAGGCAGTAAGAATAATATCATCGACATAAAGTAAGAGATATGCAACCTGAGAACCATGTCGATAGACAAAAAGAGAATTGTCACACCGGCTATTAGTAAAACCAATGGTGGCCATATAATCTGCAAAACGTTTATACCAGGCCCTTGGAGCTTGTTTGAGCCCATATAAAGACTTCTTGAGGAGACAGACGTGATTTGGATGCTGAGGGTCACGATAGCCAAGCGGTTGATGCATGTATACTGATTTCCTTAAGGTCGCCATGAAGGAAGGCATTTTTGACGTCTAAGCGATGAAGTGCCCATGCGTTCGAAATTGCAATGCGAGTACAAGTCGGATCGTGGCGGTTTCACCACCGGTGAAAGTGTCACCGCAGTCGATTCCAACTTGTTGAGTCTTCCCATTACCTACAAGACGGGCTTTATGCCTCTCAAATACACCATTAGATTTTTCTTTATGAGTAAAGATCCACATGGACCGAATCACATTAGCATCCTTAGGCCGAGGTACTAACTCCCACGTCCGATTTTGAATAAGAGCGTTGTACTCATCGTCCATGGCCGTTTTCCAATTAGGGTCACGGAGAGCAGTCACGGGATTGTTAGGAAGGGGGGATTTAGAAATGGTGGTGTGAAGGCAATATTTCCTATTGGGCTTAAAAATACCTTTTTGACTTCGAGTTGTAGGGCGGTTGATGATAGGAGTAGGGGTCGGTGGAGGGTTTGGATTAGAGGTTGGTTGGGCCGGCCCATTGGAGAGTAAGTTTGGGGAAGGCGGGCTAGAAGGGGGAGAAGGAGGTTGGGCCGTGGCTGTTGTGGGAGGGGGTTGTTGGGTCTGGTGTATAGAATTAGCGATAGAAGAATGATAAATGAGGTAAGGGTGTGGGGTACTTTCTATTGTGCCATAGTCAGGAGGAGTAGAAGTAGGAACTTGTGAAAAAGGGAAATGGTGTTCATCGAAAATAACATGTCGACAAATAATTATTTTGGAGGAAGCAAGATCATAACATTTGTAACCACGATGATTTTGAGGAAATCCAAGAAAGACACACGGGGTGGAACGAGGTTGGAGTTTATTGATAGTGGTTGAAGGGAAAAGAGGGTAGCATAAGCATCCAAAGACACGAATATTGGAATAGGAGGGGTCCTTTTGGTAGAGAATTTTAAGAGGAGAAAGGAAAGATAGAAGTTTACTTGGAAGAATATTTAAAAGGTATGTAGCCATTTGTAACGCATGATGCCAAAAAGAAAGAGGAAGAGAAGCATGAGCTAGAAGAGTCCGAACCATATTATTAATGGAGCGTAATTTTCGTTCGGCTTTTCCATTTTGAGAAGATGTGTAAGGACAAGAAAAACGAAAAACTAATCCAGTGTCATCACAAAATTTTTTAAAAGACGCATTATCAAATTCACGACCATTGTCACATTGAATTGTTTTGATGTTGCGTTCAAATTGAGTACGTATAAAATTGCGAAAAGAAAGGAAAGTAGCAAAAACTTGTGATTTATGAGCTAAGGGAAAAGTCCAAACAAATTTAGAATAGTCATCCAAAATAACTAAATAATAACGGTGCTCGGACGAGCTCAAAACAGTGATGTCCAAATATCACAATGCAAAATATCAAATGGTAAAACAGTGCAAGAAGCGAGAATCCTCAAAAGGAGTCGAACATGTTTGCCCAAAGAACAGATTGACACACGAAAAATGTCTATCATTATTACATCAATCAATTTATTTTGTCTCAAGGAATTGAAAACAGGTATACCCGGATGACCCAGGCGATCATGCCACAAAGATGGAGATAACGCAGTAAAAGACACGGGTGAAGAATCATGTTCAGAAGTAACAGGATAAAGCTCCCCCTGACTATCACATCTCATAAAAATCTTCCCCGTCTGTAAATCCTTCACGGAAAAACCAAAAGGATCAAATTCTACACTAACCGAATTATCTGTGGTAAATTTACGAACGGAAACCAAGTTTTTAATCAACTGGGGTGCATGCAAGACATTGTTTAATTTTAATTGTGGGTGAGAGTGGGCTAAGTGCGTGTGACCATACCCCAAAATCGGAATTGAATGACCATTTCCAACAATTATACGACGAGTACCACTCAAATTAAAATAGGGTGAGAGCATACCTGGAGAGGAAGACATGTGAGATGAAGCACCCGAATCCATTATCCAGCTGGTGGAAGGCGGTTGAAGGCCCAAAGTGTGCATTGCCTCATTAATATCGGTAGGCACTTCAGTGGCAGAGAATGAGTGCTGTTGGGCCTGAGGACGAGGCCCAAGAATTCCAGCCTGGTGAGGGCGCTGCTGGGCCGGTTTCGGCCTAGAGGAGGTGGGAAATGGGCAAGGTGGAACGGGCCAGGGCCAAGCCCAAGGCCAAGAGAAGGACTGGCTGTTTGGAGGAGGCCCACGCTGCCACCCAGCTCCTTGGATATTCTGCCGGTTACCGAAGTGTCTACCGCCGGACTGTCCACGGCCGCGGTTGCTACCGCCGCCGCGATATCCCGGCCTCCCATGATGAAACCGATTGCCTCCCCTATTGGATCGATATCCTGGAGAGGAATAAAGAGAATGAGAAGTTGGGGCCGATGTTACCTCATTAGAAGAACTTGCAACCAAAACTGTTTGGGACACAGTGGCTGCCTTTTTGGCAAGTCCGGCTTCCTCGAGAACAAGCATGGACCGAGCCTTGTAAAAGGGTGGGAGGGGATCGCTTTGTCGGATTACAGTGCCGACACCATTGTAAGCTTCGGTCAACCCAGCAACCATTTGAAGGACCAAGCGGTTATTACTCACCGGAGCCCCCACATTCTTCAATTGATCCGAGAGGATCTTTAAACGTTGACAATAAGCAGAGGCATTAGGGAAGGAGGCCATATCAGTTGAAGAGAACTCCTGTTCAAGCGAAACAGCACGAGAATTTTGATTATCCTGAAAAATTTCGCGGAGACGGTTCCATGCTTCCATTGCCGTGGAGTCGGTCTCAAGAATGGTATGGAGAAGATCCTGAGAGATAGTAGCATAAATCCACTGAAGAACGGTGGCATCTAGGGTTTTCCAAAGTTCAGAATCGGTATCTAGAGTAACTGGGGTCGGGATGATATGGTGGAGAACTCGATGGGAACGGCAGTGAACTTTAAAGAGTTCAGCCCAAGTATTGTAATGGACATTCTCCATCTCTAGAGTGAGGGATATGTGGGTCTTAATGTTAGAGACAGCAAGAGCAGGGTGAAAAGAAGATGATCTTGCGTCGGAGCTTGGCGTAGGGTCGGTCATGGTGGCCAGAAAAAGAAAGGAAGAGGAGGCAGAGGTTGAAGATGAGCAGAGGAATAGAAAGCCTAGGGCTCTGATACCATGAAAGCAATGGCTTCGTTGATCTCCTCATTGATACAGTAGCCGGATATATACAAAAGCTATGCTAGAGTCTAGGCTTAATCCATGGCACTATACTGGAAAGTATCTAATTTACTATAAATACAAATATACAGTTACCATATTCTAATAGCCGCCAACCTCCCTCCTACTCCTCCGCCATTGCCACTTCTCTGAACCCACCACCACTGCCTCCTCTATCGTTTACATAATCGACAGCAAACTCCACCCACTTCCATCGTCGTTCGTTTCTCCCTTCACCTTCAAGATCTCCCTTCACCGTTTCGCTTTGGTACTGGCCGATCTCTCTGCCTCTTTCCGATTGATTTGATTTTTCGATTGTGGTTGCTCATGTTTTAATTGATTTGTTTCAGCTCTGTTTTAGTCATTGTTTGAAGCTATGTTAACGATTCTCTACTTCTAGATCCAAGTCTCGTTGAAATGGAAGATGTCGGAGGAGGTTCAGAAGCCGTTGACGGTGAATCAGGATCTAGATCTCTTTTTTACTTCTAACTTGACTAGGAAAAGAGCGGTTGAGATTTAATGGCCAGGAATGTTGTCGATGAACTCGAAGGAGTCCGGGACGATGACATGCTTCGAGAACGATGACAAACAATGGATTGTGCAAGTAAGTAGGAAGCTTGAGTATGGCGAAGGTGAATCGGAGCGTGGGCCGAACCGTCGGTCTCCGTTTCGCCAGGTAAGTAAGCCAACTCATATGTTTTTAAGCCATATCAGCATCAAAGCACGTCGTTGTGGCGTTTTAAACAGAGAGTGGTAAACGAGGACCATAAACATTGACGTTGGTGGCAAATAAGAACCGGTTTTTGAAATAATGGCAAAAAGGGACCTTTGGCCAAATGTGAGTGGTAAAAAATGACATTTTCCTGACAAAAAAAATAAAGGGGAGTCTACATCTACACTTTTGTGGAAGTTCTGTTTTTCTAGGTAAAGATGTCAATCAGATGAATTTGGTAGGATCAGGGGCTGACCCAAGACAAAATTCTTGTGGGGGGCAAATTTCAAGTCATATATAAATGTAGAATTTAGAGATTCTGACAGCATGATGTGTTTCATCAAAATCATGCCTCTCCATTTTCACAAAGAAGAAAGAGGAGGAAGAAGGAGGCATACCTTGTACCTTGTCCTTGCTCCAAACGTTTGTTCCACTTGAACTTGGAAGAACACCTTCAAACTCAGATGAAGATGGTGATAGATCTTCTTGAATCTTCAAGTGCTTGAATGCCTTCAAGAGGGCGGATTGCATGTGCATTCAAAGGGGGAGTTGTGTTGAATAAACACAAGAAAGTAACCACCCAAAATGCTCTAAAAGTGCTTGAATAATTTCGGCCAAAAGGAAGAGAGAAGAAGAGAAGAATTCGGTTATGGGAAAAACAAGTGTATTGTGGCCGAAATTATCTTCTATTATTTATAGAAGATGTAGGTGGTTATGATGGGAGGAAATAACTTCCTCTAGGCCGAAAGTATACATACTTTCGGCCATGATGGTGGTTATTCCTCCCTAAGGCATAAACAAGCCTTATAGGCTTGATAACCACCACTAAGCTGAAAGGGTGTCACTTTGAATGACACCTATTCAGCCTAAGAGGTTCCTATGGTTGGTTATCTCTTGCATAACCGCCAAGGGATGTGCACCTATGCACTAGGGTGCATACACCATGCACCTTAACTGCCCAGATCATGTCCTTTTACCAACATACCATTACTTTGTATAAAAGGATGCTAATAGGTAGTTAACCTTTATGAAACATCACAAATGTTCCATATAGCCACAATTCACATAGTTGAGTTCCATCGAACTCATTTCAGCTCACCTTAAGCTGAAAATTACTTTTCCATCAAGACTAGCTCATTTGAGCTCACGTTGACTACTTCTAGTCAACATGAGTTAAGGTGAGCTATCTTGAGCTGAGGGTTGCTACTTCTAGCTACCATGAGCTGAAGTTGACTACTTCTACTCGGTTTGAGCTACTGTTAACTATCACTAGTTAACTTGAGCTGGAGTTGAGCTGCGTATAGCCACTTCTAGCAGAAGTGAGCTCACTTTGAGCTGAGTCTAGCTACATCTAGCTAGAGTGAACTCAAGTTGAGCTCATTGAGCTAACTTGAGCTGACTTGAGCTGTGTCCGGCTACTTCTAGCTAAAGATGAGCTGAGGGAAACCACTTATAGCTTTCCTCCAGTTGCGATGAGCTAAGTACAGCTACTTCTAGCTGCATTGAGCTAAGGCAAGCTACTTATAGCTTCCTTTGAGCTCACACTTAGCTTCACGAACTCAAGCACTTCCTCAAAAGAACTTGGTATGCCAGGAATTTCAACAATAAATTGCCAATTACATACTCCCTCCATCTCCCAAAAATTGAATCATTTAACTTTGTTGTTTCAAAATTCAATGTTTGACTTAAATTTTAATAAAGATAAACAGAGAAAAAAATTCAAGGAAAATATATTTATAAAATTTAGATATCAAATTATGATACACGTGAATTATTCAATTTTCAATTTCTAAAGATTCATGAAAAATATCATAAATTAAATATCGTGAAACTGTCAACAAATGATACAATCTTTTATGGACGGAAGAGTATAAAAGAACAAGCATACATAGCAATTGTCAATTAAAAAGGACAATTGCATATAAAACCAAACATAACAATTGTCAATTAAAAATGACAATTGTATATAAAACCAAACACATTAAAATGCATATAAACAGTTGAATATACAGAGACATTGGTGGTGTGTTGAGGGGAGTCTGTGGAGATGGCCAGATTCAACAAATAAACATGGCAAACAAATCTATATAATAGTGGGGTCAAGTGATTAAATTGAGTAGTATTTATAAGGTAAGAGAACTAAAGTGCTTCTACATATAGTTTCTACGTATAGTTTAGGGACTTGTATGTAATAACATGTAGGAATTTTGGTGGGGGCAAATTACGTACATGGGATTCATATATATATATATATATATATATATATATATATATATATATATATATATATATATATATATATATATATATATATATATATATATATATATATATATATACCCCATAACTTCTAAAACTTCAATTGAGGCACTTGCCCCCATTGCCCTCACTTTGGGTCCGCCTCTAGGTAGGATTAATTTCGAGTTATTCGGATTCAGTCGTTCAATTTGATTTTAGGTTGGGAAGAATTCTGGTTGGATCGGGGTATAAGTTACGTTGGATTCAAATCTATGAGTTATTATGATTTCATTTTTAGGTTATTTCGTGTTAAATTTTGTTCAATTTCAGTTAAGCTATGTACCATTACCTTTTATATTCATGATTTCATTAAAAAAAATTCAAGTATTGAAATGAAAACTAATGAGTTAAACAAATTAGATTTTAATAGTAGAAAAATGATAAAATGTATCTAAATAAGTGAAAAAAGTAGATATCAAACTCTAGTTATTGTTTGTACCGAACCTTCTCACTAAGATTATCTTTATGTCCACACATGTTCATTCGAGTTATCTTGGGTTGAGGTTATATCCAGGGCTGTAAATGAGTCGAGCCGAGCTCGAACTGTGCTCGGCTTGAACTCGACTTGAATGCTTCTGATCAAGCTCGAACCCTGCTTGATAGCTCATCGAGCTTTCATGATAAAGACTCGAACTCGACTCAATGTAATGTTCTAGTTCGGCTCGATAGCTCGTGAACTACGTTCGAGTTCAGCTCGATAGCTAGATAGCTGCTCGAAAACTCGAAAGTTTGGATTAAATTAGGGTTTTTTTATAATAAGTTAGACTTCAAAATATATAAAACTTGATAGCTCGATAGCTACCGAATCGAACCCAGGTCCGCTCAAACTCGGCTCGATAAAATTATTGAGCCCTGAACTTGACTCGAGTTCGAACTCGAAGCTTGATAAGACATTGCTCAATAACACAAGAGCCGAGTTCGAGTAAGTTCGATAAGAGCTCAACTCATTTATAGCCCTAGTTATATCAGGCTTGAGTCATCTTGAATTTTAACTAAATTTGGTTAGATTCAAGTGGTTGATTTCTTAGGTTAAATCATGTAAGGTTTGAGCTGGTTGTTTGGGTCAGATCAACTTTCGGCATCCCCATTTAAGGATTATGTAATTACATCGATAAAGGTGTTGGGTATGTTTACTTGAATTTGAAGAAGTTGAGGAATTTGTATTGGTTTATGATTATTTTCTTTGTGAGTAAGATTAAGAGTTTTTGTTTAAATGAGATTGTGTTTTCCTAATTAGAATGCGATTAGGTTTTGGCTGTAACCTATATAAAGACGAGTTGTGTTAGGGTTTTGGGTATGAGATAAAAGTCAATGTAGTGGAGTGAACAGATGTGATGGTGAAAAAAAAAAGAAGAGTTATTGGAAGCTGAGATGACTAGGATGCTAGAAATCTTTTGTAATTCTCATATCGTGTCAAATTGTTCTAGTGGATTTCTCTCATCCGTAGATGTAAGCTAATTAAGAGTCGAATCACGTGCATGATTTATTCAAGAATACTTATTTCCGCTGCGCATAATGAATGGTTGGAGAAGAAAAGATGTTTGTTTGCTCTTTTTTTCCAACAGGGGGGTAGTAGGAGGGGCAGATAGGGTTGATCGCACTCAATCAACAAAAGTGAGGGACTAAACTGATTAAAAAGTTTTTATTTTTCCTTAAAAAAAACGCATGAATCACCGCTTTTTACTGACGCGGAGTTGGCTTTGGGGAGGGAAACTTAACGCACAAGAGAAAGAGAAGGAAAATTTGACCAAACTTTCCAAGAAGTTAACGTATAAATAATTAGTGATTACACGTTTATAACTTTTTAAGTTTCCCAGCAAAAGATATACTTATGAAAAATAAATGTTGGTATTGGTTTTTGTAATAGAATAGAGGGGTTCCTATTGAAAATGAAGGAAAAGTGAGGTTTTGGGAAATTCAAAATGTTCCACAATTTTATCAATATACAATGCCAATATAGATCAATATTTGATATTATGTACTCCACGTTTTCCTTTTTTTTTAATACCAATTTCAGCTTTTTTCCTTCCTGATAACTTTTGATGCACCAGGGCCTAAGTGGGCTCAAAATAAGCTAACAGCCCCCGAGCCCAATTGTCACAACAACTCGCAGACTAGATATCCATTTCGGAGGTCTCTTATATGTGATGCCCCCTTTTCTAATCAAACCCAACTTTTCAAATTTTCCACTCTTCACCTTTTCTAACCATACAATTCATCATTTTTTTTTTTGAACTGCTATAATGATTTTCATTAAAAAAGGAGAGACACTATCCCCATGAGAAGGGGGGACAGGAAACAAAGACAGAAAACAGAATTCACACCTACAGAGGCCCAAAGGCACCAAAAAAAAATCAAACAAAAATCAAGGAACAAACGGGCATAGCACCCACTCCGTCCAATTTGGCACCTTCGTTTTCGAACTCCTACAGGACAACCACAAATGGGAGAAAATCTGAACATCCGAGATAATCTTTAAAAGGCACCACTTTCCTCCTTCCATAACCACTTTGTTTCTAGCCTTCCACAACACCCAAGCAGTAGAGCAAACAATAGTCTCCCAGCAGCCCCTGAAAGTAGCAGGAACCAGATGCAAAATATGATCCGAATAAAGATCAGTTACCTCCAATAACCTGTGCAAATCCACTCCACACCATCTTGCGATTGCTCTCCAGACATTCCAAACCACCGGACAAGAGATGATCGCATGATCCGGGTCTTCAGCTGCGAGATTACACAGGGGGCACGAAATGGAAGGGACTGGGATCCCTTTCATTGCCAATTGAAGCCGGCACGGAAGGAAATGTCTTCGCGCTCTCCATAGAAAAAGATTCACCTTTTTAGGCAGCAAGTTGTTCCAGAGAGTGGGAAGACCGCTCTGGTCGGCCCAGAGACCATCCAAAGTAGCAGCGACGATTCGAGCAGAGAAAACTCCATCATTCGCCCACATCCAAGACCAGGAGTCCAACTTAGTAGGGGAGGGGGACACCAATCGAAGAAGCGCAGATAAAGAATCAAACTCACCCGCCTGCCGGCCCCGAGGTTCATGCCGCCACATCCACTTCCAAGAGCCTGTGGGTCCATCCCAGGAAAGGTGGTCAGCGTCGCATGGGGAGCTAAATCAAGAGCATACAATCTCTTAAATTTATCACACAGAGGGGTATCACCGACCCAGATATCATGCCAAAACTTGATGGACCTTCCGCAGCCCAACACCCGGTGAAAAGAGGTATCAAAACTAGGAAATAGAGTCCCTACATCCATGCTTGCCTTTAGGATGGCAACCCACGGAACCCCGCCACCGGGCACCTGCAGCGCATTGATACAACCACTTGCCCCATATATAGCTTTGACAATCCTAATCCACAGCGCATTCTCCTCAGTTCTGAATCTCCAGAGCCATTTACACAACATAGCTAGGTTCCGGCTTCTGAAGCTTCCAAGATTTAAACCACCTTCTTCGAAAGAGCCAATCAACCTAGTGCATTTCGCCCACACAATCTTTCGGGAAGGACCATTTGCACCCCAGAAAAAGTTTACCCGCATCCTTTCCAACACTTTCAAAGTTGTCGCTGGCGCTTTAAATAAGGAGAAATAGTACAACGAAAGGCTATTCAGCACTGACTTTAACAGAGTAAGTCTACCACCGATTGATAAAGATTTTTCTTTCCATCTATTTAGCCTCTCAGCCATCTTCTGCTCAACCACCTTCCAAGTAGAAATTCTTTTCATATTGGCGCCTACAGGAAGCCCAAGATAAACGAACGGAAAGGTGCCTGCGGAGCAATGGAGCCTTTGAGCAAGGCGGGACACTTCACCGGGCGAGACACCCACACCGAACAACTGACTTTTCTGAACATTAATCTGCAATCCCGACGCTTGCTCGAAGCACTTGAGTAACAACAATAAGTTAGACACATTACTAGCAGACCATTCACCCAAGAAGAGAGTGTCATCAGCAAACTGCAGGTGAGAAATCACTTCCCGATACATAATACTTCTTTTCATCTAAAAAGATTCTTGTATTCCCCTTTTTTTATTATCCTAAAAAAGATTTGATTGTTTCTTTAAAGAAACCTTTTACACACCACTATCATGTTTTTAACCCTCAATTTTCTCTATCCGCTCAAAAAGTTACTTGGAAAAAAGTCTTTTTTTGCCATTAACATTCGAAAAAAGGACCCTTTGTAATTATTTTAAAAAATGGTTTGTTTTTGAATTTTTTTTAGTTTTCCAGTTCAAGATTTGTCATTGAAATTATTTTTTTAACCCATTTTACTATTATTTTAACTGACGATGGAATATTCTGTTAAAGGAATATCATGTGTTTTTTTTTAAGATGTGGCGTCAAACAAAGCTTTCAATGTCATTCCAACCACCATACCCTTTCATTTTCGGCCGCTTCTTTACCAACACAAAACCCTAGCCTTACCTTGCAAATTTTACCAAAAACACTCATCTCACCAATCCCATATCTAACGAACAGCTATAACTTCCGATTCCAATTAAAAGATCAAACTAGCTCATGCAACGAATTCATATCTCTCTCTCAATCATGACGAAAGTTTCTACAACCTCGGTCAGAAGTTGAGGTTGCCGAGAAATGTCCTATGGGGATGGGTTGGGATCTTTACTGCTCTGATCTTCTTTGCTCAACGGATCCTTCAATTATGCTCTGGCCGGCGGAGAAGTAGGCTCAGGTCCCGAGACCATTGGCAACGGCTCGAGAACATGAGGCCTGACTACGGAATCATCAGGAGTGGCAGCAACTGTGAAGCGGAGGAGGCGATCATCGCTGGGAGTAGCTGATCGACGAAGGTCTCAGCAAGATCTGGTTCCGATCTCAGCAAGATCTTGTTGAGAGAGTCCGGTCTGTGATCGAGCTCCACCATCTGTGCTCAAAGAACAAAGTTCTTTGCTTCAACTTTCATTAGAAAGAGCCAAGAACTTATGTTACGGTCACCCCGAGTGGGTTGCGACCGGGTGACCCGGGGCTCCGGTTTTGGCCTGCGGGTCACGTTTCTGGGCGATTAATTGGCTCCCGGGACTTCTCTGAGCTTTATTTCTGGAAATCCTTCGGGATTTGAGGTTGTGTGGGTCCCCCGGATGTTTTCGCCGAAAATATTTTTCGGGGTCGCGGGGTTGTCTCGGGACGTACAGCGGGTTCGGTAGTGCTCCCGGGACCTCGGAATGAGATACCGTTTGCATATTTGGAATCGTGGGAACGTCCCGGATCTTTTTACGGAGTATAATTTTTGGGTGGGGACGTTCGGTCCCGGGCGACTCCCGGGGCTCTGGGCGGAATCCCGGGGCTCGGGATGGAATTTCTCCGACGGCTCCAGGGTAAGTCATGTTATATTTTAAGGCGGAATTTATGGTAATATTTGTGAATTTTTTGTTGTGGTGTGATTTTTGGTTCGGGTTAATACGTGCACGTCGGGATTTACTTGGGTTCAGCGGACCCGGTAGGACACTCTGATTATCCAAATGGACTTTGGAAAGAAGATTTGGGTATTTTATGATATTCTGAGGATTGTGGTCAGTTTTGGTTCCATTTGGAGTTTGTTACTTGTATTTGGGGTTTAATTGCAAAGATTTGGAGAATTGGGGGGTTAAGTTGCAATTAACCCAAAAGTCATTAATATTTTGGGCCAAGTCTGGGCTTAAGTCGGCAGCAGCCAAATGGGCTGGACACTTGTCCACTTTGTATTTAAGTTGGAAAAAGAAGGGATAAATATATAAGGTATTATTTGATAAATCAAATTCATTTTCATTCTTTCTTCTTCTCTTCTTCTTCCTTCCTTCTTCCGCCATTCTTCTCCCTCTCTAAGCTCCATGCTCTTCATCTTTCTTTGCTGAATCTTCAAGGTTTTAAGCTCCAAAGATTGGTAAGCTTCCTTTCTTCTTCTCTTTCCAAGTTAAAAACAAGATTTAATGAGAAAAAGAGAGGGATTTGTGGAATTAAGGTTTGTTCTTAGCTACTAGTTTGGATGATTCTCTTGCTTCCAAATTTAAGTATGATGATCTTGGGAAGGAGGGGAGTAAGAATCTATGGTTGAATTTTGGAAAAACATCATGGAAGGAAGAAACATATTTTGGCGAAAATTAGGGTTGATTCTAAACTTGGTGTTTTGTTGTGTTCTTGAATCATGCTCTTGATATGTGGTTCCTAGCATGATTCTAAGGCTTGCTATGGTTTCAATTTGGAGGGAAATTGATTGAGTAGGAAAGCCCCAATTTGAGTGAATAGTGGATTAGGGTTCATGGTTGATTTTGCTTGTTTAAGGTGAAATTGGTTAGTAATGTTGGTTAGGAAGTGAAATTGGTGATTAGTAGTATTAATTGGAAGCTTGAATGGTTTGATTTGGAAGTGTGGTGAAAAATTGGTTAAGGGTCGAATTGTTGAAGTGATTCTTTTTCCATGTGAATGTTGTGTTTTGGTTGGAATGGGTGCTAAATTGGTATTGTGGATGGAAGTGGGTTCGTAATGGTGTTTGAAACATCATTTTCGGACAATGGTAGGAAAAGTTAGGTTTATGCGGGTTTTCCGGGAAAAGTGTCTGGAATGTGGGTTTAAAGGTTGGAATGTGTTTGTGGGTGTATGAATAACAATGTTCTGGCTCGGTTCGTGAAACCGAGCTTTCTGTGGATTTTGCGGGAAAGTGCGGGATCGTGCGGGATTGATTTTCTGGGGTTTGTTTTGGTGTGTTCTGATTCAATTGTGGTTGTACAGCTTGATTCTGCGTGTGTGGAGTAGAGTGGGATCGTAAAAGGCAAGTTGCGACATTTCGGGCAGTGGCCGGATTTCCCGGGAATTGTGCAACGGAGCGGTGTTGCTGAGGTAAGGGCTCAACTTCTCTCGTTATACATTCTGGGAGTTATATGATGTGTATCGGGTTTAGTTGAGGCGGGTTCCGGGTGAGGGCGGTGGTTCGGTGATCCCGAGACCCGTCAAATGGTAAAATGTATGTTTGATCTGTTTCGAGGCCGGGTGACCACGAGGCCGCGAGTTCCTATTCCGTTTTGTATATGTTTATCAGGTGATGATACTTCCGTTTATATTTGTGCATTATTATTATTATATGTTCTGCTCTGTGACGAGACCCGGATGGTCAGAGAGGCCACGGGTGCTCCTTGGATCTGTTTAGCGTATCCGCACCGGGAGTGCCGATACTTCTGTTCTGTGTCCGCACTGGAGGGGTGCCGACATTCTGCGTATATCCGCACTTGGGGTGCCGATATACTTCTGTGACCCTACGACAGTTTGGGGATCGCGACCTCAAATGCACCGTGCTTTCTATTCTGCTCGACCATTTCTATATATTCGACCTCTGTGAGAGGGCCGCCTTGGATCGCTCGCGGTTGGACCGCATATGATTGGATTCCGGCTCACCTTATACTTTATGTTTATTTATATACATATATGTGCATATGCTTGTGTTATTCTGCTTTTGCGAGTTCACTTGTTGCCGCTTGGGCAAACTACATTTTACCTCACTTACTAGGTCCTTTCGAGGACTCACCCTTTCATATGTTTACCACCTTTCAAAGGTTGTTCTCAAAAGCAACCGGCGGAATAGAGGTCCGCGGTGCTTTCTTTATTCTCGGGTCTCGGCAGCAAGCAGCATACTATGTGCGGAAAATCTCCCGAGCGAGAAGGTTTCCGATTCCGTACTTAGGTACATCTAGGTTTTAGTTTGATGGCTCAGAGCTGTAGTTGCATGCATATTTATCGGATCATGAGATTGTGTATGATGGAAATTCTGGTATATATGTATATTTGACTTGTTTGTCTTCGAGTCGTGGCGGAGCCCGACTTGCCTATATTGGAAATGTTATATTATGGATTTGGTACTTCTGTGTTGTGGCGATGTTTGATGTTTGATATACCATGAACTGCTTGATTGGTGGAAGTTGGATTATTATGTATGCTTGCCTTGTATGAGTTCGTAGGTTGCTAATCGTTACTCGACTATTTTGTTACTTGAGCTCGATGCTCCGTTGCCGCGCTTCCTGCCATGTTTCCGTTCCGACGTCGCGGCCGGCTCCGCCTCCGCAACCGGGCGGGGTGGCTGTGACAACTTATCAAAAAAGAAAAATATAAAAAAAGAAAGAGCCCATAAAAAACAAAGGACTAATCTGAATCTAAATCTACTCGGGAGAGATTTATTCTTTAGAAGATAATCTATAGTGCTTTTAAGAGCTAGCTTGGTATACTAGTAATAGTATGAGCGGAGAGAGATCTGGGTTGATTTATGAGAAAACATAAAACCAGCAGAGGAAGACGATAGAGAAAGATTGACCGAGATAGGTGGTCTGAGATGATGATTGCCACATCATCAAAATTCGGCCACATAACATCACATTATGACACAGTATAAATTTAGAAGCCAAACTGAAAATTTTTAACAAAAGTGGTAAAAAGGAACCGAAAAGATAAACGGTGGTGGTAAACGATACCATTTTTTAAAATAATTGTAAAATGAGACTTTTTGCCAAATATTAATGACAGAAGGGAACTTTTTCCTAAGTTACTTTTATCTATATATGACAGTGTATATATATATATATATATATATATATATATATATATATATATATATATATATATATATATATATATATATATATATGACAGTTTTACTTTACTAAACTTAAGTAATGGATTCTATAAGAGCAGAGAGAATGGCTTTTATTCCACCGAAAGCCACCATTTATAACCATTTTGGAATTTCAAGGATAATAGTTAGAAAGTGGACATTGATATCTATAATTATGAATTATCTGTAAGAGACGAGCAATTTACTGGTCTATTTTTCAACTAAAAGAAAGAAGGAAAGAGTCTGCACTTCCCGGAAACTGTTGCTAGCAGGAGTCTCTATTTCCTTGAGGCTCAGTTCAGTTGAAAGTGAAAAAAAAATTGGGAAATTTGGGGAGATGTGTTTTGATTGATGGATGAGATGTATGTGAGAAGAGAAATTTGAGAAAAATATTATTTTGTAACGAATTGATGGATTTAA
Source organism: Stellera chamaejasme (assembly GCA_024586325.1). Taxonomy (NCBI): domain Eukaryota; kingdom Viridiplantae; phylum Streptophyta; class Magnoliopsida; order Malvales; family Thymelaeaceae; genus Stellera; species Stellera chamaejasme. Next base: position 55,062,546 of record CM044981.1, on the reverse strand, counting down.
TGTTGCTTTATGTATTGGGATTGAGAAAGTAAGAATTTTTGTTTGAGAAATTTAGGTGTTGAACACATGGTGAAAATAAAGTTAGTGATAATTTTTAGCTGTAATTAATTGTTTAATTGCAACCATTAAAATATTATCTAAAACACTACAATTAAATAAAATAACTGTTCGCATATTAGATGATGGGTGGGGTGGAACTGGCGGAGATGGGTCGGGCGGTGAGTTTAGATGGCGGGGTTGGGCGGCGCGAGTTAGATGATGTGGCTTGGTTGGGTGATGGGAAATGGTTGAAATATTTATCGAAAGTCAAATGTTGAGTATACTCTCCATCGCCGCCTTTCTTCGACGTTGACAACCTCACCCACAAGTGCAATGTCTGCAACAAGACCAGCCACCACAAGCTTCCCTCTGCCACCGACGAAAACCCATCCATATCCATCACCGCCACCGACGACGACCCTTTTATGTTATCGGCAGACAAGCTTTGCGAGGCCAAAAGCGCCGCCACTACGAAATCCGACCATGCCAGAGTAGCCAATCGCTTCCAGAGGGATCGTCGATCCATTCCCAACCATTTCCTCAGCTGAACGACGCAATTCATATCTCATGATTCGAAGTTGCAACCTGTTGCACATGATGTTAAGATGCTCCCACGTACCTTAATGATACACATTCGACTCATTATGACACTCATACGTACCTTAATGATGTGTGAGCTAGATTGCATAATTAGTGGGAAAAAGTGCATCATGTTTATAAGGGAGAGCATCATAGTCGAAAGGGAGAGCATCGCTCTTGTCCCCAAGTGCATCATTTTTAAAGATTAAAGAAAACAAGTGCAACATTGTCATGAAAACGAGTGCATCAGATTTGTAATGGAGAGCATCATAGTGCAACATGAGTGCATTGTAGTGGTCACCAAAGGCATCATTTTGAGAGGTTGAAAAAAATGAGTGCTTCATTTAGGCATCAGAATGAGTACATCATGTTTGTAAGGGAGCTCATCATACTTGAAACGTAGTGCATCATTCTGGTCACCAACGTATCCTTTAGAAAGGTTGAAGAAAACACGCACATCATTAAGTCATTGTTACGAAAGAATATCATTATGCATCGTGAATGCATCATTGTGGTAATCAAACGCATCACTGTGAGGTATACAACAAAATGAATATGTGTCATCAAAACGAGTGCATCATGTTGTTATGGAAGCGCATCATGGTGCATCTAGAATGCATCATTGTGATGTCGAAACATCATTTTGGGCTTCCTCCTATATCTATAGGCGCTTATAGTGCGCCTAAGCACAACGTATAGCTATTCTTAAAAAAAATAGATTTGGGGAATGTTCTAAAATTTGGAGAATGCTCCAAATTTGTGAAAGGCTTTCTATTTTTCCCCCTCATTCCCCATCTTGGAGAGTGGAATGGAGAAGTTTGAGAAAAAAATGCTCAAAATTCTCCTAAAATGAGCATATCAAGAAAATGAGGAATCTGTAGGAGATACTTTAACAAATTAACACGAAGCCGGTCCAATTTTCTGCCAGGGTATTTAAGGCAAAGAATGAAGAGAAACTTATAGATAGTTTAGAAATAATGTCACTTTCTTTGTCTCAAATGAATTATCACTTTCTTCGTCTCAAACTTATAGATAGCTTAGAAATAATGTCACTCCCCCTTAATCGTTTGTTGTTAGTTGACCCTTAAGGCTTCCAAGATTATTTATACATACTATACTTGAGAATTTTGAACCCCCATAACATTATCATCTCTCTCTCCATATTCCATTGGTAGCCCATCCTAATCTCAACCCAAACTCGAATGATCCGTTCCTTATCACACCTGAATGATCTACTCAAAGTAGACCGGATCACCCCTAATCACGTTAGATCAAACAACTATTATTACGAATTGATTACTAATTAAGTAAAACAATCAATTATAAGAAACCGGTACACATGGAATTGATCATACAGAAGATCATGAAATTGATTTGTTTTCATAAATAACAAAAAGGGGGAAAAACAAAATCAAAGTTTGGGTGACATGGCAGTAGTGTCAAAGACTTTGAGGAAAAAACGGGCGGTGGGGATTGAGAGATGTTGGTTCAAGATGGAGCCAAGCTCAGCAATCAGATTCCTTTTCACTTCTTTGTTGATTCCTCCCATGGACACCACCTCTGCATATGCTGCTGCCTCTTTGTTCCCATTAAATGAAATTCCTACTGACCCCTTCACTATTACCATCACAAACTGCAATGAAACCAACCAACCAAATTATTAAATCAATCAATATATACTTATAGTATTAATTTTAATCTCATCATTGGGATATAAAACTATATATTTCTAATCAATCTAATGAGCCCCCCAAAACAAAAACTAGTCATTAGAGGTATTGATTAGTATGAGCTTTGTCTACATGATGGTTTAATTTAATTAGTACTGAGACTAGGTGGATGTGAGCTTTTACATAATTTTCTCTCATCATCTTTAAGTAGAAATTGCAACAAGAAGATGAGTGCAGATTGTTTAGTAATTTTTAGATTAATAAAAGTTCATTTTGAAGAAAGTGTGTGTGTGTATCTATGGCAGTAAAGTGGTAAAGGAAAACAAGAACATCTCAACCCCCAAGTCCAACTGGAAAATAAATTAGCAGGCTACAATTAATATGTATTGATCAGAACAAGTATAGTATAGTAGGGTAATATGTCCTTGATCAGAACACAAAAAGTAGTGTGATTATATGAACTATATAAATATATATATATATATATATATATATATATATATATATATATATATATATGGTTGTTGATCTTATGATCACCAACCTCTAAAAGTGGTCAAACAAAAAGAAAAAAACAGAAAAAGATGTTATATCATCCCCATTATATATGATCCATGATCACCCCCCCCCAAGCAAAAAAGAAAAGGAAAAGGAAAAGAAATAAATGAGCAAATTTAATTGGAAAGAAGAGAGAAAGATATATACATGTTGCGGTTTTCCGATGATGTCGGCGACGGCTCTGGTAGCGTCGGCGAAGAGAGGATCGGTGTCGACGCCGTCCAAGTTGACATTGGTGGTGATGTAAAGGCAAGGCATATATGGTGTCCAGCTTGATATGTTATTTTCTTTTCTTTTATCTGCAACTAAAATTATTATTAGGTACTATATACTATATTTGTGGTGAGGTGAGGATATTATTATGATGCTGCTCATTGTCCTTGCCTCAGTGGCCATCTTTATAGCAGCAGCAGCAGCTTGGGTCTTTTTTTTGGGGGGAGGCACATGGAAGATGTTGTTTGTTTGTTTGTTTATTTTTATTCACAATTTGGTTTCAAAAGTCATCATTATTTAAGGATAATGGGCCTTACCACCACTCAGTCAGTCAGTCACTGGCACTGCCCAAGCCTAGCAAGTTGTGATCTGCTTTCATGCCACCAACCTTTTCCTTCTCTTTCTTTCAAATCATTGGCCTACCTTTTCCAACCGGTTATATTTCATTCACTAGTCCAAATGGCTCAGTTATAAAGTAATTTATAAGCTCAATCTCAACTAACTGAACAATTACATATCCACCTCTCATTTTTTAAGTATTTTAGGTGAATGAAAATTCACCCGGGTGATAAATAACATTGACGTACCTTTTCGGTCTCTCCTTTCGGTTGTGTTCTTTTACCCAAAAAAACAAAAAAAAAAAGCCAACAATCATTGAAATTTTCATACATTCTAAAATTTTTTACTCACATTTTTATCATTCAAATTTGATTTGTTGTTCGTCTTTCACAAACATTTGTACAGAGAACATAACTGGACCTTTGTCAACTCTTTAATTTAGTAATCATTTCCCCAACAATCTAAATGTTGATACAGTTTTTTCTTTGGGAACTTATGTCACATCTATATGTATCTTGTCAGCCAGATTTGTTGGGATCAATGCTATAAAACACCCCTAACAGTCTTAATCCTAGCAAGTCTACTCTAAAGTTACACCGATTACAAATCCGCCACTTAAGCCCAACCTCACCGTCTGCCCCCTACCCACCACACCCCTCCCCTGCCTCAAACCCAAATCTGGCTTCGTGCTGCTTGCCTCATCTGCCCCATTGGTTGACCCACCCTCTCTACCATCGACCCCATCCACTCCGCTTGCACACCTAGCCCAATGCCGCATGTCAGCGAGTCGCGAGTCACACCCCAACCAAAATCGGGGGGGGAGGGGGGGCGGTCTCCTCTTGATCTAACCTCTCCATCTTCGATAGGGGAAGCCTAGGGCTAGGCGACATGAGGTGGGGCAACACTAGGGCGCGTATGGGCTAGCTAGAAGGATAGGCAGTGGCAGAGGCATGTGTGGGACGGGGGATGGCACCCGAGGCATGTGTGGGACGGGGGATGGCACCTGAGGCATGTGTGGGACGGGGGATGGCACCTGAGGCATGTGTGGGACGGGGGATGGCACCTGTCACCCCAATTTTTTTTGTTGTGAAAATATAGGAATATATAGTGTATATTTAATTATATATATATACGTAGTTGATTAATATTTTGTAACGGCTTTTTCACGGTCAAACCCGTTACAAGGTGAATAAAACGGCCATTCACATAAACCCCGTTACACGTGTCACCCCACGGCGGAAGCACAGGCGATTACGATACTTATTAACATCGTAGCCACACTCGGTTGGGGTAACAGATCACACACACATCGAGACTTGACAAGTGGGTCTGTGGGCCCCACAGGTATGTGGGCCCCAGTTCATATTAAGCTTCTTACTCGAATGTTTCCACAAAAATCATGTATCACGCACATATGCTTACACACATACACATACGTGTGATTTCGACAAAACTCCCAAACCGGGCGTGGGCCCACGTGGGGCGGTTTACACTTTTCGGACATACAAGTCCCAAAACAGATAAAAACATACATTCCACACTCGGAATCACAAACATGCACAAAATCGCGAGAATGCTTCCAAGCGAAAATCCAAGACAAATCGACTTTTGGCCTAAACTCGGATTTTTCTAATTCTACATGCATGCATGTCATCTACAATATACTGAGCCACAAAATGTTCTTTGGAATACATACGGAACGTACGAGGTGGCGACGCTACGAGTCCAACCAAAGCCCTCGACATGCGGATCTGCTGTGCTAAACACATACGAAAGTTTAACCGTTAGAAACCATGGTGCACAATCAAATAATCTGAAACCCAGAACTGAATGCCACACACTGAACCGCCACCGATCAGGACACACATATCAGTAGTCTCAGTCACATGATCACACACACGACGGATATCACAACAGAAATACTGAACACAACTGATCACACAGTCATATATCGGTATGACCGATCAAACTGAATCACACACACGACAGACCTTACCCCTTTATCCACACAAACTGAATCACAAACTGATGAGAACACACACACAAACGTACCTGTAATTTCAAACACAAAAGCAACCACCGACTATACTCGGTGGGTCATCGTCAGTACTCTGAAATAGATAAGATAAGGGGGTAAGTTCTCGAAAGAACTTAGTAAGTGCAGGTATAAGCATGGTGTAACTTGTCGCACAAGAAACCTGCAACCAAAGAAAAACGCAGATATTCAAGAATATACATGCAAACACATGCTCAATCAATGCAAATTCAACCATATGCAATGCAAGTCAAACAATGGATTATGATGTAATTATGCACAATGACGGTCTTCCCGGCCTTAGTTGAGGCACACATATAATTACACACAAGAGCATGGCCAGCTCGGGGTCGCGATCCCCATCGTCATATCACACTTACAACATTTAGGTGTAGATCACACTTACACCATTTCGGTGTAGATCACACTTACACCATTTAGGTGTAGATCACACTTACACCATTTCGGTGTAGATCACACTTACACCATTTCGGTGTACATCACACTTACACCATTTAGGTGTACATCACACTTACACCATTTAGGTGTAGATGCACATCCCACTTGCTGTTCCCTAACCCGCAAACCAATGCTTATACCACGGGACTAGGTTTAGCGTCACAGGGCCACCTCGGACTAAACCTAGCTTCAATATATATTCGCTACGCATGCCGAATAATGCAAGCACTGAAGACTCACCGAACCCTTACCTTTCACAGAATCAGAATGGAATTTCCCGATCAGCGGTCCCGGTACGGATTTCGGCAAAGTTTCGGCCGCACTTCCGACTACCTCCTGTCCACATATGATCCACAGATACAGAATACACATTCAGAATTCACAAAATTGACCCACAACAAAAGCGCCAAAAATAGGGCTCGGACAGAGAAAAACGGCTTTTCACATACGGCTTTTTCAACGAAATCTGAACCGTACAAAATGTATAACTCTCAGCTCTGATCAATAATATATCCTTACCTTTCGTCAAATCAGGCCTGAAGTTGAGTTTCTATTCAAATTTCGAAACAATATTGGCAAAGACTTCTACAAAGATTCACTCACACTCGACACAAAAACGTAATAGAAGGTGCGAGGAATGCTTAGGAACCATAAAATCAACAATAGGAGAATTTCCATAAATGTGGAGCANTTTTCAGAAGCTCNCGGTTTCCAACCGGAGCCANAATCACAAAAACCNANTTATAAGGAGTTAATTATTTCTCCTAAAGATCGATTTACCCAACTNACCTTCAAGNTTTTGGTGAGAAATNGNGAAATCTCGAATTTCTCCTTAAGCTCGGCGAGGTACAGAGAAGAAGAAAGAAGAATGCGTTTGATGGCTTCCTGATACTTTTCTTTCTATCCTAATACTATATATATATATATATATACATACATACATACATATATATATATATAATATTACTAACACACACACTTTCACACACCTCACGTTTTCTCACCGCCTCACTTTACAGCCGTTTCGTTCTTTGGTTTTTTTTCTTTTTCTTTTTTATTTTTCACTTTAGCCCCCAAACTTTCAAAAGTTGCAAATTAATCCAACCCGAAAATTGTAACTTTCAAACCGTAATCCCAAACGGCACGAAATCGAGACACATTCTCGGGACCTCATATCACACACAATACATGCTTCACCATGACCAATTATGAGTCCCGAGCCCCACAAAAATCGCTAATCCTGGTAAATACGCTTAATCGCGTAATTAGTTGGAATTCGCACTAGGTGGCAATAACAGTAACGACAACTGTACCACATCCTCGGGACTTCATAACTCACACCAATTTTACTTCATATACTTAATTATAAGTCCCGAGGCACATAAAATTCCCTAATCCCAACGTTGATGCTTAATTGCGTAATTAGCATAATCACTTACCGGGTGTTGGTAACATTCCTCCCCCCTTAAGACCCTTGGTCCTCCAAGGCCATCTTAAGTCTCTGATATTCATCTGGGTAGCGCTCCATCACATCCTGCTCAACCTCTCAGGTTTCCTCACGCTCGGAATGATGGGACCACTGAACTCGGATCAACATGGTAATTTTACTTCGAAATGCCCGCACATCTTATCCCAGAATAGTCCCAGGTGCCTCTCTGTACGAAAAATCCAACTCCAGCTGTACAACCCCAACCGCAATTGTCTGATTTGGATCCAAGATGCATTTCTTCAATATACTCACATGAAACCTATTTTGCACTGTTGACATACTCGGTGGCAAAACTAGCCTGTAGGCTACCTTGCCCACTCACTCTGGAATCGTATAAGCACCCAAATCAACTCTATCGGAAGCCTCTGCCCAGCAATGCGGCGTCACACAATGTCGGCCATATAAAGCCTCATAAGGTGTCATACTGATAGTGCTCTGATAACTGTTATTATAAGAAAACCCTACCAGAGGCAAGTATTGATCCCACTCACCGAAACAATCTAGTGCACAACTGCGTAGCACATACTTGGAAATTTAAATTACTCGCTCTGACTGCCCATCGATTTGAAGATGATATATCATATTCTAATGGAATCGTGTATCCAAAGTCCTACGAAAAGCACTTCAAAACCGTGCCGTAAATCGTGGATCACAATGGAGTTTGAAACTCCATGCAACCACACTGTCACACGGATATTCAACTGAGCTAACCTTTTCCAGGGAATCAGAAATTCTCATAGACAGAAAGTGAGCACACTTTGTTAGCCGGTCCATAATAACCCAGATATTCTCACGATGTAATCGTATCATTGGCAATCTGGTCAGAAAGTCCACCATGTTGTTAACTCACTTCCTGGTCGAATATGCAATGTCCGTAATATCCCCGCTGATCTCTCGATACTCGTCTTCACTCTCGACACATGGCACACCTAGAGACATAGGTACCAATGTCCCTTCACATGTTCGGCACATTCGGTGCACACTGGCCGCTCGCGTGAGCCTCTTCAGAATCTCGTCTCGAAGTGTCGAGACATTCGGCACATCCAGTCGATCTCTGAAATACAAAAGACCCTGCTCGAACTGAAAAGATGAATGCAGTGATTTCTTTGTCTCTACAGATAACTTCTTCAATTCAGAGTCACTCCTCTGCACATCCAGTACTCTCTTTAGTCACTCAGATTGGATAATCAAGATATATAGTTGCACGTGCTTCATTGCTCCCACTTGTGTTATAGGCACATCAGATCATTCTCCTCATCCATGGTCACATCCTCATGTCGGGTCTCTCCCTCAAATCCCTATACACCGGAGAGCTGTAATTTGTCACAAAGTGTGGTTTATTACGCCTCACAATACTCATATCCAAATCCCGATCTAGAAGCATCTGTGTAAGTCACCTATGGCCTACTCGAATCTGGTAGTATCAGAATAGGTGAGTTAGTTAGCGTATTCTTCAACTCCTGAAACTATGCTCACAATCCTCAGACCAAACGAATCTTCACCCTTCTGAGTCGGTTGAGTAAGGGATAAAGCTGACATAAAATCCCAGAACAAATTCCCGATCAAAGCCTGCTAATCCGAGGAAGCTCCTGATCTCTCGCACATCCGTCGGTTGCCTTCAATCCTGCTCAATCTTAATCTTCTCCGGATGCACTAAAATACCGCTCTCACTGATGATATGCCCAAGAAATGGCACCTCCCGAATCCAGGACTGACATATGGAGAACTTCACATATAGTTGAGGATCCAACAATGTCTACGAAACAATGCGGAGATGATCTTGATGCCTACACTCATCCTTGGAATATACCAGGATATCGTCGATGAACACGATCACCACCGATCCAGATACGGTCAAAAGTCCGTCTCATCATATCCCTAAATGCTAGTGCGGAAAACTGTCTTCGGTATATCCTCGTCCTTCACAGTTACTGCATTCAGCTTTCGATAATCCATTCACAATCTTATCGTTCTTCTTCACAAATAACATTAGAGCATCCCACAGGGAAGTGCTCGGTCAAACGAACCCCTTTCGCAAGCAACTCATCCAACTACTTCTTGAATTCATTCATCTCTGAAATCGGCATACGGTAGGGGAAGAAACAAATGTAGGAACAGATCTGGCTGAAGCAGAATCTCAAACACAATCTCACGCTCTGGCGGCATACCCGACAATTCTTCGGGAAATACCAGCAAAAAATCTCGCACAATAGATATCTAATCCCACTCACCCCTGATATTAGTTGAATTCAGACTAAAATATTCATCCTTGTCAGTCACAAATATCTTGTCCAGACTTTCTCATTCTAAACCATGCATCCCAGACACACATCCAGAAAAAGTGGTACTGAATTCGGTACTAGTATTAATGCACCGATCTCATCAGAACTCCGTAGTTAAGCGTGCTTGGGCGAGAGTAGTATTGACATCGGTGACCTATCGGGAAGTCCTCATGTTGCATCCCTCTGAAACGGTTAGCCTCATAACATACATAGATATGCATGTATCTCCATGCAATAACCCTGACGAATCCTAAGAACTCCCAGAGAAATCTCGCAGAATAGATACCTTATCAGAAGATAGCACAATTTCCTGCTTTTCACTATTACCACACCATTTCGGACTATCACATCTGAGAATAGACACTGATTTCCGATAGGTTCACATCAGAAAGACACTAGACCGAGAAGCCCAGACACAGATTCTGAGATAGAATGTATCTCTATGCGTGTCGGATATCGATGTATTCACATCGAGATAAAACAACTACGAAAAATTATTCAGAATTAGTATTCTTTCCCATACCTTTTTCACATATCCTTTTAAGCGAGACTGCTCTTTTCGCATCCGAACACTCAATTAGATTTTTTTTTACGGTTGACGCGGAGAAGGTGGACCTTACAATGCTTCACATCCCACAATTGTGTCATGCTCCACTAAAAGCCACTTACTAAATTCTTTTTTGGAATTTGAAAATAATTTCTGATTAAGTGATTCACAAATCCACCTCTCGGATACTTACCGATCCTCTCACATCGAGGTACTTCAGGGTGCAGTAACTCACAGCCAGATAGGCATCAAATGGTGGCACACACTCAGCCATCACATGATTTCTAATCCTCAGAATTTACCAGCATTTGGCGGTGGCCTTTACAATCCGACACCTCTCACACTTTTTTTTGATTCTGCATGGATCACATTGGTACACATTGGTCGCGTGTATACACATTCTTTCCTTACTCCACTAGCTGGGCTCTCTAAACGGCCTTGTGATGTATGGTGGTACTTAAGAGACATAACACTTCTTGACATCGGGACTATGTCCGCACACAATCCTTCCTTGTGAAAGATTATCAAACAGAATATGCCTGTAGGAAATCTCGAATCACATTCTCATTATACCGATCACAGAACACACGAGAGTATCTCTCCTAGCCATATTTCAACCACTTCGAATCACACTGTCACTTCACACCCAAATAATTCCGAACAAAACAAAAAGCACACACATAATGGTTAAACACCCGAACTAGCAAGCAGCAGATTCCAATTGGCTCTATATATGTAAATGCAAATGCATCATGTAATAGCGCTTAACCTTAGAAAAGATAATCCAGACATGATCACATACGCAACTCTTGATGATGTTCCCGAACACAAATCACATAAACAACCGAATAACGGAATTCTAGACCAAATACCAAATCAGATAACCACATTCAGAACACATATTTGTTAGCCACTCAACCTAACAGAAATCCAGAACTGAACAATAAATATACTCTGCCACATGCACAACTCCAAACAATATTCCAGAATAGAGATCCCATATGTATTACCATGCCAGAATATCAGATCAGATAACAGTCCAGATACCAGATCAGCTACCCACATCCAGAAAGCATATGCATCAACCACTCAACAGAACAAAAGACCGAAACCCAAAATTAACCATGCTCTGATACCACCTTCTGTCACCCCACGGCGGAAGCACACAGGCGATTACGATACTTATTAACATCGTAGCCACACTCAGTTGGGGTAACAGATCACACACACATCGAGACTTGACAAGTGGGTCTGTGGGCCCCACAGGTATGTGGGCCCCAGTTCATATTAAGCTTCTTACTCGAAATGTTTCCACAAAAATCATGTATCACGCACATATGCTTACACACATACACATACGTGTGATTTCGACAAAACTCCCGAAACCCGGGCGTGGGCCCACGGGGCGGTTTACACTTTTCGGACATACAAGTCCCAAAACAGATAAAAACATACATTCCACACTCGTAATCACAAACATGCACAAAATCTGCCCGAGAATGCTTCCAAGCGAGAAAATCCAAAGACAAATCGACTTTTGGCTAAACTCGGATTTTTCTAATTCTACATGCATGCATGTCATCTACAATATACAGAGCCACAAAATGTTACTGGAATACATACGGAACGTACGAGGTGGCGACGCTACCAGGTCCAGCCAAAGCCCTCGACGTGCGGATACTGCTGCTGCTAAACACATACGAAAGTTTAACCGTTAGAAACCATGGTGCACAATCAAATAATCTGAAACCCAGAACTGAATGCCACACACTGAACCGCCACCGATCAGGACACACATATCAGTAGTCTCAGTCACATGATCACACACACGACGGATATCACAACAAATATCGAACACAATCGATCACACAGTCATATATCGGTATGACCGATCAAACTGAATCACACACACGACAGACCTTACCCCTTTATCCACACAAACTGAATCACAAACTGATGAGAACACACACACAAACGTACCTGTAATTTCAAACACAAAAGCAACCACCGACTCTACTCGGTGGGTCATGGGTCGTACTCTGAAATAGATAAGATAAGGGGGTAAGTTCTCGAAAGAACTTAGTAAGGGTGCAGGTATAAGCATGGTGTAACTTGTCGCACAAGAAACCTGCAACCAAAGAAAAACGCAGATATTCAAGAATATACATGCAAACACATGCTCAATCAATGCAAATTCAACCATATGCAATGCAAGTCAAACAATGGATTATGATGTAATTATGCACAATGACGGTCTTCCCGGCCTTAGCCGAGGCACACATATAATTACACACAAGAGCATGGCCACTGGGTCGCGATCCCCATCGTCATATCACACTTACACCATTTAGGTGTAGATCACACTTACACCATTTCGGTGTAGATCACACTTACACCATTTAGGTGTAGATCACACTTACATTATTTCGGTGTAGATCACACTTACACCATTTCGGTGTACATCACACTTACACCATTTCGGTGTACATCACACTTACACCATTTAGGTGTAGATGCACATCCCACTTGCTGTTCCCTAACCTGCAAACCAATGCTTATACCACGGGACTAGGTTTAGCGTCACCGGCCACCTCGGACTAAACCTAGCTTCAATATATATTCGCTACGCATGCTGAATAATGCGCACGAAGACTCACCGAACCCTTACCTTTCACGAAGTCGAATGGAATTTCCCGATCAGCGGTCCCGGTATGGATTTCGGCAGAGTTTCGCCGCACTTCCGACTACCCCCGTCCACATATGATCCACAGATACATGAATACACATTCGAATTCACAAAATTGACCCACAACAAAAGCGCCAAAAATAGGGCTCGGACAGAGAAAAACGGCTTTTCACATACGGCTTTTTCAACGAAATCTGAACCGTACAAAATGTATAACTCTCAGCTCTGATCAATAATATATCCTTACCTTTCGTCAAATCAGGCCTGAAGTTGAGTTTCTATTCAAATTTGAGAACAATATTGGCGGCACTTCTACAAAGATTCACTCACACTCGACACAAAACGTAATAGAAGGTGCGGGGAATGCTTAGGAACCATAAAATCAACAATAGGAGAATTTCCATAAATGTGGAGCANTTTTCAGAAGCTCNCGGTTTCCAACCGGAGCCANAATCACAAAAACCNANTTATAAGGAGTTAATTATTTCTCCTAAAGATCGATTTACCCAACTGACCTTCAAGNTTTTGGTGAGAAATTGAGAAATCTCGAATTGCTCCTTAAGCTCGGCGAGGTACAGAGAAGAAGAAAGAAGAATGCGTTTGATGGCTTCCTGATACTTTTCTTTCTATCCTAATACTATATATATATATATATATATACATACATACATACATATATATATATATATATATATATATATAATATTACTAACACACACACACTTTCACACACCTCACGTTTTCTCACCGCCTCACTTTACAGCCGTGTCTTTCTTTGGTTTTTTTTCTTTTTATTTTTTATTTTTCACTTTATCCACCAAACTTTCAAAAGTTGCAATTTAATCCAACCCAAAAATTGTAACTTTCAAACCGTAATCCCAAACGGCACGAAATCTGAGACACAATCTAGGGACCTCATATCACACACAATACATGCTTTACATGACCAATTATGAGTCCCGAGCCCCACAAAAATCGCTAATCTCGTAAATACGCTTAATCGCGTAATTAGTTGGAATTCGCACTAGGTGGCAATAACGATGCGACAATGTACCACATCCTCGGGACTTCATAACTCACACCAATTTTACTTCATATACTTAATTATAAGTCCCGAGGCACATAAAATTTCCTAATCCCAACGTTGATGCTTAATTGCGTAATTAGCATAATCACTTACCGGTGTTGGTAACAACACGTCCGCTTCAACTGACCCACTCATTCCAATTTTATTTTTTAACTTTTTCTTCCGGCTCGTTTTTCAACTCTCATTTCATTGAAGTTCCTTTTTAATATTTTTTTTATCTCTCTCTCTCTTTCTCATTTCCCTCATTAAATCTCTCTCCTTTAATTTTTTCACTTCTCTCTCCTTTACTTTTTTTCACCGACTCTCTGTAATCTCTCTCTCTCTCTCTCATTGTTCTTCATCAACTCTTTCTCTCTGTCCATCTCTTTCTCACTTTGAACATCCATTTCTTTCAAAAAAAATGTTTGGATCTATTATGTTTAACAAAGAGAAGAATGCCCTCTCATATCGTCAAAGTTCAACAGCAAAAAGATCGGGCTTCCATCGATGTTTAACGGTGGTGAGATCGGTTCCAAATTTGCTCTGTTTAAAAGCAGTATTGGAAGAAGATTAGCTCTCGTGGTTCAGTTTACAGGATGTTTGTGAGGCGTTTTGGGGTGCCTGTTCCCAAATGTCGACAGTTTTTTCGTTTTTCAATCTTCGCTTCTTCTTTTCATTCTTTCTGCCTTCAGGTTGTCTCTCTCTCATGGGCATCAAGCTTGGAAAATTTGTTTCATGTAGCTCCTTTTAATGAAATGGTTGAAGTGTTTGAAGAGAAAAATTGGAAATCAATTCGTTTAAGTTCTGGGTTCATTGCGTTTGAAGGTTTGGATCTGGATATTTGTCCAGATCTGGAATTTTTTTTTAATGCGTAAATATGTTAGAAGCGGCATTGTTACGGATTCAAAATCAAAAGCGGCCTTTAAAGTAGCGGTGGTATTTACGCCATATACCGCTTTAGTTGAAGCGGTGGTGTAACGGATTGGCCGCTCCAAGCGGCCAATCAAATACGTAGTATAAGTTAATTAGTTTGAGATTAATTATATATTCCCCTTATATTCCAAATTTAGATTTATAGTCCATTACATATTTGAAACTAGGTTAAATTGATAAAAAAAACTCAACCCAATCAAATATTCAAATATTAATTTTTAACATAATAATATATTAACTCATTCTATATGGTCTACATATCTATGACGGGTGCAAGATTTATTTCTATAAAAGGTGTAAATGAAAGAAAAGTTACACCATTAATGCATAAAATCTTGAGTAAATCTTCTATCTAGTGGTGGAACTTTGCTTCTATTATCAACATCTTATTAAAATAAATTTGAGTCAATTATACTTTTATTGTACTAAATTTGTAGACTCTCACTAGCCATAAAAAAATAATGGAAAAAATTTCACAATTGGTGGATTAGATGTATATATATATATATATATATATATATATATATATATATATATATATATATATCTTAGAATCATTACTTGTCTCAAATAGATGAATATCAAATCCATTAAAGGTACTTTTAATAATTATCTATTAACTCATAAAAATATAGTATAATTTAATAGATAATGTTTAAATTCAGTTTAAATTAGTTTTTTTTATATTATCACCACCTCAAGAATCAGATTCTGGATTCGTCACTGGGGATAGGTGAGGCGAAACTGTGGGGTGAGGGGGCGGGCGGTAGTACTTCTAGGGATTTCTCCGAGAAGGAAAATGGGAGGCTCACCCTCTGGGTGGTCTACCATTCTACAACTTAACGGCTTCTCTATTGGACGGAGTTAAACATGAGTATTGAATCTGGCCACTTACACTTACAGACCTGACATGCACACTGACATGCACAGAATACCCACAGAGCAAACATTGAAATTTTATTACAAAAGTAACATATGTATTATATCATTTGTCAAAAAAAGTCCTCACAATTTTCAAAAGTTAATGGCCTTTTTAATTTTGAAAAAATCTTCAAATTCTCATTAGCAAATACTCCTAGTACTTATCTATATAGTTGGTTTAGAAAAAAATAAAAAACTTTATTCCTGCACTTTGAAAAACTCATTATTTAGGATGAAAACTCCAAAACAAAATTTATTTATTTAAAACACAAGTTTATTTATTTTAACACAACTTTTCCAAAGTTTTAAAAATAACTTCTTTTCTTATATTTTTTCTAGAAGGAGACATAGGAAAAACATGATTATGTGCTATTTAATTAGTTTTGGAAGATTTTTCCAACTTTTATATTCAAACATTTATTTATACAAGTTGTTGACTTAACACATAATTTTGTTCGGGTTGCTAGTTAAACTGTGTCTAGAGTTTACATAATTCATAGTGATATTTTTTTCGTATTTCCATACCGTTTTATTATTTTAAAATTTAATTTGGTTCTTTTCTCTTTATCATTTTTCAACCATTTTATTTTAAAGATGAGAGAGAGAGGTAGAGAGAGAGAGAGGGACAGAGAGAGGCTAAACCGGCGAGATGAAAGGCAACATCTCCGGTGGGTTTACGGTCAACGGCAGGAGAACAGGGGCAGGGTTCCTACTCAGGAGTTTATCAGCGTGATCGATAGACAGAGCACAAGCTTATTCTTTACAAATTTCCCGGAGGATTGGACAAGGGAGAGCATGTGGAAACATTTTTCGGCGTTTGGGTCTGTTCTTGACATCTTCGTACCTCTTAAACGATCTAAACAGGGGAAGAAGTTCGGCTTTGTCAAATATAAGGATGTTCTGAAAGTGGAGGACCTGGTTAAACAAATCCAAACAGTTGCGATTGGTGGAGAGCGGCTATCCGTTAATAAGGCCAGATTCAGAAGAAATGTGAGAGAGGGAACACAAGGAACAAGACCTTGGAAATATGTGGGGGATGAAGCTAGACAGGGTGCAGATGTTATGGTTAGAACTAACAGGGATTCTGCGAGATCGTTCGCCGATGTCCTTAAAGCACCCGTGTCGATCGGGAAGGAAGAGACAGGGGTGAAACCTATACACTTGATGGTTAACACTAGAAGCGAGGAGTTAGAATGGTTAAAGAGATGCGCTATTGGAGAAGTCAGGCATTTGGCTCACCTGGAGAGAGTGGCTGAGATCGTGGAGCAAGCGGGATTTCTACAGTGTACAGTAAAGTACTTGGGTGGATTTCGGGTGCTGATGGAGTGCGACACAATTGATAGCCTTAACAAGCTGATTGAGAGTGGTAGGGAGATGCTTTCGGACTGGTTCTCAGATATTTCGAGATGGAGTCGCGAGAAGGAGGTTATCCGGCCTGGGAGAGTGGTGTGGCTGAACTTCATAGGAGTCCCAGTCCACGCTTGGCATCCTAAAACTTTCGTAAGGCTAGCAAATTTCTGGGGCAAAGTGGTGGAAGTGGAGGAATTTACGGCTCAGAGATCCGAAACTTTCATAGGAAGGGTATGTGTACTAACTTGGCAATATGAACCCATCTCTTCGGTGGTTAATCTTTCCGTTGATGGTAGCGGTTTCAAAGTTAGAGTAGTGGAGGATGTTGCAGAAGTGGTGGACTTTGGCAAGAGATCCGAAAACCCCATTTGGTTCCCGGAGTCGGAATCTGAAGTGGAGATGGAGGAGGAGGAAGGTGAGTGGAAGCCGGACGATCGGTCGGTATACGGCGGCGATTCTCTGGCGGGTTCAACATCGGACGGTGAGTTGGAGATGCACTCCAGACCGGTGGTTTCGGGAGCTGGACAACAAGTGGTACGGAGAAGCTGTGATAGTGACAAGTCCTTTGACACAGCAGAAGATGAAAAGGCGGAGAAAAGGG
Source organism: Stellera chamaejasme (assembly GCA_024586325.1). NCBI lineage: Eukaryota > Viridiplantae > Streptophyta > Magnoliopsida > Malvales > Thymelaeaceae > Stellera > Stellera chamaejasme. The sequence continues at coordinate 55,044,779 of CM044981.1, read as the reverse complement.
GTGCAGCCAGCAGCTTTCGCGGTGAAGAGAACCAGACTCGCGTGGTTGAGTCTACCGAGGATTGTGTCTTGGAAACCTGCGAGTCAGACAGAGGGAGGGAGGCGACTGGAGGTCTGGAGAGTAGGGTTCAATTGGATCCTATTACTATTACCAAACAGATATCCAATTTGGGCCTAACTGAGAAGGAAGCCCAAGAGCCAAGCAGCCCTGTTGCAGGCAAACAAGCGTGCAATTCTGCAATTTTGGATCTGGGCTTAGGTGGCTGTGGAGATACTATTCCGGAGGCCCACCTTGTAGAAGCCAACAGCAAATTGTGTATGCAAGCTGGGTCTTCAGCTCACTTAAACGGTGATACGGGACAAGTGCAGATCCTGTCGACAGCAGCAACCAAGGAACCTTATGGCCGGGTGGTAAGAAGAAGAAAGGGTCAACGGGCATTCTCAAAATCTATACACTGGATTGAGGCACAACACTTGACAGGTGGGGTTTGCGCCAAAGTATCCCTACGAGACATGAAGAGGGCGGCTCGGATCAAGGCGGAGCGGACAACCAAGGGGTTCCGAAAATTCAGCCAATCCCAAGAAGCGGAGGAGACAAAATACTCGGATTCCTCTTGGGGCATGAAGGTGGCGGAGTCCTCAGGCACAGGTGATGGGTCAAGGGTTCAGGTAACGGCTTCCTCTGAATCCTCTTTCAGTAGAACTTGTGCCGTAGGGAAGAAATTGGGGATTATCTTCAATGATGGGTCTCATGCTTCTGATATTGGTGGTCCTGGTATTGGTAAATGAAGATGGTGTCTTTGAATATCAGAGGTGTAGGGAGTGGGGACAAGATCAGCCAGTTGAAAAATTTGGTGTCAAGAGAAAAATTGGATATTCTAGCTATCCAAGAATCTCTCTTGGTTGAAGATGTGGGTGATCCATTTTTGCGGATGTGGAGGCACAGTGACTTGGGTTATGCTCAACAGGTGGCGGATGGTAGGTCAGGAGGCCTATTACTATTTTGGAACAAAGATTCCTGGACAACAGAGGAAACAATCTCTGGGTCAGGATTCTTGGGAGTAGTAGGGAGATGGAGAAGCAAAGCCAACAGACACATGTTGATAAATGTGTATGGTCCTCAACTCACTAGTCAGAAACGTATTTTGTGGGCGGAACTCAGTCGGATAATCAGAGAGTTTGGGGGGGCAGTTTGCTTGATGGGGGATTTTAATGTGGTAAGAAAGGCTGAAGAGAGGAGGGGATGTAGATTCAAACCATTGAGGGCGGCAGATTTCAACTCGTTTATTCGGGGGAATGATCTGCAGGATATTAAGCTAGGGGGTCGCAGATTCACCTGGGTGAGCAGTGATGGATTAAAGATGAGTAAGCTGGATAGATTCCTTGTCAATGGGAATTTCCGGGATGATTGGCCTACTCTGGCGGCTACTGTTGGGGAAAGAGTGTTTTCTGATCATTGCCCTATTCTTTTGAAAACAGGGTGTGTGGACTTTGGCCCTACCCCATTCAGGTTTTATAATCATTGGCTATCGATGGAGGGGTTTGGAGATCTTGTTACGAATGTGTGGAATCAGTCTGCGGTGTCTGGGGATGCGGACTATGTTCTGAAAGAGAAGCTGAGAATGTTGAAGAGCAGATTGAAAGAATGGAGGAGAAACAATACTTCTGAGGTAGGGGATAAGGTGGAAGTGGTTAAACAAGAGTTTCTCCGGTTGGATTGTCTTGCAGAGATACAGGATCTCTCCCCAGAAGATCGCAAGAGATGGCAGGAGGTAAAAATCAGCCTTGGAAAAGAGCAGAGAGTTGTTTCAAAAGAGCTGAAGCAGAAGGCCAGAATGAGATGGGCGGTGGAAGGGGATGAAAACAGCAAATTTTTTCACGCGGTTGTTCGAGGTAACAGAAGCAGGAATTCGATTCAGGGGCTTCTTGTCAATGGAAGTTGGACTGAGGATCCAGTGACCATTAAAGAGGCAGCCTTGGAGTACTTCAGGAATCAGTTCGCAGAACCAATGGTGGGTAGACCGGTTTTCAGTAGCCACAGGTTTAGGAAGTTGGATGAAGATCAAATAGCGACCCTGGAAGCGCCTTTCTCGGAAGAGGAAATAAAGAAGGCAGTGTGGCTGTGTGAAGGAGGGAAAGCCCCGGGGCCTGATGGTTTTAATTTCAATTTCATTAAAAGCAACTGGGAGATAATCAAGGAAGATTTGATAGCAGCAGTTCGCAAATTTGAAGCCTCTGGTAGGTTTGGGGCGGGCTGCAACTCATCGTTTATTGCTCTGATCCCAAAGGTGAAAGACCCTCTGCTAATTTCAGACTTTCGTCCGATTAGTCTAATTGGGTGCTTTTATAAAATTGTGGCTAAGCTTCTTGCTGAAAGACTAAAGGTAGTTATGGATGGGCTGGTTGGGAATTGTCAGTCAGCTTTCATACAAGGGCGTCAGATAACAGATGGGATCTTGATTGTTAATGAAGCGGTTGCCTGGGCTAAGAAGGAAAGGCGTCAAATGCTTCTTCTTAAAGTGGATTTTGCCAAGGCTTACGATAGTATCAGTTGGAGTTTCCTGGACTCCATTCTGCAGCAGATGAATTTTGGGGTAAAATGGCGGAGATGGATGTCTGGATGCCTCCAATCATCCAGGGTTTCTATCCTTGTAAATGGCAGCCCTACAAAAGAATGCAGAATGGAACGGGGTTTGCGGCAAGGGGATCCTCTATCCCCTTTCCTCTTTATTCTGGCAGCAGAGGCACTTAATGTCATGATGGAGGAAGCGGTGGCCCAAGACTTGTTCCGTCCGATGAAGGTAGGAAGAGATGAAGTGGGGCTATCGCATCTTCAGTTCGCAGACGATGCAATTTTCTGTGGAGAGTGGTCGGTTCACAATGTCAAAGCGCTTATGGATATCCTTAACTGTTTTGACATGATATCGGGTCTCAAAATAAACCTCGACAAGACTAGGGTATTCGGTGTGGGAGTTGAATTGGCGGCGGTTGCAAGTGTTGCTCGGGCGGTGGGTTGTCGGCCGGCAACCCTTCCCTTTATTTACCTGGGGATGCCGGTGGGTTCGAATATGAGCAGAATCAAGTGTTGGGACCCGGTAGTGGGTAAAATTGAGAAAAGGCTGTCTACATGGAAGGCCAATTCCCTCTCAATTGGTGGTCGATTAACGCTGATAAGCTCGGTCCTGGGAAGTCTGCCCCTGTATTTTCTCTCGGTGTTCCGTGCTCCAGCGGGGGTGGTGAAGAAGATCGAATCGCTACGAAACAAATTTTTTTGGGGGGCCTCAGGGGAGGGAAAAAAATTGATCTGGGCTAGGATTGAGAAGCTTTTCGGAGATGGAGTAGTGGGGGGGTTGAGAGTGGGTAGCCTAAGAGCTTTGAATCTAGCTATGCTAGAGAAATGGCGTTGGAGGTGGCTGACGGAAGGAGGTAGTTTGTGGGCAAAGATAGTAGCAAGCATCAATGGAGGGGTGCCAGAGTCTCTGGATTTAGGTGAGGGGATAGGAGTTTGGTCGGTGTGGGGTGACATATGCAAGGCAAGTGGTGAGATAGAGAGTCTGGGGGCGGAGTTCACAAATTTAGTGCAGAAAGAAGTAGGAATGGGAAACAATACAAATTTCTGGGGGGATGTGTGGGTGGGAGGATGTCCGCTTAAGGACAAGTTCAGGAGGTTATTTGAGTTGGAGGAGAACCAAAATAGTTCAGTTTTAGAGAAGATTAGGTGGGAGGAGGGAGGTTGGCGTTGGGATTGGAGTTGGAGGATGCCCCCAAGGGGCAGATCGGATCGCGAATTTTGTCAGCTGCTTCTTCTTCTTCAGGATTTCGCCCCGAAGCAGGACTCCTTGGATGCTTGGCGATGGAAGGCGACGGCAGATGGCAGATTCACAGTCAAGGAATTATCCCGGAGGATAAGAGATCGATTAGCTGATAATCACGATATTCCAATGAGGTGGTGTAACAAAGTCCCCAAGAAGGTAAATGTGTTCATCTGGAGAGCCTCTCGACGATACATCCCAGTGCGCACCCAGTTGATCCGGAGAGGGATGGAGCTTGAATCCGCTCTTTGTCCTCTATGCTCTACCTCAGATGAGACAGTGGATCATATTCTAGTGTGGTGCACGGTTTCTTCTGAGGTTTGGCGCAAGGTGGCGGCTTGGTGTGACGTGAATGTGCGGGAGTTTATGAATTTTACTGAGGTCCTGGAAGGTAATTTCATTTTCCAAGTTCATCCAAAGGGCAGGCAAGTGTGGCAGGGTATCGTATACATTACGGCATGGTCGATCTGGAAAGCCCGCAACAAGGTGGTCATGCAAAACTCCAGCTGGCAAACTTCTCAGATTTTCGCCGATGTTCAGGTCATGTCTTTTTTATGGATTTGCAGCAGAATGCAGAAACTTCGGCTCTCCTGGACGGACTGGTTATTGGCTCCGCTTCTACGGACATTTAATAGCTTGTCTTGAGTTTTTCTGGGAATGTTGTGTTGTTTTGTGTCTTTTCTGCTGCCCTTCAGCTGTTTGATTGGCTAGTGGTGTTGTTTTGATTTTGCAGGGTTGTCTGTTTGGCCATTTTTCAGGGGAGATGCTGGCCAATTTTTTCTAGGTTTCTAGTTTTGTTCTTTTTGTTCTTTTTGGTTCGGTGGTTTTTGCCCTTTTGCTGCTCCCCTCTCATGGGCTGGCAAAAGCGGCTTCTTTCTTGTTTCTTTTCCTATTAATGATATATCCTTGTTGGCTGTTCAAAAAAAAATTGGATAGTCCTCCAACAAAAAATTGGACAATATTTCAATAAAATTGGAAATTGACATTTCTCCAATATTTTTAGGAATTAGACTTTGTTCTAACAAAATTAGAAATTAGACATTGCTTAAATAGAATTGAAGATAGAATAATGCTCCAACAAAATTAAAAATTTAACAAAATTTGAATTTGGCATGGGTCCAACAAAATTGGAATTAGATACTACTCCAACAAAATTGGAAAGTGAAAATTTCTCCAAAAAATGAAAATTGGACAATTGTCCATAGAAAATGGAATTGAACTTTGCTCAAACAAAAGTGGAATTGAACTCTGCTCCAAAAAAGAAAAGAAAAGTATTGCAGTAAAAAAGATGGAGAAAATATCTCTTTTCAAATGATCACACCCAATGTTCACCAATTTTGGGAAGAAAATTTCCTAAAATTGACTGATTCAACACAACCATGTTCACAAAAGAACATAGAAAAATCTAAATTTTAAATGAAAATAGTGATGGAAACGTTTCGTAACCAATATCACTCGGTCCTTGGTGCATACTATATTAAAATGAAAAGATAGACGATCAATACTTTTTCTTTTCTTTTCTGATGATCAACGACCGTCAATACTAAATTAATATATAATAGTTTATCTGTCCTCTCCGTGGATCTGATGCATATGATATGATGATTAAATGTACCTATGTTGTGTTCTTTCCACCAAAAAGTGGTAAAAAAGTAGCAACCATTTAAATTTTGGAGGAAATTTTGTGAGAGAAATTTTTTTTGAGATTGATAATTTTTTTGAATTATTGTTAACTTTTTTGTTAGCTTTTTTTATTATTGAAGAACACAACTATAATAGTTTACGAAAAACTTCTTCCCGAAATGGCAATGAAGAGTAGCTGTGGGATGGGGACAGGTGCTAGAGGAGCTAGCTCATCAACTGCGCGCATTTATGGTCATGTGGTTGAAAAATTCTCTAGGATGGGGGCAATGATTGGATGAATGATTATATAAATTGAAAAAAGCTATATGTTGTAAACGAAATAAATCCAAAATTTTGAGAATATGTGATTTCGTATAGAACAATTACACGTTAACTATATGAATTTTGGTTAATTTGTGAAATTTTCATTATTATGATATGTAAGTTGTAACTATTTTTATAAGCATACATTATTTAAGTTTCATAATTTGGATATTGTGGCCCTATTGGGAAAAATAATCGTGGTTATTATAGTAAGTTTTAAAGGACGAATGGTGTATTTTTTTCAACGTTACTAACTTTCTAAATTTCACTTCTTTTATGTTAGAATAGGTAGTCAAATATAAATATTGATGAATTAAAATCCAAATACTATGAGTTTGAGCATTAAAAAATTAAATGTAAGTTTGAGCAATCTATAATTTCTCGCTAGATGTGTTCCTTCAGAATGGGAAAATTATTTTGGAAATTTGGAGATGTGTTTTTATTGATGGATGAGATTTATCATGCGAGTAAGGAAGTTTGAGGAAATGTTATAGTATAGAAAATTGATGGTAAATTAATGGATTCAATGTTGTTTTAAAGGGAATTAAGTTGGAGCAATATATAATTTTCAATTTTTCGAGCAAAGTTTAATTTCAATATTGTTTGACAAATTTCCAATTTTCAAGTTTGCTGTAGCAGTTTTGATTTCCAATTTTGTTGGAGCAAAGATCAATTCCATTTTTTTTAGAAATGTCGATTTTCATTTTTGTTTGAGAAATTTTCAATTTTCAATTTGTTTGGAGTAATATCTAATTTCAATTTCGTTGGAACATTATCATATCTTCAATTTTGTGTAAGCAATGCCTACTTTATAATTTTGTTAGAACAAAGGGATCTATTTCCCCATTTTATTGAAGAAATGTCCAATTTTCATTTTTTGGAGAAATGTCAATTTCCAATTTTGTTGAAGCATTGTCGAATTTTCAATTTTGTTGAAACATTTTCGAATTTCCAATTTAGTTGAAGCCTTGTCCAATTTCCAATTTTATTGGAACAAAGTTTAATTCCAATATTGTTGGTCCATTAATGTTCGATTTCCAAATTTGTCAAGTAGAGTCGATTTCCATTTTTGTTGTAGCAATGCTCAAATCCAATTTTCTTAGAGAAATATCTAATTTTCATTTTTATTGGAGAAATACATAATTTCCAATTTTGTTGAAGCAATATCCAATTTAATTTTTTTTAATCATGTCCGATTCAAATTTTGTTTAAATTGCGCTTTTTACGAAACATTATCATATTTTCAAGTTTGTTTGAACAATATCTAAATTCTAATTTTACTGAAGCAAAGTCTAATTTCCAATTTTATTAGAGTGGTGTGTAATTTCAAATTTCAAATTTATCTTTCTCTGCTTCTTTTGATTTTTACGCCATTGTTTTTCAAATTTGATTGCAGCTTTTCCTTCTTCAAATTATAGATAAATTTGAAGTTTCAATTTGCTCATACTTCATCATTTAATCCACTCTATAAAAAACATGGGTGATTTAAAGTGCTGCTTAATGAACCTGTTTTTCAATATTTCTTTTGTTTCTTCTTCTTCTTCTTCCTTTTTATGGGTTTTCTCATTTTCAAATCTTTTTAATTGACTTCTTTTGATTTGACCAGAACTTCTTTTTCTTCCCCCCACCTTTTTTGTCAATTTTTGGTTTCATTGTATTCTTCTTTTTTATTTTCTGTTTTTACTCAAACATTTTCTTCCTTCTTTTTTTTTCTTGTTTGACATTTTCTTTAATCAGGAAAAACAATTTTTAATCTTTCAACAAAAAAAGAAAAACACTTTTTAATTATAGAATGATCACTTTAAACGTGAAATGCATTAAAAGTGACAAAAAGGAAAGGAACCAAATAAAATTTTAAAATAATAAAAATACACGAAAATACCAAAAAATATCAATAAATTACTTAAACTCTAGACACAATCTAAACTAGTAACCAGACAAAATGAGATGTTAAGTGCCAACAACATCTATAAATGAATGTTCTATTGGAAAAATCATCCAAAACTAAATAGCCCAAATTCAATGTTTGGGGCAGACATTGTGTGCGCGTCAATGCTTGCTTGCCAATCCGTCTGCAAGTGCAGGCCAACTCGACACTAGTTTATCTTTAACTCCATCCAAGAGAGAGCCGTTAAATTGAAAGAGGGTAGACCACCCCAAGGGTGAGAGACCATTTCTCCGAGAATAAGAGGAATAAAAAGGTCAAAAGTGTTGAACTTTAGGGTAATATTCCTAGCTAGGGTCAAACAAATTAAAATGGATAGAACGGTTATTGCACTATCTTAACGGTCAAAAAGGGCATTTGTAGGTTTCACCATGCCTTAGGGATTTTTTTATAGGTTTCCAAAAATTGGGTTGCAAACTGAAGGTTTCCCAAACCTCTAAGGGTTATTATAAGTTTACATTCCTCTTTCATTCCTTCAATGATAGTATTAATATACACTCCTTCATCTCAAAATAACTGTTATGTTGTTTTCAATATTTATATATCACATCAAATACTCCATTCGTCTCATTTTAATTGTTACATTTTGTTTACGATATTTAATTTGTGAATTATTTTTTTATAAATATTTTGATATATAATATCAAATAATTTATATATATATATATATATCACGTAAATCAAATTGTCTTGTTTCTTAAAATACTTCCTTCATCCATCATTAATTGATACATTTGTTTTAATTACTATTTTTCACAGTATTTAATTTTTTATTCTTTTCATGAACATCTAGACATTTAAAGTTAAATAATTCAAGTGCATTTCATAATTAGAAGTATAAATTTTCTAAATATAATTTTTATAAGTGATTTTTCAGTATTTATCTTTATTAAAATTTAAGTCAAACATTAAATTTTGAAACATTAAAGTCATACAAGTAAAAAAATGAGTCAAATACAAAATCAAAAATCAAACATATCTATTAAAATGGGATGGAGGGTTTAATTTATTATATGCAACTCAAGGCGTGATCCTCTAACCTAGTGATTAAGCTACTATTGAAATAAGGTGTTAATCTCAAGCTCAAGCCTCCAATACCATCCTCTATCCTTTGCCAATATTTATCATCAGTCCCAAAAGTAATGCAACAGTTTACTTTCAGTCCCAAAAGTAATGCAACAGTTTACTTTTGATATCAATTTGACTTCAATTTATCTATATTATTTCTTAATGAAAAAATATCAAATATATATTTATAAAGTTAAGACATCAAATTTTTAGTTGTGTATAAAAGTTTTGAAATTTATAATTTGAATTAATAGAGAAATAAAATTATAAATTATGTTAAAAAAACAAGTGTTACTGTTATGTAACACAAAAGTCAAGAGAATGTTAAAAACGGAGTACTAAGTTTTATAAAAAATAAACACGCAAATTGAATCAAACATAATATAGAAAGTCAAACATTTAACAACAAATATGATGAGTTCATATTCACCTAAGCCTTAAACATGTTTAAATTTTCGAATATGAAAATAAGACAGTTAATGACCCCCTGAAACACAAGCAAATCATTATTATTATTATTATTATTATTATTATTATTATTATTATTATTATTATTATTATTATATCCTAAAGACAGTAGTACAAATTGTAAGCTAAGTATTTGCGACCCAAATGTATCCTCTTGCTTATTGTTTGACTTCAAAGATGTAAAATAAGGTGCCTTTGAGGGCTATAAAAACTCCTTGATTATACACAGATAGGCCAAGTCAAAGCTGCTTTGCTTCTAGAAAGAGAAAGGGAGAAAGGGTAAAATTGCCACAAAATTTTCTAATTTTGCCACTAATTTTTTTGAGGAGTTAAATTACCATCAACTTTTCATTAAGGGTAAAATTGTCATTACAGAGGATGATTGGCGTATGCTACTTAACGGAGCCGTTAGCTTTTATCTACACGAAATGTATGTGAATCACGATTGTCTGGCTCGTTTGAAATTGTGTATTTATCAACAATGAGGTGCAGTTTACGTTTTTAAGGTTTGGTGGAAATCTAATTGTCAATAGAATTGGAGAGATTGGAAGGTGATCTAGTGTAATTCGCTCCAATAAATGAGCTTCGTTGGAAATTTCAGTCAATCGCCACCGTCAATGACCTCTGATCGCGACGGCAATAATTTCGATCATGCCACGAATTGTAGCTGTGGTGAGAAGTTGGAGATGAAGACTTCCTGGAACTTCAAGGTCCATGGAAGGAGGCTTCTTACGTACCCGAAGAATGTGAGTCTTTTAAAAATTTAAATCCATAAATTTTAAAGATTTGTTGATCTTTAAGAGCAATTTTACTCTTAAATGAAATGTTAATGGTAATTTAATCATCCAAAAAAATTGATGACAAAATTAGAAAACTGTGAAAATTGATGATAATTATACCCTTTCTTCCATCTAGAAATTAACAATGTACGGTCAAACTTTTGGTGTCCATACAAGTCTTATTTGTTCATTAGATTTAGGAGAGACTACTAATATGATTGATTTTGGGTTATTGTTTGTATCAATGAAGTACAATGTGAGCCCCACATTACTAGTGTTGAGAACGCGTTGAACCGATCATTACTTGGAACATGTCCGCCTTAAATCTGTATCAAACTTGACATATTCTCCCAGTTTGATTTGAAAATATTTCGCATCCTTAAAAAAAAATTGAAGAGTTTGATTGGACACAAAAATTATTAAGTAAATGTAAGATTTTTGTATATATTTACTTATTTATTCTTTTATTAAAAATGCACAAGAAAATAGTTAAAAGATATAAATAAAATGATAGTTTTTTCTAGGAGACAAAAGAGGATTTATTTTATTAATAAAAAATTATTACAAAACAAGCCGGATAATTATTACAAAACAAGCCGAGGAAATACAACAAGGTACCAATTTACGGCATGCCTAAACCTGAGTATATGTGCTATAGCGGCAATAAACAGGAAGCCACTCCCTAACTGTCTAAAAAGGCTTAACGACATTATAAGTATCGCAACGGATCGAGGATAGAGTCAGTTCCCAACACCTCTGCATGCTCTCAAAGAGCAGTGTTGGCGCATCGTAGCAGTGTACTACGGAGAGATAAGCTGATAAAACCTGCACAAGAGTAACAACCAGACTAGCGATAAACTACGAAAGGTAAAGAAACATAACGATAAGAGAGACTATGGTACTGATCAATGCCAACTAAACATAATGCACAAAACCTACAATAGAAGAGGGTCAATTAAAGCAGCTGCAGAACTGTCTGGGAAGACCCACAACCCAAACAGTTCACAGAATAGTAGCTCATGACACTAGGCGGGACGAGATGTTGCTAAGTTCTGCAGTTACCAGAATGTCCACGCCCTTTGTCATCTCATCAGCAAACATCATCGTTCCACTACACCATCCCACCCTAGCACCAACCTCTATACATGGGTTAGCGAAGGTGTAGTATGACTAGGGTGACCAATGCCACCCTCAACATTTTGTAAAAAATAGGGTATATAATATACATTTTTATAAATTAAGGGGCTAATTTTAATTTTATCTATAAATTATATCTATTATGTGAATTTATACATCACAATTTATATCTATAATGGATCAATCTTAAAAACAATAAACCCAACCCAAACCCAAACATTTTTCCTAAATCCCAAACTATTTTTAACTGAAGCCCACCCACCCCACGTGAAAGTTCAGTTTTGTTTTCGTCTCAACTCTAGCTCTTCCCTAAACAGCCAAGGGCTTACTGTTTCACACTGAGAACAAGACCTCTGTTTATGTCCTCCCTTCGTCTTCCGACAAATTTCCGTCCTCTGGCGAATTTCGTCCTTCGCCACCGCCTTCATATCTATTTGAGTGCTCTTACATCTGTTCGGCTGTTCCCATAGCCATAGACCGCAATCTCACTTCTGTTGCATCGCATAGGTGAGCCTCCCTCGATTCATCCCGCTCTTTTTATTAATCTCCTTAATTTGTTAGCTCAATTGCCACGTTCTTTTGCGTGAGTATAGGTTCTGTAGTGTACTTTTCAATTTTGTTAGAAGTTAGTATTTTAATTATTTGACTTAGGCAACAAAATTATATGATTTAGGGAATAAAATTATGTTAGAAGTTAGTATTTTAATTATTATATTATAAGTTATTGATATTAATGTTGTAGACAAACAAATGAAAGTAAGCCACTATATGATTTAGGCAACAATTTGTATGCAGATTTTTTTTCCACTATACTCAATTTAGTTTGATAAATGTTGTTTGTTTCAGTTATGGCTAGCAAACAACATAAGTAGTTTTCTTTCTTTCAAAAGAAAACTTCAACTGCCCCTGAAAAGGCTGAAATGGAACTTCAACCTATGAGGAGTGAAGCTTCTAACATTGAAAAAGAAGCTCCAGAAGTAGTAAGAAACAATGATCTGTTTTTGGGAGTGAAATCTTCTGAGCAAACTCCATCAAATCCATCACCTTCAACAAGCTTTTCAATAGTACGTGATCCGGGACAACGCGAACCTATATGGAAAATTTCTCCTAATGAGATTGATCAGGTCAGAAGAGCTTACTTAAAAGCGGGTCCTTATCAATTGAAACTGGATATATATCCTCTAGATGAATCTGATGGACATAGATTTCAGTATTCATGGTTTGCGGATCATGGTGATTGACTTGAGTATTCCCCAACAAAAGATGCTGTATATTGTTTACCTTGCTATATTTTCACAGAAAAAAGCAAGATTTAAACATGGTTGGGATACTTTTAATCATAAAGATAAAGGTTTCCGGAAATAGAAGAAAGTTAGAAATGATAGGCATTGTGCTTTACTCAAGCATATAGGCACAAATCCATGTTCTACTCACAATAAGGCACTTCTTCACTGCGCAGCATTACTAAATCAATCAAGTCATATTGATAAGGTAATTATGAAGCAATCAGAACAAGATGTTGCAAATAACAGAATTAGAGTCAGAACTTCAATAGACGTGATCCGTTTTTTAGCATTTCAAGGGATTGCCTTAAGAGGTCATGATGAGTCTTTGAATTCTAGAAACCGGGGGAACTTCATTGAGTTGGTTAAGTTTTTTGCATCTTACAATGATGAAGTAGGAAGTGTTGTTCTACAAAATGCACCAAGAAATGCAAGATATACTTGCCATGATATCCAAAAAGAAATCCTACAAGTGCCTCCACAGAAAGTTAGAAAGAAGATATGTGAGGATATTGGTGACTCTAGATTTTGTATAATTGTTGATGAATCTTGTGATGAAAGTAAAAAAGAGCAAATGGCTCTTGTACTTAGATTTGTGGATATCAACGGGTTTGTACAAGAGCGGTTTTTTCATATTTCACATGTGAGAGATACATCATCAAACACTTTATACTCTGAAATTTGTTGCATTCTTGGTCATTATGGATTAAATGTTCGAAATCTTCGTGATCAAGGCTATGATGGTGCTAGTAATATGCGTGGTGAATGGAATGGATTACAAGCACTTTTTTTAAAGGAATGTCCACAAGCTTACTACGTCCATTGTTTAGCTCACAGGTTGCAATTGGCTTTGGTTGTTGCTGCACAAGGTGTCCATGTGGTATATGAATTTTTTTCGATGCATCTCTTATTGTAAATGTTGTTACTGCTTCTGCTAAACGTCATGATGAGTTGCAACTAGCTCATATTCAGAATATTGCTATATTGACTGAAAATGAATAGGTAGAAACTGGAACTGGAGCTAACCAAATTGGTACATTGAAAAGACCATGTGAAACTTGTTGGAGTTCTCATTTTGGTTCAATCCATGGTCTTCTTAATATGTATGATGCTACATGTGAAGTTCTCAAGCAACTTGGACAGGATGGTCCCAGTAATAAAATTAGAGGTGATGTTGTATCAATCTTAGATAGGTGAGATTCTTTTTTTCTCGAGGTTGAATCATATTGTTCAAAGCATGGCATCGATGTTCCGGATTTTGATGGTCCTCATTTTCTTGGACGTAGCAATCGTCGAATTGATGGTGTTTCTTTGGGTCATTATTATCGTGTTGATGTGTTCAATGCTACAATTGATTTTCAGCTGCAAGAGATTTCTTCAAGATTCAATGATCGTATTATTGAGCTTCTGCGATTGAGTTCATCTTTGAACCCAAAAAACAGGTTTGCAGCTTTTGATATTCCATCTATCTGCAAGCTTGCTAGCAACTACTATCTACTAGACTTTACAAATCAAGAACTTGAGTTGCTAAAATATCAGTTGCGACATTTCTATCTTGATGTTACAAGCTCTGTAGATTTTGAAGGATTGACAACAATTGGTGCATTATGTCAAGCTTTGGCATTTACGGAAAAGAAAAATATTTATTTTCTTGTTGATAGATTAGTTCGTCTGATATTAACTTTACTCGTGTCAACTGCTACTACAGAAAGTGCTTTTTCAGCTATGAAACTTGTGAAGATAAGATTACGAAACGAGATAAGCAACGAGTTTCTTGCTGATAGTCTTGTTTTGTATATTGAGAAGGATGTTGTAGAATATTTCAGTTTGGATGAGCTCATTAATGATTTTAGAAACTTGAAGGAACGTCGAGTTAGATTTTGATTACTTTTGATATGTAATTCTGACTTCAAATCTATATTTTTAAATATTTTTTATATGCATTAATTTTATATAAATAATTTTTTGTTAAAAACTATTTATTTCAATTAAGTTCTTTGCAAAATATTAATATCTAAATCGATCTCGCCCCTCCCAGCTAGAATTCCTAGCTTCGCCACTGGGTTCACCCCTACCCTACCAACCTCGGACCCACATCCACCCATGGACAGCCACCCACACCGATCCGTATCCACCATCGAGCCAATACGAAATCGTTGGTGCCTGGAGGATGCCCAAACCACCATCCAAGAAGAGAAGGCACCACACAGACTTCAATTGGAGCCCCTCCAATCGGAGGTACAACCGGCCCGTAACAATGGAGAAGTCTGCAACGCTAGGAGTCACTGCCAGCGCCGATGCAGCCCAGGAAGTCCCTCCATAATCGCAAACAAAGCAGAGACGACAGCTCCTCCATCGGAGCAACCGCCAGGACACCAGAACCACAACCACCAAGTGCTGGACAAAGCAAGCTACACCGGCAGCTCCAGGGCGGAAGCCAGGCGGTGGTTTTGGCTGACTTTGACGGGAGACACCTCCACCAATCTGGCCAGAAGAAACGCGATCATCGTCGAAAATAGCGGCCCAGTCTACAGCTGCCCATCAAGAGCAGAACCACGCCATGAAGCTGGACACGCACGCCAGAGAGAAGCCACGCGAAACAACTCATAGCGAGACTTTGGGACAATTGGAAGCGACTCGAAAATTGGGCCTCCCACTAGAGACAAGGGTAGACACCTAACCATCGCCCAATCGAGGAAGCAGCGCGGGGAGAAAGCACAGACGGGACGCCAGACGGGAGCGGGAGTTGGCCGGCAGCCGCAGCAGAGAAATCCATATAGCGGCAGCGGCGCTCCAAGATCTTCAAAACCCTAGTGGGACGCATCAGTTTTTCAGATAAATGAGGATATTTTAATAACTTTGAGAATGAGAAGTTTTCTTTTAAGAAAAATGATCAATTTTATTAGGATAAAAAAATGCATTCAATTTTTTTAGAAATGAAGGGAGTAATATGCTAACAAGTTTAAATTAATCACCCTATTTTGAGCTCAAACTATAACTTAAATCAATTGAAAAAATTAAATACTGTAAAATCGAGTAGAGTTGATTAACAAAAACTGTAATCATTCGAAATGAACTGAATATCTGTAGTCTGCTTAATGGTGACAATTTATAGTTCTTACTAGAAAGTCCAGTTCAATTTGTTGGTTCTCCTTGACCTTCCCCTCATGATCCTCTATGTTCTAAATCACCTAAATCTCAAAAATTTATCATTTTTTAAGGTAAGGTGGACCTATAATCCTGTAACTTAAATTATTGTATCATTAAGTTCATGTTTTAACTTTTTGTACCAATAAAGTCCCGTTTTAAGTTTTTTTCTTCATTAATGGTCTTTTTTACGATTATTTGATCATTTTACCATTTCACATGAATGTACAATAACGATTATAAACTATTTTTTTCTTCTTATTACACCATTTACACCCTCAAATTTTAAAAATCTACAAACAAACTCTCATTTCTACCTTAAACTTTTCAACTCCACCTATGTCAACCACCATCCAACCCACCATCGCTGGAACTCCATAGACCACCGCCATAAAGTCATGAGCCGTCGCCGGAGCACCACGAGCTAGTGATTGGCTGCCTAATTGATAATATGTATGTCATTAAATTAGTATCTTCTTTCAGGATGGAATGTAAGACAATCCTTGCGTCTATCTATTTGTTTTCATATCGCCGACATATTCTATTATCTAATAATATATGTATATATGACAAAATTCATGTAAATGGACTTGTAACTAACAAATTTTTAACCGTGGATACATATGTATCCTGACCATACTGAAACGATTGCCATTATGAGTATTAAACTAATAGCGATTCATACAAGCTAAATCTTCTAGTCAATAATTGGGCCAAAGAAAGAACTTCATTTTAATTAATTTTTTTTATCAATACCGAGATATTTGTCTCTATTTAAAACTTGGCCACAATTTTTTTTGCCGACGATTTGCAGCCTAGGGCTTGCGATTTGTTCCCTTAGGCCGACAATTCGCCGCCCTGGGCTAGCGATTCGCAGCCCTTGGCTTGCGATTCGTCTCCCTAGGCTCTAGGCTCACGATTCGCAGCCTTGGGCCGACGATTCGTAGCCTTAGGCATGTGATTCGTGGCCCTCGGCTTGCGATTCATCGCCCTAGGCTCTAGGCTCACGATTCGCAGCCTTGGCTGACGATTCACAGTCCTAGGCATGTGATTCGCGGCCTTGCCGACGATTCGCAGCCCTGGGCTGCGGATCTACCGCCTAGGCTTGTGTTGCATGGCTTAGAGGGTGTTTCTAGGCATTCCATCGAAGGTTGTCGGCGGTCCAGCAAGGTTCTGATGGTGGTGGATAAGAGGATAGTGAGATAAAGTGGAGAGAAAATGTTTAGAGTATAATTGTAAGTGTTTATAAAAGTTATGGTATAATTTTAGATTTTATAAAAATTAAGGGTAAAATTGAAAGTTTCATTAAATGTTAGAATGATTTTTATATTTTACAAATTGTTTAAAAGGGCAAAAATGTCAAAAAGGACTGCAAATGAAGAAAAAAATTAAAAACATGACTTTATTGGTACAAAAAGTTAAAACATGACTCCAGTAATATAATAATTTAAGTTATAAGACTATAAGTATAAGTGGACTTTATTTTAATTTTTTTTTCCAAATCTAACTTTCCTCTAACTTTTTTAACTCAAACATAATCCATCTTTAGACAAACACCAATTTTTTATTACAAAAAAATAAGCGGCACACCAAAAACAAATTAAAAAGGGACGTTAACTAATGGCCCCTGCTTTGGTCAAGCAATACATACTCTCGAGTCACAATTAAACCTTTTGTTTTCATAGACAGCCATCGTGTCCAAACAAACTGTCAACCATCCAAAAATATCCCAACATCATATTTCACGTGTCCAAACAAATACTTCAACCATCCAAAAACATCCCAACATCAATTAAACGTGTCCAAAAAAGCCAACACACAGACAAGACTCAAGTCAATTGTTCAAACTGATTCAGAGCAACAAGATAGACAAGTTTAATCTTGCCCCAGTTCATACCAACCAACATAAGCAATTTACATCTGGAAACTCAGCAATTTACATGGACACCCCCCTAACATGAACAATAAACTGACCAACAACTTGCCTGATGAGCACATCTGGAAACTCACCAATTTACATGGACACCCCCCTAACATCACCAACAGAATTTGAATGTTTCATCCTTTCAATAGTAAGACTCATTCATTTGATCATTTTTGTAAGTACTTGATAGAACTTTCATGCTTAACACTTGTATTTCTGAAGGCTCCTACAAAGCCAACTCTCTATACTAGCAAAGATCTCAAAAAAAACTATCAAGAACAATCACGTCTACTGTATAAGTGATAAAATGCTTCTAACTGCAAACCATACGCTGAAAACCAGAAGCACCAACCATTCAAGTTCTGGTGATCAGGTATCAAGAATCAAAGTATACGCAGAGATAATGACCAATCATTTGATCACAAGTTTGTTTCACATTAAACACGACTTTTACACTGATACATCTTCATGATCTTAGCAAGCATCTTTTATCGAGCCATTTTAAATTGCAGAGTATGAGGGCGTCCTGTCTTTTGTTTTTTCTTCAACAAGTGCTAGCAAAAAGTTCAAGAACTAGGAAAGCTGGATTAGTATGAGAAGATATTTTGGGACATCCCAAAGTGGAAAATGGGTAGATAAAAGTGGGATAGCCGCAGTATATTGACTATGAAATAACTCCAACCATTCATTTAACCTATACATTGCAAAACTATTTGCGAAAACTCACAAGCGTAAGCAATCACTGTATGGGGTAGAAGGTAATAGCTGATAAGAAGCATCTCTTTTGAGCAGTATTGGAAGTTTTCCAACATTGACCCTCCTTGAAAATTTCAACCTATATTTGATTTAAGCATTCTATTATCATGTTTATACACAATACATTTAAGAAGAGGGAAAACAATGAAGGGGCTTACCGTGTCTACAATGTCTTCCTCGGATCTAATTCCACCGACAACATAGATGGAATCCTTTAAGGTAGCAGCAGCAGCATAACCCCTGGATTGGTTCATTGGTTCACCAGTCAGCCATGATCCAAGACGTGGGTCAAATATTTCAACAGTTGGAACCATTGAGGTACCATCAAAACCACCAAGAGCATACCTGCAGAACAAATTATTTTTTCATCAATTTGTACATACATCGTTCTAGAGTAGATGAATCACGGCATACAGACAGGACAGAACAGAACTGAGATTTTATCTTGCACTAAGTCTTACTTTTGCAGCCCATATACACATGATCTTGTTAAAAGCGCAGTAATGCCAGCAAGGACATTTTTGTTAACCAAAAATATTATGCCATCTGTCCAGAGACAAATCACTTTTTGAGTTCTGAAGACTAAATGTGAAAACTATTACATAAAGTCTCACTACTGTAAAGTTCCTGACTATGCTTCACTGTGGCATCTTTGATGGTAGAACTTAATTAAGATGAAGGAATTGGTCTGATCCGAGACTGCTGCAAACATATTAAAAAACTATGAAAAAGGTGATCTCCTTCAATCGAATACAACCCTAAACATGTGCTCTACATTTTCATCCATATCCTTGGTGAAGTGATCATTCCACTAGAAAAAGGATCATATTCAAGGTTCTAACTTATGCAACACTTGAATGCCTAGTAGTGATAACAACGATGGTGATGGTTTAGTAGCCCTCAAAACAGAGAATAATAACTCACAGCTTTTCATTCAAAACTACAAGCGAATGGCAACCTCTCCTTGTGCTCATGCTAGCAATTTTAGTCCACGCATGCTCTCTTGGGTCAAATCGTTCAGCAGAACTGTGGTAGTAAGCAAATGACAATATTATTCAGTGATACCAAGCAGCACATATTTTGATGCATAAATGGAAGTCCCTGTGCAAGTGCCTGAATATTTACAACAATTAGACAGACAAAGATATATAGATAGGACATGATTATTACCTCAAATAATTCCCATCATATCCACCCGTCGCATAAAGTGTACCATTGAGCTCTGCAGCGGCCACTGAAAATCTCTGGGAAATCAAACAGAAATATCAATGTTAACTTGCATCTACAAAGTTACCTAGGAATGGCAAGTTCGCAACAATAATGCTGGTGTATGTTAGCTTTTCAGCTGTTTCTGACTTAAAGTTGACTCCGTCCAATGGTAACCAAGATGCATTACTACATTCAATATAAATGCATAAGATACACATGATCTTCTAGTTTTTAATTATTACTTTTCAAAATAGTTCAATGATCAACATGCATATACGAAAAATAAAGACACAAGAAAGTTTAACTTGACAGAATGACACCTTCAACTTTTATAAAAGAAGAGAAACCACCTTGTCGCAACAGTTAAGTTGTCTCCGTGTGACCTGGAGGTCATGGGGGTTCAAAAATCAAAACTGCCACTCGCAGAAATGCAAGGGAAGGCCATGTATAATAGGTCCAAAGTGGGTGGTGTTAAAAAAACCCGCAAAACCGAGAAACCGAACCGAACTGCATGATCCGAAACCAAAAAAACCCGTGAACCGAAGAAACCGATAACCCGCGGGTTCTAATTTTAGAAACCCGCGGATACCCGAACCGATCCGCATATGCCTATTTACAAATAAATTATCTAAAATTACTTACTTCATCTCAATATGTGTGAAAACCCATTTCATACAACAATAATACATGATTTACAATATTATATTATTGTTCTATTTATGCAAATTACTTTTCTTCATTTCGATGCTCTAGATATGTACATTTATGATGCAAAATTTTAGAATATCTCCAAGTAAATTGAAATTTTTTATAAAATAATTATACTTAGAAATACCCGCGATCCAAATCGCAAAAAATCGTGAAAATCGGGTACCCGCACTCGTTGGGGCGGATACTATTTTTCTCACTATCCGCCTCGCCCCGTGCACACCCCTAGGTTTGACCCTTCTTGGATCCTGCACACTGTGCTTCTTTTGTTTACAGGTGTTTTAAAAAATAATAAACATGAATATAAACAAAACAAAGACAAACGCAAGTTCGATAAGAGGTGCTTTAGGATGACCCGAATATATAATCCAAAATGGCACACCTTTTGCAGCATTGATCGCGCAGGAATCCATCGTCCAATATCTAAGTCAAGCATTTCAACATCTGAAAAACATTCAAATCCATTTCCACCACCAACTGCATATAACTTGTCACCTATGGTAGCTCCATCCAAGCTCCCTTTTTTCTTACTTAAAGATGGACGCACAGTCCACTGATTATTAGATGGGTTGTATGATTCAACTGGATTTAAAAGAGATAAAAAGTAAGCAGCTAATTAGCATAGATAATAATCTGTTCTTTTAGAGGTGATATTTGATATCTAGAGACAAAAAAAGTGAAGTAGAGAGGAAAAATCATAGAGAAAAGGTGAATATTTGATAATATTAGGGGTGTAAAAGAAAAGAACAGGGCCATAGGAGTTGAAACTTGCAAGCATGTGAACGAGCTGAATTCATTGGCATCAAAGGTTTTATCAAATAATGAGATGGGAAATATTCAACTACTGTCAGTGAACCAACATTATCAAGATCTGGCTGATCAAGTGTTTCGATTAATTTCCTTCCAACAGGCTCAACAATCTGTGTAGACATTGAGTCGGGCAATATACAATGAGCTTTAAACCATTGAATTTCCCTTTCCGCCTCAACCTATGAAGACAAACCAAAGACATTAGGAAACATACTTGTTCAGAGGCAAATACAAGAATGTGTAGCATGCTTTCTGTTGCAGCAGAAATTAAAGACAAATCTTCGACTTGACATCATAATACAACAAGTAGCATTTTAGCAGTACAAAAACCTCTTTACCAGATGATCCCTCATGAATCTGTTGAAGAGCAATACCTTCTAGATTCTTCAAAACAAGATGCAACTCATCTGGCTGCATGGCCTTCATATCTGGATCATTTTTTGGTGGGTCAAAAGAAGTAAACACTTGAGTCTCTGGTGTCCTACTTGAGTTAAGAGAATGTTCTACATCGAACCCTGAAGACTTGAACTCTTCTCCTCCCTCTTTAACCACATTCAAAGAAGGAGCAGCACTTGTGCACTCTGTTTTCCTCTTTGAGATATCCGAGAGATCAACTCCTGATGGAAGTTGCTTAACATGCACCTCCTTGGTGCTGGTGGGCCGATTTGGTTGAAAATTAATTCTCGGCTTTGGCTTAGGGAGTAATATTGAACTTGGAGCAGCTGCTGAAGATGCTAATGAGGCTATCAACCTTTCCGTTTGCGTATGGTCAAGCTCAAACCAGAAATGGTTTTGACTGTAGTAGTTATCTGCAATGAAAGGTCTAAACTGTTCCTCCGCTAATGGTTGGCACAATTGTCTAACACGAACTTGAACCTTGATAGACAGAAAATAAAATCAGTATATAGATTGTTCTTGAAAACATTTGATATAGAGCAGCTAAATCAGTTGTCAGTAAACCTGAGCAGGATACTGTGTTCTCTCTGAACCACCAGCAGTCCAGCCATATGGGTCAATGTTCAGCTGGCCATTGCTAGCCGCCTCAAAGATTCCATAAAGTTTCCTCTCAGAGTAGTTGAAGAGAAACAACGGCAGCCCTTGGTCTATGTTCTTCACATAAATGAAGTGAGGCGCAGGTAAACCTGTGAAAAATTCAGACGAAATAAATCCAAAAATCAAATGCCTTGAAGCAGAAGACACCAAAGGGCTGAACAAAAGGTATTAACAGACCGAAGAGCTGTTTGGAAAGGCATTCGTTCATGGTGCTGTGCTTGCAACCGAAAATGACCCCGCCGAGCTGATTCTTGGCCAAATGTCTAGCACCAACCTGAGCATTAAGGTTTGAAGCAGGCGGACCATTTCTGTTAAGCATGAAGCTGATCGGTTTTCTCCCTGCTCCTTGCCTGCAATCAAACAAAGATAAAGAAAAGAGACATGATCATGACCACGAATCGTATTTAATTAACTGAAGCAGACAAAAAGAGACCAGGTTCACCTACATTAATTCCAAGTAAGAATTGCAAGCCTAAGCAAGGAGCCTGTCTAGTAGAAGCAAGTAAGCGGTGTTCAACTCCGTTTTACAGATTCATTCACAGATCCTCAAATCGATCTCCCAAGCAGATGCCGTTAAGAGAATAACTGCGACAGAAGCAACGAAAACGTGAAAAATGCAAAACTAACCAAACATCAGCAACCCAGCTGCGAATTCAAGAACATGTATACTCAACGATCAAACGCATTTCCGGTTCCTAAACAATCTCAAAGAAGACGCAAGAAAAATCAAAGAATCTGAGAAAATTCCAGAAACGAACCAGAGGTTGAGCGAGTGGTGGCCGAGTGATAGTGAAGCAAACACCGAAACCCTTACCTGATTCCTTCGCCTGACGAACCATCGGCATTATCGCTGATCACGACAACGAGACGGGATACTGAACAAAAACAGCCATTGCCATAGCTAGCGAGGGAGAGAGAGATTGAAGAACTGAAAAGTGAGGAGCGAGAGCGTAGTAGAAGAGTGAAGTGAGAGGCGAGAGAGACGAAGCACGAACGGTCCGCTGTTTCAACAAGTTAACCGAGGACAGTATGCGGAGTACAATGCACTCGTCTCGTCTGCTCGCCGCATTGTATGTTCTCTAGCATGTGTGCGTGGGTGTGTGGGTTTTTTGTTTCGTGGGTCTATTTTTTCCTTTTCTTTTTTTTTTCACTGAGTTGGTAAGTCATAAGTATGTTATTGTTGGTTACCACTTTTACCCTAAAACTAAAACTTTGTATGTCAAAAAAATAAAATAAATTTGAGACTAATTTTTCGGTTGAATATAAATTAAATAACTTTGTATGTCAAAATATTGAGAAAACAAATACTCCTTCCGTACCCCATCAATTGATCCATTAGTTTTTGATGTTTTAAGATTCAATGTTTGACTCAATTTTTTATAAAGATAAATAGTGAAAAAAATTAAAAAAACTATTTAGAAACTTTATATTTCAAATTACGATATGTATGAAAATTATTTAACTTTACATGTCTAGATATTCCTAAATAAAAACATAGATTAAATACTGTGAAATAGCCAAAATAAATGTAGTATATAATTAAATGTTCCAATTTTTAGACGGAGGTAGCATTTCAGACATAAGGAATATTTTATTCTTTTGAATTGGTAAAGTTTTAATTCTTAAACATGACATTTATCCAATTTTATACTCTCTCCGTCCGTCAAAAATTGATCCATTTATTTTTGACAGTTTCACAGTATTCAATCTATAAATTTTTTATGAGTATTTAGACACTAAAAATTAAATATTTCATATATGTATCATAATTTGAAATCTAAATTCTCTAAATATATTTTTTCTAAACTTTTTAAAACTATTTCTTTATTAAAATTTGAGTCAAACATTGAACCTTAAAACACCAAAGTCAAATGGATCATTTTTTTTGCGGACGAAGGGAGTAATAACTTGTTCTAGTTACGCACTCCACGCCAGAATTAAGAGTACTACATCAATTAGATTTTCAAAATAAAAAGTTCAAAATTCTACAATAGTAAGACGTATCATAAGCCGCTTTTATGAAAATAATAATTTTTTCCTTCATTTATTGACATAAAATTGGATAAATTATATGCAAACCTTGTTTGAGGTTTTAAGTTTCAAAATATATTTGTCCTGATTTTTCCTAATTTTTTTATTAGAAATCATTTAGGTAAAATACAAGTTAGAATGTTGAACTTTATAAAGTAAACATGTTGTGTGAGCTTTTTTAGCATTTAGGAAAAAAAAAGAGAGTAAAAGGTGATACTTTTTTTAGTAACATGATAGACTGAATTGTAAATTTCAGGTATTATCAGGTTAAAATAAACTATTGATGTTGTATTTTACAAATTAAAACCTAATTGCTTTTCATAAAATAAGGTGAATACCAAGTATAATTTACCTGAAGAACAAATAAATATTGTACTACAACTTTTAGGAAATTATTGGGGCATAATAAACTACCATTAGAGTAATATTTTAAAAGCCAAAGACCTAATTGCTTTTCATGAAATAAGGTGAGAACCAAGTGTAATTTTATCTATAATTGTTTGTATACTAAAAATAGACATGTAACAACTTCATGTGGCAAACTATTTATACACTAAAACTTCTCATTCTTTATTTGCAATATTTTAGGTTAAATACAAATGAGAAAGTTAGACATTTCTAGCTAAAAGTAAAAAAAGTGTACAAGTTTTTTTTTACACTTAGAGAAAATTATAGTTAAAATTGTGTGTGCTTTTTTTGAGAAATAAGGACTAAATTGGAACTTTTAGAAACTTATTGGGCTAGGTTGCAATAGTTTAGGTCAAATACAAATCAGAAAATTAGACATTTATAATGTAAAAAATCGTGAGCTTTTTAAACATTTAAAACAAATTAGAGTTAAAATTGGTTTCTTGAGAAATAATGAACAAATTGGAACTTTTTGAAATTTATTGAGTTAGGATAAACTACTGATATTGTGCTTTAAAAACTAAGGACCTAATTTATTTTTATAAAAGAATGTGAAAATAAAATGTAGACCTATAATCATCAACTAGAAGAGACATTTGAAAAATAGAATAAAATGCCACATGGACTCCCCTAATCAAAATCATGAGGTTTTATAGTTTTTATAACATTGGAAAATAACTCTTCAATTAAAACATGAATTAATTTATGGATTTTTTATTTGTTTTTTGCGGAGGTAGCTTATTAGCCTAATTATCACTAAGTATTTGCATCAAAGTTTATTGGTTAGTAACACCTAACTTATTTGGTATATTTTTAAGGTTCGAGCTCAAATTGTTTGAATCCAAATTGAGAGGCTTGAATTTGGCTCGAAACAATCTCAAACTCGGTCCTATAACCTGATAGGCTTTTTTGAAAGGTTTCTAAACTAGATTATGATGAACAAGCAATGAATTACAATGCAGATAATAAAACTTAAACATCCAAATCTTTTAGACTAATTATAATGATTACCGAAAATAGCAAGCTCATCAGCTAAATACTACAAATACCCATTTTAAATTATAACATGGGAAAATTAGTAATTTTGTCACTAAATTTACGAATTCTCTAAATATTTCAATAAAAATTATTTTGAAGCAAGAATCTCATTAACGTTTTATTGAAAGGGTAAACTTACCACATGTCGTTAAGGTGTTCCACTTGATAATCATGTGACGTATCACTGAACTATTACATGGACATTGACGGTACATTTTGAGGGTTAATATTTTAATTTCATTTAGAAATTGTAAAATTAAGTTGTGTGAAACATTAACCTTACAAAATATATAATCAATATTCACGCCTAGTGACACGCCACACAAGCGCTATCTAAACACATCTCACTGACAATTGAGAAAACTTAACATCCAACAACAAATTTATCTATTTAATAAAACGTTGATAACGTTATCTCTTCAGAATAAATTTCAATGGTAAATTTAGAAATTTGACAAACTTTAGTGACAACATTAATCATTTTCTTTTATAATATCAACAAATTCAAGCAACTAAACTCGGTACGTGTCGATATACAATAAAATCAAATATCATAGAACTCAAGCTCAACCTTTTAACTATTGAACTACATTTTAAACTGGAGCCCAACCTACTCAATAAACCTCAACTCGAGGTACCACATGTGACAAACTAGCAATTCTAGCGAACAAAAAAATTGCTAATAGCGCTCTTACACTACCAGAAAAATCTTGAAAAAAAAATTCTCCCACTTTTTTTCAATTTTCAATATAACAATAATTTTAAATTCATCAATTCACCATTAATTTTTATAAAATAAATTTATCCTTAAATTTTCATACATACATCTAATTTATCAATAAAAAACACATATCTAAATTTCTCAAATTTTTTTTTTATCATTCCAAATTAACACACCCTATGCCTATGTGGTGGCCCCTTTATTCTCAATGTTTCATTTTCAGTGTAGGACTAGGACACCATGTCTTGTCAGAAGCAGCTCCTCATAGAAACATCAGGATTCTCAGGAAGCTAAGCCCCACACACATGATATATGACAAAAGGCAAAGACACGGTTGTAACTTGTGATTAAATTGTCCAAGTAACCAACCAACCAGCAGTTGCTACACTGTTACACAGAAGAATGCTTCTGTTGAATAGTTAAAAACTCTGCAAACAAAATCTATAAACAGCACCTTGAAGAACCAAGAAGAAGAGAAACACCCAAAATATTAAACATCCAGGTCGTAACATTTCCTTTTACATCAATAAATAATCAAAAAAATGGTAAATCCTACAACTTTTCTTTTCCTTTCTGTACTGTGAACTTTGGAAGAAAAATAAATTCAGGAGAAAATAAGAGAAACCTATGGATATAAGAGTGGGACTCAAGCTGGGTATAATATAAGTCTATATCATGAAGAGTTGGGAGATGTTCAACTGACCAGTCACCACCATTGATGAACAAGAACCCCTCTATTTCTCAGAGATGTGAAGAGCTCCAAGCACTGATCATAAGTTCTATCATACTTTGCACTCCTCTCACCAGGGCAGCACCTCTGCCATCTATTGTAATGGCATTCAAGAAAGATCTCATCAATCAAACATATAGCCCCAGTATCCAACAATCTGGGGATCAACTCAAATTCAGTCCCTTCCACATCCATCTTCATCACCACAAAGTCCTTGTCACTCACCGTGCTCTTCAACCATTCGGCGAAATCAAACCCCTGGATCATATCCACCTCTCTAGCAACCCTACCTCCTCCTTCACCCTTCACAGGTTGAATCCTACCCATCCCTCGCCCTTTGCCCTTAGAAACACCTTCTTCCTGCCCAGGGTCGCCATTGATCTCAAAAGACAGGGTCTCATTCTTCACCCATGCTGCATAGGGCAACAATGTCACACCCTTTTTCTTATTGTACTGATCATGGAAGGTTTTATCAGCCTCAATAGCATATACATGGAAGGTCTTGTTTTGTTTGGGGTATTGCTTCTTGAACCAGCTTCCTATGCTTGAACCATAGCTCCTAGATCCAACGTCCACATAAATGTACCTGTTCTTGAAGCTAATGTCAACCATGGATGGCAGATACTTGATGTTCTTTATGTTTCTCTTCAATGTAATCCATGGCTTCAGCGGCTCCTCCTTGATCAGAGGCTCAGCATTGCTGACCAACTCATGCTTATGTGCAGGAACAGAGCACTCATTCTTAGAGCTACCATTAGGGTTCATAATTACAAGGCTGGAGCGATCAATCCCAACCTGTTTCTTCATCACAAACTCCTTGATTGAAGAATCCAGACCATCTACATCACGCATATTGACTAGTGTGCAGGAATTGAATAAGCCCAGGAAAGAATCTAAGCTGTACGTATCTTTAGCTGTGGCGTGGACCACCAGAAATCCTTCCGGCTTCAGCGTCCGCGCCATCTCCGATGCGAAATCCGCCGGCCGAGACGAATTCTGGAGACCAGCCACGCCGGAGAAGACAAAATCGAAAGTATCGTCATCGAACGGTATCCTAGTGCCCTCACCTTTGAACACCAACGGCTTGGCGGCCTTGGTCGAAATTCCAATGGCGTCCTCGACGCCGATCTCCTTGAGAGCGGCCACTTCCTGGCCAGCAACCGTTTGGACGCAGAGAGCCTTCGATTTGGGAGAGAGATAGCCCTCCGACATCAGATCCTGGAAAACAGCAGAATAGAAGAGCACGGAATTGATCCATTCTTTACTGGTGCGGAGATCGGAGGGGGACACAACAGCGCGGTCGTCGACGACTGCGGAGGCGGCAGAGGTTGTACCAGCGACGACTAAAGTGTAATTTTCCGGGAAGGAAAAGAAACAGAAGGAGCCGAGTGCGCAGGACTCGCCGGTAAGGGTGACGACGTAAGCGAATCGGGCGAGTAATATGAGAAGGCCGCAAAATAGAAGACGGACGAGAGCGTTGCTGAGGAGATTATGCTTGACTGCGGAGGCAGCGACCATGGCGATTCGTTAAGAAAACAGAGACATACGTCGGTGGCGGTGGCGTTTAGCGGGAGCAGAAACGGGCGGAGGTGTGGTTGGCGCCGACGAGGATTCTGGGGAGGGAGAGAACAAGGAAGAAGAGAGGAGGACGATGAGGGGCAAAAGTGGAAGACATGCTAAAATTGGAGACGAGTTTCATGGGAGGTTTCCAATTATGGAAGAGAGTAAGTGAGACATCGCTAGAAAGTTGCAGAAGCGGAGTTTGTTTTTTCGTGTGTGGGGAGAGATAAAAACGGTGAAGATGTAAGGAAGACGACAGTAGGGGTGTGCAAGCGGGGCGGGCGGGGCGCATAGTGAAAAAAATAGATCCGTCCCGTCGAGTGTGGGTATCCTAAATGCGGATGCGGAGACTCGATTTTTACGGTTTTTGCCATGGTTCGGATCGCGGGTATCCATGGTATTCCTAAGATAATTATTCTATAAAATTTTCAATTTACTTGGAGATATTCTAAAATTTTGCATCATAAATGTACATATCTGAAAGATCAAAATGAAGAAAAATAATTTACATAAATAGAACAATAATATAATATTACAAATCATCTATTATTGTTGTATGAAATGGATTTTCAAACATAATATAAAAGAAATTTAAAGGAAAATTGAGATGAAGTAAGCGAATTTTAGATAATTTTTATAAATCGGTTCGGTATCCGCGGGTTTCTAAAATTAGAACCCGCGGGTTATCGATTTCTTCGATTCACGGCTTTTTCGATTTGGATCACGCAGTTGGCTCAATTTCCGGTTTTGCGAGTTTTTGAACACCCCTAACCGACAGAGAGGAGAGGAGCTTGTCTATCAGTCACCGGAATTACCCGGTTTCAGGTTGTCACGCGTAAAGAACATACATACATACATACATACATACATACACGTATTAGGGGTATGACCGTATGACATATTCCTACTTTCCGTTTCTTCACACTTGCCATGCCAAGTGCCAATGCCAACTCAACTCCGCGTTCATCTATCGTCGTCTAATTAATTTAAGTTGAGTTCATATCATATCATTAATAATATTCCTACATTTTCATTGTACCAATAAATTTATACGTTTTTTAAAATTATTTTATTACATTTTTATATTTTCAAAAAAAAAATTATGCAAATTTTAATTTATTACCTTTCATTTCTATTTAATAGAAAAATTACTTTTATTTTATATACATTTTTGCTTTACTGCTACCCTTAATCAACTATAATTATTAATCTCCATACCCAATTAAACTTATCCACTTTACTAGACGGCTGAACTAATAATATATAATAAAATAACAAAATCGGAGTAATAAGATAATAATGATGATGTTACTTTTAGTAATAACTCTAAATTAAAATTTCTATATATACCGAGCATCTCAACAATACTAGCTAATCTTAAGTTAAATTGTAGCCAAAATGACAAAAAGGTTATTTTGGCTAATGAATTTAATATTGTCATCACATCAATGCTAGTTATTATAGGTAGTCATATTTATTATTATGTTGAAATCAACCATATTTATTTTATGGGTAGCAACAATTTTTCTCTCTTGAATCCTAAATTTGAAGAACCAAATAGAAAAAGTAATTATGGTTAGCATAATAGCTAGTATTATTGGATAAAAAAATTGAAGCAAAATGGTTGAATTTACGGATTGTGTTTATAAGGAATTGTAAAGTTTTTTTTTATCAATTAAAAATAATGAAGACAAGTCCTGGGTATGTAACCAAGTGATCAAGCTCATGCGACATGAGGTAGATGTCTTGTGTTCAAGTCTCCACAATTTCATATTATCTATCCCAAATGTATAAAAAAAATTAAGATAAAGATAAGATAAAAATAACTTTTAAAAAATGGAAGAGGAATTAATGAAAATGTGTAAAGGTTTTTCTTTATCAAATTTTATGGAGATAACTCGGAGAAGCGGTGAGGGAGTAAGGGTCAGGGAGGGCCCTGGTGCCGACAGGGTGGAGGGTTCTAATTTTACAGCCTGCCGTTAGTGTGGGCCGGCACACCCAACGGCGCAATAGCCGTTAATTCCAGCATTAATAAAGGTGGCCGTGGTGGGCATCCTGCATACATATAAAACAAACAAAAAGCATAAGAGGAAGAAGAGCCAACCCAATTTTACTAAAATTTTTGTCCCTTCCTTTGGACTCAATCAAAGCCACTTTAAATTCTGAACCCATTATTATTATTATTATTATTATTATTATTATCATCCCCCTAATCACCATCACAAACACATCACATGCTCCGAACCTTCCGGCCCCATCATTATTTTGATGTCCTAATCCCAATTTTACTAGGGTCGATAATGAGATAATGAGTCGAGCATCCTTCGGTTATTTTAGGGGTGAGAATGAGCCGAGCGAGTTCAGCGAGTTGAACTCTCGTTCAGCTTGAACATTGCTCTCATAAAGCTCGAAAAAAAAACTCGGCTGGCTCGGCTCGTGAGGTTCGATATGGTTTTTGGATAAGCTCGTTTCAACTTGGATCGAACCGAGCTTGTGAGGCTTGAAGATTCCTTATTTGTACAATATGATGGTATTATGGGTATTTCTATGAGTCTCGTTAAGGCTCACGAGCCTCTAAAACTTAGGTTTGGCTCGTATAATATACGAGCATCAAAACCGGCTCGTGAAGCTCGGCTCATTAAGCTCATAAGAGCTTGAGCCGGCCCGTTTCATTTCCCACCCCAAGGTTATTTATGTTAGGTTCAAAATTTCCGAATATGAAATTTTGTTTAAGAAATTTTGTTTAAGTCTGACTTGAGTCTAATATGAACGAGGAACTACCACTGAGTGTTGAATCAATCAAATTTGAGACGAGCTTGAGTTGTTCACTAAAATTAATGGAAAAAATTAAGATAAACTCCAACCGAGTTGAATGTTAGGTTGTTCATATTAGGCTTGAAATGTGCATTGAGTTTGGAATTTTATTTAAGTTTAACTTGATAATTACTCAAACAAATCACAAACAAACTTTTAATAGAGCCTTGCCCAACCAAGCTGTAACTTCTCGGCTGTTACTTCTCTCTCCATTCTACTTCCGGTGGCCATTTGGGCAGCCACGTCGCCCAGCTCTTACATTTTCTGTCCTTTTTGTTTTCTCCAACTTATAGTCTCATAAATCAAATTTTACTTTAAATAAACTACTTTTTTTACCATCTTAAAAACATTGAAAAACAACTTTTAGTAAATAACAACAATAATAATAATGATATTTTTGTTGTTTTACAGCAGTAGCGAGCAACATGGCATGCCCATCTTCTGTTGGGCAAGATTTGAGCCTAGAACCTATTAGTGTGTAAAAATTGAATACTTTTGATCATTTTTTTATGAATACTATGTAAAAATTGTATTTTAACTTATCAAGAATTTTACCTATTATTGTGTGTGAATATTTTTTTTTCGCTCACCTAGTTTTGAGACACCGGATCTGATCTGGCACTGTTTTAAATTATGTAAGCTATGATTTATTTTCATGAATATTTAAACATTTAAAGTTAAATAATTCACATGTTTATTATAATTTGTAACATACTACCATTTATAAATATTAGTCTAGGAGCTAGGCACGCGCACACCACCGTAGCTGGCCACTTAAAACATCTTTAACAGCTTCACCATTTTCTTGATGTGCTCACTTTAGAGTCTTATTTGATATTATTAGATGGTTCACATTAGGGGGTTTCAAACATGGGTTTGATGAGGTGATTTTTGCGAAACTCACCTCGAAGGAATTCACCGTGAATTTTCAAAAAAATTCGGATGTCCGGTGATTCACGTCGAAGTGAGTTTGGCGAAAATCACTGTGAACACGTTAATTTCGGTAGGAACACCCCTCCATGGCCCCTTGCTCACCCACGGTTTGTGCGTTACCCCCACTCGTCTCCTGCGTGGCTGCCTGCTTCCCGACGGCTGGAGGAAGCAAGCAGCCAAGGAGGAGGCATAGGGGGGTGAGGCGTATTGGTTGGTTTGGTTTAAGGGGGTTCCGGGTAGGAGGGAACACGGTTCCAGTGAGAAAAAATTTTGCTCCCACTTTTAAATTTGAACCCCCTATTGTACAAGCCTTTGATGATATGATCTTCAAAAGAGATGTGAGATCAAGTATCTTCGATGGTCTAGCTTGAATGAAGATGAACACAAACACACAACAAGTATTCGGCCAAGTGCACCTCTCAACTACAAGATTGAGCAATACACTTGATGATGCCAAGGGAGGAAGATTGATCTAGCACCTCTTGACTACAAAGATCAAGTAATACTAAATATGAAGATTGAAACCACTTTCATGGATCAAAGGGAAATGGATTTCAAGAAAGAAGAACACAAAAGCCAAGTCTCTCTCTTGAGAGGAATTCGGCCAAAGGGAGTATTTTCTTTCAAATATGTTCTAACCTTCAAATGAGCTTTGGTTACAACTTAAAAGTGAGCCTTTTTGGATGGGAAACTAACCATCCTATTTTCCAAATATTGGTGGTTAATTTCCATCCACACAAACTGATTTCAAAGCTTTCCAAAAAGCTTCAAAAGAAAAAAAGGCTCTTACGTCATTCATGCATGCCAAAAGCCTTCCAAAAACATAAGTGCTTTTGCATACATGACACCTTAAAAGCTTCTAAAAGTAAAAAGACAGAAGCTAGCCTAAAAGCTTACAAAAAGTTTCTACTTCTCTTACACATAAAGTAACTATTTGGGAAGAGGAAGGGTGATGTCAAGTCAAGCGTCCGTGTCACTAGGGGTGGCGGCGCGCGGAGATGAAGTGGCGGCGTGTGAAGTGTCGGGGAAGGTTGTGGGAGGTTTGGGAAGAGGAAGGGTGATGTCAAGTCAAGCGTCCGTGTCACTAGGGGCTCGGGGTGGCGTGTGGGGCGCGTGGGAGAGGCGTGGTGGCGCGTGGGGCGCATGGAGGTGCTCCCGACCTCAAGTGTAGCCACACTAAGGTCTTCCAAGGTGTTTGACATGCTTTCCTCCAATTGTATGTCCATGTTAAGGAGTTGGTTGGTGTGGTCTTGACCCTTGCTCGGCTCTTCTCCTTGTGCCATTATCCGCATGAATGCTTGGAGACCTTCTTGAACCCTCTTCAACCGAGCCCTTGTAATGGGTCCTCCAAGGACTTGGTGCTTCTCTTGGTTGCTCGGGTGGTGCATGGGGGATGTCCACATAATTTGAGCAGCTTATGGGTCCGATTAGCAACTTTTCTCTCTAATCCATCATCTTTGATCATATTTAAGCAACACACATTGATACAAGCATCTTCTAGATAGGAAGAATCAAGAAAGCAATATTGAATTTTACATTCACCCTCATAATCAAAGGATTTAAGATTGGGTCTGGTTATAAGAACTTGATAATCATCCTCATCATCAGAATCGACATCTGTAGCATAAAAAATGGACAGGCGTACCAAACTAGGGGCTGAAATGTGAACAGAATTGACGAAATTCCAACGGCATTCATGAAATTCTAGCTCCTCCAACACTGGACAATTGGAAAAGAGTTGGCTTGCCAGCTGAACATCTGAAAATGAAACACCCCCAGGCTTCATGAACTTGAGGCTCGAGAAGTAAACTATATGAAAAGGAACCAAATTTGCAAACATCCGTATCTCTAATTTTGTCAATGACTTGGAACTGAACAGTGAAGGAGGTAAGATGTTGTCATCATCATATATATACTGACCATAGCTTGAGTTTCATTTCTTGGACATTGCGACTCACTACACAGTCTATCCATGAAGAAACTTCATCAGTATCAACGTCAACATACAATCAAGAGAAAATTCATTGATCTTGGATGAGCAGTGTAGACGAAGAACTCCTTCAACAAAATAAAGGAACATATCTCTTCTCGACTCATCCCAAGATGGTTCTTCAAATCTGAGATTAGGTACAAACGAACAGAGGTTCATCAATTTCTTGGATACAAGGCTAGCTTCGTAAGACACTTGGTAGGAAGAAATGACAAGATATGACACTTGATAGGAAGAAATGACAAGATATGCAGAAGAATTTCGTAAGGAAGATCACCCAATCGATATGCATGCTCAACTTCATCCCCTTCTCGGCCCAGCCGCTGGCCTTTGGCATCCCTAATACAAATACCAGCCATCTGAGTAAAATCCGTTAGCGATCTTACTTTTTACTCCCTCCCTCCCAAAAAGAATGCTCCATTTGACTTTTGATGTTGTATTTGACCTCAAATTTTGTTATGAAGAATTGTTTTAAAAAATTTAAAATAAATATATTTACAAAGTGCAAACATTCATTTATCATTTGCATATATTTTTTTTCATTTTTAATATCAAAAGATTGGAGAAAAAAAATCATAGATTAAATGCTTAAAAAGAAATGAAGCATTCTTTTTGGGACGGAGGGAGTATGTTTTTGACCTATTATGGTCCCGTTTTAAGTTTTTGCCCTATTTCAGTCATAAATTTTGAATTCTTGACATAATCGAATCCTTTCTGTCCAGCTTCGCCGTTAAAGAGGACGGAATGAGTAAAATTCGTCGGCGGTCCTGCTTTTTATGTTTTTGACCTATTATGGTCCCATTTTAAGTTTTTGCCCCATTTCAGTCCTAAATTTTTAATTCTTGACCCGAACCCGAACGGACCTGACCCAACCCTAACCCAAAAATAAGAAAACTTGATCTCAACCCGAACCCGAATAACCTGACCTGAACCCAACCCAACCCGAAAATAGATAAACCCGATCTCAACCCAAACCCGAATAACCCGACATGAACTCGACCCAACCCGCCAGATTGACATCCCTACCCCTACATATTTAAAAGGTTTTTGAAGAAAAGCCCCACCTTGGTGTATATATATATATATCTTGTTCTCTTTTTCAGTTGTCCGATTTGTCCCACTGTTTTAAGTGTGAAAAAAGAAAACCATTAGATCATTCAAAGCAACGAAATTCACTTGCAAAACAGCCGCGCCAACTTTACAACAACCCCTCCACCTTTACAGCCCTTCCAAAACGGTCCCCCCAGCATAACATCAACACAGACCCACCAACCAAATTCAATACCCCACCAATCGATTTATGTTTTTGACATAAACATCACTACCCGAATATAATACAGTACCAAAAAGAAATGTGTGAGTGGGAACAATAAAAAACACAAGGAAACCATATCCACCAATGTCTAGGGTTGCTAGATTCAAAACCCACTCAATTAGCACAATGAACAAATAAAATAACATACATGTTTTATTCCATTTACACAAAGTCACAAACTCATAAGCATATTTTGTAGAGAGAATCGAATCGTTCTGAAACTGATTCTTACACCCCACCACCATTGTCGTCTTCTGGCACTAACCCTCCTCTCTCACTTGGGAAAAATAGAAGCCACCTATGTTGATTCTCGCATGTCCATCCTTAACCCCTTTCTATATTTCCCGCCAGATACATCTACGTGTTAAAGTCTGCCAGCCACATCATCAAAAAATGAACGGAATGATGAGTTCGGTACAATCTGAGGAGTTCAGGGGATGATTCAGCCTGTTAAATAGATCAATGACCGAGTCATGATGATTCGAATAGTTTAGTGGTTTATTCGTGCCTTTTGCCAATTGTTTAGTTTAAAAATATTGAGATGTGTTATCGCAATTAACAGAGGGGTAAAATAGACATTTCGTACTATTCTGTCCACTTTAACGGTGAAACTGGATGGAAAGGACTCGATTGGGTCAATAATTCAAAATTTATGACTAAAATAGGGCAAAAAACTTAAAACGGGACCATAATAGGTCAAAAACATAAAATGTAGGACTGCCGACGGATTTTACTCATTCCATCCACTTTAACGGTGAAGCTGGACGGAAAGGATTCGATTATATCAAGAATTCAAAATTTAGGACTGAAATAGGGCAAAAACTTAAAATGAGACCATAATAGGTCAAAAATATAAAAAATACCGCCGACGGATTTTACTCCCAGCCATCTATGTGCTTCTGATATCCCCCGAAGAATCAACATCACATTCACATTGGCATAAAAGGAAAAAACACATGACAACCATACTCAGATTTACTTATTGCCAACTGCAAAAGCATTCCAGCATGATCACCATCACCATCACCATCACCATGGTATTGTATGTTAATTACATCTAATGTCTAATGCAACATTTTAATTAATTAATTAATTAATTAATTTCCACTATAAACAACATACTTCATCACAAACTGTGAGACATGGAAATCCACAATTCCAGGGTTCATAAGAACATAGTTGAATCAAATCAATTAACTACGAAAACAAATTGAAAACGTAAAACTTGAGTACAGAGGCGGATCTACTTGGGGGCGAACCCAGTACCCACTAGGCAGATTTTGAGGAAACCTATTAGTATACCCCATTCGAAGAGGGGATAAACTATAGCGAGGCTCGTTTCTTTTCATTTTTGTACATTTAAGGCCATTAACTCTTATATATGCACTTTTCAAAAGTTAGCAGTTAACGATACAACAGTGAGAGGAAAAGAGAATAAACACTATGTAGTTTTATTTTTTTCTTTTTGGAAGCTCCCAAAAGTAATACAATGCTTCTTTTTATAGTAAATTTTTACATACCAATTTACCAAATCATTATCACCTCCACAACTCAAGAAATTAAAAACAAAAGAATAGTCAATATATATTTTTCCTTCTTCAAATAAATTTTTCCTATTCAATCATATAATTATTTATTTTTTATTCTTGATATATTCATCATTATAATTTGATTTTGTTTTACTGTTCTTCCTCGATTTCTGTATTGAATACATTTTTAATATAAAAAGGGTGAAATGATAAGAAAGCCGATACTAAAATTGTCATCTTAATCTCCGTATCAAATCAAAGTATGTCTTATGATATTTCGGTTTAGAATTCTTATATTTTTTTTTTATTATCAAATTTTTAATGAATACCATGTAAGAATTGTGTTTTTACTTATCAAAAATTTTTGTTATCATTGATGATGGATTGTTTTTCCGCTCACCAAATATTTAGATATTGGATCCGCCACTGCTAGAGTAGCAAGAGAAACAAACAATTCAGTTACCTGGTATTAGTAAGACAAAGAGCTCTTGAATTGAAAATTGAAAGTCACCAGAAAGAAAGCGATTTCATTTCCTTAGCAATTACCCAGACATGAGAGACCCATCGAAGCCATTGCTGCAGTTGCTTGCTTGCTGATTCGCAAATTATAAAAATAATCTATTCTCGATCGGGAGCGTCTTCACGGATATGGCGGCAACTGAAATTCCCAAAGTTTCCACCTTTTCTCAGGACTTGTTCGTCTGTTACGTTTGGATTCATGACATTTTCAATTTTTGGGCTTCAGCCCAAGCCAGTGGACAATTAATTTGGGCTTAGGCCCAGCCTGATCACTTTTTCTGGCCTCAATTTGAAAAAAAGTAGTTGAATTTCTACATTTATAACTTAAATCACTTATAAATTATTATAACTTCATTTAAAAATAACCAAGAACATTATAGATTTGCTAAATTTGGAATTTTTAAAAAATAAAATAAAGGCAGTGTTTTGTTTGATGTTAGAAGTGGCTTAGAATGAGTTAATTTTAAAATTACAAGAAATAAAGTTAAATTAATCACTTCAAAATCACGGTTTTTATATGCTTCAATTATTGATTACATTCTATTAATTTTAAAATTACCAGAAATAAAGTTAGAATGAGTCTTAGGTAAAACTAGTTCCAATACCCGACTTCGTCACGGGTTTAATGAATTAATAATTATCAAAATCTTTAATGTATCAAATAACAATATAGTCGGTGTAATCTAAAAAATATAAATGTAAAATACAGTAACTAATGAAAGTACATGCAATAGTAAAGATTTGCATGCATCCAACTATGTTCTTAGTGTGCTTAAGTACATTATACTTGATCACCAAGATCCACAGTTGGGTGGGGTTAAGAACATAGAATGTCTCTAAACCATTCTTCATCTTGCTTATTGGTTCTGCAACTATTTAGTGTTGCATCCTTAATCGTGAAATAATTTCAGTAGGCCGTTATAATGGTTGCTTATCGATGAAAAATGGTTACTTACCTATCTTGAGGTTAAGTTCTTCATCTTGCTTATTGGTTCTGCGACTATTTAGTGTTGCATCCTTAATCATGAAATAATTTCAGTAGGCCGTTATAATGGTTGCTTATCCATGAAAAATGGTTACTTACCTATCTCGAGGTTAAGTTAGGTCGTTAAAATGGCTGCTTACCCGTTTCGCGATTAAGTTAGACCGTTATAGTGGTTGTTTACCCGTCTCCCGGACTAAGGATGTAATATTAAATAGTCATAAGACCAATAACCAACATGAGAATAATTTATGGATTTTTTATATCATGTCAAATAGTTTAAATACTCGGCTCATCGCAGGTGCAATAATTTATCAATTAATCATGTTAACCCCACCAAACATGTTAATATATAACAACATTGTGTGCAATATGTAGCAAAAAAACACATATTTTTATGTGATTACAAAGGAAAGTATGTAAAAATTTGAGAAGTGTTGATGTCTAATTTAATAAATGTTGGGTAAGAATAGCTTAAGTTTAAAAAAACTGTGACGTATCGTAGCAATTAATTAAGGACAAAATGGAAATTTTCATACATCCACCTGATTAAATGCCAACATAGACCGAAAGAACTCGATCAAGACAAAATATTTTGAAAAAATGACTAAAATAGACTGAAAACTTAAAACGGAATTGAGGTTAAAATGAAATATTTCGTTAATATAATTAAAGATAAAACCAATTGAGTTAATTTTGACACAACTAAGAAATTTGAAAAAGGAAAAGAAAAAAAATGTCAGACTATTGTGTAATTAATAGTGGGATGTCGCGGTTTGTGTAGGAAAATTTGGTTTGAATTTGGATTCCTCACCAAAAAATCAACACTTCTCATTACACAATCTCATTGTGTTAATTAAGATTCTCATCCATTTTTCTTTTTATTTTTTAAAACTGTTTTTTATCAAACATTTTTGTCTACATATTTTTATTTCATTTGTCTCATCTCTTTTTTTCATTCATCCCGTTTGAGGGGTGAAATTAAAAACTAATTCCTTACAAAATGGTAGGTTGATTCCTTAAAAAGTGGTAAGGCTGATTACTTAAAAATTGGTGGGCTATGCATACATAGCGCAAAAAAAACTCTTAGCTTAGTTGGCATCTACGTGGATCCTAGGTGTCATCACGAAATCGCTTCGTTCACTTTTTTTTGCTATTGTGGCAAAGCTCCTGTATTAATATATAATAATAGATAATAGATTATAGATTAATAGTACCAATTAATGAATTGAATACTTTTTAGAGAATCAATCTAATTAATAAATTCAATATTGAGAGAATCAATCTAATTAATTTGAGGGCTGAAATTGGAAAATAATTCCTTAAAAAATGGTAAGTTGATTCCTTAAAAAGTGGTAGGCAGATTCCTTAAAAATGGTAGGCTGATTGATGCATACATGGCGCAAAAAAAAACTCTTATCCTAGGTGGCATCTATGTGGATCCTAGGTGTCCTCACGAAATCGCTTCGTTCACTTTTTTTTTTGGCTAATGTGGCAAGGCTCCCGTATTAGTATATAATAATAGATAAACGGCTTCAATTATTTATTACATTCTATTAGAGCATCTCCAACAACTTCCCCATTTTTTTAGATGCTCATTTTTGGAGAATTTCGAGCATTTTTTTGGTCCAATAGCTTTCCCATCTCATTCTCCAAAATGAGGAATGAGAGAAAACAATGGGAAGCCTTCCCCAAATTTTAGAGAGCCTCCTCAAATCTAGTTTTTTAAACCTCTCTACTCTCTCCTCTTTTTTGGCTACTTGTGATTGGTTTAAATATCTTTCATCTTTCATTTCTCTTATCTCTCCAAATAATTCATTAATTATTATTCAATTATGTATAATATTTTATTATTGTAATAAATGCATAGTTCTTCAAAATGAGAAAGCTGTTGAAGTTGAAACAATTTTGTTTTTGGAAAATATATGACTTTTACTTCCTCATTTAGGAGAAACTTTTGGGGAAGCTGTTTAAGATGCTGTTTGTTGGGTTTATTCCCATATAAGTTAGATTTTGATGACAACAAAACTTTGGGGTCTTGTTGTAAAGTTGAGAAAAGTTCGAGTCCTTTAAATATCTCTTACCTTATCATGCTAGCTTGTGTTTGAAGTCATTTGACAGAAGATATTCAGAAGATATTCGACCATCTTGTAAAGGTTGGGAAGATCTACTTTCCTTTCTCAACATTATATCCTTCATTTATGTTCTCAACCTGTTTAGGAAAGACAACAGACTTTCCTTTCTGTTCTCAACGTGTTGATGAAAGGCAACAGGCTTTTGCAATCAGATTGGAAGATTCTGAGAAGCTCTAAGGATGGAAGGAGCCGTTGTTGATGATGCTCTGGACGCTCCTCTCCTCTCTATATAACCTAAAGCAAGCAAATCAAGGAGAAGAACTCACTAAGTCACTCTCGGAGCCATATCTTCTATCTCACAAGCAATCAAGCCAATCTAAAGTTCTCCAGTGCTGTATTTTCGAAGATAAAGCTCCTGTTTCATCTTAGTATCTTCAAATTATTTTTGGGAGAGTGAAAAAAGTGTTTTAAAACATTTTTGAGTGTTTTAGTGAAAAACCTCAACAGGTTGAGTTGTTTCGAGAAAACTATTTTGTAAGGTTTGTTTTGGTGAGCATTGGGAAAACCAAATAGGGATTTTTGTTAGGTTAATAGTGAGCCTTGGGAAAACTATTTTGGGGAGTGTTAGGTTTTTTGGTGAGCCTTTGGGAAAACCAAAGTTAGGTTACAGTTGAGCATCGGGAAAAACTTTTGTATACTTTTCGTTGGTGTAACCATTTTAAAGTATAGTGGAAGGAACTCTCAAGTGGTGAACTTGAAGAGAGGATGTAGGTCGTTGACCGAACCTCTATAAATTTATTGTGTCTTTCTTCTTATTTTTATAAGTTTCTTCGTCCATAGGATCTCGTCCATAAGATCCCCGGTAATCAGCTATTCTGGCCTTGGCAACTGTTTTCTTCTGCGCTCTCTCGGGGATCTGGTCCTTTGGTACCTTCGCTGGTCCGGGGGGATTCCCTTCGGGCCCACTGGTGCATGGCCTCCATACTTGGTGATCGGTGCTCCCTTCGTGACCTAACTGAGCGCCCGGAGTGGTTACCGCTTCTCCGTTCTTCTCTAACTGTTGCTCTTAGAGCCTGGACCGTTGTTGGGTCTAGGGTTGCTTCT
Source organism: Stellera chamaejasme (assembly GCA_024586325.1). Lineage (NCBI taxonomy): Eukaryota > Viridiplantae > Streptophyta > Magnoliopsida > Malvales > Thymelaeaceae > Stellera > Stellera chamaejasme. The sequence goes on along the minus strand of CM044981.1, from coordinate 55,002,985 downwards.
CTCCTGACGTCACTCTGGCGGAGACTAGAAGTGGGTCGCAAAGAGGTGGCCCCATGAGTTGTCTCATCTGATGTGCTCTGGTAGTTAGGATCGGCCGTGAGGCTGTTAGTCGAATCTCCTCCTTCTGGTAGAGATGGGCGGGAATGAGAGTGCCCCTCGAGCTCCGTTGGTGGAGCTTGATCTAGTCGGCCACCGTCGTTCCCACAGACGACCCCATTTGGTGGCGGATCGGTGTTAGCGGCCGCCACTGTCATTCTGTGTTGTTTGCGTCGAGTCATGACGTTGGTGGATGTCATTTGAATCGGTGTAAGTATGATGAATCGAAATGCCAAAAATGGAAAGTAGAGGGGCCCCTCTAACTGGTGATCCAATGTCAAGTCAATGTTGGTGAATTTTAGGCAAATGAATGTGGTAGCACTGAGTGAATCCAAATGTTCAACCCTTTGAAAGGTGTGTAATTATTGATTTTATAGTTAAAGAGTGATAATATGGTAATATCTCAATATACGGACACGTGTCATTGGTCTCGAATGTACGTGGTTAGGGCGTTATTGTCCGGAAGTCATTGTTATGGTCCGGGTAAGTCTTTATTCGAGAATATCATTTATGTCCGGGAATATTGTTATTATAATCCAAGATTAGTTATTAGTTCGAGTTTTAATGGATCCTCTGCTCTTGGCTACTGACTTGGCCTTTTGTCAGATATTTTTGGGCCTTTATGCTCTTTAGTGTTTGGTTGATTGGGTCTAGCGACCATTATACACACACATATATATATATATATATATATATATAAATTAGAAACATAAATCTTTTATATTTTTAATATTCTACTTCGTCCGTTTTTTAAAGAACGTAGGGTGTATCGGTGTTTGACTCAAATTATCTCTAAGATAAATATTGAAAAAAAATAAGAATATTTTTTGTATAAAATATATACTTCAAATTATAATATGTATATGAATTTTTATATCAAATATTTTGAAAATAATAAAATAAAGTGTACAATCTTTAAAAAAATGGAGGTGATACATTTTTATTTATTCATCCTTAATTACTTGATTTAGCACTCTTTTATCTTTTTGGTTTATGGATTCACAATATGAAACTACATTTTTGGAATGCTAAGGGCCCGTTTAGTTGGTAAAATTTTCTGAAAATTTTGTGAAAATTTCCAGAAAATAAGAAATAAAATGAAAATGCGTTTAGTTGGTCTTTTTCTTTTCCTATTTCATATAAAAATGAAAACACTTTTGTAATGGATTTTGAAAATGACTTTTTGATGTTTTCTTTCGAAAACACGGAACTCATCACAACTTCTTATTCCACCGCCAGACCGTCGCCGGATAACTGCCAGACCACCACCGGATTGTCGCCGGATTATCACCAGACCACCGCCGGACTGTCACCGGCCTCCGCCACTGGTTTGGCGACGGTCCGGCGGTGGTTGGTGGAAGTGTAGGGGTCATCGGTGAACTTTACCCTTTTTAAAATATTGTTTTCAACGTATTGTAATGAAACACGTTTTCAAAAATTATTTTCGAAAATTATACATTGAAATTGAAAATTGATAAAATAAATGAAAATGAAAACTATTTTCATCAAACTAACTGGACCCTGATGATTCTCATACATGTGGGGGAATGTTTTCTACTTTTAATTCACCCAACATGGAAGCCACTTCCAAAATGCTTGCAAGTTGCAGACAATACATAAATTTAAGGGAACAATGGTGGAATGGAAGGTTACTCTGTGAAGGATTGGTTGAGAGCCTTACAAAACCCAAAGCTTGCCAGTAGCTAGTGCTTGGGCCTTCATTAGGCAATTAATTATCTAGTCTCGAGTATATTGGGCATTGATGCTGCTTAACTTTCACATTTTAGGCCCATGATGGTGTGGATATTTTCGTATCAGACCTAGAAATAAAAAATAACATGAACATAATTAACCAAAAAGGAAATTAGAAAGAAAAAAAAAGTAATTTAAAATTGCCCAATGTTTTTTTTTAGTAAAAAAGTTAAACTACAAAGTATTCATATATCTCGTTGTTGCACTCATTGCATGTTGTTGTAGACTAGAGAGCATGAACGTTTTTTTTTTTTCATTTTTACTTGGATTGAGTTTTATTGGCCATCTTCGATGAACCGCTCTTTCAATAGTATTTTCTCCATACATAAATTCGAACTCGAGATCTTACTAAAAGAATGATGGACCCCTTGGTACTCAACCCCAAACAACCATTGATCATGAACGTTTTTGGTCATAGTAAAGGGTAGACAAATTCATCCATAATTTTAGAGAAGAAAAAACAAGACCATCACATATCATGTGTACTCAATTAGAGGTAAATGGAACTATTTCATAAAACTGAAATGCTATATATTAAGTTTAAATAAAATCTTCTGGAAGTGAAAAAGATGCTTGCGCATTTTGTAGAGGTAAGCAGTGTAGAGAAATGCAGCAGCAGTTACAGCCCCAACAGACATTAGATTCAGCTCCCAAAAATCCTGAGAATCATACACCATAACATATATATAGTTAAGTTTCCAAGTCCATGGAACCTAGAGCTCACCTATGGGATTCTTGGGTGTGTACTTTAAAAAAAATTGGGAATTTTTTTGAACATTATTGAAAACTGATTGAAATTTGTAAGATGAAAAGATTGGAGGAATTAATCTATGTCCTTACTTATGGGTAGAGTTGGAGGGAGTTGGTCTTAAAATAAAATCCTTGTTAATTATACCCATTAAATATTAAAAGGTAATTAAGAAGAATTTTGCATAATGAATTATGTCAAGCTCACTAACCTTTGGGTCTGAGATTATAATCCCCATCACATAACCCAACAGATCCAATGTAGATTGAAGTGAATTTTGAACTCCTCCCACAACACAACGTTCAGATTCAGGAACTTGATCCTGGTAATTTTACAGATTTTACATATGGAGGATAATGAAGCAGTAATTTAATTTAGGGTAAGAAAGTAACATGTTGTTCAAGTGAATTCACTTTTTTACCTGCATCTGTTGGATCACTGCTAAATCAAACATCCAAAGCCCAAACCGAGAAGTTGCTACGCCTCCCATTAGCATATATGCTGACATCTTCTTATTTTTCACCCATATTGAACCCACACACAACAGTAAGCAACACCACTACAAGAAAGAAAATTCTCAAATAATTTATCCTCTTTTGATTGAATATTGAGAAAAAAGGGAAAGAAATTCTATGAGAAGAGAAGTTAGAGAAAATGTTTGATTTTCAAAAATTTTGAGAAATTTTTTATAGTAAAGAACATGGACTGATCTATCTAATGCATATAAGTTAGTATTTGATTTTGGGTTATAAATCTGTTAACTGACTGAGAATGGAGCAATGGTTTTGAACCTGAGCCCAGATGGACCAGAGTCCTGTTCTGATTACTGAAACCCTAGCTTGGAGTGCAGGGTAAGCAACCGTTGCCGCCATTCCTATGGCAGCACTTATGGCTCTTGCTATTCCAATTATGTAGGCCTCTATCCCTTGCAACTCTAAGGCAGCTGTCATCAAGGTATTAAAGCTGCACAAACAGAAACAAGCATAGGGTTACCTACCTCAAATAAGTTGAATCAAATACTTGCAACACAAGAAACATTAACATAGGATTATATTCTCACCTGAGGACTGTCAAGTACAACAAAGCTAAGGAACCACCTGCAAGGACAGCTTCTTGCTGCAAGTAAACCTTCCATGCTGCAACACATGGGGCCTTAGAGATCTGCTCGATCCTTCTCGAAATCCAGCTTTCTTCACTTGATCGAAGATGCTCGGTGGTCATCGATGTAGAAACTTGGTTACTTATCTCACAAGAAATGTTTGCGCCTTGTGCTACATTGATATGAGCACTTCTTCTTCTCAAGCCTCTCTTTAGGCTTATTTCACCCAAAGAAGGAGTTCCTCTGTAGACAGACATGAAAAGCCAGTATTCCACCCAAACAGTTGCAGTTGCCGATAAGGCCAATGTCAACGCGGAGGCTTCCATTGAGACGAAGCTGATGATGAAGCCCGTCATAACGGGTGCGAGTAGCTTGCAGAGCAAGTCGATCCTTCGGGTGCTGGAGTTCATCCTTGTCAGAAGAGTTGGAGGATGGCCTTCTGATATCACCACCACCCTGGACCCAAAGAGAAGTTAGTATTGCTTGCGCCCTAAGGCAACAACGGTTTCTCATCTTCCTTGATCTCAAATGGTTCAATTACCAGTCTCTTTCCACCAGGATGGTGCCAGCAAGAGTGGAGAGAACACCAACAGCTCCAGAGATGTTGGTTAATACCACCAACACTGTGAAAGCTGTGGACTTGATGTCAGAGAATGCTAGCAACACCATCACTGCTACACCAGCAATAACAAAGGACAAGTTTTGAGTTACCAACCAGAGTTGAAGAACCTGCAATCACAAGTTATTATCCCAATTTGTTATATATATATATATATATATATATATATATATATATATATATATATATATATATATATATATATATAATAAGTACAAAGTTTGTACTATGGAACCTTTTCATATGGAAGCCTATCAACCCATTGTCCGATGAGGGGACCAAACATCGCAACCGAAGAGCTTTCAAAGACACCATACACAGCAGGAAGAAGCAAGGAGTCTGGCCAAACATTGATCATGTACAAACCAACTGCAAACTCCCACATCCTGCATAAGTTTGAAGATAATTTCAATTTCACAAGACATGTAGTATATGGTTCATAGAAAAAAGGAGGCGAAGGATGAGCAGAACCTCGCAGTCCATCGAGCGAGGAAGTGACCAAAATACAGGTGAGTGAGGAAAGGAGGGTCATGTAGCTGCTGAGGGACATGCAATGGCTCTCTCTCACTCATCTTTCTTCTTCTTCTTCTTCTTCTTCTTCTTCTTCTTCTTCTTTAAAAGCTGTAACATTCAGATCGGACACTGCTGGTATATCGAAGAGATAATCGATCTCATCATCTCCAGAAGTGACAATAACTCTGATCAACTGCTGGTGCTTAATTAATAGTGTGATTTAGCAACTTTGTTTCTGTTCAGCAGCAGCCAGCCAGCAAGCAAGGGGAGATGGAACAAGTTTCAAGAAATATGAAAACTGTCTTCATCCTAAAGTATAGACCATTTTCAGCTTTTCATTTATAATTTTATTTGAAAGTGCTAAATTAACTTTTATAGAAATTTTCAATAATAACTTAATAAAAACACAACATATATACTCAAATGTTCTACTCCACAAGGATCTTAATTGGTCAACTTCAATCTCCTCTAGTAGAGATCGGGCTACACGAACCCATTCTTTTTATTCCATCCGTTCCAAAATAAATGATGCATATTCTTTTTTGGATCCAAAAAATTGATGCATTTTCATTTTTAAAAACTTTAGCTCATTTGTTTTACTTAATTACCTCTAACATTCCTCCTCCAATTTTTAACATTCATCCTCTAAGTTCAGGGGAGGGGGGTATTTTTGACCAAATTTTTTCATACCTATCATTTTTAATTTTAGTGCAAAAAGAGATGCACAATTTATTTAGGAACGAATGAAGTATTATGTTGTGTTGAAGAGATGCTTCAGGTATTCAACTGATGTTAGATTGAGATAATAAATAATAATAATAATAATAAAATTTGATTCGAGTCATATGTTAGGTGGTGGAATCGATAAATTAAAGAACAGGTGATGACACACCTTAAACATAGTAAAAAAGGCCAAAATGCAGAATGGTGCCCTGAACTATACTAACTCGTTCAAAATAGGGCCCCAACTATAAGTGGAACACTTTGGTCCTTAGATTATTAAAACTCGTTGTGTTTGGGCCCTTGACTCAGTTTGGATGTCATATGCTCGCACGTGATCAACGGAGACCTAACAATGTTTTAGGGAAAGCTTTAAGCGCGAATCTGGTTTTTTTCGCGCTTAATCATACAAAAGCGAGGAATTTTGATGTGAGAGAGAAAAGTGAGTGAATCGAGTTCAAGCCATATCGGCTTGTTTTCTCCGAGAAGAGCGTGAAGACAAAAACCCTTCTTTTGCCCTTTAACTCAAAACGAGGATTAACGTAAAGTCAAGAATCTAAGCTTTTTTTGACGCACTCGATTGAAGAAGATTCGGACAAAAACGTGATGTGAGTTTGAAAATTTTATTTCTTCCTTTACTGGTCTCTTCTTGATTTGAATAAGTAATTGAAACATATTAACTTGTGCATCAGATTCCATGCTGTCTTCTGTGTATTGAAGTAATGGCTACAAAAATTAAAGATCTAAACATGTTAACGTTTCTTATGTACTTGCTTTATTTATTGCTTCGGTTCTTGCTTATTTAAGATTTAAACTAAGCTACTTATTGTTAAATTGACAGGTTTAAACTAAGTGAATTATTGTTAATTAGAGTATGGTAATTTTGCAGATGGATGATAACACGGTGACAATAAAGTTGTACTATGGTGGTGTCCTTGTTAGAGAGCCCAATACTCATTATAGAGACTTTGAAAATGTTACAATCACATGGGACAAGAATCGGTTGTGTCTATGGTCTTTAAGCAAAGAGTTGAGTTCCTATGGTTTATGTAATACTGACATTAAGGCACTTTACTATAGAGAATCACGTATGAGCCTTGATGATGGATTAAGACTTTTATATGATCAAGGTAGCTTATTTGGAATGTTCTCAACAGCTAGCAGGCTTGGGGTAGTTGAAATTTATGTTGAACACACTGATGATTGGTTGGGGAGAAACAATAAGTTAGTCAAAATATTGGAGAACAACAACATTGTGGGGACCAACATTGAGAGTGAAAAGGCAACCCATGGGGAGAAACATGTGCTGTCTGATCGAGAGTTTAGTGGTTCTTATGATACTACCTTTAATGAAGTTGATGGTCAGCCATTTAATACGGGTATTGATGAAGTGAAAAATGTTCCGACTGATGCACATGAGGGAGAAGATGAAGTTGATCTTGAGTATGACCTTGAGGAAGAATATGAAAATGATCTTGAGGATGACCTTGAGGAAGAGCTTGATGACATTGATGAGACTGCTATCCCGAACCATGATGATGAGCTGAGAGCCGCTGTAGATGTTGTTAGGGATTTCTATAAGTGCAGTTTAGGCAGCAATAAAAGATTGCCATCCATTGCAAATCAACCTTCGGGAGATGAACGAATTTGGGTTGATGATGGTGGAACTGGAGATGCTGAATATGAGAATGAATTAGACAACTCAGATGTTGACAGCTTAGATGAAGAGATTCAAGAGGATGGGACTGTTGAGCTTAGGCGCAAACCTCCCAGATTTGTGAGGTATGATGAAAATTGCAAGGAGGTTAGTTTCTTTATTGGTCAAGTTTTTTCTGATCATACCCAGTTTAAAAGAGCTTTACTGAGATATGCTATTCAAGAGAAGAGATTATGAATTTAAGAAGAATGGTAAAAATCGTGTTAGGGTGAGATGCTTAGATCATAGGTGTACATGGATGGTGTATGCTGCAAAAGAGGAGCATCATGGAAAGATTTATTTTATGGTTAAGACATTGAGAGAAAAACATTCATGTACACAAGTTTTTAAGATTTCTCGGATCAAGGCATCATGGGTTGCAGAACAGTTTGAAAGAATGATTTATGCTCATCCTGGGATAACTCCAGTATACATTGCAGATACCATTAAAGCTCAATTTGAAATTGAAGTTTCTAAAAGCCAGTGCAAGAGAGCAAAGTCTCTAGTCATGACTAAATTAGAGAGGAATGTGGACCATGATTATGCAATATTACATGATTATGCTAGGACATTGGTTGTCAAGAACCCAGGTTCATCTGTTGACATAGAGGTCGAAAGTAAAGGTGGAAAAGTTTACTTTAAGAGGATGTATGTATGTTTCTCAGCAATTAGAGAAGGATTTCTTCAAGGATGTAGAAGATATCTAGGATTGGATGGGTGTTTTTTGAAGGGTGTGGTAAAAGGATAGCTTCTAACAGCTGTTGGTAAGGATGCGAACAACCAAATGTTCCCACTAGCATGGGCACAAGTTGAGGTCGAGTCTGAGGCATCTTGGACCTGGTTCTTGGAGCATCTAAGTCGTGACATACAAGCCGGTGATGGAACAGGATGGTGCTTCATGTCAGATCAACAGAGGGTAAGCATTTTCTTGTGATATTATCATATTTTTTTTGATATAGTTCTTTATGCTCCTCAATTGCTTGTTGTGTAGGGTTTAATAAATGCCGTTGCCTTTATATTTCCAAGAGCAGAGCATAGATTATGTGCAAGACATATTTATGCCAATTGGTATGCAAATTTTAGAGGGGAAAGACTAAAGCTTGCATTTTACGCAGTGGCTAAGTGTTCTAATGAGTCACAACTTCAGAAAAGGCTAGATGAGATTGAAAGGATTAAGGAGGGTGCAAAGGCAGCTTTGGAGAGAACTGATATAAGACAATGGTGTCGAGCTTATTTCAGCCCAATTTGTAAATGTGATGCAGTGGACAACAACAGCACAGAGGCATTCAATTTCGTACTTATTGCTGCAAGAAGTAAGCCCATTATTTCCATGTTCGAAAATATTAGGGAGTATGTGATGGAGAGGAGGGTAAACAAGCTAGGGTTTGTCTCAAAATGGAGGACTAGGTGTGGCAGTAACATTAGAGATATTGTGACTGAGAACACCACTGAAAGCTTCAAATGGAAGACCAAATGGAATGGTGATGATGGGTACCAGGTCTATTTTGGGAGGACACAACATGCTGTTAAACTTGGAGATAAGAGTTGCAGTTGTAAAGCGTGGGAATTATCAGGTATACCTTGTTCTCATGCAGTAGCAGCCATTATGGCTAGAGGTGAAGACCCTTACAATTACCTTTCGACCTGGTATGATAAGGAAATGTTTCATCGTGCATTCAAGTACCCAATTGAACCAATGGAAAGTGAAGAATTTTGGGAGAAAACTAGTCTTGGTGAACTACAAGCCCCTCTTCCGAGGGCAATGCCTGGCAGGCCTAAGGTAGCTAGAATTAGGAAGAGGAATGAACCAAAAAAATCAAAGACAAAGCTCTCACGTCATGGGAGAACAATGCATTGCAAGATATGTAAGGATGATAGACACAATAGAAAAACTTGCCCGCTGAAAGATGTAATGCCGATTACTTAAAACCATTGATATTCTTGTTTACTAGTTGAGTTGTTTGAAGTTATTTGAAGTTAGTTGAAGGTACACTATAGTTGAGTTGTTTGAAGTTATATTGTTAATAAATCATTGTCTTGCTTATGTTTTGTTTGATAGGTTGCTGCTAGATCAATGCCCAGAAACAATGATGCAAAAACTAGAAGGAAAAGTAAGAAACAAAAGCTCTCATCAAGTGCAACAGGCCATGGCTCAAATGCCTCACTATGAAGGCTTCTAATCATTGAACAGTGCAGTCTATTTTGTTTAGATCTATTTAGTGGCTGAAGGTGTTTTAGGATATATATATATATATATATATATATATATATATGACTTCATTGTCTTTTTTTGATGATATAGCTTACTAGTGTAAGCAACTAGAATGTTCATATATTATTAAACAAGATATATCACGTTACCTGTCAGTATGTCACCAACTAATTCAATGAAACAGGTTGATATATTTTGAAGCTAATTGTGTTATTATGTTGGATGACACGTTAATCGTGATGAGAATGGATGTTGTTATTATGAGAATGGATGTTGTTATTATGAACAGTGCAGTCAAGCTGTAGAGTTACAACAAATTAGCAGTATAGGGGAGGAATTTGGGTTTCAAGGCAAACCCAAATTTGAGAAGCATCAGACGCGAGCAACGAGCCAACGACCATCTCACCAATTCGGTTATAAAGATTGATTCAGCCGTTAGTGATATCACGGCGTTACTCATCATCAGCCCCAAGGCCCAAAGTGACTCAGTTTTAATAGTCCAAGGACCGAAGAGTTCCACTTATAGTTGGGGCCCTAAATTGAACGAGTTGGTATAGTTCGGGGCACCATTCTCGCATTTTGGCCTAAAAAAATTGATTCTCTGTTTTCTTTTACCTGCTTTAGCTAGTTCATTTACTTTTTATTTCCAGTCGGCCCAACGCTATGCTCATAAGAAGTTCTTGAACTATAAATTAAGTAGGAATGACAGTGGATTGGAGTAAATTGTAATTCAAGGAGACCCGCACCGCATCTTGCGGATTAAACTGCAGATTTTATCCGTGGGTTTGTGGAGTGGATGATTTTTTGATCTGCTAAGATTTGTGGAGGTGGAAGTGAATTTGACCCATCCGCACCGCGGAGCAGGGGCGGATTTAAGGGGGCACATAGGGGCACGTGCCCCCATCAAAATTTTGTAAGTTTTGGTCGTAGTGATAGTATTTTTTGACAAAAATAAAATAAATGGATCATTTTGAAAATAAACATATACTCTAAGGTCTAACTAACAATTAGACCAAACAAAATGGTGGAGAGAAGGAGAGGACGCGCGTGCCCTACCAGCCAAGCAAGGTAAAAAAGTGGATAAATTACAATTGACATCCTTCTATTACGTAAACGTTTCTGTTGAAGTTATATACTTTGATATTTATTAAACAAATCTTAAATTTTTACTAAAATGTTGGGAATTTGTCCTAAAAAATTAAAATGTGGTTCACCGTTCTTAAATGAAATAAATTTAAACTTATTAAATCAATTCTTTTATACTATTCAAACTAATCAATAAGTATTTTTCAATAATTTTATATTGAAACAAATATTTGTTAAATAAAATTACAATTAATTTGATAATAAACAAATACCAATTGTTATAACATATTTTTCCCCACAGATAAGAGTATTAATTTATAAAATCACAATATGTTATCGTATTATTTTGAATTGATATGAATTAGTTAAAATACTTCTTATTTTATTCTAATTCCTTTAAACTATTTAAAATTATTGGAACTATGGATATATGAAACTATATATTTTTTTATCAATTTATTATGTAATTTGGGCTTAATAGATAAAAGAAAATTGTGCCCCCACTTGTCAAAATTCCTGGGTCCGCCACTGCCGCGGAGTCCCACCATCCGCAAATTCGTGGATCTCCGCAACCCGCATGCAAATTATACACATCAATAACTTATACCAAACCAACAACTTTATAACTTATACCAAACCAACAACTCTAGCTCATTACCGGATACTTCCTCCGTCCATTTTTAATAGTTACGTTTCTTTTTCAGCCTCTAATCTATGAATTGTTTTCTTCAAAATTTTGATATATAATGTCAAGTTACTTATACCTATAAGGTAAATCAATGTCTCTAGTTTCTAAAAATATTTTTTTCAGATTTTGTTTGACAAACTCTTGCAAGTAAAAAATTGAGTCAAACAAAATATCAAAAGTCAAACGTAACTATTAAAAAAGGACGGAGGGAGTATTATTTTCCAACTCTAACACATATGATTGTTAGTTTAGTAATTCGACTTAGTATTAGTGGAATTATGTTATCTAGTTAATTTCATTTCTATAGTGTTATTAGCTTGTAGTTAGACTTGAGAGTTTTATCAAATTATGTTTGGATGTTGTTATATTACATATCTAATTATGTTTAACTAGAATTGACGTTGATGTTAAAGTATCCGTGGATGCCTCAGGGATGTGTAAATAACCGCAGATAGTGAATGTGGAGGTAAATTACATCCATTAGGAAAAAAAACCCGCAAACGGTGGAGGTAAAAAAAACCTGCGGATGGTGGAGGTGGATGAGCACCATCCGCGGATACTCCGACCATTGTCATTGCTAAAATTAAGTTCCCATTTTCATCCATTGTTGAATTTAGAGAAAAGAGTGATTTTGTAGCAGTGTTTCATCGTAAGGGCGGAAAAGAACCTCATAGTTCAACCTCCAATAAAAAAGAAAGCATTTTTTCATACGTCAAGATAATGCGAAAAAAATAATAAAACATAAAAAAGATTATTTTTATTTTCGTTTTTGTTTTTGTTTTTTATTGATAAAAATGAAAATGTATTTGCGAGTTAACATCACAAATGTCAACGACGCTACTGACCTTTTTCTGATAGTATTTCAGGAAGTTCACATCTGGTGTAACTTGTTGGTGTCTATTTATCACATATGTGAAAAAACTCATACCATGAAAATGTCAAATTTACCCTCTTAATAAATCTCTACAAAGGGTGATTTAGTCTTTTAATTTAATAGATTAGTTAGTTAATTAGTAGTACATTTAGGTATGTGTTTTTCCACATATCGGACTCGTGTAACTTACAATCATACAACGCGATATATCTGACATTCTAGCTTGTGTAACTCAATTGTTTTTATTAGTAATCATTTTATTTGATATAAAATTATAAGCAATATATATTTAGAATTTTAAAAACATTCATTTATAATTTTCTTACAGATTGAATTTAACTTCATACGTTAAGCCATAGTTAAAAGAACCGGACCGGACCGGCCGGTCGGACCGGTTAAACCGTGAACCGACTGCATGTCCGGTCCGGCTATTGGTTTTGCATCACATTGGTCAAAAACCGGTCAAAACCGGTTAAAACCATTTAAACCGGAAACCAATGAACCGGCGGTTCAACAAAAATGAGGTGAAAAAATTCAAATTTATTTTTTTAAAAAAAAAACAAACTCAAATAAGGAAAAAAACTCAAATTTAATTGAGGAGTGAGAGTCAATATTAGGATTTTATCTACTTAACTTTAAATCATCCACAAAGTTTTATTTTTTGTACAAATAAACTTATATTCTTTACAATTATTACTTTAACCTTTCATCTTTTAAGTAAATAATAATAGTTCTTATTGATTCTTAAAAATATGCATTATTATATGAATTATTTTATTGCAGTTCTATAAGATGGGTACTTTATTAATAATTTATAATAATATAAAAGTAACGGTCTAACCACTGGTTCAACCGATTCGACCGATTAAACCTTGAACCACTAACTTTACGGTTCAATGACCGGTTTGTTTTTTTAACCATGCGTTAAGCTATTGGCATCTTACTTCCTCAGCGCCCCCATGTGAAGTGAACCGGTTTGTTTTTTTAACCATGCGTTAAGCTATTGGCATCTTACTTCCTCAGCACCCCCATGTGAAGTGCTTACTCCCAGTGTTGCATCTTCTCAAAACTTTTGAAAAGGAAAAAAAAAGGAACCAAAAACAAAAGAAAATGGTATAAAGAATATAATACAAATACAACAAAGCTAATACACAGGAATCTACATCATAAAGAAAAAAGGAAAAACCTATGGAAAAAAAAAGAGGCTTGTTTGCTGCACCAAATGCAACAGAAGCAGTCATCCATGACCTGTGATCAAAATAAAAGTAACTACAATGTTATTTCATTCTGAAGAAGCTTAACTTGTTGAGTGTTAACAAACGGAACAGACATAGTTGTTATTGACTTAAATAGGTATGCAGTAAAACTCCATGACAAACATAGATACAGCAACATAATTGCAGGATTAAGTTAGTAAATCGAAGCATCAACGTCATACGACGAATCTCTTAATGCGGTTTGGACACTTGACTTGAAGACATAATACAAAATCATTCATACTTACAGTAGACCTGTGTCATCAAGTGTGATGAATGTCTGACTGAGATTGCAGAGTAAACACAGCACTGACCAACACGGATTATTTCATGCAATACAATAATAGAATCCATATTTAGGATTTATTTGCTTCATTATGTCTTTAATGAGAAAGAGCTACACTTTCAGTAGAAACAAGAACAAGTGTGCATTTCTGTTTTGCTGACATGAAATTTGCAGGCACCGGTTTGCCCCAGTGAGAAACAGATGAAGCAACTGCTAACAGGTGGGAAGATGAAGCAAGCTCACACAAGATCCCCAGAATAAACATGTAACCAAATGTTACCCCATATGATATAATCACACTAGTCAAAATCCATAAGACGAATCTCTTTAAATGGTTGGTGAAACTAAAACCACATACAAAAAGGATAAGGCCATAAAGGAGAAGATCATCACTACAGTATTGGTCCACACAGACCTAAATTAATTGTAGAAACACAGAGAAAACTACTCCTTGCAAGTATAACGCCCATTGAATTAAGAAACACCATACGCAAAAATATCCAAATTAGGCAGCATTCCACTATTAACTCCGTTTACTAGTTCATCAGGTTCCTTCAAACTCGATGACAAAAGAAGTTTCGTAGGTGGTACTAGCATCAATGCAAAAATAAAAAGAAAGGAGATTAACTAGCTCTACATCATTCCAGCAGAAGGGCTAACAAAGATGCAAAATAAATGCACACTAATTCACACAACTGCAGAAAGTGTAGCTCAGCGAAAAGATGAACGACAAAAGCCATTAGCTCAATAAGAATTCTACTTACATTGAGGTAGACAGGTCTTGCAAACTATCACCTCTTCCCTTCATCTGTGTCTGAGTCACTTTCAACATAACCTTAAAACATATATATCATCAACCAAAAAGACATTAAGATCCTTTCACAAAACCACTTCATGGAAAGAAAGAAAAAAATGATGCAGAGGCAACAAGGTCAACCTGGACGCTTCTTCCCAATGTCACAAATAAAAGGCCGAGTCCTCGATGCTCTTGCTATCCAAGCCTGCCCCTAAATATTATCACATTGCCCAATTGGTGACACAGTCAGTGTTCTAGCTTCTAGCTGTAACCACCAGCATTTGTGAATTCTATTAAAAACATTGAAATTAAGCTCTAAAGCCTAGGAACAGAACAATCACTGAACAATGAAAATTTCAGAGCAAGAGAGGAAAAGAAGAGACCTTTTCACGGTTTCTGGGAACCCCATAGCCGCTATAGTACATTTGACCCAGCAAAACCTGCATGCTGATTTTTCCGGTTTCTGCTTCCTTGACCGTGTCTTTGAACCAACGCCTGGCGCAGTCGGAAACCACCATGGCAAGCGGGAGTGGCCCCCGGAGATCGGCCTCCAACATCTCCGTCTCCGGCTTCTGGTAGGATGTGAGACGGTGGTTTTGAGGGTTCTTCTGTCTGCGAGGTTTGGGAAGGTTGTCGGTCTTCTGCGTCGCAGACTTGGCGAGATTGCGGAGCTTGCTTGTCACTGATTTTCCCATCATCAAATTTATAAGAAACACGACTTGCTGCGAGAGATGGGAGCGGAGCGGAAGGGCATCAATCTTACCACCGAAAAACTCAACGAAAAAGAAAAAGTTTTTTTTTTTTTTTAAGGTCCCTACTTTTTCCTCATTTTTTTAATTAAACTTTTCCCTCATGTTTAATGGTTTTAAATAAGATGATTATTTTATTAACAATATTTTTTTCCCCGATTCACTCAAATTATCACTGCCTACCCTCGTCATTTGTAATTATCATGAGCTGAGAGAACAAGAATTTTTTAGATAAATTTAGTAGTTTCATTCTAATAAAATGAACCAAATTACAATATTACATATTATAACTATATTATAACTGCAGCGGCAAATTGACCTCATTTCTCAAATATTAGTGATAATTTGAAGCAAGAAAAAAAATTAATGTCAAAAAGTTACCAACCCCCAAATATTAGTGACAAAATGACCAAAAATTAATATTTTCTAGTTTCAAAATAGGATACTATTTCCCTTTTTTTTTCTTTCCATCTATTTCTTCTAATGATAAATTAACAAAAGTTAAAAATTGAATACTACTATAACTTTCATTATAGAAAGCAATGAGACACTGTGTTACCCGTACTTCGCCATTGGTGCTTAACTATCCTTCATCAACCCAAGCAGTGACGGATCTAGAGTGTAAAATTAATGTGAGCGAAAAAGGGGGAAAAACACTCAATAGTAGATAAAACTTTTACAAGTGAAAATACAATTTTAATATATTATTCATAATGAATTCGATAAAAAATATATAAGAATTGTAAATCAAAATATAAAATTGAAAGAAATTTAAGCTTTGTTGGTGATAGAGAAAGGTTGGTGATGATTGATGAGGCTAGATCTGCTTAAATATAAGATTGGATGCATATTTAATGATTGAGTTGGGCTAATGGTAGTTTATTTTCTTTTTTTGGGTTGGGTTATAAATGAGTATGGATTTTTGGGCCAAATTCTTCGTAGGGATGATCCGCCTCTTATCTTAAATTAATTAGATTATAATACAAAAAAAATAAAGAATGAGAAAACTATAAGTACAAAACTTCGTGTAAAATATGCTAAAAAACAAAAAAAAATGTACACTAAAAGCGAGTTAGTCACTCAATAAATAAAATAGAACAAAAAAATGTTATTTCATCACATCACATCTAAAGAAAAAATATAATTACTATAAAAATGAATTTAAAGGTAAAAAGTGAGTTATCTCTTTATAACAAAAAATATTAAGAAAAGAGAAAGAAAAGATAAAATATTGAAAATATCTAAATTATAAGATTAGAAACATTTTAGGATCAATATGCAAAAGGAATGAAAGTGAAAAATGGAATAAAATGAAGTTTTCCTTTTAGCAAACAAAAAATTAAAAAAGAGCAAGATAATATAAAATTGAAAATATTCGGAATCAATATGCAAAAGGAATGAAAGATAAAATGTTATAATGTCAAAATATAAGATTGAAAATATTTGAGTTCAATATGCAAAAAGAATGAAAATATGAGGTAAGAGAAAAATTTATCCTCTAACTATACAGGAATGAAAGTTGATAGCCAAGGGGTGACCTCCGGCTGTCAAGTGATCTCCGATGACTGTAGCAGGGCAACTCCGGTACCTGAGAAGAGTAAGACAAAGGACACTTTCAGGTGCAGAGAGAGAAGAGAGGTGTGGGTGTGTAGTAATCACCTTATTTGAGGCAGGCACCACCCAATATATAGGGTGGTGCTAGGTCCCGTTGCGGGGCCTTAAACGCTGGAGAATCTCCATAAATGTGCCCATAATTGGGATGGCGGCGTATTAATGGTGTAATAACAGTGGAGTTATTGTGGAGTTACTCCCTCTCCTTTGGCTTAATGCCATAATTAGTGTAATTTATGTTGAGGAGACAACAAACGTTTCATGGCTAACTATTTATACGGGCGTCCTTACTAGTAAGAGGGCTCTCCGTAATTACGAGGGTGTGGTGGCGCAGCCATATGGCGTTTGATTTGTGTGTATGTATGACCCATATATATCAAAAGTAAAATGTGGAGTAAAATGAAATTATCCTTTTAGCAAATAAATTTTTTTAAAAGAAAAAAAAGCAACAAAAGATAAAATGTTAAAATGTAAGATTGAAAATATTTTGGATCAATATGTGAAATGAATGAAAGATAAAATGTAAGATTAAAAATATTTAAGTTCAATATGCAAAATTATTGAAAATATGAGATAATATATGTAAATTATTACCTAGCTACACATCACCATAACTAAACTACACCCTACACCCAACCACACCCAATTTCAACTTTCAATAACTGTTCATATATGATTTGTAAATGTAATATTTATAATGAGTACATTTTATATACTGTATAACTAAAAGAAAAAGATGAACCATTTGATGATACAAATACAATACATAGGCAGACTGCAGACTTGTGAAAGCAGTCTAGTATAAATTATCAACACCTATATATACCAAAACAACAACGATCGAGATATTTTTACTGCAACCGCACTGGTGGAGGATCCTACTTCCCAAGCATTTGCAAGATGAGGATCCAGATACTTTCCCATAATTACTGTAATACCTGCAACCTCAATATTGCCTAACCAACTAGTTTGGTGTATCTTGAGTAGCACGCAATCCAGAGGGTTATCATTGTTCTCATGGCTTTAGAGGACCTAGATTGCTTCAAATGAATCACTCTGAAGTACACCCCATACCATTAGCATCGTTGTATTCATTACTGGACCATTTATTTCCCTCGCAAGCTCCAACCACTGTTGTTAACCAGCTCTGCAAGAGAATAACTCCATGTGTTTGTTGTCTCATGTCTCCTTGGTTCTGAGCAAGGTCCACTGCTTTTCGATATGAAGGGTTTTCAAGAATCACTCCAACTATCTTCGTCTTCGTCACTTCCAGCGGTTGCCTAATTGGAAAATAGAAAGAGAAAATTGAATACTTTCTATACAGTTGCAAAAGCAGACGTTTCTTTTCCAGTATTGTTTCTGAGAGAGAGAGAGACCTGACGGATAGCATTTGCTTTCTCCAAGATTGCCGCCAATCTAAGGTTGGTCCTTGGACCTTGAATGTTCTGAATGCTTGGTCTTGTTCCCACTGTAGGCTTCAGGTCGAAGGACTGTAAAAAAGAAAACATAATTCCATTATTGAGCAAAAAGAACCCAGTTAGAGAAAAAAGTGTTCTCATAGTATGCTGTAAGGATAAGCTTGAACCTTTTTACGTATTTGTTCCAGAAATGTATCCCTTTCATCTGCCTTCTGCCCAACTGGAGGCTGAACACGGTCAGTGACCTTTCTCATCTGCAAAAGCGAGGTAGTTTTCAACCTTCAGATTTAGAAAGAATAGATTACATTCAGATTGAATTCAAGTTCAAAGACTATTACCTTGCTTTTGTCAACGGCAGCAACAGCATCGATAAGAGGATTCCTTGGTCGAGGTAGCTTAACAGTTGGATGCCCATTAGGTTTTCCAGCTTCATTGATTGGTAGAAGAGCCCGTGAATGGGGTGGAAAGAATGTTTCTGAAGTAGACAAACCAGGAAGTGCAAATGCACTGTACATTTGTGGAATATCTCCTCCTGAAGTCAGAATAACATGTTGAGACTGCTTTTCTGCTTCTCGGGGATGCTGCAGTTCAGCCTGAGCACAAGGCTGATCTTCAATGTCTTTTAAAGCCTGCTTCTCTGCATCATTTGAAGTATGCTCTTCTAACTCAATCGGAAGTTGCACCTTGTCATCATTTTGAGGGTGCTTGCTGACCTCATCTGAAGAGTCTTCTTCAATCTTTGAATTCTTCTCTTCAACCTGAGTTGGAGGTTGTTGTTCAACCCTGTTTGGAGCCTGTTCTTCAACTGTGTTTGGTGGCTGCTCCTGGAAAGTCGATGGTTGGGTGATAGAGGTATCAAGATGATCCTGAACCAGTTCCTCCTGTTCTTGTAGACCATGCTGAACTGAATTACCCTCTGAAGTTGCATCCATTGAATTGTCAAGGGAAGTTTGAAGTGATTCATCAAACAAAGATGATGACTCATGTTCAGGAGATGTGGCTTCATCAATTAGTAATGGTAAAGCTGGGTTAGATGATTGCACATCCTGCTCTAACGTAGGGGATCTACACTCATGCGTTTCCTTAGTGTGTCCTGATTCAGTGAGAAATGGGTTTGAAGACAGAGAAAATTCCTCATCGCCATTGTTCAGGCAGTCAGGTTCACGTAATGTGGGCTGTGCATAATTGCGACCTACCTTTCCAGAATCATAAGGCTGCTTCACTTCTTCAGATGCTTCTGGTAAAAAAAGGTGCCAAGGCATTACAGTCCCCATCTCTGTTACTGAAAGTTCATATTGAGCATTCTGTTCAGCTGAGCATTGAGATAGCACAGGTAACAGACCTTTATCATTCTTCAACAAATCGTTATGTGATGCTTGGAAAAATTGATCAGCCTTCATCATCCTCCACTGCATTGGGGGAAGAGGTGGCAACGGAGGTGTTTCCTCTGCTCTGGCTTTACTAGTGTCATCGAGTAAGGCATATGTAGATGGAGAAAAAGTCGATGGATTAGTTTCTAACTCATTACTATTAACTCCAACATCAGATGATTGATCTGAAACCTCTGGTGCAACTGCAGTTACTTCATTTCTTGAAGCACTGCCATCATTAAGTTGATCAATGGGTATGCCAGGTGACTGTATTGAACAAGTTCCTGGCTCTGAAAGCTGAGAAGAAAGTGAGGCCGCTGATAAATATTCTCTGCTTTCCCGGAGACAAACTGCAGGGAGAATATTCGACTGTGCATATGGATCAGAAGACAAGGAAACACCCTCATCTGAAGCAGGTGTATCACTTTGTTCTCCTGGAGCTAAACTTTGTACATTACCTTTGAGATTGCAGAAGCCAACTGGGGTTGATACGAGTTCCTCAGAGTCTGATCCAACAGCAGGAACATCTGCTTCATCGCATCGTCTTTCTGACGTGGTTAAACTTGGTGAAACATTTTCAGTAATAACTTCCATCTCAGGCTGGTGTGGATCTCCTGCATCTGAAAGAGACTTCCCAGAAACCACAGGATCCACAAGCACAGAATGAATTGAATCTGAGGAAGCATTGCCAGATATGTCAGAACCATTAGCAACAGTTGTTGAAGTAGAAAAGTCATCAGGTCGATCTTCGGTCAACGGTTCATCAGAAACAATATGATCATTGTTACCTGAATCATCATGGCCATTAGCTGCAGGTTCCACAAGCACAGAATGAATAGAATCTGAGGAAAGATTGCCAGAGATGTCAGAACCAACAGCAACAGTTGTTGACGTAGCAGTGTCATTAAGTCGATCTTCAGTCAACGGTTCATCAGAAACAACATGATCGTTGTTACCCGAATCATCTTGCCAATTAGCTGCAGTATCAGAAGCTGCAGGAGATTCTTCCATGTCATCAACCTTGATGGATGAGTTTCCAGATTCTCCATTATCCACTTCCCTAGAAACTTTCTCAAGGTCAACTTCCCTGACAAAATTTGAATATCCTACCTCTTCTTTTGAAACACCACTGGATGCATCGGACAGTTTCTGCTCAATAGTCTTATGACTCATAGGAATATGCGCCAATTCAGCTACATTCTCTGACTCAGTTGAAGCTTCCACTGTTGCACCTATCTCAAAATCTGGCTGAGCAAGAATTGTGTCATCCAACTTGTTAACTACCACCGTTCTACCTAAACAATCTTCTGATTCTGCCACGGTTGAACAATTGAGTAGACCTTTTGCATCCATAACTACAAATTCTTGTGAACAAGCCACCAGATTACCTGAATTTGCAACACAAACTTCTTCTGTGGAATCTATTGGTTTAGCTTTATCCAAACAGCTGTCACCATTTTCACAATGAAGATCAGGCTTCATAGTCTCTGTCTGATGCATCAGAGCATCCGAAGAGATGCTTTTGCCTCCAACATTTGACTCATTCAGTTTAACGTTTCCAGAGAAAATGAAGTTCGCAGAAAGATCTGAAGAAACTGCAGAAGAATCAGGAACATTTGGCTCATTTTTATTTGTGGTGTACATATCAGAACTCAGTTTAACATTGCTGGAGGGTTCTCTACACAATTTATGTTCCAGTGGCAAATCTATCACTGAGTTTTCTCTGGGTTTCATTTCAACAGATGTGCCACTTGTGTCTGTAGGAGATGAAATAGACGATACCTCTCCATTATAATGTAGCTGATCTTCATGAATCTTGTCAGAATTAGATCCTTGTGTCTTCTCCACATCAGTAGAGAGTGAAACACACGGTGCATGCAATTTCTCGGTTTTGCACTTTTGTGAATGAGTTTCATCATCAGAAGCTATATTTTCAGTAACATTGCTTATACTGTCTGAGGATGAGAAACTAGACTGTGATTTCTTGGACGAGCTGTCTCCATAATCAGAAATGTAGGAGATTCCAAATGACTGCGAATCAGAAGAATGAGCATGGCTTTCCAACTGTTCTGCATTTACATCAGAATAAGCTCTATACTTTTTATCAGCTAAGTGAAGATCATTTCTGGATTGGCCTTCATTATCTGTTTCTATCTCAGAATCTATGGTAGCAAGAGCATCCATGAAATTTTCAACCTCACTGGTTATAACATCCGAATGGTCCCCATCAAGATCCCTTCTTTTATATTTGCACCCATCAGCTACTACATTAACCTTTACTGTAGGAGAACCGCGAAGAGCTCCATACATATCATTTGCAGCTGCTGGTTCACCCATCACAAAATGTGCTTGGTTATTGGCAGCTGAGTTCAAGTTTTCCACGCATGCATTCCGGACCATATCTTGTTCATTAGCTGATACGGATGTGCTTTCCATCGCTTCAGCCAACGTTATCTTAGGACTAACTGCCCTAATTTCAACAATTTCAAGCCCAGATTCACTAGAGTTTTCTGATGTCATTTTCGGGAGTGGTAGATTGATGGTCCTCTCATATATAGCAGTATCAATGTCTGGTGAAGTGGTTTCAAGGAACTTCTCCATATAACTCTTTCCTGATTTTGGGTCAAGAGGAGATCCATTAAAATGCCTTTTCTTCAATTTAACAAGACGGGCAGGGTCGCTAAAAACATTCTCAATACTCTCCTCCAAAAACAACTGATGCAACCTGCACCATGTCAAAGCATATTAATAACCATGAGGCTAATAAACTCGAAAAAGATGAGCAACTGTTAAGAAGTAAAGCTAAAGCATGTATCATTGATTTCAGTGACTCACTTTGCATGTGAGGTTGCTACACTTTCAGCATCTGCATTCTTCCAACGTGAACCTTTCTTCTGTTGACATAAAAGATTAAAAAGATCAGAAGAGAAGCAAGAGCTTCCAAAATGAACCTTTGTTCTTATAATGTAAAAGGCTACAAAAGTATGAGAAAAAGGAGAGAGAGAGAGAGAGACAAAACACTTTTCTTTCCCACCAGATGTCTGTATCACTCAGCAAGAACAGCAGAACACTGCCATTCTAGTCAACAAGATCATATGACATGTTTTGACAGACTGCCAACTTCCTCAACATTGAATGACTAAACGTTCTATTTGGCAGTGGAGAATCTGAAGCCTGACATTATGCACCTCAGCTTAATCTTGGAGCTAATACAACTATAAAGAGCATGTTCTAGTGCAACTTTCTAAAGAGCTGAGAAAAAATAAATTACAATTATTATAACTTACCTGCCGTTCCTTTTTCTTTTCTATTTTTGATAATGCATAAATTGGCCATTCCATTCACAAACATGATCAGCTCATGAACAATATTTTTTAAGAAAATACTCCCATCTTCCACCTAAACCTAAAGGTTGGTGAGGGTCTCAACTCAGACCCAATCAGCAAGACAAAGAACTGTATATTCATCTGAGGTAGCTCTGATCATGGTGCTAAATATGTATTGTAGTATAAAGTATCTTAGTCGCTGCACCTTTGATTTACGGGTTTTCTTCTCTCTCTGGACTTCTAGATGAGTAGTTACAGAGGTGTCCGTTTCATTTTTGAAGAATGATGGATCGGTATAACGCTTCAAACATGCACCAGCACCTGCAACATCAAATCTGGTGTAGGCCACAGACAATTACAATATCAACATCATTAAGAGCCAACTTTTGGACAAAAAGCCTCAAATTAGAAATACCAAACCAGTCATACTTGTCCAATAGGAACAACCGTGGTGGTCCCCAGCATTCTTCATAAGAATCCATCACACAACGAGGCAAGTCTCCTTGAGTGATTAGATTCTGTTCCATATGCAGATTAGGATGCCAATCAACTCCTGTGAAAATAATGCAGACGATGAGTCACAGACAATGAGCTTAATTGTTAAAGAGAAAAGGGAAAAAAATCAGACTGGTAGTATGTTATTCTATGTATAATTGAAACCGGAAAAGATAGATGCTTCGGGTGGTCATTGTTATGCTTCTATGAGAGAGAGAGAGAGAGAGAGAGAGAAGAATTCTGCCAGCAGAGAATTGTTTGACCTGCATTTGTATAGAATGAGGAGTGATTGGTTCGAGAAAGAAACTCCTTTTCTAAGGCTGGGACTTCCGCTTCCAATTGCTGGACACGAACCATAAGGGTGTGGCCTCTAGCTGCAGTTGCCATTACCTCTTCATGTAAATCATGGAATATTTCAGCAGCAAACCTAAATAGTTCATCAAGGACAAAGTTTAGCACTTATTTGAATTAATTCTGCCAGTGAGGCAGTATACGAAATCTAGAGCAATAAAAATAAGCAGTAAATTCAATAGAAACTATTCACATGAGTACTTCAAGGCAACCAACAAAAGACATGGTTCACATTTTAAAAGAAGCAATGATGCATGATTAGTCTTCAACAGATGAAGTTGTCTTATCCTATTGCACAAGCTTACGGTACATCTGAGGGCATCAAAATATGTACATCACTATATTTACACTCTATTGTATGGTGGTCAAAGTCAAACCATCATATGCTGAAAACATCTAAGCCAACCCTTTCTGATTTTGTCCTTAATGAGTGCTACTCCAATTAAGCTCTAATGTCTTAATTCTTTTATTCTATCTCTTATTGTATACTCACTTATCTATCAAAGCATTCACATCTTTGCAACTTTCGCTTTGGTCGTTTGATGCTTCTTTACTACCCAACACTTTGTATCATATACTCCCTCCATTCCAAATTGTTTTGAGCATTTGACTGGCCACGGAGATTAAGGAGTATTGAAGACTTGAGGGTAATAAAGTAAAATTGTCATATAAGACAAAAGTAACTTTTTGGGTGGAAAAGGGAAGTTGCGGGTTAAAAGGTAAAATTGGTGTGAAAAGGTTTCGTTAAAATGAAACAATCAAATCTTTTCGCGATAACATAAAAAGGAATACGATTGAATCTTTTTGGAACAATGGGAGTATCATGGTTGAGTAGTTGCCCTATAAAATTTTCCTTTCAACTTTAGTGGAACAATCTTGTCTAGTAACACTTTAATGGTACTTCTCCACTCTGTCCAACCTCCTTTATTCAACGGTTGACATCTTCCTCAATATTTCCTTACTTATGGACAATAGAGCTTCAATACTTACAACAGTTACATTGAGGCCATTCTTGGTACTCAAGTGCAACTCTACTTTCTTCTCTATTTCCATGCAGACTTATCCCTACACTCCCTGTACTTTGTTTTAGCTCAACTAATTCTAAAGTCTTTGAATTGTAAAGCATTTCTCCATTGCTCTAATTTCCGATTTACACCAACTTTAATTTCATCCACTAAAACAATGTCATCTGCAAAAATAGTGCACTAAGACACTTCCTATTAGATAATTTTAGCTAGTTCATCCATCACCAAAGTGAAGAGGCAAAGGTTTAAACACAAACCTTGGTGCAAACCAATGGCTCTTCTAAGTTAATTAATCTTAAAACTTCATGCCAGTAAGCCCAACATATCTAGAACTAAGGTCGATAATTTCAGTTACAGTAATGATCCTGACAATCACAATGAGTGTTATCAACCACTAGATTGATATCATCAACTTTCAAATTTGAGAACATGTGTTGAAGTTTTGATATCCAAAACTTAAAACCATTATGGTAATATCATACACCCATTACGCCATACATACAAGATGCAACAACAGTGTCAATTTGACTGTAACATTTAAAACTGCAAGAAACCAGTCATAGGGCAGACATAATACGTACAAAACTCAGACTGGTACAGAAGTTGCGGAATCTATTACTGCTTTAACCAAAGAGTTCTTGAAAATAATTCTTCTAATTGTGCTACCAAAGGTCAAGCCTTTCAATATGAGCATATATGGACAAAAGCCAGATGACAACCATTAGGCCAAGGTAGCAGCAAATACTAATTATCAATCTATTGAAGTAACAGGACTAAAACCGACAGTATCTAAATGGCGAACAGGACATTACTTTATCAACCAGGATATCGCAAAACTGTAGTCCAAATAAATCAATATCCCAAATTTGTTGCTTAACACACACTAGACTAACCGATTGGCAGAATAATCTTCAAAGGCCAAATCACACAATTGACAGTACGCAAATAGGCATGCATGAAAAAGAGTCAACATTAATCTGCAGAACAATTAAAGACAAAAAAAAAAAATTTGCGGTCAAATTATGGCCCCATTAGGGAAATAGCTGTTTCAATTAGCTGTAACGTTTTGGATAATTTTTTAATGGTTGAGATCAAATAGCTAACGGCTAAACTCAAAAAACTACCGTTAATAGCTTTTTCAAAATACAACAGCTACTTGAAAAAACTGTTGTCAAACACACACTATGTCAAAATTCCGAATTCGTAGCAAAACCTGAGCCAGTGGATTCATTGGTCACCATGATAATCTTAAAAGACCAATCACCGAAAAAAGGATCATTGAGAAGTTCGCTTATAGCGCAAGGTTTCCTATGCATTCTCAAATTCAAAACCCAAACAACAATCTGAACGAACTTCAGCAGCCATGCGTACATAACAAACAAAGTACCAAATATCAATCACTAAACTTTGCCTTTCAAATCCCCAAAAAGCACTTAATTGGTGAAACTCTCAGCAACCAACTAATGACAACCAATTCAGCTAAGAAAAAGCGAACTCGACTCACTAATTCGCTGAAATTCGCGGAGCAAGCAAAAAGGGGAAAACACACACACACACACACACACACAAAGTGATGAGAGAGAAATAGGGACTGACTCAGCAAGGTCGCCGAGCTGGCGCAGAACGCCGACGAGTCCAGCCATGGCAACGCCTTCGAGTAAAGCTTCGACGTCATCTTTGTCGGCAGCACGGTAGAGGTCGGGATCTGCCAAACTGTACTCGTTCCTTATTTGGTATCTGGTCAGTGGCATTTCTTAGGCTCCGAAATGAACCCTAATCGCGTCTGAATCTTCGGTGCTCAGAGCATTGAAACGATTCGCCTCCGCTGACTCTGAGCTGGCCAGTTCCGGAGCGGAGGAAATGGACAATGCGACGGGACAAAGCGACGTGAAGGAAGGAAGGAGGCTCGTGAGCGTTTTTTTTTCCCTGTCTCTTTTTGTTAAATGCAAACTCCAGTCCCCTAACTATACATCTAAGTGCAATCATACCCCGTTTGTTTTTACAATATGCACCTAACCCATTTTCCTTAATTTTGTTAGTTTAGTTGTTTAACCCAAGAGTAAATTTCTCCGGCATTCTCATTTTAAGTCTCGCTGATTTATTGTGGTCTCATTTTAAGTTTTGATTCAATTGAGTTCCATATTTTGTAGATCGTGATTCCCAACGTCATAGGAAGCTTCTGCCTAAATGTTGATCGATAAAATTTTCTTGCTAATCCTCTATGGATGCAAGCACAGGAGTATCACTTCTGATCTGCACCACAACATCAGAATGACAAAACGTGCCCACTGACCCAACTGTAGCCACAAGATATATCTTCATAACTAAGGTAATTAACTACCTTTGGTTATTTCCTCAAAATGAAGATTCTCACTCTTAGAAGTTTGCTTCAATCCCTTCTTGAATCTTAGCAACTAGCATACCATAAGAGTATTGATCTGGATTGACAAAACCTTCTAGAGATTTTTCACATCCATTTGTCAAAACTCATAATCACATATGCGTCTATGGTCAAAATCACTCTGATGGATATAATCATGACAACTAGTGAAAAAGTTTCACTCTTAAAACCTTTTGCCAACCAGTCATCCACTATAGGTAATCAAGTTACCATCCATGCAAGTCTTCCTCTTGAAGACCCATTTTCACCTTAAGGGTATTACCCCTTTAGGTAGATCAACCAAGTCTCAACTTGATTATGATACATGGAATCCATCTTTGATTTTATGACCACCAGTCACTTCTGAGAGTTCCGTCCACTTATAACATCTTAGTTGGTTGTGTGCTCCTCTTGAGCAACACTACTCTAGGTATAAGTCACAAGAAACACGCATTTCTTCGACTCATTCCAAGTCTTACCAGATCTATACGGGTACTGGGCTACGTGAACAGACAGTCCTCCACTACTTTTAGTGGTGTCTGTTCATGTTCCATCTATATGTTCAATGTCCCTTTTGTTGTTCTCGAATTTCTTCTAGTTCTACAATCCTCCCACTAATTCCTTTGGTAAGACATTGTCTCCCAAAACGAAGTTAGTCCGAGCCACTAACTCTATCTGCTTAGTGGGATTGCAGAAGTGGTCTTACTAATCTTATTAGGATATCCAACAAAAGACATTTATGAGATTCAGGTTCGAGCAATTAATCGAGCCCAGTTCGAGCCTTCATAATGAAGGCTTGTCGAGCTATCGAGCCAAACTCGAACTCAATAAAAAAACTATTGAGCCGAACTAGAACTCAGCACAGTTGGAGCTCAACTTGACTCATTTACATCCCTAATATGAACTGATCGCCCTTCATCGTCATCTCTATCCGTACATGTCACTTGCTACATGCCACTACTTATTCGAACGTTGTTGATTCTCAATGACGTTTTTAATGAGACATTTCATATGCTACAGAATGACATTTTATTTATCATCTTAAATAGTAACCTGCTACATTGATTTTCTGTAATTGTATTAAAGGAAAATTAATCGAAAAGTTGATCATGAAGGATCTGTGTGTGACCTCAATTGGATAATTTGACATGTATGATCCTTAAAGAGTTTGGGAAGTTGCAAGTTTGAATTTGATGAACTCATAACTTGTACTGAAATTTATTGTTGACCAGCACATTGACCTAATTATGACCTAATCAAACAAGCTAATTTCAACTACTACATACATATTAAGAGGTGCCCTAGCTACAACCGAATCTTGGGAACTGAAAGCTGTAATCTTTCAAAGTAGTAGTCACTAACCACTTCATCAATCATTGAACTGATCTTGGAGTGGTTGGGTTGCAGAGGTTGATATTAGTGTAGGAATTCATCAACCACAACTGCTTGATAGTTGATTCTTCTTCTTCTTGTTTTTTTTTTGGATAGAGCAATTGCTTGATTCTTTCTAAGTCGTACTAGTACCTGATAGACGTCAAAATTGAGCAATATATATCTACAAAATCAAAATAAACTATGATGAAGAATTACACCAAGAAATTACGATAAATTGATAAGCACACCACGTTAGAGCTCGTGTGAATCCAGTGGAACCGAGGATGATAAAATTGTGGGTGTCTATTTACCACATATGTGGAAAAACACATACCATGAAAATGTCAAATTTACCCACTTAATAAATCTCTACAAAGGGTGTTTTAGTCTTTTAATTTAATAATTGAGTTAGTTAATTAGTAATACTTTTTCCACATATGTGATAAATAAACGTATTTTGATAAATTTGCAACCAAAGATCCATTAGAGCCTCAAACAAAATGTATTCCCTAGATAAACTTCCAACGCTCAAGTTTCCCTATGATGGACCCTTGATGGGCTTAACGGGCAGGTCTTCGTTTGGGCTCCTTAGCGCCAAAACTTATTCTACACTTTTGGGCTCACACATAGGCCAGGTTGTCATAAACAATTTATAAAATTAATATAGGAGTCTTTGAGTTAGTATAATGGTTAAGCTTCAAGGACACTAGTGGGAGGAAATGACATAGGAAAATGTGTATGAAAAAAACAAATTGATATAGGAAATGTAATGGAGAAGAAAGATTTAATTTTACTATAATTGGTTTCTTATTGCTAATTAAGTCTGAGAGGAAATGATAATTTGGAAAATTAGTATGAAAAAGGTTACTAAAAGATGCAATGGTTAAATCGTTTGTTGCTGTCACCAAAGGAAAATCTCTCAAGACTTGACTTAGAAGAGAGAATTGTTAGACTATGAAGTCG
This sequence comes from Stellera chamaejasme, assembly GCA_024586325.1. Classification (NCBI taxonomy): domain Eukaryota; kingdom Viridiplantae; phylum Streptophyta; class Magnoliopsida; order Malvales; family Thymelaeaceae; genus Stellera; species Stellera chamaejasme. The sequence continues at coordinate 54,973,482 of CM044981.1, read as the reverse complement.
TGTTCTCCTAGGGTTTTCTCCTTTAGTCTCCGGCACCGTTGCGGGCCCTATCTGTTTGCCGGCGTCGTGCCCTCATCTCCTGGCTGGTCATCCGGACATCCTGCGTGCGCTAGTTCCGTGGCTCACCAGGTGCTAGTCTCTTGCCTTCCCGTAGCGTTTTCCGCCCCGGTCTCCTGATTGCTTTTCGCTGCCGATCCTGGCTTCAGTCGATCTCCGCCGCGTCTAATTGCGGCCTTCGTCCCTAGCTCCTTTGCTTCCGTCGTGCTATTAAGCGCCTGGCCGTCCCATGTGCGCTAGTCAATACCAAGCGGGTGCCTTGTCCGTGCCTTTCTGCTTCTTTGTCGACGGCTGGTTCCACCGTTGTTGGTCTCGATCTGAACAAGTGTTGCTCCCACCAACGGTTCCTCTGCTCTCATCCTTCCTCGTTCCGCTGGAGTTTTCGATGGTTTAGTTTGTTGGCTTCAGTGCTCTGTGTTCAACTATGCGGCCATTTTCGCTCGGTGTCGTCGCTCTTTCTGGTCACTGCTGGCAGGTGGCAGTGTGGGGCTCTTTGTTGTTAGGCGGGTTTCGATTACTTTCAATGGTCTTGTTCCGTCCAACGACAATTCCACCTTCGGTGGGATTTGAATGGTTGATCTCTGATGGTCAGTTCCTCTGCGATGCACCAGTGGAGTTGATGGGATGGCTAGGTTGTGGGTCTGCATGGTCGATTCCTGACAGTATCAATTTGACCCTTTTCCATACTTGTTTATCAATTTCGTATTCGGAGGGCCATTTATTTTTCTTTGTTTCGACTTTGGTAGCTTTTCTCTAGACCCACATTTTCTATTTCGTAGGTTTGCTTTGCTTTTTGTTTTGTGTTTTGGTCTTTTTGGTTGGTGCTCTGTGATAGAGCTATAACTTTTACAGGTTCTATCGCTTGTACTCTTGATAGCACACCATGGTGCGTCGATACCATTTAGCTCACATGGAACGTTCTGGGGTATCGGGAGCGTCATTGACTATCCTCTATCCGCCACGACGATATTGTTCTTGCTTAGCCTCTTTAGGCAATTATGGGAGTCTTCGTTGTCAGTGCTTGTTGTCAAGTGTAGTTTCTACTTTGACGTACTCTTATCACTGTTTTCGGTCTGGTTGGTCTGCACCTTTCTGTTGTGCTTTTGTTTTAGGTTTCTTTTACTTTATTTTGTAATGATTTATCATTAATATAATGAGCCTCTTTTATTCAAAAAAGAAGTTACTAATAGGTCAACTGTTGGAATTTGTTAGATATTGCGAAAAGGAAAGTGTTATAAAACTTTGAGACAATAAGAATATTATACGTTTGACTATCTAATCTGGAAATTTTTACTAAAATGAATTTGTTAAAAAAATATTTTGAAGCAAAATAATTTTATCAATCTATTTTTATACCCTTGTCCTAAAAAAATGGTGTGTTTTTTTTCAACATTTCATCTATGATTTTATTTCTTCAATATTCTAATATATAAAGTTAAATATTTTTTAAATGTAAATGATAGATTAATGTTTGAAAATTATTAATGAATTATTTCTAGTAATAATTGAAGTCTACCACAATATCGAAAAAGATACGCATTGGTTTTTTAGCTGGGATGGAGAGTATAGATTATTTAACTTTGAATACGAAAAAATGAATAATATTTTTTTTTATTATAAAAAATAACAAATTTTACATAATGAAGTGAGCACAGTGATACTCCCTTCCTATTTTAAAACTTGCTACAATTTCTTTTTGGTTGTCCAAAAAACTTGTTACACTTCCTTTTACACCAATTTTACTTTATTATACACTTACTCTATTTTCCCATTCAAAAAAATTATGTCTTGTACATATATTTTACCTTTTTACCCTCAAATCAACACACATTTTTTTATCTACGTATAAGTCAGATTTACTCAACTTTATGGTTGTAAGTGAAACCCGGAACCCGAAACCCAACTTGAATCCAAAAATGTTGGGTTAGGGTCGGTTTGGGGTAAGAAAGTGCCATGCGTAGCCCGAATCCGACCCGAACCCAATTTTCTTTATCATTTTCGGGTTCGGGTTAGGCTCAACCTGAAACCCGATACTTATCAATACTTAAACTGAAAAACCGAACTCTACGGCCCTCCCCAACCTATCATAACGCAGGCCTAGCTACCCAAGCCTAAACCCAAAAGCATAAACCAGCCCACCCCAAAAGCCTAAACCAACCTCCCTTGAACAAATAATACCCCAGCCCCCTTAGCCCAACTTTAACCCACCCAACCCCCTTATAGCCCAACCTTAATTAGGGGCGGGCCCACAATGGGGGCACGTGCCCCCACGTACCAAAATAAAAGTTTACAAATTTTGGTGGTAGTGATAGTATTTTTTTATATAAATAAAGTATCGGGACCAGTTTGAAAATTTAAACATAGTAAAAGGATTAACTGAAAATTAAAGCCAAAGAAAGGAAATGGGCGAACGATTCGTGCGTTCTTCGCTGGCACAGCCCAAGGAACAAATGGCTGAACTTCTTTTTGCATCCTACTTATATGCATAACTTTCCATTCAAGTTACAAAACTAGTAATTTTAGTATATCAGTCTTATACTTTGATAAAAGGGAAAATGTCCCTTTTTGCCATCAACGTTTGGTCAAAAGTCCGCCTTTGCCATTATTTTAAAAACTAGTCTTTTTTTGCCATCAATGTTATCTCTTTGGACCATTTTTGCCACCCACGTTCACTTTTTGGACCTTATTTACCATTAGGCCGTTAACGGAGGGAATATTCTTGGAATATTCCGTAACAGACTATTTGTTTATAATCAATTTGACCCCAAACTTTCAAAATTGGAAAAACTAAACCTAAATTTGTAAAAGTTACAATCCTACCCCCTCTTCCGGCGATGCCCTTCTCTCCTCCACCTTCCTCCCGCCTTCGCCGATCTATATGAGCTCGCTTTCGTCGATTCCGATCAGCCCGAAGATTATATCCACAATATTTGCCTCAATTTCGTCGCCGATCACTTCAAATCAGAGAAAACCCAGATCAAGACGCTGAAAATCTCGACAGCCACCGTGCTCGACCAGGGCGAAGTGAGATTTCGACGATCGACCCAGAGCTCAAACATCTTCGACATCCAATTCCAAGACGAGATTCTCGAAATCCCTTCCTTAGTGATTGCCAATTGAAGCGAGCACTTCTTCCGAAACATGCTTGGTTCATCCGTCACCTGGCAAATTCTGGGAAAGATGCATGTCTGTTGATCGAGGAAGGGATTTTGGACAACTAGTTGAAGAACAACGGCAAGCTATCGGCGCTGTTCAACGATCTTTCGTCTAGCACGTTGATCGATCTCAACAGTTTCTACTTCGCTGGAATCGTGGAAGATCTGAATGGTTATTGTGCCATTATCTTTTAAGGCTGAGATGGATGAAAATGAAAAGTGATTTAGAATGTGGGTGAATTTGTAATTTTTTAGAAAATTTAGGGCCTAATATGGAGTTTTTTTAACGGAGAGTGGCAAACGGGGACTTGAAACAATGACGTTGATGGCAAAAAAGACCAGTTTTTAAAATAATGGCAAAATGAGACTTTTGGCCAAACGTTAGTGGCAAAAAGAGACATTTTCCCTTGATAAAATATTAAGAATTAGTCCTAAATATTTTTAATGCGACTAAATATTATTAAATAAAATAAGTTTTTTTTTCTCCTATAAACATTTTTTATATTAAGATTAAGGAAATTATATATGGATATCTAATGTGAGAATTTGAAATTACCAAAAATAAATTCTCGAAAAAGAAAGCTTAAGCAATAAAGAAATTGTGCCCCACATGCTAAATATCCTGCGCCCGCCACTGTCCTTAGTCCAACCCGAAAACCCAATCTACATTAATTCATCATATAACATATTATTGACCAAAAACATGAACAAGAGTTGATATTTTAAAAAATATAAAAATTCAGGTTATATGGGTTAACCAGGATCGAATCTGAGAATTTCGGATTCTGATTGATCCGACATAAAAAAATGTTTATGGGTTGAGTTCGGATCAGAATGTATGTCTTTCAGTCGACAAACCTGGCCCGACTTTCACCCATACTCAACTTTAAAGGGATGGAGTGAGTATTCAACATGAGCAATAGGTGCAGCCGAAATCGATAGCGACATAAGTCACTTATCTCGAAGCTTAGAGATTATAAAAAAGGTGATGGTTTAGCTAGCTATCCGATCTATAAGATATTCCAAATCCAATATGCAACAATTGTCCATATCGAAAATATCCGAAACATTCAAAGTTGCTACTTTTCTTTCTTTATGATGATGAATATATATATGAAAGAGAAGTGTGAATGTGACAGCCAGTCACTTTTGCACAATAGCTAGCTAGAGAAAATGTGTGGAGCACCTCAAAATGTTGAATTCTCAAAATTGAGGGGTTGGCCAGGTAATGGAGGAGGAGGGTCCCTTATTTATAATTTGGTCATTGATTAGGGTTGAGTTACATTTTGCCAAAGTTTAGGAACGCGTTTAAAATGTACTGCATTGTTTGAGGGCTAACATTGAATATTTGGAATTGATTGAAGCATGATCTTTTTGCCATCCTTGATTTAGAACTTAACTAATTACACTCTTTAAGAGCCTAGCTATTTGGCTCGTGTAAAGCCAATGGCTTAACGCCCTAGCCTAAAAAAATTGCTGCCCCAATTTACGTACTAAAAAACCATTTTAATTCCTTTTATCAAATTACAAAAAACCCTTGCATACTAATAATCTGGGCAAATTCAGTAATTTTACACAACTTTTTACCTACTTATTAAAGGGTGCAATATGGCTTTACATCCCAAATTACATGTAACATCTATTATTAATTTATAAAAGCGAAGCATCTGAGATGGATGTTTTAGTCTTTTCTTTTTAGAGTATTACCGTGGCGACACGTGTCATTTATTTTAGGAGTGTAGTATAGTTGAAGTGGCATTTTCATAAATATATAGTAGGGGTGAGGACGGTTAAGTAATAGTAAATAAACTAATCATTGCAACAAATCCGCAAAGGATCCAATCTGTAATATCTCGTAGTTAAAATCCAAGATACTTTAAAATTGAATTCAATAATCAAAATTCGAACTGAAATCCATGAAGAATCCAATTTAAACATTTCCCTCCGAAACTTTAAATTTGAATTCAATAATCAAAATTCGAATCAAACTATAAGCGGGAAAAAAAACGTATTTCCAAACCTTTGGATGACCTAGATGTTCTACTATAAATACAACATTTGGATCCCATCTCTACAAAGAACAACAATTAGAGGTGAGACAAAACAATGTCACAAGGAGCATCTCAACATTCCATAAGCCGGCGGTGGCGAGTTGATTGATCAACATGAGCTTCTATACAACAAGATCGAGTGATCCGCACAGAGGTAATTTCTCATTTATGATCAAGTATGTTCAATCATCACAATAGCGAATAAATAATATATACCAATGTTGCAGATTGTTAATATTCGGCTGCAGACAGATGCGAATCTTCATATTAGAACAAATTAAGCGACTCTTGTTTGAGTTCGGGCTTCTCAATAGTCGTTTGGAGTTTATTAACGAGAGGTTCGTGGTGGTTATTCATATTCAAATTGTGAACGCTTAATAGAATACGAGATATCATACTAATGTGAATATAATATGCGAGATAAATGAGGTGAGATACCAAAGGGTCGCGATTACAAGAGCAAGAAGGCGACTATACGGTGAAAACAACAATGTGGAAAGGATGACGATAACTCGGCGTGTTCTTGCTTTTAGTCGAGAAAGACTATACGGTGATAACAACAATGTGGACCCGTGGTGAAAGCGTGTATTGTTGCGGCAACTTGAGGCCATTCGATCATATGGTCGTTCCCATGTATGTTTGCGTTTTTCGTTCTTTATCTATTTTATAATTATCATTATTTTTGTTTGATTAAATATATTTTTCTATGCGGATAAGAAATTTTCGATGCAATGTTATGATATTGTGTGTCAAGGAGGATTATCCCCTTTGGTACTTAGCATGTCGTTTATGCTCTCGAAAAGTGTTCAAGCGGTGCTGATTTTCTTGTAAATCGTGCAATTCAACGATTCGTTCGATCGTTCATCGGTAAGCTTTCATTGGTTAACATGTGTATTATAATTTCACAAACAAACATTGGATTGAACTTATGCTGCGAGTGACACTTTTTAATATTTGTGTTAGATATAAAGTTGAGATGATAGTTGGTGACCATACAGGCGAATCAAAGTTTGTTATGTTTGATAATGTGGCGGCTCGCCTTTTCCATTGTGATGCGCAAACATTTGCGAGCTACGAAAAAAGGGTAAGTCGTATATTTTACGATGTTTGATATTATGATCTTAATGGTCTCATGATAACTTCAATTGTACATATATATATATATATATATATATATATATATATTTGTGCAGAACGATGGACGAAATAAATTGGATAAGATACTTGAAAGTGTCAAAGCGATGAAGCTCTCCTTTGATATCAAAGTGACTGATTTTAATATTACAAATAAGCGATCGGGGTTTACGGTCACGACATACTACGAAATAGATTTTGCATCGAGAGTGGGAGATAATAGAAATCATCAAAGATGTATGCTATGCCACATTAGCTATTTTAGTTGGATGTGTTTTTGTAAATGATTTATTTGATTTATTTTCTAAATGCGTATATAAACTTAATTATCTTTCTGAATGCAGCGACATTTACGGGGTAAATTAATGCTGCCTCTTAAACGTTTAGCAGATCAAGATGATAGAAGTGGTGATAACACATCAAAAAGGTATTCGGTATTTTGAATGTTGATGGTTAATTAACTTTAGTACATTGATGTAATATTGTTTACTAATTTTTTTGTCTACGTTTATAGTTGCGAGGTTGTTGTAGAGGCGGAAGTTGCGATGTCGTCTAATAACAATAAGGGGAATAACGGCGTGCGTTATGTTAACACCGATATAGATGACACGTACGTACATATATTTATGAACTATTGCGATTGAAGATATTTCAATATTTAATTGATTTTTGTGACATGTATTTGTAGATTGGAGCTACATCAACACTCGATATCTTCTATAACAAATTCGGATGAGGCTATTACGATGGCCGGATGTGATGATGATCGTAGATTTAACCTTTTGAGTCACTATTGCGGTTTACTTTGCTTTGGCTAATAAACATGTAACATTGTTTGATTTTTATAATAATATTCCATTTGATGTTTAAACATGACTTACAATGATTTTTGTGTTGTTTGATGACATTTGTTGTTTTATTCTAATTCTTACCTATGACTTTTGTTACCGTGATTTGGTTAATTAGAAAATTATAATATTATTATAATATTTACTATAATTTACATTTTATTCTTTTTTAAAATCCGAAGGAGGGGGTACAAGCTAGTTACCAATATTAGCTTTTCATAATACTAGTATATCATCTGTGTAGCACCTCGTATATCATACGGTGTATTATAAATTAAGAGTATTTTCCAAAACAATGACCCATGTGGGCATATGTTCTATAATCACTATCTTGTTGATGCAGCCTTTAATGCGGCAACATTATATAATGCGGTAAAGCTGTATAATTAAAGTGCATAATATAATTCAGTAATTTAGATCTACGTACGTTTTTCTTCTAACACTACACTTCAAAAAGCTAGCGTTGATGAAGCATAAATAGAGAAATCGTTGTCATCTCACGCCCCCTCCTATGTTGTGGATTTGGAGAAATCGACCGTCGTCTCTTGCTCGTTCTACCGCCGACAAGCCCGTATCTACGTGCGACGGTGGTCCGAGGAGAAGGGGAAGATGGAGAAATTGAGATGAAAGAGGAAGAGAAAGTGAAAAGAGGGAGATGAAAGAGGAAGAGAAAGTGAAAAGAGGCTTTATTATTGCGGCCTTAATGTTGTTGCCTGTCGGGCCAAGTTAACATGTGTTAAAATGCTACATTATTAATGCAATAAAACCTATTTAAAACGAACAATCCTTTTAATGTTGTTCGAGTTGCATTACGTACCATATTAAACATTTTCTCATTGACATAATAATGTATGGACCGGTGTTGTACTGTACTAATTTTGGCACATGCACATACTAGGGCCGGGTTCTGAGGGTAGGCCTGAGGGGCAACCGCCTAGAGCCCAACAAGTAAAGGGGTCCATATTTAAAAATATATTATATATAGTAAAAAAATAGCTTTGTGTTAATGATGACTTGACAAATGATATATCGAAGAGAGATAATTAATGCATTTAATTCGTTTATGATTTCCATGGACTTTCAATTCATTTTATCTCAATCTCATTCAATCATCCTCCCTCTCCTGAGCTTGTAGCCTAGTGGCTAAGTTCATGGGACATGAGATGAAGGTCTTGTGTTCAAGTCTCCACCATTCTCAATCCCCTACCTAAAAAACTTATTTCCATTATCCAACTAAACCTATCATTAATTCAAATGAAAAATATCAATTTCTCCAAAAACTTCAATAGTCACTTGCTAATTTTCACTCCATATTTTCTCATGGTGATTCATATGATGTTGATTTAAATAATTTTTACTCTGAATTAAAAGTGTTGTAAACGACTTTGCCAAATTAGCCAATGTCTGCCATTGAAATTCTTAAGTTTACAAAATCTACAGATTGTTATCCGAATGTTTCCATTGTTTGTAGAATTTTTTAACTGTGCTTGTAACTGTGATATCAGCTGAAAGAAACTTTTCAAAGCTAAAGTTAATAAAAACCTACTTGAGGTCATCAATGTCGCAATAAACGTTGAATGGTTTGACAGTATTATCAATTGAGAGGAATTTATTAGAAAACATTGATGTTGATGTTATTATTAATGATTTTGCATCAAGGAATGCTCGTGAAAGCCGCTTTTGTGATTTATTTTTGATTTTTTTCTTTGAAGGTGATAAGGGGTGATCTTACAATGAGTAGATTTTTAGATCATTGACAATATTGATGGAGGTTGAAGGGAAAATGTTCTATTTTGTATGAATTTTTATTTGAAAAGATGCTATTGACATAATGTAATGAAACGTACTATTTTTTAATAACATTTCTATTTTTTATGAAGTTATATTTTTGAAATTTTATAAGTGGGGTCTCATTTTTTTCATTTTACCTATGGCCCATAGAATGTCAAGAACGGCACTGGCACATACCAACGTGCTTTGACTATTATAACCCTCCCTAGAAACTTGTGATTCATTCTCTCTCGCAGCTTCAGCTTCTCATTTTCAACTTTGCTCTCTCTCTCTCTCTCTCTCTCTCTCTCTCTCTCTCTCTCTCTCCTCCTCTCTTCTCTCTCTCTCTCTCTCTCTCTCTCTCTCTGCCACCATTTCTCTCAGGTGAGCTTTTCTAACCTCACTTCAATTTCTGTTCATCTCCCCTTTTATGTGAATCCTTTGCTGTCAGCATTTTGTTCTTCAATTTGATTTGTTGCTGCAATTCCTTTGTTGTTGCATACATTTTCATGGATCTAAGTTTTGATATGAATTAGAACTCGATGTTAATTTTAGTTATGTTAAGGGTAAAGTACACGTACGTATAGTACCTTAGCTTTGATGCGTATCATATTTTGGTTATGTTTTAAGAATTCATCTCAGATTCGTTCATTAGCTTTAATATTTGTCCCAAACCGGTCATTCTGTTAGATTTTCCGCTATCTACCTGTTTTTACGTAATTATCCCTTCTATATTAGCCTATTTACATTTTTAATTAAAATCTGATCATTGAACTTTTAATAAAAGTTCACTTTAAACCCTCAGTTTTAACTCTCTCCTCACTCTATCTTCTCTCCATGATACTCACGAGCTACATCTGTTGGCGGCAAGATCGGCGATGGAGCATCTGTTGGCGGCAAGATCGGCCGTCGAAGGTCGGGGATGCCACCAGCTACACCATGGCGGCTAAACGAGGCCGCGAGACGGCTTGAATGGAGCTGGATCACTAATCAGAGATCGGTGGCGGGGTTGGCCTAGGCAGGCTCGCTGGAGGCTATGGGGGAGTGTGGTGGCGCTAGAATCTTCAATTGGTGAAGGGGCTAGGCCGAAAGAGGGAGAAATCTCCGCCAACCCGTTTACGCGTGACCTGACCCGAATCTTTCTCTCCAACCAAGCCTCGGTTTGCTGTACCGCCACCGCCATCAGCCTCGCCGACCTCCGCCTCGCCGATCCCCTCCACTTTCAACGCCGTCGGACCTCGTACACTCCGTGTCTGAGAAGGTCTTGTCACGACTGAAGGAGAATGGGAAGGAGGAAGGTTTGGGTGGTTTTGAAATTTTTGAAAATAGTTGGGGACCTTAATTGAATGTTAATTATATACATTCAAGAAAATGCCCTTAATTAAACAATGGTTTTAACAGAAAATGTTACGGGAAGACTTGTTTAGGACGAAATGAAAGTTAAGGGACTAATATGAGATGAATTCCTAAAAAAACTAAAACAGGACACGCATAAAATCTAAGGTACTATACGTGTACTTTACTTGTTCTGTTAATGGTGGAATTTTTGGAATTACATTGGAAAATATCTACATATTTTATACTACATTTTCATAAGCCTCTTAGACATTTTCATATGTTATTTTAGACACTTCTATCTATTATTTTAGACATTTTTATGTGATCTTTCTAACATTGTGATTTATCAATGAACTGATGTTATGTCCAACTATAAATTCTAAGTAAATAAATGAAGCATCTACAATAATTAGTGGCATGGGCACGTTCCCATTATCATCTTAGTCATGTATTGTTTTGCACCATTATCATCTTCTCCCCAACTACGTATTTGTTGCCTACTTTGTAACGGCGGTATTACGGTTCAAGCCGTTACAAACGAAAAACGTCTGCTTCCCGTTACAATCCCGCTTCTAAATAATTTTCCAATTGTTCTTTTTAATTTTTCACTTGTTTTATTTAGCCCACCCCTCATTCAATTATTTTTTAATTTTTTGACCCTCCACGCGTTTATCTGTCTCTCTCTCCACATCTCAATAAATTAATTTCCTTTCTTTTTTTACCATTCTAAACTTTCCTTCATCTCTCTCTCTCTCTCTCTCTCTCTCTCTCTCTCTCTCTGCCTTCAACCTCTTTTTCTCTGCATGTCTCTGTTTATCTATTGTTTTTTTAATGTAAGTCTATGTTTATCTCTTTCTCCACTTTCTCTTTGTGACTAGAACCGGCTCCAACAAAGCTCAACGGTGGCAAGATGATCGGACGCCGATCGAAGTTTGGTGATGATTTTTTGCCATATCCGGATCTCGTGATGATTTTTGCTAGATCTCGGACACTGATGAAGATGTTTTGCGAGATGAACAATCGTGGGGTGTAGATCGGTGACGGTGCCGTAGAAGGCTGTTGAAGCCGGTGAAGGCCGTGTTGAAGTTGTCCAAGATCGCGGTGGAGGTTGTTTATATAGTTTGTAATTTATGTTACATTGCAGGCTTGTATTTTTCCAGATTTGCTCTGTTTAAAAACGTGTATTTGGTTGAATATTTGCTATGGTGGTTCAGTTTTTAGGTTGTTGGTGAGACGGTTTCGGGTGCCTGTTCCCAAATGTCGCCATCTTTTTCGTTTTTCAATCTTCGCTTCTTCTTTTCGTTCTTTCTGCTTGCGGGTTTGAAGAGAAAAATTGGAAATCAATTCGTTGAAGTTCTGGGATCATTGAGTTTGAAGATTTAGATTAGGATATTTTTCCAGATCTATTTTTTAATGCGGAAATATGTTAGAAGCGGCATTGTTACGGATCCAAAAATAAAAGCGGCGTTCAACGTAGCGGTGGTGTTTACGCTATCTACCGCTTGATTGAAGCGGTGGTGTAGCAGTTGGCGCTCCAAGCGGCTAATCAAATACGTAGAATAATATCGGTCAGACTCGTCGCTCTCTCTCTCTCTCTCTCTCTCAAGCTCGTTTCCAGAAAGCTCTCAAGCACTCTTTTTTTTTCGTTTCCAGATCTAGCCCAGCTCTCTCTCACCTTTAGATCTTGCCCCACCACCCTTCTTCTCCGCTTCGCAGTTCATCTTCCGTTCATTTTTCCGGCGATGACAGACGAAAGGTCCCTCCTTCTCTCGCCGGCGGCTCGTGTTCAAGGTTAGTTTTTTTATTTTCGTTTTGTTTACCATTTCTCCTCCTCCTTCAAATCTTGCATCACCACCCATCTTTCTGTCTCACCCTCATTTTTTTATTTTCTTTTATGATTAGTGTTTCTCCTCCTCCTTCAGGTTGGCATCTTTCTACACCCGGCGACAGTTCATCCTAAGCGGCGCGAGTCTCCTCCACTGACGGATCTCCGGGCAGCAGTCTCATTTTTTCTAGCAACTGGGTTAGGGTTCCTTTTTTTTTGAAAATTGTTTGAATTTCTATTATTTTGACAAAAATGGTTGTAAATTTTGATATGAATTTGTAGGATATTTTATTGAAAGTTATGAATTTGTTGAAAGGGTTTTGAAATTGTTGGATAGCAGTCTCATTTCTCCGGGCGAGCCACGTTTACCGCGGCCAACGGCGCGGTAAGGTCTCGTTAAAGCCTCGTGGTCCACGAGCCGTTTTGACCAGCCGCTTACTGCGGCCGTCTACTTCGGAGAGGGCTGCAGTAATTGTTCCCTATATTAGCAGCACCTCCTCTCCGGTTTCACACACAACACTTAATATTTTCCTTCATCTCCTTTCAATTTTTCCATTTAATTGTTTACTAATTGAAGACAGTATATATCATCTGGTGATTTCAGTTGAAGATCAACCGCCGATAGTTATTGTGTCTCTTTTAGGTAACAAACATTATTTTTTAGATATATATATATATATACACTACGTAGAGAAGTCAGATTTTACTGCGGCGGAGGCCGCAGTAATTGGCATTTACTGCGGCCTACTGCGGCCTCTGCCGCAGTAAATTTCGTAATAGACGCCATTTACTACGGCATTTACTGCGGCGGAGGCCGCAGTAAGGCGGTCTTCTCCACGTAGTGATATATATATATATATATATATATATATATATATTTATGAGTTCTTCAAATTTGTTTTATTTATATGTATTTCAGCTGCTTACTTATGTAATTAAACTAAAGTAGATCATGAGCCATAGTACCTGTCTATGAAAAATTGTAGTAATTTATTATTTTACAGTTTATTTCAAAATATTGAAATAACAGTGTAAAATTATACTCCCTCCATCCCAAAATTATTGAAACACTTTCCTTATTGGGTTGTCCCTAAATTATTGAAACACTTTCTTTTTTTAGTAAACTTTTGTACATGAATTTACTCAATTATCCCTCATCACTCTCTTTTATCTACCAAGTCAACTCAAAATCAGCTCCACCTAAAACAGCGTGCCCAGTCAAAACGTTTCAAAAATAATGGGACTGAGGGAGTATATTCTACAAAGTTTTCATGGATTGTCTCATTGGACAGTTTGTAAAAGTATAGTATCGGTTAATTAATCTTTTATGATTGTGTATGGAGAAATGATGAGAATTACGTAAATTTTGGATGCAATATTTCGTCTTGTTCCTCTTTATACCTGCTCTCGGCGTTACGTTGGAGAAATGGTATAACGAGGAACTTAGACGAAATGTTGCCGAAATTTACGTAATTATATCAGTTTCTACTTACACAAGGTAAAAGTTTGATTAACTAATAGTACTTTTCTGAATAGGATAGGACCCATGCACCTTGAATTAGGAGAAAAAACGGTAGTGAAAAATTTGGAATTAAGTTACGTCTTTGAATATATATTATATAATTGTTATGCTTAATATTTTCATATTGTTTTATTGATACCATTATTATAGGAATTGTATAATGGCCGAAGAACGTGATTGGATGTATCAGGGTTTTCAGGAGGGGACTCGTGATATTAGTCAGAGATTTTGGAACGGGCTTTTAGAATTCCTGAATTATGTGTTTCTTGTTGCTCGGGAAAAAGGGAGAACAATTTGTGAAATGTCCTTGTAGAAAATTTAAAAATAGATATTATCATGATCGAGAAACAATTGGAAATCATTTACTGTTAGATGGATTTCAACCGAATCATCATATGTGGGATTGTCATGGTGAACGACGTCAAATAAATCCATGTGTTTATCGAGGTTATCAATTTGATGTGGCATCGTCATCATCATCGAATATTGCAAGTACGAGTAATTCATTTGAGGGTAATGAAGGAATGGGTGATTACCGTGAAATGGTCCACGAGGCATTTGGGATTCGTGATCGTAATAATAATTTTGAGGGTGATGATATGCATCAGATGGATGAGGACGACGACACACCTAAAATGCCAAATCGAAGGGCTCAATTTTTTTTGATTTATTACGTGATGCGTCGTAGCCTTTATATGAGAGATGTATTGATAAGCACACGAAATTGTCTGTTATTTCAAAGTTCTTGAGCATGAAAAGTCAACATGACGTATCTGACGCTTTTTTCTCAGAGTTGATTGAATTTATCAATGAAATACTGCCCGGAGAAGAGGCAACTTTGCCTACGAGTATGTGTAGTACAAAAGCTATGATGAAAGAGTTGGGGTTACCGTATAGAAAGATTCATGCATGCGAGAACAACTGCATGTTGTTTGACGGTAGATATGAAAAGTTAAACAATTGTAGAGTATGTGGTGCGGAACGGTTTGAAGAACGTGAGGCAAATCAGAAACCAAAAGCTAAAAAGATTTTACGTTATCTACCAATCACTGAGCGGCTCCAACGGCTTTACCAGTCCTCGTGAACCGTTAAATTTATGACGTATCATCTTAGAGCTAGTGAAAATTTAATGGGTATTATTGGACATTCATCCCAAGCCGAGGCATGGAAACACATTGATAAGTGTTATCCTGATTTTGCATGTGAGTATAGAAATGTTCGATTGGGGTTATGTACGGATGGTTTCAACCCTTTGTCAGACTCGGGACAATCATATTCTATGTCGCCTGTATTCATCGTGGTTTACAACCTGCCTCGTGATTTATGCATGAAGGAGGCCTGCACTTTCATGTCGTTGCTAATCCTTGGCCCAAAGTCACCGGGCCGTAACATTGATGTGATTTTACTTCCCCTGATCGATGAGCTGAAGCATCTTTGGCATACAGGTGTGGAAACCTAGGATCCATATCGTAATCAAAATTTTAACATGCGGGCATGTCTGCTGTGGACAATTAGTGATTACCATTGTACATAATGTTATCATGGTGGAGCACGCATGGAAGACTTGCATGTCCGTACTGTATGGAGGATGTTCATAGTTTTCAGCTGACTCACGGAAAGAAAACGAGTTGGTTTGGTTGTCATAGAAGATTTTTACCGCAACGGCATGCTCTCCGCAACAATAAGCAATCATGGAAACATACAGATCGTAGGCCAAAATGTGAGTTTAAATCAGGCCATCAGATATTAAGCGAGGTCCAGAACATCGTGTTCCCACCATTCGGGACACCGTGGGATCACATGAGGTCAGAGACGTTCAGGAGGGAGCATAATTGGATTAAGAAATCGATTTTATGGGAATTACCATATTGGGAAGATTTGAAAGTTAGACATTGTCTCGATGTGATGCATATTGAGAAAAATTGTTTCGACAATGTTTTCTACACGGTTGTCAATCAGAAAGGGAAAACTAAGGACAACGCAAATTCGAGACGTGATCTAGAGGCTCTAGGACTGCGCCCTGAATTGCATTTGGTGACTGATCCTCATAGGAAAGAACCGTTCAAACCAAAGGCGACGTATACTTTAAATGCATATCAGATTGCGAGTATTTGCTATTGGTTGAAGCACACCGTTAAACTTCCAGACGGCTACACTTCTAACATTGGGAAGTGTGTTAATACGTCCGGTAACACATTCTACAATATGAAAACCCATGATTGTCATGTCTTCATGCAAAAGTTGCTTCCAATCGCTTTGCGGGGCTATCTCGATGACGGTATTTAGACTACAATATCTGAATTCAGCAAATTCTTCCAGCTAATTTGTTCAAAGGATATTCCATTGGAAGATGTCGAAAAGTTAGATGAATTTATCGTCGTTACACTGTGCAAACTTGAGAAGATATTCCATCCATCGTTCTTTGACTCGATGGAACATCTCACCATGCATCTGCCATGGCATATTCGAACTTGTGGAGTGCATGTCATCTTGGTGGATGTAGAGTTTCGAAAGGAACATGAAAAGATTGAAAACAAAAGATTTTTGGAGGGCTCCATCATTGAAAAGTTTCTCATACATAAGGTTGCGATTTTTTGCGAGCATTACATGGAAGATAATCATGGAACATGTGTGAACCCCAACATACATAACAAAATTCTTCCTGTTACTGTTAATCCGAGCGAACTATCAATATTTGATCATCCATCTAAACCACTGGGCAGAGCGCACTTTCGGGAGTTGACGGTTGCAGAAAGAGAACATGTACAAACTTATATTCTGCAAAATTGTCGGGAAGTTGATCCATTTATAGATCGATTCAACGAGTTGGCCCGACGAAATTTTCCAGACTTGGATGACGTTGGTATTGACAATTTTAGGCTTGCACAATTCCCTGGATGGTTTAAGAACATGGTTAGTCGTGCAATTGATTGCTTATGGTTTTAAAGATATCTAAATATGTATGTTAATTTGAAACTGAAATTTTTAATGTGCAGGCCTCTGCAAATGACCAGACTTTACCTCCAACATTGTACGCCTTGGCCTGCGGACCGAAAGTGTGAGCTAAATCATTTCCTGGTGTATATGTGAACGGGTACAAGTTTCACAAAAAACATTACGGCCAGCGCAAGTTGTCTGCTAATTAGGCCTTTGCGTCATCGGAGATACAAATGCAGAAGACTATATGGATTTCTACGGTTGGATTGACGAAATCATTGTCCTTCAGTACAGGAATAACTTGAGTATTACGGTGTTCAAGGGTACATGGTTACATAAATAAAGGTGTCCGTTATGATAAACTTTGGGAATCATCGATGTTGACTACACCTCCGGACTTTATCCGGAAGATCCATTCATTCTTGCCACCATTAAGCGGAACAAGTGGTTTACCTAGAATACCCTTCAAAGAGACAAAATCTGAAAAACTGGTGGACAGTTTTCAAAACAAAACCGAGACGCTTTAAGGATGATCCAATGCAAGAGCCGGATATAGATACGGCTAATCCGTTGCAAGAGTCAACGACAATTGGTGAAAGCATACGACCAGGACCAGATGTGACTCCATTATTATTGGATCATCATGCACATCCCGAGCACATAGATCATTTGGACAACCGATCGGAAGAAGATGACGATGACGATGATCCGGTAGAAATATAGTAAAATGTATGGTGTAATTCGACAACAATCTCAAATTAAGTTGAATATCTTTGGACTGACAACAATTTTAAGTTTCAAATCTTTGGAATTACAAATCTAGGATGAAATTGCAAGTTTTCAAAATATTTGTATCAAATTATAATTTTTTACCGCGCACCGGGCAGTATTTGGGCCGCATTGAAATGGGCCCGTGGGGCCCACAAAATCGACCCACTTTTGAATTACGGGGGAAACGAAAAAAGTTCAAATTGGCACCATCTGCCTTACCGCGCCTCAGGTCACGGTAAACCGCGGCCATGCGCGCGGTAAAGCCGTGGCGAGCCTCTTTAAACCGACCTAAACCCTTCTTCTTCTTCTTCCTCCTCCTCTCACTTTCGGCCTCCTCTCCCTCTCGCAACCACCGGCGAACCCCCGCCTCATCTCTCACTCACCGGCGATTCCGGCCGAATTGGAGCGTTCTCGGGCCGTCCTACCACCAAAAAACTTCAGGTATGCGGTTTTTCTTTGTTGTTTTTGAGTTTTTCGGCCTCCCTCTCATTTCCACCATTTTTTGTCTTAACCTTCGGTTTTTTTTGCAGGTGCTCTTCCATCCTCATTTGCATCTCCAACTCCATCCCCGTCACCAAAACAGGAGGTAACTAAATTTTGAATTTTTTTTCCTAATTTTTTCAAATTTTATTAATTATTTGTATTTAATTTGTTTAGTTTTTATTGGGTTGCATTTAGGTTGTGGTAAATACTTTTTGTGTAGTTTTTATTTTTCTGTTATTTTGGCATGATTATGAATTTTTGCAAGTTTTTTTAGTGAATTGGATGTATTTAAGTAGTTGTTGTTAGTTTGCAAAAGTTTGGGGGTTAAAATGAAGCTTTTGAAAATGAAAATTAGTTTTATTTAATTAGTTGTTGTTAGTTTGAGAAATTCTATTAATTATGCAATTTTTAAAACTTTTTATCAAGTTATTGTGTGTATTTTGTTGAACTTATACAAACTTTTATTAAATATAAAATTTTGAAAATATTTGGGTGAGAATGAAACTTTTTCAAAACTTTAGGGCTTAAAATGTAAATTTTAAAATCTTTGGGGATGTATCTAAAAATTTGAGTGTGGAATTGCAAATTTTAAAATATTTTGGAGCGAAAATGAAAGTTTCGAAAAATTTTGGATTAAACTTCAAATTTTGAAAAACTTTAGGGCGAATTTGAAAATTTTAAAAACATTTGGGTGAAAATGAAACTTTTCCAAAACTTTGTGGCTTAAAATGTAAATTTCAAAATCTTTAGGGGATGTATCTAAAAATTTTGAAAAAATTTAGTGTCGAATTGCAAATTTTAAAATCTTTTGGGGTGAAAAGGAAAGTTTCGAAAAACTTTGGATTGAACTGCAAATTTTGAAAAACTTTAGAGCGAATTTGAAAATTTTGAAAACATTTGGGTGAAAATAAAACTTTTCCAAAACTTTGGGGCTTAAAATGTAAATTTTAAAATCTTTGGGGATGTATCTAAAAATTTTAAAAAAATTTAGTATCGAATTGCAAATTTTAAAAATTTATGTTAGTACTTATGCTCATTTTGAAATGTTTCGAGTTATGGCATCTACTCCCGATCCCCGAGATGGTTCAGGCCGGGACGAGTCGAAGTCAGGTTCCTGGGGACGGACATTCTCCCGTAGTTTCCATGGTCGATCATCGACTTTATCCCGACAGCGTACGGAGGACTCTCCTGCGGGGTCGGTGATTCGGTGCATCAGATGTACCTAGTGATGACGCTCCACCTCCACCGCAGCGGCCATGCATAGTGGTCCAGCCCCCGCCCCCACTACTGCCGCCGGTCCCGGGCCCTGATGGACGCCTCATAGTTCGCATTGCACAGTAAGTCTCTAACGGGGACAATTTTGCTATGATTTTTATTTACATGTTTCAATACTTATTACGGTTTGTGTTTTTGTGCAGTTTGCATTCGGAGCAGATCACGAGAGCGATTTCTAATGTCTGCGCGAACCGCTTCTCTGGATTCCCTCCCAAATACTTCCAGCAGACGGCGGACGAGCTTGCCACCTGGGCAGATAAGTTCGCGGTATTTTAAATTTTATTAATATTTAATATGTTACATTAATTAATACTTGATATAAATTACGTATGATAATGATGATGTATTTTTAATAATACAACATATGTGGGATGAGCCGGGCTTCTTGGAGAAGTTCACTCCCGATTTGCGGAGTTCTACCAAAACACGCAGAACAACATCCGGAAGAAGTGCATACGACAACATCCGCTGTATCCAGACAATCCTGACTACATGGATTGGCTATCACTCATCCTGGCTCGAATCAACCCGGACAAGTGGAGGTTGCTGCTCGAGTATTACAACAACAACGACTTCAAGGGCGAATCCCAGAAGAAGAAGAAGAAGAATGCAAAGAGCGAGAATCGTCCGACGATCAAGTCGTTTGGCAACAATTCCAAACATAGAGTTTATGAAGACTTGGTAATCTCCTTTAACCCGTTTAACATTTAAACATCTAAGTTTAATTTATTTAATTTATAAAAAAATTAATTACTTCATAAATACTATTGGACAGTGCAAAGAAGCTGGGCGCCAGCTGCGTCAGGAGGAGTTCGGGGAGGCATGGCTTGGGAAGGAATCGGCCGTCCTGGTATTATTCATTTATTTTCCTCAATTCATAATATTGTTTCTTTCAATATTATTTAACGTAAGTTTATTTGTATTATTACTTAGGAGGCGTATAGGACGCGTCTCATTGACAAGTATGGGCCAGATGGGCCGTTTCCAGCGATCGATGATGAGATCTACAGATCCGTCATGGGCCAGCCCACTCGAGGACGCTGGGTCGATGTCCCGCCCCAGATAAGCCATCCGGATTGAGCCACCTCAGGTAATTAAATTGTCATTTTATTAACTTCTATAATTTGACTTGTTTTTTTATATTACAGCTGTTAAATTTTTTAAAATTTTAACTTTCAGCTCGAGATTGAGCTAGAGGACCATCATCGGAGAGATACGAATGAGATCCGTGACCTCAGATGCCGGGTTGCGGCGCTCGAGGTCCAGGGTGCTGCTCTTGAGGATTGGAAGACGGACGCGTTGCGATCCTTCGATTCAGCCATCAACATCTGGTCAGCTATGCGTTATGGGGGATACATCCCGTTTAACGCGATGCCGCCGCACTTGTCAGCTGGATCTTCGTCCCAGCCTCTGCCTTTCCAGCAGCCGCCGCATCAGTTCTTCCAACAGTCGCCGCGGTACCAGCAAGCGCCGTCTCAGCCCTTCCAGCAGCAACCCAATGCCGACTTGGGCCTGGGCTTCACCCATCCCCAAGGGGATTATTGGCAGGAGATGCCGATCCCACAGCCACACCGGCGAGCATTCATGGAACGGCTTACGGGGGTTCAGGACGACGACTTTGTTAATTATTTTAACATTGATCCAAACACAGACCGAAACGATATCTTTTAGGATTTTTGTAAACATTATTTAGATTTTGGTGTAAATTAACAATTTATTATTATTATTATTATTATTATTATTATTATATATACACATATTTTTTGCATTTGATATTAATTTTTAAATAAATTTTTAATTAAAATTATAAATATAAAAACAATTATGTAATTATTATATTAAATTGTTTTATTTTTTGCTAAAAACGTTTACCGTGGGCATGGGCGCAACCAGGCCGCGGTGGAGGGAGGCTCCGCCGTCACAGCCTTGCTGCGGCCTGGCAGCGCGACAAGGCAGCGGTAACATTGGCTACCGCGGGCAATTTTACCGCGGAAATTACCGAGGCCGTGCCTGCGGTAATTACCGCGGCCTTACCACGGGTTGGGCCACGGTAAGGCATGTTTCACCGACGTAGTGATATAAAATCTGGATCTTGGTTTTTTTTTAATTTGTATAATGTGTAGCGGTGTTTTTACGGTTTTTCCGTTACAACTGAAGCAGACTTGTTGCTGAAACCCCATTCAAAGCGGCAAAAAACATAATGGTGCTCATAACGCTCATCTCCACTTCAATCGTAGCAGAAATGTAACGGGGGGGGGGGCGCTACGAAAGCCCGATCAACTACATAGTGACAGGTGTGTCTATAGACAGTTCTTACATGGTAGCAACTAGGGTTCCTTGTCATTTTAGACATTTTCGTAAGCCTCTTTAAACATTTTCATTTGTCATTTGAGACGCTTCTATCTATTATTTTATACACTTCTATGTATGTGTTTCTACAAAAATGAAAATAATATAATAACTGAAAATACAACATCTAGTACCATTAGATGCGATTGCAACTCTGGAATCGGCCTGGATTATACCTCTGCTTTTCATCGGATGTTGCAACGATCTGTTCTCCAACAACAACGCGACGTGATTCGATTAAAATGGCAGTGCTCAAGGCGATCCACAGCGGCTACGGTGACGTACGGAAAGCTTTTGTGACGATGGTTGCTGCAATGATGTGAAGCTTCTTTGCAGATCTGTTCTGCTGGAGCTTGGAATTACGATGACGATGGTGGATTCGTTGTTCTGTGTTTATTACCATTTGCAATCATTGAAGTAACAATCGTTATAAGATTTTAACAGGATCTTACTCACTCCATTAAGCCTTCATTAATTAGAAGAGCATTCAAGAGTAATGTTAAAATTTGGAGATTTTTTTTTTTGACGATTATAATAGCTTCGTTTTATCTGCAGCATTAAAAGCTATTATTTCCTTGATGAACTAGGCTTCGTTTGAAATTAACATTAGAAGGTTGAGAAAAGTTTTGAACAGTTCTAATAGTTTCTCCAAAACCACTAATATTGGTGAGGGCCGAAAGATTGGGCCCATGGGCCGGAACGATGGGCCGGCCCCAGGGGCTGCGGCCTTCTTTGCCGAGGCAGAACGCCGAGGCCTTAGGCCGGCCCGCAGTTCCCAGCTTAGGGATACAGTAACCCCCCATGGTGTGCGAATGACACCTGTCCCCCAGCCCATGCCGCTGTCCTTACCGTTGCACATACCCTCTCAGGCCACTATAAATACTCCCTTTCCCGCCCCATCAAAACGACGGAACTTCTAAGAAATACATCTTCAATTTACTCTCAACTTACAGTTCCTCGGCTACTTTACGGAGTGAGTTCTAACTTGAGCGTCGGAGAATTGTACCTCCTAGGAGCCCCTCGACGAAGGACGAAACCACCCAGGAGAGCCCCACCCCGCCTCGACATGTCAGGATTTTTTCCCTTCGGGAGGCCTACTTTCTTGGATGCGGTTTCAGGTAATTCACCCTAGTTCCGACCTTTATCTTACTTAATGTTAATCCTATGGCATTAACAAATATTATAAACTACAATTAAACAATGTTTCGATTATGCAATACATACTATCCATTACCGTTTTTTTCTCAAAGAAACCCTAAATTTAGGACCTTCACACCCTTGCTACTACCTATAGGAGTCCTTAGTGGGTAAATTTCCCAGTACCAGGCCCCTGATCTTCGATTTTAAGTATTAACTTTTCTACTATCTTTACTCGTTGTGATCATTTTGGAATCATCTTAAAAACTATAATGGCATAATTGATCAATCTCCTAAAGATAATGGTGAATTCAGTACTTAACCATCTTTTGTGTCCATGATTTGATAGTGCTGAAACCTCGAAAGATATCGTGGGTCTTAGAATCTGTGTTAATCCCAACTGACCTATCATTTCCAACTGACCTTCTTGCTAAGCTTCTACTTCTCCTTTTCCCTCACCTACCTCCATTTATGTTTGTCTGTTCCTTATTTCAAACTTTTCTTTTTCGGTACAAGTTGAATTAGAAAATTCTCATAATGTGGTGTTTCAATAAGGCTCAGTTCATTTGAAATTGGAAAAAAACTTCTGGAAATTTCCCAAATTATTGTCTCATTGGAGTCCTATTTTTATCATTAAAGTCCTTTTTAAAACTTTTTTTTTTTTCAATTTGTGGTTCTTTTTCATCCGGCTCCTGTTGAGTTAAACAGACTTAGGAAAAAATGATAATTTCAGTAACTCAGTTTTTTAAAAAAATCTATTTACACCCAAAATTTTAAATCTAATTATTTATACACACCCCAACATAACTGAAACCCTGACCATCCTACCACCGCCGCCGGGCCGCCACCGCCGCCTCCGCCGTGCCACAGTCACCAAACATGGCGAAAACCACCAAATATCGCCAGGAATGGTCTCAGCCGGCCACCCAAGCTCCGATTCGCCGCAAACCACAGCCAAAGGGCTTCAAATCAAGCCCAGGGACGCGATTTGCGAGCCCTAGGCTGCGATTCGTCGGGCTCGTAACCGCGGCCCTGGTCTCACGATTTGAAGCCCTTCGGTTGTGGTTTGAGCCCCAGGTTCGCAAAATGGAGTCGTGGGGCAGCCAACCGTGAGATTTTTGACATTTTCCAATGTTTTCTGACGTGGTTGCCGGTGGTGGCGGCGGTCCGGTGGTAGCATAGTGGGCTGGGGTGTTGGTGGGTTGATTGAAACTTGAGGGTAATTATTTTAATTTTGTAATTGTTGGGGGATGTGTATAAATAGTAGGTTTAAAACTTTGGATGTAAATAGATTTTTTTAAAAAAATTGAGTTACTGAAATTATCATTTTCCGCTAAGTTCGTTAAACTTAACGGGGGGACAGATGGATAAGAATCACGAATTGAAAAAAAGTTAAAAAAATAGGACTTTAATTTTAAAAAAAATTAAAATAGGACCCTGGTGGGACAATAATTAAAGTTACAAGACTATAAATGCACTTTACCCGATAGGTAAATAATTTACTCCCTCCGTCCACAAAAATACAACCATTTGTTTTGACAGTTTTACAGTATTTAATCTATGATTTTTTTAATGAATGTTTAGACACTGAAAATTAAATATTTCATATGTGTATCATAATTTGAAATCTAAATTTTCTAAATATGTTTTTTTCTATATTTTTCAAAACTATTTATATTTGTTAAAATTTGTGTCAAACATTGAACCTTGAAATACTGAAGTCAAATTACTATATTTTTTGCAGACAGATGGAGTATAAATAAATGATAAACCAATATTTGTAGTTTCTAAATAGATTATTTTATAAAAAATTTTAAACGTTCTTCATGGCTAACAATATTATAGTTTGAGTCAATTACAAATGATCAAAAATCTCTTCTCCACAACTCCCTCTCTAACAAATTGTTTGAGCATTTGGTTGAGCATGAAGATTAAGGAGTATCGAAGACTCTTGAGGGTAATAAAGTAAAACTTTTATATAAAATAAAAGTACTTTTTTGGTGGAGAAGGGAAGAAAAAGTAAAAATGATGTGAAAAGATTTCCTTAAAATGAAACGATCAATCTATTTGAGATAAATAACTTAAAAAGAAATACAATTGAATCTTTATTGGGTGAATTAAGTATTTCTTTACGATAGATTTCGACCACTAATATATATATATATATATATATATATATATATATATATATATATATATACACACACACACAAACATACTCCCACCTTCCTGAAAAAAGCGATACATTGTTTTTGTTATTCTATAGTATTTTATCGATATTTTTTTAGATATTTAAAGTTAGATAATTATATGCTTATCATAATTTTGAAATATAAAGTTTATATATATATATATGATTTCTTTCACTATTTATCTTTGTAATTATTTGACTACTTTAATACTGAATTTTGAAATATGAAATACAAAATGTATCAAATTTTTGATAACGAGAGGAATATATAAGTGTGTGTGACAGATGACTAAAATCTTAAAGCAAAATTTAATTTTTCCTTTTCATAAAAAAACCAATCTAATTGAGACGGATGCTAATACTTTTCTTTGTTTATAATGAATGAATGTAATGAAAATGACTAATATAACCTTAAATAGATCACCATTCGCAAGTGTACAAATTGCCCAAAAATAGTGGTGGGTCCAAAACAAGACAGGGCTAGCTAAGCAAGCTTTTAAAGGTAACGGCAGCACAAGCACAGGCTTGTACGTGTGCTCGTTTGTGGGAATCATATTAATATACTCACATACCCAATTAAAGACGCGACTCCACAAACGGATCATAATTAGCAAGTGATCGTTTGGGAGGATGACGACGGTGGCCGGAGCACGGTGGTGGTGTTGGTGGCTGCCAGGTTTATGATGTGAAGATGAAGTGGGTGTCGAGCAAGGTGGAGAAGCAGGGCACGTGCAATATCAACTCTCCATTAATTCTCATGTCTCAATCAAATCTCCATGTCCCTTCGTTCATTTAATTAACATCGTTAATTGATTTGTTAATTTTTTTCAACAAATCTATTATCGGTGTTAATTAAATGAAAGTAAGGGTTGTTAGAACACGAAGATTTGGAAGAGATGGTCACCATTAGTTCATCATACCATGATTAGAACCCTTCCAAATTTTTTTAACCTAACGTTAATCTCCATCGTTATTGCTAAACGATCCGGTGTTGGATGGAAGGATGAGTTGGTTCTCCGCGTGCTCTACTTCTCCACCATGACCGTCCTCCCACGTACTTGATCTCCATCAACAAGTGCACAGGGCCAGAGCTCGATCGATGGTTCATCATGGCGAGCTAGCTAGCTAGCTGCAGGTAATTAATACGTTAACTTGTTATGCACGTTTAATCGAGATAGTGATTAGTAGTAAAATTTGAGATGGGTATCGGTTTGTCAATATTGGCGTCTGCCGTCTTTTCAGTTTTCACAGTCACGGTCATGACTCATGAGTTGAGATTTGAGATAAAGTTGACTGAAAATAGATGTGGAAAATGCAAAATCAGCCTTCAGTTAGCTCATCAGGTTGTGAATATTCTTGAATTAATTATTCAGTCTTAATTCTATTGATTGCTGCCATGGAAGTTGCCATATAACCAACAAAATGTCCATGTAACGGTACAACAGGGATAGTATTACATATTTTCCATCACGGGATAAGGACATTAATAGTAGGCTTTTCTAATCCTAAGTATCGGAAGTTTGAAGTATCTGAAGTACTTTTTTTTTAATTTTTTTTGTTGGCTTGTCTAAAACGCGTTGTTTCATGTTTAACGGTTAATTAACGTTAAACGTCTATTTGGTTTCCTCCCCACGATGTCGAGCAACCGACTCCCCACTCCTC
Source organism: Stellera chamaejasme (assembly GCA_024586325.1). Taxonomy (NCBI): domain Eukaryota; kingdom Viridiplantae; phylum Streptophyta; class Magnoliopsida; order Malvales; family Thymelaeaceae; genus Stellera; species Stellera chamaejasme. The sequence goes on along the minus strand of CM044981.1, from coordinate 54,946,977 downwards.
CTCCGGCGGTTGCAGCAGATCTGTTGTAATCATGAAATAACTTTCACCGTCCTCTTTCGAAGCTTTCTACGAATCATTTCAGAGAATTTGCGGTGGTTGAGGTTTTTTGAGTTACAGAGTTCTTGATTTCATCAACTCGTCAGCAGTATTGAAGTTTTAGGGTTCAAAAGTTTCTCAAAATTGACATTTGAACTTCTCAGCAACTGCCCCTGGCGTGGAGTTTGCTCCGGCTGGTGATGGTACTAAAGACTTGGATCCACAACTTAGCACTGGGGTCCTAAGGACTCCGAAGAGGGAAAAACAAGAAAGTACAAATCTAAGGTTGTAAAATATCACATGTAAAGTGACATTCTTGTCAGTTTGAGAGCACGAGTTGGAATCTTATTAGTCAGATTTGTTGTGACAAATTTCTTGTATTTATCTTATCTACTATTATATATTAAAGCAGGATCCTATTAAAGAGTGGTTATGGTAAGTTGGAAAAATTTTTTGAATACTCAAATTCTATGAAGCCACCTCAGCCTCATGAGTGTTTTTAAAAAAAACATATATGGTAAGTTTTAATGAGTAATACTCAAATTCTATTTTTTTGCTTAGTCGTAATTACTCTGATTGAACAAATTAATGAAAAAATTAATGACAACAATCAATGTGCAAATTAATGAAAAACTGATAGGTCATTTTCTGTTTCTTTTCTCTCAATGAGATTTGATTTCTCTGTCTTCTCTTTCATTTTTCATTTTCTCCGCTCTTTACCTTCCTCTCTCTCTATTCATTTCTCCCTTCTACAACCAGAGTACAGCCGATCACATCCTCTCACAGTTCTTAAACATGACACTCTGATGTTTGGTTCAGCCGACATCGGTGTCAGTGTCGTTCTTTGACAGTATTCTTGCTCTCTTTGTGATGCGGTAGCAACTTGATGCAGGAGCCAATCGGAACGGTGACATGGTAGCGGTAAATCGTAAGTCCTACAATCGTGTCATCTGTCACCTCTTCCTCTCCGTCTTTTGCCCTCATGATCTGTTTCAACTGACGACATTCTGTCATTTGGGTAGCTTACTGTAAGATTTTGCATGGGTTATTGATTGGGGAAGTCGTAAGAGTTTACTTTGACAATCCATTGACACTAGATTTCTGGGAATATTATGGTGGGTGATGTTAACAATCATTTTTTAATTATTTTAATTAAATTCACTAATTTAATTTTTTGGGAACTCATTTAACTAATCTAACAAAAGAAAGGGGGCTGAAGTGAATATTTTGAACATTATACATGATAAGATGTCATTTACCCTTTTTTCTTGCTTAGAATGCAAGCCTCAGCCGACCTCCACCTCAACCGACCTCCACCTCCGCCTTCTTCGTCTCCTACCTTCACCCAACCTCTTCAAACCCTAGCCTCCAACTCCACCCTAACCCTAGCCTCCACCCTAACCCTAGCCTCCCTCACATCTCTATAAATACTCTCCCGGCAGACTTAACCTAACATGAAAAAAAAGAGAAGAGAGCCAAGCTTCCGAAGAATCTTCCTCCGCCTCCCTCCTGCAACCTTCAGCCAACACCCGGAGCTTCATCTCCCAACCTTGGTTCCAGCCCCAACAGGAGGCTGTCGGACCTGCCCAGGAGGCCGACGGATCGAGAGGAGTCCAGCAGCCGCCTCTGCTCCCCAAAATTGCCGGCGGAGGACTCCGTTTCGCTGTTCATCCACCAGCCCGCTGCTGCCTCCACCTGAAGTCGCTCACCCGAGCCACCTTAGCGCCGCCAAGCCGCTGAAGGTTGCCCCTCCAGTCGCCGGAGCACCTGCTGCTGCCCAAGTCGCCGCCGCCTGGTCGTCGTTCACCGCGAAGTTGCGCACCCAGCCGTCGGACTTGCGAGTTACGTCGCGAAATCGCGAGTTACAGGGACAGGGACACGTGTCGTGTGTGTGTAAAAACGAAACCCGCGTTTAGCTCAGGTTTTTTTGGAATCTCTGAAAAAGGGTAATTCGACCGTCACACCAGATAGATTCTAAGGCAATTAGACCGCTACTCTACCGATTTGATAGGTACTTTCTCTAACCCAAAAATAATTCTCCCAGTCCGACGGGAGCGAACTACGTGGGCTTTGATCCCGGTTTAAACGGGTACGTAGGCAGTTTGGAAGCCCATAATCCAGGCCCAAGTCCAATTAACTAAAATTAACCCATTGTTTGAAAATAAAAAATAATCATTTTGCATTATTTAATTTATGGGAATCGGCTTTTATTTTGTTTTAAAAATTATTTTCAGACAAATTGGGTGCCTAACACCTTCCCAATTTGTACACAATCCCCGGACTTAAAATCTCTGGTTTTCGCAGAATTGCCTTTTCTAAAATTCGGAGTAAAAAATTGGGTTTTTCCTTAATTTCCCATTTTCTAAAAAATAAAGGTGGCGACTGTCTCGTTTTTCCCAAAATTGGCAGAAAAGCCCCCGACGAGCGGCCCTCCCGCTCACAGTGAGACGTGAGGTTAGGCTGGGTTAAACAGCCAAAAAAGAAAGAAAAAAACGTGAGCAGGGTGGCTTGGAGACATGGTTGCATTGCTTTGAGGTTTACTGAGATGGCATATAAAGTCTATGCGAAGGTACTTAGTTGTTTCTATTCTATTTCACGTCAGGTATCACCATGCATTGAATTTTCTTCTATTTCCTTGAGGTTGCAGATAAGTTTGATTCTTGGTCATGATTCTCAGAACTAAATTCTTTCTCTATTTGAATGTGTAAAGAGCATAGAGTTAGCTATTGGACCGTGCTATTTTTAACCAACTTTAATCTTTATGAGGTTTCTATGTGTAATAGCAGTGGAACCAGAGTTTTGGAAATTTGTTTCGGAAATCCTCTAGCTTGAAAGTAAGGAGTAACTCATAACTAATATTTTTCATTATATTTCTGCATTTCTTTTTACTAAGATGCACTCTTGGCTACTGTCAAAGAAACTATTTGTTTGTTGAATGATATTGATTGTTGTTTGGTTGTATATTTTTCAGATTTACCATGGCAGCAAGTAATTTGATGTTTGACCTGATATATTTTCCTCTTTAATGTCATATTTTGGCTCAACTTCCGCAACAATTTACATGGGTTCTAATTGGCACTGATGTTTTTAGGTGATATACATAATTTGCCTAATCTATCGACTGCTATACGCTCAAAGCTTATATGCAGCATGTTTTATAGGTTTGCTTGGTTCAATTGTGAAGTGTTATTAGGTATTATTTATTCTGATTTTTTTGAATCTTTGATTTCACGTTACAAGGCTTACATTCCATTTTCTGTGTTAGAGACTTAGAGGAGAGGTTGTCAGCTGAATCATATGATTCCCTTTTTATTTCGGTTTATTTGTTTGATTGCGGACTATAAGAATGTCATGTTTTAGATGTGAAAAGCTCAATAGATTTTTTGTAACATTTTTTCACCATTCATATTTGTAAATATTTGAGTTAAACACTAAACCACGAAACAACAAAAACAAAGCGTAGTATTTTTTCGGGGACTGAAATATGTTCGAGTTTGTTATTTTATTTTCGTAGTGTGCTGGTATATCTGTTAAACTGTGCCATCGGCTGGTATTTAAGCTAGTTTTGGTTAAATCGGGTTTGGTCTATGTGTTATGAAAAGGGCCAGCGTGCAGTTTTAGGATGAGCCTTTATTGTAGCAAGTGACGAATTCGAGACCCCAAACATTTTCCAGTGTATTCATAACAGGTCCTTAAGTTGTCCCCTAACGTTTTTTATGGTCCTTAAATTAGTCATTGAGCATGTAGAGGTATCGGAACCGAGTCAACGACCCTTAAGTTGGTACCCAAAAGCATACGGTGATGACTGCGTTGAAGTGATGGATTTGGGCGCCTTTTTGTATCCCAAAAGTGCATAGAGAAAAATAACAACGGAGGCCATCCGTGAGTCAGTTTAATTTGACCAAAAGTCAACCACTAGTCAACCTTGGCCCAGTGGACCTCAGAGGTTTCCATAAATGCGCCACAGAGCATATGAGGGTTCACAGGACTCCCAGTGAGTCACTTATAGACTCTAAACTCTGATAGAGGAACTTATCAGGTACCATTTAGCTCACAAAGGCCAATTTATGGCCCTAGTATTCGGCTAGTAACTCTCCGTCACATTTAACGGTTACCACCATTTTGTTTAGCCTAAATCTCCTTCTTCCTTATGGTGTTCTTCTGCTTCAACCACCCTCGTTGAAAACTGTCTGGAGAAAGAGAAAGCGGCGGAGCACGAAAAAACAACTTCAAACTTAGGGCTCCATTGTTGTTTTGGGGCTTCATTTTCGAAGGCTTCTACTTTCTTTTTGAGTTCTTCTTAACCGGCTTTTAAAAAGAAAGAGTCAGAGCGTAACAAATTGCCCTAGGGTTCCATTGTTACTCTCGATTCTTTGTTGTTTTTGGGGGGTTCTTTTGCAAATCTTCTTCTTGATGGCTCCAAGGGTGGGTAATCGGATGTTGGAAATTCAGGCTGACTATGCACCCCGAATGCCCTGTGATAAGGGCGAATCGTCGATCAAACCCAACAAGATGGTTGGAGCATTAAGGAATAAGATGGTTTAATGCGGGATATACCTTATGGAAACTAGTAGATGGCTCCAATGCATAAATTGAACACGATAAAGAGGGAATTTCTTGCAACAAACATTCCTCCTCGGCCACCAAAACAGAAAAGAAAACTTGACTCCACCCAATCTCCATCAATGGTTCCTGATACTGGGAGTGTTGATGTAGAGACAGAATTTGAGTTTCCTTCACGGAGGATTTACATTGCAAATCTTGATACTGGAGCAAGCGACCCGTTCTTTATACCAATGCCACCTATGGTAGAAGTTGAAGGCTTTCTCATACCACCCACTATGAAATCAGTAAGTTTAATATTGCAAGTCATATGTTGGTTCTTACGCATCACTTAACTGAAGTAATAGCGTACACCATACTTGCTCCGTAGGTTCCTCTTGAAACAGCCACACGGCTACTGCGAATGGTTGGTGGCTTGAAGATGGCTCTCTCTGATGCAAGGAATGATGCAACAACCAAAATTAGGATGCTTAAAGGTATCATGAGTTGCAAGATGGATGGATACTCTGCTATGGCTGAGGGGAATTTTCAAACAGGTGACGACAATGAGATGGTGCATAAAGATGCTGAGGTGGTTGTGGCTGTTGTTCTTAAACAACTCCATGAGGATATTGATGCTGATGTGCAAGCAACTAGGAAGGAAGAAGTTACTCAAGGTGACGGTGGATCTAGCAAGGACGAAAATGCTCAACTAGTTCAATCACCTAAAAGAACTCTGCCCCGGGTTGAATCAAGAGCTTATAAAAGAATGAAGAAAGCATAGAAAGCTTGTTCGTGTTAATGTATGAAGGGTTGTAGGTTGATACTTTGTTATGTTTCAGTTGGTATTGATTTAGTATCTAAAGTAACGTTAGTAGTGTAGCCAAATCACTTTAGGATTTAACAACGACGTCCACTGTTTGTGACAATCACGTTGGTTAACGTTGGCGTTAAACTTGTGACATGTGAGGCCCCTAATATGACACACTGGCCAATTCAATGGACGTGACAACTCGATTTTGCTCCTAAGAAGGATATCTCTAGAGTCCTTCAACTCATTAATCATAGAGATTGCACGAGTTGGGAATGTTGGGTCAACCCACTGCTTGAAGATGATGATGATTGACTCACCACATGATGACGCCATGAAATTCCAAAGAAAGCCTCTGTTTTCATCCATCTGTCAACCAAAGGCGTTATAGCATGAACAACACCACCAAACAACCTTAACACCAAGCAACCCCATAAAGAGCAACAGAAGAAGAAGCCTGAAGACAGCAAGCCAACCCCACAACAGCAGACGAATGAGATGGAAGAATGTTCCAACTTCCTTCACAGGTGCATAATTACATTTCATTAAAGACCCACACCCACCACTAAAGGTAGTTAATTTCATCTCAATCCGTACGTCTATTAGTAAATAGCATTAATGTGGTTAGTTGATCAACTGTTCAGAACCATGACACTTTTTAAGAAAAGCCCAACGTCATTTTCGGGCTCCAGAGCCACCCTAAAAACGGCCATTGACGCATGTCCATGTACTTAGAAGCCGTCCTAGGACACACTTAAGGCCACCAAACAATGCTACTATACTATTAAACAATGTCACTACTATCACAAATAACTTTACTAGTCGGCCTAAAATGATACAAACCATGTAATGGGCTTAATTACTGGTTCTAATCAATAAAAAGTAAACCTAAGCTTAAAACCTAGATAAAATTATTAGTAAGGAATAACAAGTCATCTAATATAGAAGTTCCACTCAACCTATATTAAGAATGATGAGAAGTTCAACTACAATATATTGTTACCTTATAGTCTCAATCAAATACTTCAACATGAATCACCGCTAAAAAGGTATCATGGAAAGCATTTCATGTCCAAAACGCCTAAATATAATATATGTTGCTAAGTAATTCCATCTAAAACATACATTATTATTAAATATCGAATATAATTATACTTATAGTTTTAATACCAACAACCGCTTTACCGAAACGCTATTTGACAATTCGCCAACCCTTATTTTCAGTACTCCAACGCGATTAGCCAAATTCTAAAACAAAACTTCCATCTAGAATGTTCTGAAATGACTAACTTTAGGGGTCTCGTTAAGACCACTTACCAATATTGGCTAACTTAAGGGGTGATACGATAAACAACTTTAGAACGTTATGTAAACATAGGGATTTACCAAATGAGGTTCCATCGAAGTTACAAAAACATTAAAATCACCTACTTTCGCTCCAGATCCAAAATCAAATTTTAAACCACAAACCATGATTTCTTTCAATACAAAGTCTTTAATACAGTCTAATGACGAGAAAGCTTGCTCATTTGCACAAATACAACTATTTTTTAGCATCAAAATAAGGATAATACAAAAACACTGACAAAATATAAACTATAAGGGCTAAAACGTAGAAGTTCACATTTTTGAAGGATGTACTTAAAGTGCTTCATATTAGCTGGTACTTAGGAATAAAAGTTGCTCATCAATAGTTCTAATATTTTTATCTTTTTACCATATCAGTCATAAAACTTTCAATTCTTTCATGTCAGTCCTAAAACTTCGTAATTTGCCAATTTAGTCCTAAAAGTCAAGTGTTTTTGTAATAGTCCTAAAACTTCAATAAACTCACCAATTCAGTCCTAAAAAGAATATTCCATTCTTCCTTAGCTTTTTTTTAAAACTTTTCAACTTCTGTCACTTTTATCACAAAATTTCAAAAAATAATTTTTCAATCCAAAAACAAGAGTTGTTCAAGTTTTCAAAGATTTTCAAGCCTACAGGACAATTGCTTTCAAAGGTTTTGTTGCTTATCACCCAAGTCGTGTTTCCTTAGTAAGACCTGTTTTCAAGAGTAAATGGCCGTAAGAATGAGTAAAATCCGTTGACAGATAACTTCTAAAACCTTAAAGTTAATTTTGTTCCTTAATGGCTGGAATATTTAAAAGCTTGGTAAGGTCCACTTCCAAAAAGCTTGAAGAAGAAGAATTTAAAGGAGGGAAAAGTGAAGAATACCCAAGCTATAATTATCTGAGATATAGAAAAGAGTATGGAATATTTAAAAGCTTGGCAAGGTCCACTTCCAAAAAACTTGAAGAAGAAGAATTTAAAGGAGGGAAAAGTGAAGAAAACCCAAGCTATAATTATCCAAGATATAGAAAAGAGTATGAAAAATTGGAATATCCTAAGAATAAACAAATTTGAAGTTTATCAAAAGGGAACCTTTGAAATCATGGACTACATATGCTATTAAAACGGTTGAAAGGATTGTTTCAATTATGGAAGAGGATCACAAATTTGAATTATTATCCAAAGACATGATAGAAGATTAGCTTGAGAATCATTATAATTATCTGCATGTTGGATTGATTCAAATTGCTTTAAAACCACTAACTAGGAATGGGTTGAACATCTCTGTTGTTATTGCCTTAAGAGATCACCGACATAACAAGTTTACTGATTCCTTGCTAGGAATGGTAGAATCCAGTCTTTGTGATGGACCTATATATTTCAACAGTCATCCAAATTTTACAGTGTCCTTAAAAGATCAACATATCATGAAAGTCTTAACTGCAAATATCCTTACTTCAGGATTTGATATGTTACAATGATCTAAGAATTTAGCCCTTGTATACAGAATTTATTACAAGGTAATGGCAACCCAAATAGAGCCAAAAGCTCTAGAATTTGACACAAAGGATGAAACTCTTTTAACACAAGCAAATGCTGAGAAAACAAATGTGGTACTTCTAAAGCTGATAAAATGAAGTGATATTCGTCTACATGAAAGTTGGATAATGCAAAATGAAAAACCAGTAAAATCGCTGAGAATGACGGAAGTAGAAATGATAATAGAATACGAAAATGAAGAAGTTGAAATTAAGTTTGGTAAAGATAGAATAACTAGAATGATGGTAAAGATAGCATAACTAGAATGGTTAACTTCTAATAAAAACCTCGTAAGGTACCACCGAGGGCATCATATTCACATGTGCCAGAAACAGATTATGAAAAATATATTGGTAGAATATGACAATCAACAGAGCAAGTGTCCCACCATGTCTATAAAATAAACCCAATCAAAATGGAAGGAGGACAATCATCCAAACTAGTTGAGGATGATATAATTAGTTTCTCAGATTTTGAATTAAATATGTTAAGTGAACCATTCAAAATAGACTATGATAGTCTAAAAAATGAATTTTGGTCAGAAGAAAATACAATAAAAAGAAAGTGGTTATCTGATAATTATACCAAAAATGAAAGAAAATAAATACAAAAGTTATGGTATAAAAGAATACGACAAACCCAGACAAACTTAAAGTTCTTTGAATGGTTTGTCCCAACACTAGTTTTGGACGAAGAAACAAGTTTAACCGTTCTAGAAGAAATATGGAATACATATAGAGTTAAAGAGGGAGAAGAGATAAAGGAAATAACTACTGCACACCCTCCATCTAAGATAATTGTCTTTGAGAACAAGCAACTGCCTCACCCTTCAAAACTATCAATAAAGAAACCAATTCTAAACAAGTTGAGACAAAAGACCTTCAATCATTGATTGAACATAATAATTGCACAAATATTTACCAACAATCGTTAGGAAGACAAATGTGCAGAATAGAAGAAATAGTAAAAAAAAGTAGAACAAAAACCCACTACTTATAAGCCTCCTATCCATCTTCCCTCTAGAATTCCAACATTTAAACTGGGAAGAAGAGACGATGAAGTTTCTGAAAGAATGAAGGAATTAGTTGAACAAGTAGGAAAACTTACTATCCAAGATAGTAAGCAGAAGGGACTCTAAATTAACGTAATTAAAGAAGAAACTCTCCAAGAAAAAGATCAGTCTACTCATAAAACCCCTCAAATTAATAAAATTAAAATGGAGAGAGGAGGTCCATCAAAAGTATGGAATGTTTCACATCCTTATTCAAGTAAACCATCTCCGGTAGATATTAGGTAAAACAATTTTTGGCCGCCAAATTCGTTCGTTGCCTATAGAGGAGATGAAATAAGGGAATGAAATATTGATGATCTTTCAGAATACCAAATATCCTAAATAATTCATCACATGATAATGTATGAGATAGGTATTACAAGTATGAATAGAAACACGATTGACCAACGAGTTGCAGAAATGATAATCTCGAGAATTTATGGGTAACTAAGGAATTGGTAGGAAAAGCCTCTTTAAGAACAAGCAAGGCAAGAAATCATGAATGCTACAAAATAAATAGCAAAATTACATGGTAATGAAACCATAAGAACCCTAGAATCTGATGCAGTTAATACGTTAATATTAATATAGGAACAGGAGAATCCAAACAAAAGTTAAATGGATAACTTCTACTTAATCTAATATGTAGGACATTATTAGTTCTAGAATGCTATAAGGACCTGTTTCTTTCAAGAGTTTATGAAAGAGAGGATTGTAATTCCATAATCTGGAAAGAAAAATTTATCCAATAACTACGAAAACATTTTGGCCAATTAGTCATTGATCATATGAGAGAAAAAAAATCAAGGAATTTTAGATTTAGATGGCTACATCTTTGGTCAAATATTTTCAGAAATAAAAAAAGTTGGCCTAAAAAAGTGTTATGAGCTAAAATGGAGAAGACAAGTCAAGCAAGGGAGGCTTGAGGCCATCCAACCATCTAGAGAAAAGTTTCCCTACATAAGAAGGCTTCAGCACGAAGAAGGCACCCATCATTTCCTACTTGCATCTTTCTCTCTGCTCCTTCAAGTTCATGTGTTGAATGCCTTTCTGTTTAGAAGAATTACCTTAAATATTATTAGCTTGGAACCAGTTTGCTTTGGATTTGGTGTGTACATGTGTAGTTGTTGGAAGCTTGGTGTGTTTGTTCAACTGCCCTTGTCTAGTATTCACCAGATTGATGTAAGTTTTGAATTTTATTGCAATATCAGCAGCTGCGTGTTATTTCCATTATTTCAATCCTTAAGCTTTAACCTTCTTATTACTAAAAATTATATGGGCCTAAAATTGGTATCAGAGTCAGGTTCATGCATAAAATAAATATTTTAGAAAGAGAAGGACTTATATGAACATTGTCTAAAAGTTTAGTGGTTGCTTTCGGTCTTAGGACTCTATTGAAAGATTCCCTTAAGTTTTTAGGACTTTAGTTGATGAACTGAACTAAGTTTTAGGACTTGTTCGACAAAATCAAAAGTTATAGGACTCCTTTGGGAAAATGTGATAACTTTTAGGATAATTCATGGCTGTACCCCTTCCATTACGAACACTTATTGTTGTGACCAGAACTTTCACACCTGAAGTCCGTGCCACAACTGTAAGAATTTAAAAGTAAAAGGACTAAAATGGAAATAATTGGAAAATTGAGCTAAAATCTGTAATTTAGTTATTCATTTAGTGATTTGATTAGGAAAAAAACTCTAGATTAAAACTGGAAGATTAAAATTGTAATTTAGAAAGAAGGACCTCAATAGAACTTATCTACTTAAATGGGGTAAAATCTACCTAACTAAAATTTACTTAGGACCTGTTAGTAATTTTCCCTAAAAAACATGACACTAATCTATCACCTAAGTAAAACACGTATGACGTATCTAATGCTGAACGGAAAAAAAAAAAAGAACAGAACACGATGGAGGGGAATTGGGGCTTGAGCTCTGATTCATTGGAGGCTTCCGAGGTGGAGGGGATTTTTCTCATATGAAATTATCAAAAACCCCCCGAAGTTTGTCATAATCTCCACTTCCCCCCGTATTTTCGGAATTCTCGAAAAACCCCTCGATATTTGTGAAAATCTATAAAAACCCCCTTTGACTGATAACTCACATGACTGGCCATCAGATTTCTTGAAATAATATTCAACCAAAACCCTAAAACATTTTAGTCTTAACAATTATACCCTAACATATATTTTTTCTTATATCTATACCTCACTCTTCACCTCCCTGTGCCACAGCACATCTCATTCTCCTTACCCATAGTCTAAAACTTGTTCCAGACCCAACAAAGAACGTGCCACAACCTCTAGCCCCAATCCCAGGCTTGGTTGAAGACGAAAATGGTAACGGTGCGATGCTTGCTCGATTGATCGAAAGATTCGTTGCTACGATACACGAGTCCTTCAAGAAGCTGATCGAGAAGTCAACTTCCTCCGCCGCCCTCGTGGAGGCCGATTGAAGTTGTTCGATTCATCTCCTGGCAGCGTCGCATGACGGTTTTTTGGTGGACCGGCTTGACAGAGATGGAGAATTTCACAGAAGGCGGTCAATTTGGTGGAGCAAGGAAGAATTGATTCACAAAATGGAGGTTCGAGGTAAAATGGAGGTTCGAGGCAAATATCTCAACGACGGAGCTCCGATGACCAAGGGGAGCTCGGTTCTACGAGTTTGAGCTGGGTTTGGCGATATTGATGATGGAACCGAAACCAATAGTCTTCGATGGAGGAATGATCAAGGGTTGTTCAGGCTTAACGTGGCTGATGGTCTTCGCGGAGGAGGCTCAGAACGCAACGGTGGAGCGTACTTGGATGAACGAGCAACTTTGGTAATTTTATAAATTGGATGTGGTTGAAATTGTAGAGGTGTAAAAAACTTAGGGTAGCATTGTTAGGGTTAGGAAAGTTATTGTCCAATTTTTGTAGTTAGACCTAAAAATCTAACGGAATTGTTAACGGAATAATTTCCCTTCTCAGAAACGAATCACATACGTGAGACTGGGATTTTCGGACACGAGATCGGGTATATATAAAATATATAAAATTCTTTAGAATATTTATTAGAGTCCCTATAAATTTCTATGTTAGGCCCCACCTCAAATATCTAATAGTTACTCTAACTTGCCCCATTTACACAATTTCTTGGCTTCGCCCCTGCCACTAGTCCCTATACTTCCTCCTCCTTCCTTGTCCCAATCACGCTCATCAACCCAAGTGTAGCCTCAATCGTCAGACGTCGTCGAGCATCTTCATCTCCCGGAGGAGCTCCGGGACCATGAGTTGTGGTTCAACACCCATCTCCTCCTCCTACCTCCAATAATGTCAGGTATGAGCAACACTGATAGATTGTGGTTGTGTGAAACCAGCCCATGCTGCAGATCAGAGCTATCATTCTTGACCATCAAATCATGCTTGATTCCAGTGCATCGCTTTCTCCTTCCTCCCATTGACCATGCCTCAACTACAGTGAAGACGATCCCATGGGACTTGTTTCCAATGGATGGCAAGCTTCGAATGAAGCTTCTAAAAAAGAAATTTTTAGAATTAATTGGGGACGGAGGGAGTATATATTACCCCCTCTATCCCAGCAATTGTGATACATCAGACTCGACATGCTTATAGAACCTTCTAGCACCAAATCTAGAACCCTCTAGACCAAGTTAGAGACACCCAGAGTGCTCTGAAGGGTTCCTGATGTGGACATCAGCCCCCTTTTTGTGACAAGGGACGATCTTTCCTCCAGAAGGTCTGAAGGACCTTTGGCGAAGGCTCAGATGAGGAGGAAGCGACACTTAGAGTGCCGGTGAAGCCCCAAGGCTAAGCCACGTCTACAAGAACTCCAGGAGAGGACCCTTGAATGCCTTCCCCAAGCTAAGGCCAAGTTCCAAGACGAGGCCGTGCTTGCGAAGACCCATAGGCGAGGCCATGGCCCTTGGCGAACCCATGGTTCTTATGGCGAACCCATGGCCATTGGCGAACCCATGAACCTTGGCGACCCCATGGCTCCTCCCGCGAGCCCATGGCAAATCGGCAAAGACCCTGTGCCTCACTTCCAGAAGCAAGCGAAGCCCCAAGTGTTCGCCAACCCGAAGAAGCCTCCATACGCCAGTCAGGCGAACCCTTCAAACTATGGAGAAGCCCTTCTTTCCTTTTCCCGCCAATTGCAATTCCTGGGGAAATGGGAGCCGCAAAAGCAGGTAGCCTACAATGTCACATCGTCTGCCACCTCTCAGTTCGCCCACCCTAAATCAGGGAACATGGTTCCCTCGTCAAGTCACTCATTATTTTCCTTTAGCTTTTTGCTTCTATATAAGGAGCTTGAAACCATTGTAAACCCTAGAACTCATTTTGTAAGAACACATATTTGCGGAAATACGCATATTGTTCTTCTTGGGTCTCAAATCTTGCTCCACCAATCCATTAGTGATCCATTGCAAGAGGATCCAATATAATACCTAGCATTGTTTGATCTCGTAGTCAAAAGGTTCTAGGTCCCATTTTCTTTTCCCAGGCATTTTCAAGGGCATTGCCTCACCTCGTAGTGAGGAGGTTCCCTTGGCCGACTTTGTTATTTCCTTGTTCTTCCTCTGTTTTTCGTTTCCACTTTTCTGGAAACCGCCTCCACCGAGCTAGATCTGAGCTCGTGATCACGAACCCCCCTGTGATCACATCAGTTGGTATCAGAGCCAAAGTGATCATCCTATGATCACATCAGTTCCACATGCTTATAGAACCTTCTAGCACCTCTTAGCGCTCTCTAGCGCCTTCTTGAACCTTCTAACGTGTCCTAGGACCTTCTAGCACCCTCTAGTCCGGCCTATGCTCTTCTGGCACCATTTAGGCCCTTTTGGAATCCTCTGGTCCAGTCTAGGGCCACCTAGAACACCCTAGAGGATTTTAGAATATTCCAGCAGCAAAATGTCCTCCATGGTTCTAGAAACTTCCCAAGGTGTCTTCCTCACCTAGGCTGCTCCTGAATCTGCCTTACACATCCTCAAGTGTGTTGTCCCGCTTCCCAGATCTTTAGCCTTGTGTCGTCCGCGTGCCCTGGCTGCTGCACCACGCGTCCCAACACATGCCTCGCGCACTCCGTCAAAAGCAGATAGTGACAGGACATAATGAAGTTCATTAAGTTGAACGATACAGAGTTGAATGAAGTTCATGGAGCTAAGCGTCCTAGTCATAGGAGATCAGGGGCCAAAAGTGTATTTAGAAGAAATTGTCCGAAAGTAATGTGCTTTCCTTTACGTTGAAACAAAGAGCCAGGGACTAGAGAGAGCATTCGTAGCATGTCCAGCAGATGCGTGCGACGTATTTTCTCCGTGCCTTCCACCCATTCAGTTTTCGATTTTTGCAAGCTGCCCCAGGAGCGCCGGAGTCTTTGGAACTTCAGTTCATCTGGAAATGGTAGCAGGCAGCATAAAGTTGGGATCTTTGGGAAGATGATCACAGAGAGGTACATTGAGCTCAATGCCGACGCTATGATTGACATGCTGAGATCAAGTGTTGATCTGGGCGTTTTAGATTTCGGGAGAGCTGTTCATTGTCTGGTGATTACATGTAGTTTGACCGAGAATTTATCTGTGAGCACGAATTTATTATCCATGTACTCCAAGTTTAGGAATTTGAAGAATGCAAGGTTGGTGTTCGACAGAATGCCGCGGAAGGATTGTGTTGTGTGGAATGTAATGATTTCTGCCTATTCTCAACTGAGAGAGCCTATGGAATGTATTGTGCTTGTAAGAAGCATGGCGAAGTCTGGAATTAGAGCAGATATGTTTACAGCTATTCCTTCCATTTCAGCTGTCCGACAACTGAAATCTGGAAGGCATGGGAAGCAAATGCATGCCCATGTGATGAGGAATGGCTCTGATTATCAAGTCTCGGTTCATAATGCGCTAGTTGATATGTACTGTCAATGTGATTGTTTGAGTTATGCACGGAAAATTTTTGACACAATGAATGAGAAAACTGCAGTTTCCTGGAGTTCAATGATCAAAGGGTATATCACACACGACGACAACCTTGAGGCTTTATCACTTTTTTCTAAGATGAAATCTAGTGATGTTGCTGTTGATTTTGTTGCAGTGATTAACATTCTGCCTGCTTGTGTCAACATTGGCGCTCTAGAACAAGTAAAACACCTTCATGGATTTTCAGTGAAACTCGGTCTCAATTTGCTGTTATCTGTCAATTCAGCGCTTCTCATCAGTTACGCAAAATGTGGGTGCATAGAAATGGCGAGAAAGCTCTTTGATGAAGAGGAAATCAATTGTAAAGATATAATCACATGGAACTCTATGATCACAGCTTATTCCAGGCATGGGGACTGGCATCAATGTTTCCAGATGTACCATCATATGAAGCAGCAAGCTTTAAAGCCAGATCAAGTAACATTTCTTACAGTACTAACAGCCTGTGTAAACTCAGGTCTGGTGAAAGAAGGTAAGCAATTATTCAAGGAGATGAAAGAGATATACGGTTGCCAGCCGAATCAAGAGCACTATGCCTGTATGGTTGACTTACTAGGTCGCACTGGACATTTGGTTGAAGCCAGAGAGCTTGTGAGAGATATGCCATTTGAACCAGATGCTCAAACATGGGGACCTTTGTTGAGTGCCTGCAAGAAGTATTCTGAAACCAATAATGTCGAATTTGCGGCTGAAAAGCTTATAAAACTGGACTCGAGAAATGCAGGAAATTACGTATTGCTTTCGAGTATATATGCAGCTGCTGGAAAATGGGATAAATTTGCCGAAACAAGGAGGCTTCTTAAAGAGAGGGGTCTAAAGAAAACTCCTGGAATCAGCTGGCTGGAGATAGATGGCCGGATGCATAAATTTGTTGTTGCTGATCATTCCCATCCAAAAGCAGAGGCTATTTTTCAGCTACTAGGAATTATAGACTTGGAAATTAAAAAGCTTAAGTTAGAAATTTTTTGAAACTTGATTTCCACAGGAAATCAGACTTTTGACTTGTCTAGAGACAAGTTTCACAGCATAACACATTCAGATATTGTGACAAAAGATGGAGAAATCTTTGTGAAGATGAATGAGAAAGGATATACCCATCCTGATCCAGACACTGTGTAAGGCACCATAAAGAACACCATTCATTATGACATTAACCTTGTTTTATAATAGCACATCTACAAAGATATGGATGGATTAATATGGAAATTAACTTCTTTAACATCTAATACTTTTCTACCTAAAAAAAAGTCTACTTGTTAGATATTTTGATAAAAATATACCAAATAATGATAGAAAATTTTCAAATTTACATAGCTATGGCTCCCACATGTCACAACATGTCATTTCTTAATACAAAAGAGTCTATATATATATATCAAAAGGTAATTTGAAAGCCCAAACCCAACTAATCGGACAATTACATATCTATCACTCAATTTTCAAATGTTTCAAGTGGGTGAAAAATCAACTAGGTGATAAATAATATTGGCGCATTCTTAATCCTTAATTAGGAAGAGCAAATTGTTTTAGGCTGGCCATAGCAAGTTAGCAAACGGAGAAAGAAGAGAAACATCCCTTAAAATTTTTACTCATCCAATTTCATCTTAATTAATTAAATTCTACACACCTCCATATTATTGATTAGTATGTGATAGTAAAAATAGAAATTATCCTTAACAAACTGTAGAGACTTTCGGGACAAAGAAGTGTGAAATTACACGGCTGAAGAAAATTTTAAAAAGAAAAAGGGAGATAAAAAAAATAAGTTACTTGCTCCTCAAGCAAGAAAGTGGGTATAAATAGATTGAAATCTCAGTTACAATTACTGCTTTCTACCCAAACTGCTAGCGCAGTCAATAGAGAAGAAGAAGATCAGAAAACAAGAACCCCTAATCTCCATCTCTCCCCACCACAATTACTACCTCGATCGGCCCAACACAATCAGAAAGAGCTGCTTGGAAAGATGGCTGACAAGTATCGGTGATGATTGGGTCAGAGGTGTAGAATTCTAGGTTTTGATGTGGATTAATTACCACACACGTCTGACTTCATTATGATTACTGATGAGAGTTTTATACAGGAAGAGAAGTCCTAGACCTAATAGGACTTGGGATAGAAGTTAGGAGAACTAGTCCTAATTGAATAATACTTCTAATACAAGCAAGTCTCGTATGGAGAGTGCATCTAGAAATTACAGACAAGTCATTATACTATGCCTTAGAGGTCAAGTAAGTGCTTTATCTTCAACACTCCCCCTCAAGTTGGAGCATGAGGATTGAGAATGCCGAACTTGCTGGCGAGGTACTGGAACTAATCTCTTCCAAGAGCTTTTGTGAGTAGGTCAGCTAACTGTGATTTAGAGCTCACATGTTCAGCTCTAACATCTTGAGACTGTATCTTTTCCCTTACAAAGTGACAATCTATCTCAATGTGCTTGGTTCTTTCATGGAAGACTGGATTTGATGCTATATGTATTGCTGCTTGGTTATCACAGTGAAGCTTCATTGGTTTTGAGTGATATACTGTTAAAGTCTTCCAAGAGAGACTTCAACCAAACTAACTCAGTAGTGAGACTAGCCATGGCTCGATACTCGGCCTCTGCTGATGATCTTGAAACTGTAGGTTGCTTCTTGGATTTCCATGATATAGGTGCCTCTCCTAACTTTGTGATGTAGCCGGTTGTAGATCTTCTAGTTTTGGGACAAGCTGGCCCAATCGCATCACAAAAACCTTCCAGCATAAGTTGTTATTTCTTTGGAAATAGGAGGCCTTGGCACAGTGAGTCCTTCAAGTACCTCAAAACTCTCATAGCAGAATTCCAATGTTCTTCTCGAGGCTCTTTCATAAAGCGGCTCGATAAATTGACCACATATGTGATGTCGGCCTAGTAATGGTTAGATATAAGAGCTTTCCAATCAGTCTTGATACTTACCGTGGTCATCATACTCTTTACCTTCAGCTTCCCCTAACTTGTGTTGTTGCTGAATGGGGAATTTGGCAGGTTTGCAATTTTTCATTCCTGTTTCTTCCAACAAGTCCAACGTATATTTTCTTTGGGATAGAAAAATACCAGTTGATGATCTAGCTGCTTCTAACCCGAGGAAATACTTAAGTTTGCCAAGGTCCTTGATTTTGAAAGTGCTGTGGAGATATTCTTTCACTTTCTGAATCTGCTTGGAGTCATTTCCCGCTAGGATAATATCATCAACATAGACGAGAAGAGCCATAAAGTTGTTCCCATCCTTCTTTGTGAACAATGAATAATCAGATTTGGACTGCTTAAAGCCATACAGTAAGTGCATTTGAGAATTTAAAACCATTATCACGGGGGCTGTTTCAATCCATATAGTGAATTTTTTAGTTTGCACACCTTGCCTTCTTCAACTTCTAAGCCAGGTGGAGGTGTCATATATATAACTTTGTCCAGATCTCCTTGAAGAAAGGCATTCTGCACATCAAATTGATGTAGTTCCCAGTTTTTCACTGCTGCTATAGATAACAAGCATCTAGCGTGGTAAGTTTCACCACAGTGCAAAGGTTTCAGTATAATCCACCCCTTCAATTTGGTGAAGCCTTTTGCCACAAGCCTTGCCTTAGCGTTCAATGCTCCCATCGACTTGTATTTAACCTTGTATACCCACTTGCGGTTTATAGGTCTCTTTCCAGAGGGCAAATACTCAGTCCATGTATTGTTAGACTCTAAAGCATCTAGTTCTAGTTTCATAGCTTGCTCCCATCTTTTATCTCCGCAGGCTTGCAAGTAGGTAGTAGGTTATGTCTCTTTAGATATCGCAGATAGAAAAGTCCTGTGTGCAGGTTCAAATTTTGTGTACACAATGTGATGAGCCAAAGATGAGACCATACCTGAGGGAGTTAGATTTACAGAGGTTGAACTTGAGAATGTCTGTCCCACTTGAGGCACCCTTACTTCATAGTCTGTCAAGTAAGTAGGAAGTCTCCTTTGGCGTTGAGGTCTTTGGTTGCCTTGTTCATTTTACATTGGGGTTGTAAATCTAGGACGGGAGGCTCGGTTTGATCTAGAATTTCATCATCAAGTGCTGGTTCATGAGATAGAACATGTGGTATATTTTGTTCATGGCTAAATGTTGGTTCGGTGATTTGTGAAACAAAGGGAAACTGTCTTCATAGTACACTATGTCACGGGTGGTCACAACCTTTTTTGAGTTTTGTTCATACACTTTATATCCTTTCTGACCAACTGGATATCCTACAAATACACAGGGTTTGGCTCTGGATTCAAACTTATCTGTTGTTTTCGAGTGAATATAACAAAGGCACCCAAAGACCTTGAGGTGTTGTAATGAAGGTGGCTTTTTGAACAGAATCTCATATGGGCTTTTGCCTTGGAGTTTTTGTGATGGCATGAGATTTATTAGATAGGTGGCTGTCAAGATACACTCACCCCAGAACTTAATTGGTAGGTTGGCTTGAAAACGTATTGCTCTAGCAACTTCCAACAAATGTCTATGTTTCCTCTCAGCTATTCCATTCTGTTGAGGGGTTTGGGCGCAAGAAGTTTGTAGGATAATGCCATTTTGTTGGAAGAAGGTTAACATAGAACTAGCACTAAGTTCTGGTGCATTATGCATTCGACCTTGAGATTTTGGTCTGGAACTGATTAGAGATCATGGTATGGAAGGTCTTGAAGTGATGATATGCATCAGATTTATGTTTTAACAAATAGGTCCAGGTGCATCTACTGTGATCATCTACAAGTGTTAAGAAGTAATAACAGCCAGACAAGGAACTAGTTCTATAGGGACCCCAAATATCCATGTGAATTAGCTCAAAGGCTCTATTTGAAAGACCGAATGAATAGGGAAAGAATTTCTGGTTTGTTTGGCTCGATGACATGAGTCACAACAGAAATCAACATTATTTAAATCTAAATTTGACAACTGAGGATAACTAGGCAAATTTTTGAAAGGTACATGTCCAAGGCGTCTGTGCCAAACAATGGGTGACTTGCTTTCTTGACTTGTAGCAGACAATGAATTGTAAGGCTGCTTGAAGTAGTACAGTCCATTCTTTAGTTCACCCCTGCCAATCTTCCTCCTCGATGGTAGGTCCTGTAGTACACATGAATCAGGCAAGAATGTTAGGGAGCAGTTCAGGTCTTTTGTGATATTGCTCACTGACTACTGATTGCAGGTGATTTTAGTAATGCTTAGTACATTGTTCAATTTAATATCAGATGTTAAGTGTCTTGTTCCAAGTGAATGAACACTAACTGTTGTGCCATCCGGTAGCTTAACAGGAGGCTTAGCAACAGCTAATTGTAAATTTGACAGCAAATTCACCTGAGATGTCATATGATCAGTGGCACCACTATCAATTATCCAACCTATT
The DNA here is from genome assembly GCA_024586325.1 of Stellera chamaejasme. Lineage (NCBI taxonomy): Eukaryota > Viridiplantae > Streptophyta > Magnoliopsida > Malvales > Thymelaeaceae > Stellera > Stellera chamaejasme. Next base: position 54,926,332 of record CM044981.1, on the reverse strand, counting down.
TCATCAAAAGAAGTGTTACCAGCAAAATTGGCTTGATTTTCGTTGTTCTGGCTTGACAGCATTGTTATTAGTTGGTCTATCTGAACTTGTGTGAGGCCAAGGTTGTTGAGTGTTGGAGCTTCTGCCTTCTGTACTTGAGTCACCTTGTTTGCAGCCGTTTTCTTATTTTTGAAGCCCTGACTTGGCTTCTCTCCAGGCAGCTTGTCCCTTGAACCTTGCCACCAATCTGGATACCCTTTCACCGTGAAGCAGTCATCGTATAGTGACCTAATTTATCACAGTGACCACACTTATTTTCTTCTTATCCTCTTTGTTTCTATTGAATTTGGCTATCAATGCTGATGACTCTTCTTTGAATCACCCTGCCACTCGCCACATTCTTTTGTTTTTCTTCTTTTGCCACTAGGGCATATGCTTTGCTCAGTGTTGGTAAGGGCTCCATGTTTAATATTTGGGACCTTATGACATTAAAGTTGTCATTGAGTCCCATGAGAAAGTTATGCAGTTTCTCCTTTTCTCTCTCAGCCAGCAACTCTTTTGCTGCACCACACTCTGACCACCACAAGAGCGGGATGGATTGGTAATATAGTTGTTCAGCTCATCCCATAATTCCTTCAATTTAGTGTAGTATAACACTACGGACATACTTTCCTGCAATAAGAGTGAAATTTCTCTTTTCAATTCATGTATTCTAGGAGCATTACCTTGACCAAATCTCTCCCTTAGATCGATCCAGTTTACTGCTGTGTGGCTGCATAGGCTACACCGCTTTTGAGCTCTGGTTCGAGAACATGAAATATCCAAGAGATGACCATTGAGTTGTTCTTTTCCCAAGCTTGCTGCAGATTCGGGTCTTCATCTGGTTTTGGTAGAGAACCATCAACAAAACCCATCTTATTCTTAGCATTGAGGGCATTGGACATGGCTTTCAGCCATGTAGGATAATTGTCTCCATTTAACAGGTACCCTGTGATATTCGATCCAGGGTTGTCACCTGAGTTCAGAAAGTAAGGAGAAGAAGGATCAATTTTTGGAGGGGCAGCAGCCATTATGCACGGTTTGATCGAAAGTGCTCTGATACCATGTAGAATTCTAGGTTTTGATGTGGATTAATTACCACACACGTCTGACTTCATTATGATTACTAATGAGAGTTTTATACAGGAAGAGAAGTCCTAGACCTAATAGGACTTGGGATAGAAGTTAGGAGAACTAGTCCTAATTGAATAATACTTCTAATACAAGCAAGTCTCGTATGGAGAGTGCATCTAGAAATTACAGACAAGTCATTATACTATGCCTTAGAGGTCAAGTAAGTGCTTTATCTTCAACAAGAGGAGATGACGACCGACAATTATCGGTGATTGGGGAAATCGCCGCCCATCGCCGCCTTGAGACCACCGTTAACAATCATTTTTTCTATCTTTTTCCTAATTGACTAACTTAATTTTAGGGACTTATTTAACTTTGATTATGACTGAATTAAAAGAAAAGGCGAAATTGCACATTTTGAACCTTAAATGTGAGGGTGTTATTTGTCCACTTTTGCTTAACATACATCGACTCCTTCCTCACGTATTATCCAGTTATTGCTCCCATCTCCATCTCCACCTTCTTCGATCTCCTAGTTTCACCCGACTTCTCCAACCCCAACCTAACCCTAGCTACCCTAGAACCCTATAAGTAGTCATTCTCTCACGCTTCAAACCGAGAAAATAAAAAGCACCGGCGCCTCCTTCCTTCTTGTTCTCCGGTCGACTCTCGGCTAACTTCCTCCATCTCAAGTTCACCCTAGCCAAGTCCTTGAAACGCACACCACAGCCTTCTACAACCATCCCTCAAGCCCTTCCTCCGCCAGAAGCTGCCGGGGATCTCCTAAATCACCGACGGTTCGCCGAGCGTTGTTGAGGCAAACCCTCCGTCGAGCCCCGCCGCCAGCAGACGCCCAACAGCTGCTGACCCGCTGCCGGAGCCTCAGACTCGACTCCCGCACCTGCAACTCAACCTAGGAGTCTCATAACCCCATAACCCAATCTCGCCAAACCACCGAGGAGGCCAAAGCCAACCCGACTCGGTTCGGCTAGCCAAGGCCTTCAAAAGACTGCCCTGTCGCCGCCAAGCCGCTGCAGATCACTCCCCAGTCACCGGAGACCCTGCTGCAACCCGCGTCATCGCCGTCTGGTCGCCGCTCGCCGCGAAACGGACCGCCCAGCCACCAGACTTGAAAACTCCGGCGCGAATTCGAATACCAGCGACACGTGTCGCGTTTGTGTTTAAAGGAAACCCGGTGAAACCCCTCTCTCATCCTTCATCTTTTTTATTGTTTCTGTTTTAGTTACTAACTTCATTTTCTTGTCTGTTTCAGGTTTATTTTGTTACAGTTAGGCCACTAACAGCCTTATTTGTTCATGTTTCCTAGTTTTCTTTTGTAAATTTTGTTATGATTAATTTGTTTGTTATAATAATCAGTTCTAATCATGTTTTAGTTTAATTAGGATTTTTTAGTCATTTTTTTTGTCACTATTATCCCTTTTTCAAGTATTCATGAAAAATTTCCAAAAATATTAGATTAATCGTTTTTTTTTTTTCTTAACTTTGATCATTTATTATTATTGTTGCTAACATTATTATCTTTAGTGTCTCTAATTAGCTTATTATCATCATTAAACTAATTCTAGAATTTTCTTTTTTATTTTTACAGAGTTTAGCTCGGGTTTTTTAGAACATCCAAGAAGAAGGCTATTTGACTGCCACACCGCATCAACAAATTGGGGCAACTTGACCGTCCCCAACATCCCGGCAATTCGACCGCCGCTTCACCGATTTGACAGTACGCATTCTAACTCCGAGTTCTCTCGGTCAACGAGAGCGAACTACGTGGGCTTTGATCCCGATTCAAATGGGTACGTGGCAGCTTGGAAGCCCATAATCCAGGCCCAAGTCCAATTAACTAAAATTAACCCTTTGTTTGAAAATAAGAAAATTAATCATTCTGCATTAATTAATTTATGAGAATCGGCTTTCATTTTGTTTTAAGATTTATTTTCAGACAAATTGGATGTCTAACACCTTCCCAATTTGTACCCAATCCCCGGACTTAAAATCTCTGGTTTTCGCAGAATTGCCTTTTCTAAATTTCGGAGTCAAAAATTGGGTTTTTCTTAATTTCCCATTTTCTAAAAATAAAGGTGGCGACTCCTCGTTTTCCCAAAATCGGCGGAAAAGCCCCGACGAGCGGCCCTCCCGCTCACAGTGGCGACTCCGCTGGGGACCGTTTTCAAACTTTTTTGAAAATAAGAGGATTGAATGCTGAAAATATTTTTTAAAACATTATGAAAGCCGATTATGTGCGTAATATCTGTTGATTGCAAAGTATGGTGATTGATAACATGGTGATTGACATATGTGTGCTCTACATCACGGATATCTTGTTCATTTGTGTGTGTATTAACCTAGGTAGTAAGCCCCGGAGGCCATGTTGCATAAGAAAGTTGGTCCTCCCAACATGACTATGCACTGGTCCCAACTCCACAGCGTTTGAAGGTCGTAAAGTACCGTTTGACTAATGGGTGCTCCTCGCACCCGGAGGGAGGTATATGCACACCTAGTTGTTGGAGAACCTTTGACCAACCCATTCTCACCCTCATGTACATAGTGACTTTAGAACTGAACTTTAGGTACCTAATATTCACGGTGTATTGCATATCTCGGTGTTTGCTATATGTTTGCCTCGCACGGTGTATTGACACGCTCACTGCATGACACTCACCCACATGCACCTAAATCAAGACAGTGTACTTGAAAGCTTAAGAGACTTAGACATAGGCTTTAAATTAAGCGCTATAGTCTAATTTCCACCGACCTGTCTAGGCTGCAAGACCTAAAGTGAGTCAACTAAGAGCATCAGAGCTTCAAATCCCGAGCATAGTACCGTCATGCACCGTGCACTGAGAGCAACCCTAATCTCGTCAACCTTAGTGTGTCATCTACCTTTACAGAGGCAACCACCATGTTAACCATAGCGTTGCTATAACCCGACTTACTCTTCACCCATAGTCATCCACCATTCTGTCACTCTAGATAATCCATGCATCCATGCATTTGTGTACATCCATACATACACGTCATGTAACATGCTCATGCATACAAGCATTTGTGTCTCATGCATACACATAATTATCTGACATGCATTCATATAGTTGAGTCACATTCATGTAAAATCTGTTAGACATGGTATGATTAATCGAAGGTCATGGGTTCGGTCTGAAAGTTCAAAGTCCATCGAGAAAGAAGCAAGGTCAAGGCGCACTAAACTGAAGACACAATGAAACTAGATGCCCATTCTCACTCTCTGGTGTAACTTATCTCGTGTTCATTGCACTTTTATCCTATGCCAAATGTCAAAATCACCAAAGACGAAGAAAAATGATCAAGTTCTGACAAGAGTACCATGACACTGATTGAGAAGGCCCTTGATTGTCCCACATCAACTAGAAGAAGATCTGTCTCATCCCCCTCCATTCTCTTGCCAAATTTCCTGATCTTACATTGATGTACCCTTCTCTGCACTCTTTTGATGTTTAGGATGACTTGAGCTTCTATGTATTTTCTACACTATGATTTTTCTATGATCCAAAGCTAGTGAATATCAATATGCTTTTGCACTATTCAAGAATGTGAGATTTCAAATTTGGAGAACGAACGACAATTGAGCTTTTAAGTCACTCGTGTTTCGATCAATATGAAATGACCAACGCAGGAATGAGTCAAAAAGATAGATGGCCGTCTTTCGTAGCCTAAATCGTCTTGACACCTGAACGACATTATATCCTTTGATTACCACTTTGAGCCTCAAACACTTGAGCATGTTCTTTCTTTAACCCACAATCCTAACCTGGGAAAAGGGTATTCATTTCTCGAGTGTAGAGTCTCGAAGACCGCTGATCGTCGCCGCAATGATTGGTGAAATGAATTGTGCAAGGAAGTCCAATCAGAGAAACTCGCATCGGATGAAATTCAAACGATGAAAGTTCAAATCGTCTTCGCCCATCATATGGCAGTCTCGCTTTGTATTGTCGAGTTGTTTTGAGAAAAAGAAGAAAAAGAAAATAAAAAAGTAGAAAGAAAGAAAGTTTGATGTGGAAATTCAATCTAGCCTCGCTAGGTCGAAAACCCGTAAGGGCGGCTTAGGCAAAAGTGGAGGTAAAAAAAGAAGGGAAAAGTTGTCATTGTTGCGCTTTAACTTCTCTGCGCTTCAAAAGCAGATCACAAAGTCCTCAAGAAGTAAACAGATTTTCAAGAAGCATCAAAAGAATCGGACCCATCGGAGGTTGACAGGCCTTGCATTTCGCGAGAAGCATATCCTGGGGGCATCATTTGGGTATTTGAGCCTATATATCATTTCTTTCTTCGAACCTTAACCGAGGCCACATTACAACCTTACTGAAAGTCCATACTGTCGACTCATTTTTATGTGGATCATTCATGTCGAGAGAGGCATTTGTCACTTGATTATTTTCAGTTGTACTTGGTCACGACACATTTCTTCCATAGTTCATTAGCAACTATGCTTTAGGTTTTGGAAATCTTATAGTGCAGAGATGCTTAAAAGTTCTCTTTATCCCGAGCACAAATGAGATCACTTCACTCAAATCAAATCCTTCAGTATCACATTCATTTCTCACCATAAGCTCCCTCGAAGAGCATGTCCAGACTATTGATGGGAAGCCTTTTCTCAAAACTCTGTGATTTCACCTCAAGCCTTCGAGAGGCAGAGCAAGCAAGCCATATTGACTCTGAGTCGACATATTCATAAGCCGAGAGAAGCAGGGGGCATGAATCCTCTCAAGTCATCATGTAATCAAAGAAGTGCACTCACCTCCCATAACTACCGAAACTCCATCGAGACACATACATGGGGGCATCTCTCCCTTCGAAGTTGAACATATGCAAAGGCCTTTCAGTTTGGGCCCATGACCTTCAAAATGAAGAAAAGAGTCTTAGAGTCGACCTAATAACTCATTGCATCTGACTATAGTCTTAGGAGGCATATCATGCGTCATGACGCCCTGCCGAGCACAAGCCCTACCAGATAGGCAACCTTTAGTCAAGCCCTACCGGATAGGCACCCATCTCAAGCCCTACCAGATAGGCTGCCCTTCATCAAGCCATACCAGATAGGCACCCATCTCAAGCCCTACCAGATATGCGACCCTTCATCAAGCCCTACCAGATAGGCAACCTTTAGTAAAGCTGTCACAGCCACCCCGCCCGGTTGCGGAGGCGGAGCCGGCCGCGACGTCGTGAACCGGAACCTACGGCGGAAAGCGTGGCAACGGAGCATCGAGCTCGAATACAAAGCAGTCAAGTGACAACTAACAACCTAAATTCTCATGCAAGGCAAGCATACGAAACATTTCAACTTCCACTCAACAAGCAGTTCATGGTATTTCTCACCTCAACCAACGCCACTACACAAGCACCAAAACCATAACATGGCAATTTCCGATATAAGCAAGTCGGGCTCCGCCTCGACTCGAAGACAAACAAAACAGAATATATCTCAAGTTATGCAACATTTACAAATTACATGATCTGAACTATATGCATGCGATTCTGACTCAGAGCCGGTAATCAAAATCCTATAAATACCTAGCGCGGAATGCAGGCGACCTCCGCACGTGGTACTGCTGCAACCCAACCTCAAAATGAAGGAAGCACCGCGGAATCACTACTCCGCCGGTTGCTTGTCGGGACGGCCTGAAAGTGGTAAACAGATAAAGGGGTGAGTCCTCGAAAGGACCCGAAGGGCTTAAGGTAAAGTGCGGTTTGCCCATGGGCAACAATCGAACTCGCAAAAGCAGAATATCATAGCATATGCATGTACATATGAACATAAAGCATAAAATAAATCAGAATCCATCATATGCGGTCCAACCGCCAGAACGACCCGTAACGACAGCCCTCAGCAGAGGTCAGAATATACAGATCAGAACAGAACAGATAGCACGGTACCGGTGGGTCGCGATCCCCAAACGCCGTAGGGTCGTAGGGTCACGTAACGCAAATGTCGGCACTCCGGTGCGGATACGGTGCGGATACGCGACGAACCAAGGAGCACCCGTGGTCTCTCCAACCATACGGGTCTCGTCACGTAATCAGAACTAATAATAATAAAATATACAAATACAATAAAGGTATCATACCTGATAACATATACGAAGCAGAACAAACGTACATTTTACCAAATTAAGCCCTTACCTCTGAAACGCTGCCCCGCAGCCCAAAACTCGGAAAACCCCGACTCCCGACCCGAAACGCACAACTTGGCTCCTATGGGTCCGCGCTACTCCACCAACGCAGAATCAAGTCATACAACCGTAATTGGATCGAACACATCCAAACAAACCCCAGAAAGCAAAATCCGCACAAACCCGCACTTTCCCGCAAAATTCCACAGAAAGCTCGGTTTCACGAACCGAGCTAGAACCTTGTTATTCCAACACCCACAAACATATTCCAACCCTTAAACCCGCGTTCCAGACACTTTCCCGGTAAACCCGCATAAAACTAACTTTCTCATTTCTAATCCGAAAATGGTATTTCAAACGTCATATCGCACCTACTTCCACCCACATTACCAATTTAGCATCCAATTCAATCAAAATACAACATTCACATGGAAAAAGAATCATTTCAACAATTTGACCCTTAACCAATTTTTCACCACACTTCCAATTCAAACCATTCAAGCTTCCAATTAATCCCACTAATCACCAATTTCACTTCCTAATCAAACTTACTAACCAATTGCATCAAAATCAACAACCTCCTTTCATAAACAATTCGGCCTTAAAGGGGATTTCTCACCCAACTTCCATTTCAATCCAAACCAAGTTCCATTTGCATTCTTTAGTCACCAATTACAATTCTTAAGCATGATTACTAACCAATTTCACCTAAACAACCAAAACATCTTCACTAACAATTCGGCCAAAGAGGGCTTTTTCCCTCAACTTGTTTTCCATCAAATTGAAACCATAGATTGTCTTAGAATCATGCTAGGAACAACATACTTGAAGCATGATTCAAGAAGACAAACACACACAATTTTGGAAAAAATCATCAATAATTCGGCCTCCTAGGGTTCTTCCATTCCATGGAGTTTTCCAACAACCAACCATAGATTCCTACTCCCCTCAAGCCCAAGAACAACATACTAAAAGATGGGAGGGAGAGGATCACTTAAGCTTGTTGACAAGAACAAACCATAATTCAATTTTTCCTTCTCTTTTCTCTACCATAACATGTTATCAACTAGAAAAGATGATGGAAGGAAGAGACTTACCAATTTGGAAGCTTGAATCCTTGAAGTTTTCAGCAAGAGAGATGAAGAACATGGAGCTTAAGAGGAGAAGAAGATGGCGGCAGAGAAGAATGAAGAAGAAGAAGAGAAGAAATGATATGAATTACATAATTGTTATGTTATTTTTTTGCCTTTTATATTACTTCCTTTCCAATTTAAATGAAAATTGGACATGTGTCCAGCCCAAAAGGCTGCTGCCGACTCCAGCCCATTTCTGGCCCAACTTATTTTTAACTTTTGGGTTAATTACCATTTAACCCACTAATTCTCCAAATCTTTGCAATTAAACCCCAATTATAGGTAACGAATTCCAAATGAACCCAAAACTGGCCAGAATCCTCAGAATATCATAACATTAATAAAACATTTTTCAAATATTTATTTACCATTCCGTAGCGTCCTACCGAGCTCGCTGATCCTGAATAAATCCCGGCGTTGCCGCATAAAAACCTGAACCTCAACCCGTCACCATAAAATTCCACAAAAATATCCATAAAATCCACTTTAAAAAGTAACATGACTTACCCCAGAGCCGTCGGAGAAATTCCATCCCGAGCCCCGGGATTCCGCCCAGAGCCCCGGGAGTCGCCCGGGACCGCACGTCACACCCCGAAAAATATGCTCCGTAGAAATCTCCGGGACGCTCCCACGATTCCAAATCCGCAAACGGTTCCTCAATCCGAGGTCCTGGGAGCGCTACCGAGCCCGCTGTACGTTCCGAGCCAACCCCGACAACCCCGTGCGCGGAAAAATATTTTCGGCGGAAATGTCCGGGGACCCACACGACCTCAAATATGAAAGGGTTCGCGAATGATGCTCGAATAAGACTCGGGAGTCGTCGATCGCCCAAAACGTGACCGCGAGCCAAAATCGAGCCCCGGGTCACCGGCCGCAACCCGCTCGGGGTGGCCAGTAACATCCTCCCCTTAGGACTCTTGGTCCTCCAAGAGGGGCATCAAACGCTGAATCTTGCTCGGGGTATCGCTCGGCGATGTCTGTTCGGTTTCCCAAGTCGCTTCCCGGTCCGTATGATGTGACCACCGAACCTTGACCATGGGAATCAACTTGCTCGGAGTTTCCGAGTATCGCGTCCCAGAAAGGCAATCGGTACCTCCTGATACGACAAATCAGGCTCCAGCTGAACCTCCTCCACTGGAATCGTCTGCACAGGATCCAGGATGCACTTCTTCAACATACTGACGTGAAAAACGTTGTGCACCGCAGACATGCTCGGAGGTAGGGCTAACCTGTAGGCCAATCTGCCAATCCGCTGCAGAATCTCGTAAGGTCCGATATACCTTGGGGCCAACTTACCCCGTCTGCCAAATCTGACCGTACCTCGGATTGGCGCCACCTTCAACCAGACCCTGTCACCCACCTCAAACTCTAAATCCCTGCGTCGTCTGTTCGCGTACGAGGTGGTGCGGTCATTCGCGGTCTTCAACCGCGCCTGAATCAACTTGATCTTTGCGGTGGTCTCCTCAACAAGCTCGGGACCCAGCTCAATCTGCCGACGCCTCGGTCAACGGTGCGGTGTCATGCACCGTCGTCCATACAACGCCTCAAATGGTGCCATGCCGATGGTACTCGATAAGCTGTTGTTATATGAAAACTCTACCAACGGCAATCGCTGTCCCAATCCCCTCGAAATCAATGTACAGCTCATGACATATCCTCCAGAATCTGAATCACCCGCTCCGATGACCGTCGGTTTGGGGATGGTAAGCTGTACTCGGATGGAGTCGCGTGCCCGAGCCTTATGAAAGGCGCCCCGAAATGTGCGGTAAAACGCGGATCCCGATCGACACGATGGAGTCTGGTACCCCATGTAACCGCACAATCTCTCGATATACGAGATGGGCAAACTTCTCCGGGGAATCATCATCCGGTTGGCGTAAAGTGAGCACACTTTGTCAAACGGTCCACGATTGCCCAGATGGCATCGTGGTGAGACCGGAGTCGGGGGTAACGCATCGAAAGTCCATCGTGATGTTGCCCCACTTCCTGACCGGAATGGGCAAAGTCTGCAATGTCCCTGCCGGCTTTTGATGCTCCACCTTCACCCGCTGACAAGTGGCACACTTGGACACATGTGTGGCAATGTGTCTCCGCATACCCGGCCACCAAAAGTGGGTGCGCAGATCCTGATACATCTTCTCACTCCCGGGGTGTATGCTCAAACGGCTCGAGTGCGCCTCTGTCAAAATCTCATCCCGCAGAGTCTGATCCCCTGGCACATACAACCGATCCCCAAAATATAGCAAACCCCGCTGTCAAACCTCGGTAGTAGTGCCCCTTTGTCCTCCCGGACAACTTCTTCAACTCTGGATCCCTCTCCTGTGCCTCTCGCACTCTGCCCAACCACTCCGAATGAATGGTCAAAGTATATACAGGCTCGCTCCCGGCGCTCCCACCTGCGCCAAAGGCACGTCAAATCATTCTCCTCAGTCCGATCCTCAGTACTACCCCCTCTGACCACGCCAGTGTACTTCCTACTCAGAGCATCGGCCACTGTATTGCCTTTGCCCTCGGTGTACTCGATAGTGCAATCGTAGTCCTTGATGTACTCGAGCCACCTGCGCTGCCTCATGTTCAACTCCTTCTGAGTGAACAGATACTTCAGACTCTTATGATGCGTGAAAATCTGAAATTTGCTGCCGAGTAGGTAGTGCCTCCATTGCTTGCGCATAAATCACCGCAGCCAACTCTAGATCATGCGTAGGATAGTTCGCTCATGCGGTCGAAGCTGTCGCGACCCATAAGCTATCACGTTCCGCCCCGCATCAAAACACATCCCAACCCCGACCTAGATGCATCCGTGTAGATCTCATATGGTAGACTCGGGTCGGGTAGGACCAAGATCGGTGCGTTGGTCAGATGTCGCTTCATCTCCTGTAAGTTCCGCTCACACTTCTCTGACCACACAATTGGCTGCCCCTTCTTGGTTAATCGCGTGAGCGGGAAGCCAAACGGAAAACCCTGGCACAAACCGTCGGTAGTAGCCTGCTAACCCCAGAAAACTCATGATCTCCCGCACCGAGGTTGGCTGCTTCCACTCCTACACCGCCTTAACTTTCTTGGGGTCCCAGAAAAGACAGCTCTCGAATCCAAAAGTCACACTTTGAGAACTTCGCGTAAAGCTGGTGTTCCCAAAGTGTCTGCAAATAATCCTCGGATGCTCCGGTGTGAATCCTCATCCCGAGAGTAAATCGAATGTCATCGATGAACACTACCACAAATGAGTCCAGATACGGCCGGAACACTCTGCTTCATCATATCCATAAACGCAGCCGGTGCATTAGTCAAACCAAACGGCATCACCGTATACTCATAGTGCCCATACCGCGTGCGAAAGCTGTCTTCGGGATGTCCTCCTCCTTCACTCGCAAATCGAAAGTACCCGATCGCAGTCGATCTTCGAAAAGATCTTCGCACCCCTCAGCTGATCAAAGAGATCGTCGATCCTCGGCAATGGGTACTTGTTCTTGATAGTGATGGCGTTCAGCCGTCTGTAATCGATACACAATCGGAGTGATCCGTCCTTCTTCTTAACGAACAATACCGGAGCACCCCATGGTGAAGTACTCGGACGGATAAACCCCTTCTCCTGCAGCTCCTCCAGCTGCTTCTTCAGCTCCACCATTTCCACTATCGGCATCCGATAAGGTGGAATGGAAATGGGAGTAGAACCAGGCTGCAACTGGATCTCAAACTTGATCTCCAGAAATGGTGGCATCCCGGGCAAATCATCCGGAAATACTGCGGAAAATCTCGGACAAGCGGAATCTTATCCAGCTCCAACCGAGTATCGACGTGTTCAGACCGTAGTACTCCTCCGAATCCACTATCGGGACTGATCCGAACTCGCAGCTCCATGCCGGTCCCGACCGCCTTCGTCCCATCTCGAACCTCGAGAGGGTAACACCTCTACAGAAACCGTAACACTACGGTTGGCACAGTCAATATGCACGGAATTCTTGGACAGCCAATCCATCCCAAGAATAACGTCATACTTCGGTGTGTTCAACACCAGCAGATCTGACATAATCCGGTGGATCGCCAATGGATAGCACGCATCCGTACCATCTCATTGGAAAGCGGCCCGACTCCCACCGTCTTCACCATGAAGACGCTCGGAAGTCCACCGGTAGTCAGTGGAGAGACTCGACACACTTTTGTGCCACAATCGAAACAGATGCCCCAGTATCAAACAATGCACGAACAGGAGTATCGTTCAGAAGTAAAGTACCTTGGAGCGCCCCACGCTGCGAAGTCTCTCCACGCTCGATCTGAAACACCCGTCCAGCTCCGGGCTGCTGTGGTGGAGGCTCACGCTGCGATGTCTCACCCCGCTCCACCTGGAATACACGTCCTACTCCAGGCTGCTGTGGCGGAGGGGGTGGCTGAAACGGTCGTCTCGGCTGCTGTGATGGCCTCGGTCCGCCCCGCTGTGAACCGCGCCCCCGGGGTGCGTTAGGCTGAAACCGAGGCTGCGGACGTGTAGCACTGCTGGACCCCTGTCCCAGCGTCAGAGGACAATCACGAATCCAATGATCACTAGCCCCACAACGCAGACATCGTCCCGATCGCTGTAACACGGCCGGCCGGGTGCTGCCCGCCACAACTCGCACAAGTCGGGGATACTGGCGTAGTCCTGCTGCCCCTGCTGCTCTGCCCAGACCTACCTGACCTCCCTGAAGACCTCGCTGAACCCTGCTGTGCAGAAGCCCTCCCTCTATCACTGGGTCGGTGCGGTAGGTACCGACTCTCAACCTCCTCCCGCTCGAGGAGTTGGGCCTTCTGCATGCCTCATGGTAGGAAGTGATGTCCAGAGGTCTCAAAGCCCACCGATACTCGGGGCGCAAGCGGCGAATGAACCGCTTGGCCTTCTCTGCTCCATGCCATAATCTTGCGGCACATAGCGGACCAATCGGTCAAACTCCCGCTCGTACTCACTAACGGTCCCGAGTGCCTGCTCCAGTCATCAAATCGTGCACGACGGAGGTCTCGACGGCATCCCCAATGTGTTGCTGATGGAAGTAGTAAGCAAACCGCTCCCAAGTTAAGTCCGAATCCTGCCCCCATCACGTGTTGCCTCGGCTCTCGACGGCCACAGGCTCCTCCACCAATGATCTGCACTGCCTGCCCAGATTGAACGTAGCCAACGAGACTCTCACCTCGGACGGAAGGTGTAGCCTCCCAAGGAGCTTGTCAACTCCCGCAAACCATGCCTCAGCCGCCTCAGGTCCTCCACGGCCGTTGAACCTCGGGGGGTTCAAACGCTGAAACCGCTCCAGAAGTCTGATCTCATCAGACTGGCGTCTCAGCTCTTCCCGTCGGTGGTGGGACCGGCGAGAACTCTCAAGATCGCGCAGATCTCCCTCCTCGTAATCACTATCCTGCTGATCCTGCGCACTGAGGTGGCTGCTGCCCACCTCCTGAACCGGCTGCCTCCGCTGTGGCCTGGCCGGACCTCCCGGTGCCTGCTGCTGCCCCTGAATCCGCTGAGCTGGCACTAGAGTACTCAATATCTGCTGAACCTGACCCAGCACCTGTAGTATATCAGGAGCGGGTCCCTCTGCCCGCTGATCACTCGGGGGTGAATGAGGCTGCTCGGATCCCGAGTTCCTCTCGAACCCGCCTTCTAACCCTTGGAGGTGAGGGATCCCGGTCCCGACCCTCGGTTCTGCTCACGCCGACGGCGTGTTCTAGCCATACCCGAAATAGATCAACCCAAAACCATATAACCACTCAAATAACTTCCTCTTCCTAAGCTAGCAGCAGATTCTATGGCTCGTAGTGTAATGCAATGCATGATGCAAGGATTCTTTTCAGAATCCCGAAACTACATACTAAACCTTAAACATAAAGTCAGATCATGCTTATAATCACGGAATCACTTCATATAACACCCACACCTTCCATAATGCTCCAAAGAACCGCCGCTGCTCCACACATATTCCGAAATGGTTCAAATAAGGAGTTGATCAGGCTCCGTACCGAACCACCCCAGAATGAAGTGTAAATCAGTAGCTCGCCCTTCGAAGGCATTACTTATAGAACTTGCTCATGAACTAGCATAACTTGCACCAAAGTCCGCCATTGGACTTGTACGCTTGCCTTCCACAACCCATACTGAGCTAACCATACTTTACCTCTTGGGTCACTCCGACCCGACCTGCTCTGATACCAACTTGTCACAGCCACCCCGCCCGGTTGCGGAGGCGGAGCCGGCCGCGACGTCGTGAACCGGAACCTACGGCGGAAAGCGTGGCAACGGAGCATCGAGCTCGAATACAAAGCGTCAAGTGACAACTAACAACCTAAATTCTCATGCAAGGCAAGCATACGAAACATTTCAACTTCCACTCAACAAGCGGTTCATGGTATTTCTCACCTCCATTAACGCCACTACACAAGCACCAAAACCATAACATGGCAATTTCCGATATAAGCAAGTCGGGGCTCCGCCCTCGACTCAGAAGACAAACAAAACAGAATATATCTCAAGTTATGCAACATTTACAAATTACATGATCTGAACTATATGCATGCAATTCTGACTCTGAGCCGGTAGACAAAATCCTATAAATACCTAGCGCGGAATCTGAAGCGACCTCCGCACGTGGTACTGCTGCTGCAACCCAACCTCAAAATGAAGGAAGCACCGCGGAATCACTACTCCGCCGGTTGCTTGTCAGGACGGCCTGAAAGTGGTAAACAGATAAAAGGGTGAGTCCTCGAAAGGACCCAGTAAGGGCTAATGGTAAAGATGCAGTTTGCCCATAGGGCAACAATCTGAACCTGCAAAACAGAATATCATAGCATATGCATGTACATATGAACATAAAGCATAAAATAAATCAGAATCCATCATATGCGGTCCAACCGCCAGCGAGCGACCCCTCCGTAACGGTCGAATATACCTCGGCAGAGGTCAAAATATACGGTCGGTCGCAGCCCAACCTGTCGTAGGGTCACGCACGCAGTATCGGCACTCACGGTGCGGATCGCGATCCCCAAACCCCCGTAGGGACACGAGCAATGTATCGGCACTCCGGTGCGGATACGCGAATGTAACCAAGGAGCACCCGTGGTCTCTCCAACCATACGGGTCTCGTCACGGAATCAGAACTAATAATAATAAAATATACAAATACAACAGAAGTATCATACCTGATAACATATACGAAGCAGACCAAACGTACATTTTACCAAATTAAGCCCTTACCTGCAAACGCGCCTCGCAGCCCAAAACTCGGAAAACCCCGACTCCCGACCAAACGCACAACTTGGCTCCTATGGGTCCGCGCTACTCCACCAACGCAGAATCAAGGCAGTACAACCGTAATTGGATCGAACACATCCAAACAAACCCCAGAAAACAAAATCCGCACAAACCCGCACTTTCCCGGACAATTCCACAGAAAGCTCGGTTTCACGAACCGAGCTAGAACCTTGTTATTCCAACACCCACAAACATATTCCAACCCTTAAACCCGCGTTCCAGACACTTTTCCCGGTAAACCCGCATAAAACTAACTTTCTCATTTCTAATCCGAAAATGGTATTTCAAACGTCATATCGCACCTACTTCCACCCACATTACCAATTTAGCATCCAATTCAATCAAAATACAACATTCACATGGAAAAAGAATCATTTCAACAATTTGACCCTTAACCAATTTTTCACCACACTTCCAATTCAAACCATTCAAGCTTCCAATTAATCCCACTAATCACCAATTTCACTTCCTAATCAAACTTACTAACCAATTGCATCAAAATCAACAACCTCCTTTCATAAACAATTCGGCCTTAACAGGGATTTCTCACCCAACTTCCATTTCAATCCAAACCAAGTTCCATTTGCATTCTTTAGTCACCAATTACAATTCTTAAGCATGATTACTAACCAATTTCACCTAAACAACCAAAACATCTTCACTAACAATTCGGCCAAAGAGGGCTTTTTCCCTCAACTTGTTTTCCATCAAATTGAAACCATAGATTGTCTTAGAATCATGCTAGGAACAACATACTTGAAGCATGATTCAAGAAGACAAACACACACAATTTTGGAAAAAATCATCAATAATTCGGCCTCCTAGGGTTCTTCCATTCCATGGAGTTTTCCAACAACCAACCATAGATTCCTACTCCCCTCAAGCCCAAGAACAACATACTAAAAGATGGGTGGGAGAGGATCACTTTAGCTTGTTGACATGAACAAACCATTATTCAATTTTCCTTCTCTTTTCTCTACCATAACATGTTATCAACTAGAAAAGATGATGGAAGGAAGAGACTTACCAATTTGGAAGCTTGAATCCTTGAAGTTTTCAGCAAGAGAGATGAAGAACATGGAGCTTAAGAGGAGAAGAAGATGGCGGCAGAGAAGAATGAAGAAGAAGAAGAGAAGAAATGATATGAATTACATAATTGTTATGTTATTTTTGCCTTTTATATTACTTCCCTTTCCAATTTAAATGAAAATTGGACATGTGTCCAGCCCAAAAAGGCTGCTGCCGACTCCAGCCCATTTCTGGCCCAACTTATTTTTAACTTTTGGGTTAATTACCATTTAACCCACTAATTCTCCAAATCTTTGCAATTAAACCCCAATTATAGGTAACGAATTCCAAATGAACCCAAAACTGGCCAGAATCCTCAGAATATCATAACATTAATAAAACATTTTTCAAATATTTATTTACCATTCCGTAGCGTCCTACCGAGCTCGCTGATCCTGAATAAATCCCGGCGTTGCGCATAAAAACCTCGAACCTCAACCCGTCACCATAAAATTCCATAAAATATCCATAAAATCCACTTTAAAATGTAACATGACTTACCCCAGAGCCGTCGGAGAAATTCCATCCCGAGCCCCGGGATTCCGCCCAGAGCCCCGGGAGTCGCCGGACCGCACGTCACACCCGAAAAATATGCTCCGTAGAAATCTCCGGGACGCTCCCACGATTCCAAATCCGCAAACGGTTCCTCAATCCGAGGTCCTGGGAGCGCTACCGAGCCCGCTGTATGCGTTCCGAGCCAACCCCGACAACCCCGTGCCGGAAAAATATTTTCGGCGGAAATGTCCGGGACCCACACGACCTCAAATATGAAAGGGTTCGCCAGAATGATGCTCGAATAAGACTCGGGAGTCGTCGATCGCCCAAAACGTGACCCGCAGCCAAAATCGGAGCCGGGTCACCCGGCCGCAACCCGCTCGGGGTGACCAGAATAAAGCCCTACTAGATAGGCACCCATCTCAAGTCCTGCTAGATAGGCCACCATTAAGCAATTAGGCAAAGATGACCGCCTCCCAATAGGACGACTCCCGACCGTTCCTCTCCGATAGGATGAACCCGATAGTTCCTTTAGGTGGATAGACAACACGGGTACTTAGACCCCACTTTAGGCGATTAGACCGCTGGGTAATTATAGGCCCAAGTAGGCGATTAGACTGCAGGGTAATAATAGGCCCGATTTAGGCGATTAGACTGCCTGGGCAATTATAGGCCCGATTTAGGCGATTAGACTGCCTGGGCAATTATAGGCCCGATTTAGGCGATTAGACCGCTGGGTAATTATAGGCCCAATTTAGGCGATTAGACTGCAGGCGATTATAGGCCCCGATTTGGCGATTAGACCGCACTGGGAATTATAGGCCCTAATTTAGGCGATTAGACTGCTCGGCGATTATAGGCCCGATTTAGGCGATTAGACTGCTCGGGCAATTATAGGCCCGATTTGGCGATTAGACGCTGACGATTATAGGCCCGATTTAGGTGATTAGATGCACAGGCAATTATAGGCCCCGATTTAGGCGATTAGATCGCTGACGATTATAGGCCCGATTTAGGTGATTAGATCTGCTGGCGATTATAGGCCCCGATTTAGGCGATTTGATGCACAGGTAATTATAGGCCCCGATTGAGGCGAATAAATAACTCAGGTGATTATAGGTCCCGATTTAGGCGATTAGACACAGGCGATTATAGGCCACTGATTGAGGTGAATTGATAGCCCACTAACAGTCAAACATCAGCTAACCTTTACTTAAGTAAAAGTAAGCTGATGGGGGGCAAACTGTTAACAATCATTTTTTCTATCTTTTTTCCTAATTGACTAACTTAATTTTAGGGACTTATTTAACTTTGATTATGACTGAATTAAAAGAAAAGGGGCGAAATTGAACATTTTGAACCTTAAATGTGAGGGTGTTATTTGTCCACTTTTGCTTAACATACATCGACTCCTTCCTCACGTATTATCCAGTTATTGCTCCCATCTCCATCTCCATCTCCACCTTCTTCGATCTCCTAGTTCCACCCGACTTCTCCAACCCCAACCTAACCCTAGCTACCCTAGAAACCTATAAATAGAGTCATTCTCTCACGCTTCAAACCAGAAAATAAAAAGCACCGGCGCCTCCTTCCTTCTTGTTCTCCTGGTCGACTCTCGGCTAACTTCCTCCATCTCAAGTTCACCCTAGCCAAGTCCTTGAAACGCACACCACAGCCTTCTACAACCATCCCTCAAGCCCTTCCTCCGCCGTAAGCTCCCGGGATCTCCTAAATCACCGCCGGCTAGCCGAGCGTTGTTGAGGCAAACCCTCCGCTGAGCCCCGCCGCCGCCAGACGCCCAACACCGCGACCACGCCGAGCCTCGGACTCGACTCCCGCACTGCAGCTCGGCCTCTGAGTCTCATAACCCCATCACCACCGGCTGAGAGGAGCCTATCTCGCCAAACCCGACTCGGTTCGGCTAGCCAAGGCCTTCAAAAGATCGCCTGCCACCGCCAAGCCGCCGCAGATCACTCCCGATCGCCGGAGACCTGCTGCAACCGCGCTGCCGCCGCAAACGGACCGCCACCACCGGACTTGAAAACTCCGGCGCGAATAATACCGACACGTGTCGCGTTTGTGTTTAAAGGAAACCCGGTGAAACCCCTCTCTCATCCTTCATCTTTTTATTGTTTGTTTTAGTTACTAACTTCATTTTCTTGTCTGCTTGTGTTTATTTTGTTACGATTAGGCCACTAATGACCTTATTTGTTCATGTTTCCTAGTTTTCTTTTGTAAATTTTGTTCATGATTAATTTGTTTGTTATAATAATCAGTTCTAATCATGTTTTAGTTTAATTAGGATTTTTGTCATTTTTATTGTCACTATTATCCCTTTCTCAAGTATTCATGAAAATTTGCCAAAAATATTAGATTAATCGTTTTTTTGTGTTTTAAAATTTTCTTAACTTTGATCATTTATTATTATTGTTGCTAACATTATTATCATTAGTGTCTCTAATTAGCTTATTATCATCATTAAACTAATTCTAGAATTTTCTTTTTTATTTTTACAGAGTTTAGCTCGGGTTTTTTAGAACCTCCAAGAAGAAGGCTATTTGACTGCCACACCGCATCAACAAATTGGGGCAACTTGACCGTCCCAACCATCCCGACAATTCGACCGCCGCTTCACCGATTTGTGAGTGCATTCTAACCCCGAGTTCTCTCGGCCCAACGAGAGCGAACTACGTGGGGCTTTGATCCCGATTCAAACGCAGTACGTGGCGGCAAAGCCATAATCCAGCCCAAGTCCAATTAAGTAAAATTAACCCATTGTTTGAAAATAAAAAAATTAATCATTTTGCATTAATTAATTTATGGGAATCGGCTTTCATTTTGTTTTAAGATTTATTTTCGACAAATTGGGTGTCTAACACCTTCCCAATTTGTACTCCAATCCTGACTTAAAATCTCCTGGTTTTGCAGAATGCGCTTTTCTAAATTTGGTCAAAATTGGGTTTTTCCTTAATTTCCATTTTCTAAAAATAAAGGTGGCGACTCGCCGTTTTCCCAAAATCGGTGGAAAAGCCCCGACGAGCGGCCCTCCCGCTCACAACCATCGCCGCCGCCGCCATAGATCTACTTCAAAACCTTCAAGAGTTCTGCTCTCGATCACTACGGCGGCGAGAAAGTTACAATTACATTCGGCGCGATTGGCAAAACCTCCCGCCGGAAATCACAACCCAGATCCTGTCAAGGATTGGTCCTGTAAATCTGACCTTAAACGCTCGAAGGGTCTGCTCTTCCTGGTTCAATATCTCAGAAGATCCATGTCTCTGGCGCTCGGTGGTGTTCAGCCGTCCCAGGGTACGACGTCGTGTCACCTTCTCTGTGATGGAAAAGATATACGCCCTTGCCATCCGTACAAGTGGTGGCTGTCTGGAGAGCGTCACCATCGAGGATTTCTGTACGGACGAACTCCTCCTCTACATTGCCCGATGGTAATTTACTTCCCATTTAAAAATGATCTAATAATCAGTTTTGTTTCAATTTGCCCACTTAACTATCTAATGAACTGAACATGCCATCCAAATGTTTGCCATTTAGTAAGCATTTGAAAGTAGGAATCTAAACAAAATGAGATTTCTTAGAATACCACGTTTGATTAAAAGTTCATCCTCAATAGTGATTTGTGAAGAAGACAATATTCTTGGTAAATTGGTCTAGTTTGTTTTGAGATGTGAATCAAGATTATATATTAGTTAATTTTACTAATAAAAATTGCAACATTTGGTTTTATTGTTTCATAATATTTAATATTTCATTTATGTTTATGAATATTTAGATATGTAAAGTTAAATAATTCATATATTTATCATAATTTGAAGTCTAATCTTTCAAAAAACTATTTTAATTTTTTCCCCACAATTTATCTTAGAGGCTATTTGGATGGTGAAAAGCCTTTAGCTTAAGCAAAAGGTTGAAGGGGTGCACATAATTTTGCTAACTAAAATACAATTTTCTTAAAGTATTTACACTAGTGCTAATAAATTTGTTTGCTAGTTCTCAATACTTCTAAATGAAAATTATGTAATGTAATAAGGTATTGCCTTAAGTAAATTGCTTAAGCTTTGCCAAATTAGTTGAAAGTAAAATTTTAAGTCAAGCACCACAACTTGAGAGTTCAGATCTGTTGTCCCCTAATTCCCTGTCCCTTTTCTATCTCCAATGTATTTTTTTAACAACGTTAATTAATCTGTTACTTTTTTAACGGAACAGTTAACAGTGTTAATAAAATATAGTAGGATACATTAAGGGGGTAGGGGATTAGGGAACAACATATTTGGATCCACAACTTGAAACATTAGAATCAGACATAACAAATTTCATGGGTCAGAGCGAGTACTAATTTGTATTTTCTTGGGAATTGATCATAAGTAGTTCACCTAATCTCCGACGACTTCGGATTTTGAGGTGCAAGAAGCTAACACACTTGGGGGATGGAGGAAGCAACAAAGAGACTCCCATTTCTAGAAGAGCTTGAGATGATAGAGTGCGACATGAGGCTCTCATATGCCCTGGGAAACTTCTGTCCCCATCTTCACACCTTTTCAAGTTCAACTACTATGTTCCTTTCTGCTCATGCTGCAGCAACAGGATCCATCGTCCTCTGATGTCGAAGACGGCTGATGTCGAAGGCATGATGTGGTGGGGAATTCCTAGACCTAGAGTAGATCCAAGTTGCTTGGACCAGGAGATTATTAATCTTGAAGCTCTTAATGATGATTATTGGTTTCTTGAAACACCAAGTGATGATGAATCTTATGATCATGATGGTTTTGTTTTACAAGAACAAGACATCTATGTCTCTTAGTTTGCTTAGCACATCCCTTAAATTTTTATTTATCCACTTTTATCTTAATAAATTCTACACTCCATACTACTAATGATTAGTATGTGATGGAAAAAAATAGAAATTATCTTTAACAAACTATAGAGACTTTCGGGTGTTAAACTTGACAGACCGGGACAGAGAAGTGCGAAATTACTAGACTAAAAAGTGTTGGAAAAATCATGGAAAATGATGGAAATTATATGAATGATAAATTGTCATTTTTCTCACCATTGGGGTATTATGGTGCCTCATAATGTCTTGACTTCTCCCAACCACTATGAAAGGGCACCACTTATCCCTCATCACATTATTCTCTTTTCTTCCTCATTGAGAAAAAAACATCTTTTCTAGCATATGTTTTGGTATTCTTCAAGTGTTCTTCCGTTCAAGTTCGTCGGTGAGGGAAGTTTGGTGCAACTTCACGTCTTTCGTTGTTTCCTTCTGGGAGTGCTTCAGGATAACTTGTCCGGCAAGTATCCTTCTATATTCTGCTATTTGGATCTATTCTGTCGGCAGCGGGGATTCAGAACCCGGGCCGATACCATGCCATCATTATTTCGAAAACCTCTTATGTAAGGCTAAAAGCCTCAGAGGTCTGCCGATTCTGTCTAACTACTAACATTTCTGACATCGTTCTTATTATTATCTGTATATATGTTTCCGTTTGTATCTGTGTTTTCTGTGCAGGGTTATTAGTTCCGAGTATTCTGGATTTCTGAGATACCCTATCATATGCCTGACCCTTACTGAGTTCTCAACGAGGACTCACCCTTATATTTGTTCACGTTTTCAGGCTCGTCTGATAAGAAGCCCGAGGAGTAGAGTCTCTCGGTGCTTTTCTGGTGTTTGATTTTCAGGTATTGTTAATTTCGAGCATGGCTTCTGAATGGGAAAAAGGATAGTCCCGTTTGAGACTTTCTGCTATTCTGCAAGATCCGATTCTGATTTGAGCACATTCTGAGGTTACTGGCGGTTGTCTTCTGTTCTTTGTTTAGCAGCAGCGGTGACCTACGTGGAGTTTCGTCCTGAGGATCTTGGTACACCAGATCCCTCCACATACGTAGGTATTCTGAGTATAGGATTTTGGCTATGTATATGTAAACGCATGCATGTAAGTTATGTCACATCACATATGTATCTGTATGAGCACTTCTATAGTTCTGAGTTATGTCACATCACATGTGTGTTTGTGTTCAGACAATCCTCATTACTTGCACTACAAGTAATAGCATTTTCCGGGTAAAGAAAAAATTTCAATCAAGATGGGTATGAGCCACCACATTGAGAGAACTTTATTTTACTGTTGCCCCGGTTCTGGTTCCCGTTGATGCCACCGGGCGTTCCGCATCACATGCGCTTCCACCGAAGGGGATAACAGTTTTACCTTGCTTCCTTCAATCCCCAAAGCATTGCTAATTTTAGGAGTGCTGTTTATCAAGCATCCTACTTTTATTAACAAGGAAAATTGCGTTTAATATGGATTATAGGTGAAACAAAATTAATCTATATGTCCATCATTGAAATCTCTCGTTCTTACAAGTCAATGTACTTAGTTTTGTTATATTCAGTCTGGGTATTGATGTAGAAAAAATAAAAATGGATTGAGGTCATCATCAACAACGCCTTAATCCCAAACTATGTTGAGTTCAGGAGATTCAAAGCTCGCACATTCCGAGTCTCTTCCACTTTGGAGTCTAGTAGATAAAATTCGTTATTATCTAGTTTCTTTTTCAGGCTTTTCTATTTTCAAGTACTTGAAGTTTCAAGTACTTGAAGTACCAATTTTTTTTCTCACCTGAAATACCAAAACGACGTCGTTTTGGAGGCGACCGTTACTTCACGGTTGTCGCTTTCCACGCTCTTCTCCACGATCGGACCAGAGCCTGTGCACGTAACTTCCACTCCTCCTCCTTCGCGCGCCAAAAGCGTGAACGCCTTCCACCGCTGCCGCAACAAGCATCTAAGTAGCATTTGAGATAAGTCGGCACGCGCTCAAGTTTTTTCGTGTTCGAAAGTTATACGTGTGATCCGGTTGCGAGTAGCTTCCAAGTTTTAGGGTTCTTTAGTTTGTGACGCAGGATTCGAAGTTCTTCTTCAACCATGAGTGGGTCAACCAAGCAAGAGTAAAAGGAAGGGTGGGGAAGAAGAAGACGTCTTGGCGCGAAGGTATGTTGATTTCTAGACCCCCTTCTAGCCTCCAAAGCGGACGGTGACATACCGAGGCCCTATAGTTCGACCGATTGAGTTGGTGGGAAAACATTTTGGTGTATCAAAGTTGAAAGTTCATGTGAATATTCGGATGTTATGTTGGCACAATAGGGTTTAATGTAAATGGAATTAGCGTTAGGCGTGACATATAGCGTTCTGAGAAGGTCTAAAAGGGCTACGTTAAATTTAAATACGAGTCGTTTGTTGTAGTCAGCGAGGGAATCGAGGCCCCAAATATTTTACATCGTATACTTTAGAGGTCCTTAAGTGATACCCTGACGTTCGTTATGGTCCTAATGTGACACATTGAACCTGTGGAGGCACCAAAACGCTTGCCACGAACCCTTAAGTAGGGACCGAAAAGGCTACGGTGACGATTCGAAGGAACTGTGGTCCTTTCTGGATCCCTAAAGTGTGTCGGGTAAAATAACCGAATAGGCCATCAATGAGTCATTTGAATCTCATCAGAAATCAACTGGCCTAGGGGACCTCAAGAGGGCACCACAAATGAGCCATGTATCATTTGAGGGGTCTAAGGCGCCCCAATGAGACAGTTATGGACCCTAAACGTTGACAGTGTACATCTTTAGGCACCTAAGGATCGGCCACTGACATTACGTCACACTTAACGGTTACCGGTAACCGTTAAGTGCGAAAACAGTTTGTCCTCCTCCTCAGCCCTGAAGTACGAGTTCCAGCACTTGCGAAGGCCATGGATGCGATCTTTCGGAGAGCAGACGCGTAGATCAGTGGCCGACGACGGTAGACAACGGCATCGGACTCCCGACTCCGGCCGTCGACTTCGAGGGACCCAGGTTTGTTGCCCAGTTCTTCTCAACAGTGTGGCGGGCACCGAGGTTGCGGTTTCTTGTTTCCTCTTTCTTGGGGTTTCTATTGTTACTCATCCGCTAGATGGCTCCGAGGGTGGGTAGTCGGATGATGGAAATACAAGCTCAAGATAACCCCGAATGCCCCGTGATAAGGGGGAATCGTCGATCAAGCCCGTGAAGTTGGTTGGAGTATTCAGAATACAGAGCTATACTATGACTTCGAGCGCCCGCCTTGCATGGCGTGCAATCTGCGTGGCCCCAAAGATGACACATCAGCCGCCTCCCGGCCCCCTAAAATGACACAAAGGCTCAAGATAGGAATAGCGCCCGTGAAATAACGTATCGCGTTTGAACTAACTTACAACGCCGACGACAACGAACAACGCTTTCACGCAAGTCAAGGCTTCGACCATATCAGAACATCGAAAATGTGCTTTTGCTTACTCATTTGCACAGTTCTGGTGAAATTGAAATTGGTGAAGGTTGTACGCCAACTACTAAGAAATACTGTGCCCCCTAAAATACTATGCCCCCTAAAATACTGTGCCCCCTAAAATGATACAGTGGCCGTCTTATGGCCCCCTAAAATGACACAAAGGCTCAAGATGAAATAGCGCCCGTGGACTAACGGATCGCGTTTGAAATAACTTACAACGTCGGTCCCTACAACGAACAACGCTTTCACGCAAGTGGGGCTTTGACCATATTAGAACCTCGAAAATGTGTTTTTGCTTACTCATTTCCACGCTCGTGAAATTGAAGTTGTTGAAGGTTGTACGCCAACTACTATCAACATTTTCTATATTTTAGCACTGTTTTGTAATGGACTGGAAAACAAGCATTCATATCACACATCGTAAGTGTCAGAATTCGCTTCATAAGGAGCAAGTGCTTAAAGTCCATACATATCTAAATAAAACAACCACGGAATCTAGATTACGGGTGATGACTTTAGGTATTGTCTCAAACACTTACTTCAACAAGAGTTAACCTAAGAGGAATCATAAAAATCATTTCCCATACAAAACACTTAAATACACTATATTCTGCTCAAGACTAAGATCTAAAACGTACATTATACTTAAATATCAAATAAAAATACAAAAAGTTCTAAAATTATACAATCGCGCTCAAGAAACATTATTGAATTAAACTACAACGTTAATTGTAACGACTCCAACGCTATTCGGTAACTCTTACACTACACTTTCATCTAGAATGTTCCGTAATGACTAACTTTAGGTGCCTCGTCACGTACGCTGGGAATTTTTGGCGGTTCTAGAATGACTAACTTTAGGTGCCTCGTTAGGGCCGACCAATATTTCTCGATTAAATGAACAGGGTTACAACACTAGGCAAACGGCTTTGGCCATTTAACAAACGGGTTTTGTCAAGCTGCAACAACATTAAAATTACGTCTTACGGTTCCACGACGAAAATCGAAAAAACCACCAACCATGATTTCTTTCTATACTGATTCTTTAATACGCTATAACAATGGGAAACATTGCTCCTTTGCATGAATACACCCATTTTTAGCCTCAACATAGGAGAAATACACAAAAACTGACAAAAAAACTTTAGGTGCTAAAATGTCCAACTTCAAAAGAAGTACAATGGTGTACTTCAAGTACTTGCCGTCTCTGTGCAACAGAGCTGATTGGGTACTTGAAAATAGAAATTGCTCTGCGAAGCTGTGGGTATCTGGAGATTGTCAACATCGAGTACTTTTGTACAAACAATCTCCTCAGGTATATCGCCCAAAGGTAAGTGATTAATTCGAAGAAAGAAATTCCAGATCTGTTTTTGAGAGTTTGATTAATGTCCCAACATTGAATCCATCTGCTGATGCATATGAACATCTGGTTTGCATAATAATTTTGCAATTAATCTCGAAATACCGATTCATATGCCTACCTCTGATTTGCATTTTCTAGATCACCTAATCTCCGGCGGCTTCGGCTTTTCTCGTGCTCAAGACTCACGTGCATGGGATTTAGAGAAGCTGCCAAGGGACTCCGATTGTTGGAAGATCTTGAGATCACGCGGTGCGAGTTCGATCCACATTCCTTCGGATGGTTCTGTCCCCGTCTCACATCCTTCAAACTCAACTACGCCAGTATCCAAGAAAACAGCTGCTACAGGGCTAAATTTCATCTGAATGGGTGCACCATTGGGAGCACCATGCCGGGGCTCCGCCATCTCCAGCTACTGGGGTTCAGAAGGCTGAGTAGGAAGGGGTTGCTGGCGATTCTAGAGGGCTGCACTCACCTCCAATCACTCGACTTGCGCGATGTACCTGATGAAGATCTGTTGTGGGAAAGATCAGGAGAGCGGTTCCCTGATCGGAAAGCGGAGATGAGGCCGGAAGAGATCAATGAGTTGGAGATGAGAGCAGACGAGTCTGAGTTGGAGAAGAGATGCGCCGAGATCCCAGAAGAGTCTGAGCTGGAGAAGAGATGCATCGCAAAATTGAAGGAGTTTTGGAGTTGGAAGGAAACAACAGTTGGTTCCAGAAACTGCTTGAGGCAAACATCACCTACAGAATTTTGCAATTGGTTGGAAGAAGTTGAACGCCCTTACAAG
Organism: Stellera chamaejasme; assembly: GCA_024586325.1. Classification (NCBI taxonomy): domain Eukaryota; kingdom Viridiplantae; phylum Streptophyta; class Magnoliopsida; order Malvales; family Thymelaeaceae; genus Stellera; species Stellera chamaejasme. Next base: position 54,898,655 of record CM044981.1, on the reverse strand, counting down.
GATGATCCGCCTTACTAAAGAGATGATAATGATGATGATGATGATGATGGTGGTGGTGGTTGTTTTGAACAAGATTTTAATGGTGCGTGTCTATTTACCACATATGTGAAAAAACACATACCATGAAAATGTCAAATTTACCCTCTTAATAAATCTCTACAAAGGGTGTTTTAGTCTTTTAATTTAATAGATTAGTTAGTTGAATTAGTTAATTAGTAGTACATTTAGGTATGTATTTTTCCACATATGTGGCAAATAAACGAACTCATTTTAATGCCCTCACTACGTTGCTGGATTATTTGCAGAATAAGTAAGATTTAAATGGCGCGCTAAGCAGCGGGTTAAATTTTGCTAATAATATACACTGGAAGAAAAAAAATTCTAAAGCATTATATTTTAAAAACTAAAATATCCATCTATCACTTTTATATAAGTTGTTTGACTTTATTTATTAAATGCTAAAAAACTAAATATGAAAATTTGATCAGAGGAAAAAAGTGTTACCGGAAAAAGTATTCGACAGTGAAACTGTTAAATGAACAAGATCGATGGTTAAACAACCGATTCGATAGACGGCTAATTGTTAAAACTAAAAAAAAAAAAAAATGCTCCGCACATAAACTGACATCCTTACACTTTGTAAAGTGCTAACTATTCTATGTTCATTGTTAATTTAAGTACAAAGATTCTTTTATTAACACTAAGAGCGATGGTCGAACCATTGGTTCATTTTATATATATTTTTTTGTATATTTCTTGTAAATAGTTATTAAATTTATTGGTCTAGTGGTCAAGTCATCGGTCAAATTTATTTACTTATTCAAAAGAACCTCATGAATCCACCAATAGCTTAACGTGCATAGTTAAAGGACTAATTATAATTAAAATACTAATATGTTTGAGTACTAATATGTTTGAGTCACTATAACTTAGATCGAAAATTTAATATGACCAATATAATACAGAATATAGTAAATTGGATAGAAAAGTGAAATATAATTAAGCTGGAATCAATACACGGTATTGAAAAACTAATTTTAGGTTGCAACTCTAATTAGTTCCTATGGAATACTTGTAAGAAATTATATTGTGCATTTGATTTTTGATTATTTTTTTAATTTACTTTTTTGCTACAAATAATTTTTTTTAAAAAAAAAACTGAGAAACCGTAACTATCGATATATCATTTGCATATAAATTGTTTGACTTAATGTATCAAAATATGAAAAAAAATATTAATGATTAATTGCTAAAAATGAAACGTACTATTACTCTATTATTATGAAGTTGTCAAGTCCTAAGCACGTCTAAGCCTAACGATCATAGTGACTCTTGGTTAATTTTTAAAAAACATCGAGACATTTTTGATGCTTAAGATCTCGAGTCTTCTCAGCCCTTCATCTTTAAAATCGTCCCTCACCAAGACAAAATTAACAAAACGAACGCCTTCATTCCAAACAACCACCCCTTTATATAAATAAAAAATAAAAAATGAAGTTGTCAATAACTTCCCTTTTGCCATTAGGTGCTTAACCTGAAAGCTTGAACTTTTATATCACAGCTCAGCATACTTTTACTTTTAGATTGATGTGCATAAGTTGAGGAACCCAAGTAAAAATTTGCTGAAAAGAGAACATCCTAGTGAGTTTAAGAATGTAAAAAAACCAAAATGAAAAAGTTCAAAGGCAATAGTTACCAACGCACGTGAGCAAGATCCTTCTGTACTATTCTAATTGTTATCAACCCAAGTATGTAATTCCATCATTCTGGTTTCTTCTAGCTCAAGAAATTACAAATAATTAATAAAGAGTTCTAGATTACTTAAGAAAATTAGCTTATTACACGCAGAAAGGGCATAAATATGATTAACAGTAGTGATATCCATCACAGAAGTTAAAGAGTAAGACAGGAAGTAACTCACTCATCAGCTAAAAACTATTAACAGTAACATTTTAACTGAAGAAACAGGAAGACGAATGCTAGAGCTGGATCACTGAGAAGCTCAAGAGGAGGGCAGCAGAAACCTACCTTTGTACTTTCAGGATCAGAATTTTCGCCAAAAATTCCCTTTGGCATTGGTCAAGCATTTTACCCTTGAGAAGACGAATCCCATCTTGGGCGGTTTACCACCGATGAGGGAGTTCTCGTATATCTCCTTGCACTCTTGGATAACCTTAATGGACAAGGAATTTGATTCAGCAAACTCCATGTTTCATGATTTTATCACTTAAGTGGAGCAAAAGTTTCAGACTTCTGGTTGCAAATTTAGTTTGGTCTGAACTTTAATTTAGTTTGGTCTGAACTTTAAGAAACTTGGCTTTTTTTATACGATATTCATAATTAGCATAGTGCATTTTGATCTCAGCTGTTGCATTGCTGATGTTTTAACTTCATAGTGGTTATTGACTTATACTTCCTTCATCCCAAAAGTTTTGCAACATATTACCTTTTAGGATATTACTAAAATATAGTGAATATTGATCTTTTTATTCTCTAAATATGTTTTCCTGTGCCAAATACCGTGCCAAATCAATCTTTTGAAGTAAAAGCCATACTTTTCGGACTTGAATCCCGTGCCAAATCAATATGTTGCAAGATATATGAGACAAGATGAAGTTATTTCAATCTTTTGAAGCAAATTATCTCAACTAGCTTATAGGAATGACAGGATTAATTACCTCTTTGGCATCCTTCTTCGGTATACCTTCCCTCATTCCAACAAGCTTATCAACGACATCATACTGTTAATGGAAGACTTCATAATTAGGCAAGAATGATGCTGACAAGAAAAACTCACTTGAGAAATATAAACACTTACAGGGCAGTCAGGTTGATGTTCTAGAATATTTGTATAAATTAGTGTAAAGCTGTCCAAACTTTCCGCTGATGCAAGTTCTCTCATATCAACTAGTATTCTGATTCTACTTTCCACTTTCTGGTATGAAAAAAATAAACCCGGGATACAGAAAACAGCAGTAAGATATCATATAAGGATCTTATCAACATCTATGAATGATATATAGATTGAACTGCTGAATCAGAAACATCAGGTACTATCGTATAGGGTTCGAATCCATCAATCTCTCTCCTTTTTTTTTATCATTGAATTTATTTCTTTATTGGCTCTTCCTATTAAGTTCAAATTTCGAAAATCATAATATACTATTACAAAATAAAAATGGAATTATTACGAAAAACAAGTAACGGCTCAGCTATCCCACCCACCTTTCATTCAATCAATTATAAATTTGTATATTTTATTTAAATATATAGAATTAAATCTGGATTTTATTGTCATTCATAAAAAATTAATATATTCACTTTTGCAGTTTCTGCTTTCTACTTTTACAGTCCTAACATCATATATTCACTTTTTCTCTCTCCCTTGTCCTCTCTACTTTTCAACTTTTCTGTCTCTAGTGATATCACTCTAAAAGAGCACAACCATTTGACAAGCTATCAGAGAGCACAAGAGTTAGCAGACTATCAAGAAAGAAATATGTTTTAACAAGATTCCAATGAAATTGCAGTACTTACAGAGACACTAATGTACTCTCTGAAGAAGTCCATAAGCACCTCCTCATCTAGCCTCATCCGTTCAATTGTCTCTTCCTTGATGTGTTGTTTCTACATTCATGACCATATAGACCGACAGAATGGTGCAGACAAAGTATGTACACTTGCAAAAAATGAAAAGTAGAAAGCGAGGATACATACAGAAAAAGTACAAAGAAAGATACCTGGACTAGAAGATGATCAACATACACGATAACCGTTTCCTCCAAGCATGCTTCAACGAATCTTCTAAAAGAACGATCCTCAATATACCTAATGAAATAAAAGCAGCACATTCAAAAGTCAGAGAAAAGACAAATTCAAAACTGTTCCCAGAATTCCAGTTCTGAAAACGGCAACAAATTCAAACCCGTTCCCAACATGTACAGTGTACACATCCAACTTCAACAGCTAGCTTATGCTTCAGTCTTGTATCATAGTAAGGTACTAACTCTATACATCAATTGTATTAAACTGAGGTTATGTACAAGCAGTGTAGTTGTTGAGATGGTGGGGTTCTTCGCTTGTTCTGTGAATAGAATCACCAATTATCAAAATATACAGAAGAGATAACTCACATCTTAACGTCACTAAAATAATCTCCAAATGTTGCAACTAAGTACTCTGTGACCTGTCCTTCAGCCCACTCTGAAATATAAAGACATTGTAATAGTGCAGTCAGATGGATTCTTAAAATCATGGTGTATCAAGATTTTGATTGATTAAATAGGAGTACTAGTAACCAGATTAAACCAGCAGACCAGATTTCCAAAATAACCTTTAGAATACTATTATGGCTCTAAAATAAGATGGCAGAAGCTAGAAAACCACTAAAGCATGTAAATGGAACATAGAAACAAGAACAACTGATTCTGTACATATAAATCAGATATTCCTTGCAGCAAACAGCTTTTCCAAACAACTAGACTTTAGTTCAACGGGATAACCTTAGTAGAGTCCCACTTTATTTTTTACTTTTTTGGGTTTGCACAAGTTGTTTTGGTAGAAAGACACTCATCATCATGAACATCAAACTACTTCACCTTGATACCACCTATGTTGGCCTCAGTGGCAAGAAGTTCATAGTATAAGTAATCTATAGAGACAACAAAGTTCTGTCCACACAAGACAAAGGAGCTAAAACTTTGGTTCATGACTTTTTCTCACTCAATCCCGTTATTTACTGATAGTTGAAATCCGAACCTTTCTGATAAATCTTGACAAGTAACTCTTGCACACCAGGATCATCAAAGATAACAATCACAGTTTGGCGCACAGCTTCCTGAAGGAGGTTCAAACATTTGTAAGTTACAAATTTATAGGCAGAGGACACGCATCAAAAGTAAGCTCATTTGCCATATGAAGTAAATGCAGCTGAAGATTCATAGAAGGTATTTTATAGTACTACAAATGAATATCAAGAAACCAACACATGTGATCTAGCAGACTAAAAAGCATCGATTAGAGCAAGAAATCTGACATCTGAATTACTCTATCCCACAAGATTCTGTAACCTAGAAGCATTGGCAGAAAAAAGATTAAGCATGTCAATGCCACATGCTTTAGCATGGAACAGCTGGGAGAATATAAAAGTGGGGTTGGCGGGAAGAAGTTCACAATGTCAGTTACTCATAATTGTTTAACATTACAGGACAGTAGCAAAGTTTTAAACCAGAGGCTGCCTGATGCAATACTCTTACATGGGAACAATGGCCTGAAATCTCAACCATTATTATCATGGGTTTTTTCTCTTCAAATTGAATGAGAAAACATCATGAAACGGGTGATCAGTTGAGGTAATTTTAATAGTCAGTGTTCAGTTACAAGAGTGATTTTGGGATATCAACATGCAAACAATGAAACATGACACATAAAAGTTGAAAGTGCCCAACACTTATCCACTAATCATAATCTGAAACCGACAACAGCAGATCAGTTTGATTCTGTCCTTCATTGATTAAATTCATATGGTAAATTGGTAAAAGCCTAATAGGACATGACTATAGCAACAGTCTCAACTCATCACCGTGTCATGATATTTTTCACGCAAGTGAAAGTATGTGCTTTTGGTGAAAATTTTAGAAAAAGTTGATGTTTTTGAAAAATGTAAAGAGAGATTGTTAGAGAAAAAGTTGGACGGAATGTTTAAATTTACAAATTTTGGAGAAAGTTAACCCTTAAAGAGTACACAGGACTATGGTTTTGAAATTTCATCTAATTATTCTTTTGTAAAAAGGTAAACATAGAAAGGATATCCTGAATAAATCTTTGCCACAATACTATTTTGCACAGATTTTTAGTGAGCTAATAAATTCCATGTCATTAATCCCAACACAGTTCGGATTAAGGTGCAGTTTGATGATGGTAAATATCAGAAAAAAATTAAGATGAGAAACAAGAAGAGTGTCATCTCAGTGTGCATAAGCGCTAACAAGATCATCACCAACATCCCTTTTAAAGCTCTATTATCCTGAAATAGAGCTGCAAAACAGCATGAACTAAAGGGAAATAACAGAGACCAGCCATGCAAAAACAGATCAATAGTGAGTTAAAATGACAAACATGTGAAAGAGAAGTTGAAACAAACAAAAGTCTTAGACATGCCTTTGCAACCTCTAGGAAACCTTTGCATGTGTCTTCATAAGTCAACTGCAGATATAAAAGTAAGAAAAAATTCTCAGTAACAGAACAATACTGTCAGGATAGTGCAAGGTCACATAAAAACAAATTGTAACATAATTGAGAAAGCAATTTAAATATCAGATAAATACAGAGAATTTCCAAGCCAAAGAGCTTTTATCAGGTATCAACAATCAAGTAAAGTACATTCACAACTGTAATGTCCGGTTTTTCTTACCCTCTTCTGCATGTTCTTATGCCTCATTTTCAAGAGTAACTCAGAAAAAGAAATCAGTGTTTTTTCTTTCCGTTGATGCCATCTCAGCTAACTTACAAGCAGATGAACAATATTTCCAGAACATAATCCGCTTGAACAATATTTCCAGAACATAATCCGCTCATACTTCCAGGATTCAGGATTTTTTAATAAATGATGCCTCAATAACCTCATGGATATTCTCTCGACATTGCGACTTTCTATGCCAATCCACAAGCCAAACACAAACCAGAAGAAGTTGAAAGACATAGGGAAAAAGGTGAATACTAAGCTACTGTTGTAAACAGCTAAGTTTTAAAGTGTAATCTTTACTCTTGGCGTGTAATTACTCTGGAAATAAGAGTAAAAAAAAACTATACAGACACTAGGATCCCTTAAAATTAAGGATTAAATATTAGGATACTAAAGTCATTTCAGAAATTGGCTATAGCAGTAATCATGACGCTAAATTAAGGACAACGATCATATTCTTATGAAAAGAAAATAAAATAAAAGGTCAACAATTGGACCATAACGATCTGCATGAATCAAGGTGGTTGTTAAAGCATTCGTCACAGTCAATATGCATTGACCAAGAGCTCTGCCACATCAAAAGGCCAACTGCCGGTCAGCTAAAATGTATGTGAGCTTACACCACCTATGCCAGCTCACACCTTTGCCTAATGAAATGACTAAAAATTGAATTATCATTTGCGCAACAATAACAGGGTCGAGATCATATAGGCACTGGCCAAACCTAATCTTTAATACCACATTATAGCCCAACTAAAATGACTAAGAAATGAGTGGACTGGAGAGACCACAGGCACAGCACATAGCTGGTTAATGTGGGGTAAGAATTGTTTATAGGTCTGAAGAGGAATTGATTCATTGGAGAATAACCTGCTCGGCATACATTTGTGGAAGCGCTTCTATGATGCTATTGAACAACTCCATTGCAAGGTCATAGCATCGCAAATTGTTATTTATCTGAAATCAAGCATGATCCAAGTAAATTGCAATTTCAACATTCTCCACAGGTATAATAAGGGATAAAAATGAAATCTTAAGATTCACAAACCATGGCACATATGGGCTCCAGGCCAATGTCAGAAGCAGGTTCTTCGAATCTTTTCTTTTCAGCTGTTTGAAAATCCATCAACACCTATAGAGAAACAGAAGATTAAATGTAAAAACTGCAGAAAATCAGTCAAGAAGTCTCAAAGACGAAAATTTTGCATAAAGAAAAAAAAAATCACTAAAAATGAGGGTGTGGAATTTGACCATGATAGCATGGAGAGAGACATGCCAATAGTGCTGCTTTGTTATCAGAAAACTATTTAATGGCTAATTGCCAGCTAGCCATTTAGAAGCAAAAGTGCATGGATGGTGAGAAGCAAGCTGCTACAAAATTAGTATACTTTATTTTTTTTCTTTTTTTCGATTGGCAAAATCAGTAAGCTAATCACTCTCTCGAGATCTTCATTTTATGTTGACAAATTTACTCATGAATTAATGAGTAGATATGTTAAAGTAGTCCTCAATGAGACAAAACCAAGGAGGATAGCCTTAGATGGTTTCAGAATATACAATAAGAGCCAACAGCTGGTTGCATAAAAGTGAGAGGTATGAGCTTTAGAAAAGTGGCCCTCAATGAGACAAATTTACTCATGAATTATTTGCAAGGTCAAGCTACAGAGGGTTAACTGGGGAAAAATGACCCAACTCATTTTGGAAAAATCTGCATATTGTAAATATGATCTTTAAAAAGTTAGCATAATAGCCCAATAATAAATTAATATATTTTAGGTACAAGCTTTCAGCTTTAGAACCTTACACCTACTGTCAAATTTTTTAGATTCACCCTCTAGTGATTGATAACTCTCATGTCTTTGCGCAAAATATTCTTGTCAAACTTATCATGGACTTCTACGCTCATAAGTTACATAATTTAGTTGAATGATCAAACAATTAATGTGCTTGACATTCTTTAAAAAAATTTCTATAACTGGTTTGTTGGTGAGAATTGCAGAAACATTCTAACCATATACCTCAACACGTCAAACTCTTAATGGTTTGACTGCCTCTACCAGATGACTACTACTCCCTCAGTCCTGATTTATTTGTTAACTAAATAAAAGATTTCAGTTTGAGGAAATCATTATAAATGCAGCCTTTTAATAGTCAGAGTGAGCTTATCAGAAAATAAAAGTCAGAGTGAGTATTATTCTAATCTTCCTCTTATTTAATAACTCTGTGTTTTTTATAAAGCTAAAGCTCACAACCAAACCTTGAATAACTGAATTGTCCAAGTGCACTATAAATATAGGAAACTAAAAAGGAAAAGTAGGCAGTTAATTTGGGACTGGAGGTGGAAATTTAACTCTGTGCACTCCACATCATGCATTCACATTAACAACATACCTAGAATACCTTGAATATCCAGTATAAACTTATTCATCAAATTCGGGACAATCCTTGCTAAGAAACCTAGATCTAGCTGCATATTTATGTGAATCTTGATAATAATTTAGAGAGATCCCTATTCCAGTATATATATTCAAACATTTTTTAGATTGTACAAGAAAATCAGTAGCGTACCTGGACAGTAGCTAAAGCAGTTCTACAAAGCATAAGATCAGTACTGTTATCCCTAACAATTTGCACTTGCTCCCCAAGGATCCTGAACAAATCAACAGCTGCCGGGGTGTACAACTTCCCTTCTTCTGTTTTCTTTGGTGGCTGTACCTTGTCAGCCTCTAAGATGTTTAAATACCATTTCTGAACAATGCACATAAAGTAATTGTTTAATAAGACGGACAATACCTTGAAAGTAGGAAGTTTACCAAGATTACAGTCAACAAAGGGTCTGTTTGGGAATAGCATCAGCGTTTAGCGATAGAGGTTGGATATGCTATCCAATTGTAGCTTTTAGTGTTCGTTTAGAGAAGCCATCACAACCATTTAAAATTTCTAACACCCTCTAATGCTAATCTCAAATGCTCTTAGAAAACGAAGCTAAAGTGTTTATATTATTACCCTTGATGTTGCTATCATTCTCTCGACATATGAATCCATCAGAGGATCCATGGCACCACTTTCTGAACAGACTTGAGCAAGGGTCTCATCGACACCAAGGGAGACCAAGTTGTCTTGGAATTCAATAACCCACCCAGTGATCTGGTGTTACGCATTAGTCGACATAGTGTCAGGTTATGCAAGAGAGTAAAAAGAAGCTACAATAAAAGAATACCAAGTAAAGCATTTACATCAAAGGGAATTCAAGTACCAGGAACAAAACAAAAATAATAAAACAAGTAGCAATGTTCCTCAGAAGCATATCTAACTCTGGAAAACAAAAGACGGGGAAAGAAAGGAGTCTTTTGGAATGATAGAATGATTCTTCTTACACATGTTGGCACACGCAATCATACTCTGCTTATATGCAAGGATGACAGAAAAAAAATATGTTGATGGTTTGATGAAGAGGATTACTAAATTTCAACTTGTTTTGTACAAAATGTTTTAAAAATTAGAAATCTATATTTATTAATATTAGGGAAGACCTAACCTTACATAGTTAAGCTTGTTATGGATAAAGCAAAATAGAGAAGTGAGATTCATGTAGCAGATCCCGACTGTTGGGATTAAGGCTCAGTTCTTGTTGTTGTATGAATGTTAATCAAATTGTGGTGAATGACACAGTATTTTTTTAAACAATGTCATGCATGTAAATCCCTTCAACAATAAAGTTGCAACGTACAAGTCCCACGGAGTTGGACAATACCTTTAAAATCTCTATATTCGTTAGTTCATTGCTGCGGTCACTCAACAATCTAAGCAATTGAATAAACCTCTCAGTGTAAAGATTCACTAAGAGCTGGAATATCTCATATCTGGAAAAAAAAAAAACAAAGGGTGAAACCAAGCAAAGTAAGGAATATCCCTGAAACCCGTCATAATTAAGCTGCAGAAAGTATCTTAGTGTGATAGCTTAGCTGAATAAAATAAAATCTCAATAAACTATCTCAGTCTTAAATTATCCGCGTAATAATTTACCACTACATTTTCAATACTAATCAAACACACTCACATGCTCAAAAGTTACCGCAGTAACAGGAACAAAATGTCTAGCATGCTCATTAAGATCAGAATCTTTTAACCAGTCAATGCTTGACTACGAAGGAACATACGAAATCCAAATGGACAATGATAATTCAGCTAAAAGGAACAAAACAAGTGTAGCCCGCAGATGATCCTGTAATTAACATTCAAAGTTATCAAAAGTCAGAAAACCTTGTCATGGCATAGTAGGCACACAGTTAGCAATAGTATTTCAGAACCTGATCATTCCTTCAGACAGGAATGGTGATGTTCATGGATTTAAAAGATTACAAACTATACGAAGTACAGAAAGAAACTGAAAGCAAACCAAGACAAACCTTGGAGGAAAACATGGAGCGACATAATCATATATGTCACCAAGCTCATCTCCAATCTGAAATTCAAGAGAACGGAAATAATTAAAGAAGGAAACGAGAAACCTGTAGTACTGTTGTAAATGACAGAGGTTTTAGAAAGTTTATATACAAGCACATATCATATGTATATGCTCACTTCACAATAAAGCAATGATTGGGAGATTCAAATTTTGATACTAAAAAGCAACATCACAAAGTAATGTTGCTTTCAAGAAATCAGAAAGGTAGGTACGCACTTTAACGAAGAGCTAGATTTCACACCATTCACATCAAACAAAATGACATGAACAAGCTACAGATCATATAAGGAGGTTCTCAGATCTGACCAAACCAACAAAAACTAAGAATTAGTCCCTCGGTCCCAAATTTTTTATCACTTTCAATTTTAGGTTATCCCAATTTTGTTTTAGGTTTCTCTTTTTAGTATCTGTTCACGTGTTAGTTTACCATATTAGCCTTATTTCAATTCTCTCCTTCAGTTCTACACAACTACCAATAAAATTTAATCTATCTTTCCATCTACTCTAGACACTCCAACAATGTTACAATTTTCAATTGCGAGTATATTTTTTAAAAGGCATAAATGGGATGGAGGAAGTATATGCTTGACACTTGAGTTTATATTTAGAAGAGAAGGAAAAATAACGACATTTTTAAGCCTTATAACTCCAATTTATATGGGAAAGTCTCTCGCCTCAAACAAGAGCATTGACCTCATATCGGTTCCCAAAACTACGTACATCTCACAGATTTTTAAAGGTCATCTCAGCAACTCTTCTTTAAAACATTCCAGAAATGATACAAGAAATCATGCTAAACTGCTTCACTATTTATCTGGATTCTGCAGATAGTAAGTAAAAGGCTGCACTTTTATACTTCAATATCTGTTTTTCTATTTATTTGTTCAATTCCTACCTCTATAAAGATTGGGTGCGTTCGGGGAACAGAAGAGGTTTTAAAAAAATGAGCTAATTGAAATGTCAAACTGATTTGTGAGTAATAAGTCTCATTTGAAGTACAGGAACTGCTTTTTAAGGAAAAGAACACATGCCAAATCTTTGAACACTCATCTCGCCTTTCAATAATCTGTTCAAGCAAAAAGAAAAAAAATCTTATAAAGATTAAGATATTAGAAAACCCTCAGGTAAATATCTCTGCAAATTAATACTTCTAAAACCTGGGGCCAGATTCACTTCATAAGAAAAATTCTCTATCAAAATGCAGCATACCGCTCGAGCTTCCTCTAAAGCAGCTTTAAGGTCTTCGTAGCAAAGCTGATGTAGAAATACTGTCAGGATAAAAGTATTAAACAGTAACAGAATTGATTTTACTGCAGCATTTCATGCCAAAGATTGACACCCCCCAGTACCTCCGTCAAAAGTTTATTGAACCTATCCTCCACAGTTTTCCTTATTTGATCATAGCATTTATCCTTATAGCCTTTCACTTGAATCTTCTGCTTATATTGTTCCAGATTTCTTGATGATGTTAAAGAAGAAGTCATTTTCCTAGTAGCCATACAAGGAATGTTATAATGTTTTAGAAAAGCAAAAGTGCAAAACACAGAAAAAATACCAAAAAACAAAACCATGCACAGCACCAAGCAGTTTAAGAAAACAAATGACAAAAGCACATACTTTCCAGGCCCAGTCCTACAAGGATTTGCCACATTTTCCAAGGCACCTTCTCCCTCGGCTTCGGCTGCCTCCTCAGCAAGCTGTTCATCAAATATTTCTTGCATTTCCACAACTCTAAAGGGAAAGAAAAATCATGACAAAGAAAGAGTTTTGATCAGTACTACAAAGGGTAAACTTCATGGTTAATCCCTTAGCTTTGAGTGTTGTCCTAAATGGGTCCTGTTTCAGCTTTGGGTCGTAATTTATTCCCTTACCTTCACAACTTTGTTCATCGTTGGCCCTTTTGTTAGTTTTTTTGTTCAATTCATTGTTATCTTCATACATTTAAGTAAATGACCCTGCCCAATATTTTAATCCCCAATTTTATAAAAATCTACAACTTAACCCCTCACCAACCATCTCTCTCCCCCTCAATGCCAACTTTCTCGTTCTAGCTGCCTAAAACCATCGCCGTCGCCAATGGCCAGACCTCTCTGCTCCTCTAATTTCACCATCTTACTCCTCCAATATCATCTACATGTTCCTCCCTCCACCCAGATAAATGGAAGTTCACAAATGAGTGGATCGAGGGATGTGTGACTAAAGGAGTAAAGAGGTGCAACCATCAGCGACGGCTGCATTTTCAGGAAGCAACAATAAGGGAGTTGAACAAGAAGGGGGGCAGAGATGGGTTATGTTCAAGATTTTTTTAAAGACTGTGATTAAGTTAAATATTGGGCAGGGAAATTATCTAACTGTATGGAGATAAAAGGAATTTGAATGTAAAAAAAGTAACAAAAGTACCAACTGTGAACCAAGTTGTGAAGGTAAGAGACTTAGGACACAAATCTGAAATAGGAACAGTTTGAGGATCAAAGCAAAGGAACAACAGAGTTTAACCGTACCATAAATGAATTGATGCAAGAAACAAATGAAAAATTACTAGAAACAAGGAGAAACTTGGAAGGAACCGAAGAATACCTCAAAGCACGAACCAATGTTTGAGGGCTGCAAATAACATGAAATGAAAAGAGAAAAAAATAAGGTAAAGCAAAGAGAAACACTTCAAAAAGCCAAGAAAAACCACCTCCACATCATTATTGTTTCAAAAGAACTTTGATAAAAATTTACACTACCTGCTTTACTTTTAAACAAAAATAATCACATTTATGGATCTCTGGTTACAAGAACATCAAGCAGAAAACATAAAACTTAAATGTACAAGAACTTGGCCAGTAAACAAACCGAAAGTTCTTTATGGACCCAAGATTTGAGTTACTCCATCGAATAACTTATGAGACAAAGGTGAGATCTGAGAGTAACTAATTTCATATATGCTTTCAAGTTTAATCATATCATAAAGCATAGCCTAATTACATGTACTTCTGCAGACATTTAAAATACACCGAACATCAAAATATATTGAAGCACATACACAAACCTTTCCTTCGCAAGTTTATAGAAGTTGCCGATATGACCCCACAATGATTTCTCAAATGTCTCCCAAGTCTGATCAACATCTTCAAAATAACCTCTAGAATGCTCATTTAAAGCCATAATAAGGACAGAGGACTATACTTAGAAGATTTACTGAAACAGACAGAAACTAAAGGAAGAGTATAGCATAATGATGTTAAAGAATTAAATTCAAAAACCAAATGGCAATAAGAAAAGGTCAGGTATAAAATTCCAGCAAACCCATTAATAGCAGAAGTCATATTTTGGAAAGTATGTCGAACAACAACTTGACATAATAAACCATGGCCATGTATCATAATAGTAAAACCTTCACAATTTGTAATCCAAGGCGAACTAGCAAAAGATAATTAAATATATGTAACATCAAAAATTAAATATACAGTAAGTATAAAAATTAGATGCAACCACTACTCCTTTACAACCTTCCGTCATGTCCATGATGTGCATGTTGATTTAACAATATAATCTTGTAATGGGGCATGATTATACCAACTATCCCATATCATTATCATCTCATGACATTTTCCATACAAGTGGAAAGTTCTATGCAGATGACACTTTTCAAATTTCATATGATTATTCCTTTGTCAAATGGTTATGATAAAAAGGGCATCAAACATAAATCTGGCTACTTTTAAATAATAAATTGACAATATAAATTTTATGCCACCAACCCCACAACATATTTGAGATTAAAATGAAGTATGATGATGATGATAATGATGACTACTTATTGACAACCTATTCCTATAGTTGTTTGTTGAGTCATTTATTTAGCTTTCTGGTAAGTGCAACTTTTCTATAACAATACCAGGACAACTAAACCAATTACATAAAACATAAATATAAAATACATTAATCAACAACATTTCCTAGTTGTTATAGAAATGTTGGAAGTTAGGAGCACTGTGATTATAACAAGATTAATTGGTGGGTGAAAGAGTAAATGAAAGGTTTAAATGAAATTAAAAAAAAAATTATAGCGCTTACTGATTTACCTTCATTAGGGATTAGTATGCCTTTTCTGTCTATGCTTCTCTAGTTAAATAGCTCATTCGTACTTGAGTCATAATTAAGTAAAAAAGTTGTCATACAGCTCTTGTCATGTTGTTTCTCGATCTCTCTTTCTATTCTGTCATAGTATCCTATTTGCTTGACATGGTATTAGAGCAACATACTTAGAATATTTATCATCTACTGCCACTTTTGTTTAAGTGCCTTCAACTTGATTTCAAATAAAAAAAGAAAAAGCAATATCAAAGAGAGGAAAACTTTATCTGTCCTAGCCACGGGTATAGCCACCACATAGTATGGTCGCGGTAGTAAACCACTTTCATTCTAGATTCCAACATATATAACCTCACAAAAAGACACTCCAAGTTGAGAGGAAATCAATAATATACAATAGGTATAGTTCCTTTTAAGAAGTACTGATAACCTACAATATGGTTCACTGTTAGCATAAATAATACTGAACTTCAGTAAAGAAGCTTACCTTAACCGGGCAACCTCATCTTTACGAGAAGATACAGCTGCTAAAGCGAACCTCCGTTTCCCATCCAAAGCAGTTAACCTCTGTGAGAAATGCGAGAAGAAAATATATTCTCATATACTCCCTCCATCCCAGGAAAGTTGATACATTTTCTATTCACAGCATTTAATCTATGTTTTTATTCTTCATGATTTTAAGATATAAAGTCAAATAATTTATATGCATATGAAAATTGAATGTCTACTTTCTGAAAATATATTTTTGAAATTTTTTCACAAATTTCTTCTTGAAAATTTTGAGTCAAACGCAAATCCAAAAGTCAAACTATATCATCTTTCTTGGGACGAAGGGAGTATAAAATACCTAAAACAGTACGGTTGACTGAATCAGGAACTAAATACAGAACATATATAGAATTGGATCCATTTACCTCATATGTGCTAATGATTTCATTATCATCACTCAAAGAGTTTCGAGCTTCAGTAGCTTCAACAGAAATTGACATCATACCTTCGGTATCCTAAAGTACATGAGAATAATTGGAAGAGTTAAGCATCTGTCACAAACATAAGCATGTGCATGTGCTTACTCGCAATCACATTTATGTATGAATTCGAATGCACAAACACATAGCTAATAATAGCAAGAGTTTACCAAGGCCACACTCACCTTGATTGTAGTATTCAAATTATTTCTTGTATTACTGAGGAGCTTTATCTGATCATGGTTATCAATCAAATTTTGGCATTCTAGACAATATCTGATAAAAGATAGAACTGGTCACTTATAAAAATTGATTTACGAAACTTAGACCAGTGTCTTGATGTCGCATCACTAGAGCACATACTCCTCAATAGAGATAAAGTCCTGCCGGAGCTCATTTATGGCCTTCTGTGATGCAGCAAGAGATTCCAATCCAGCTTGCGCTTGTTCAACCTAAAGCCAATAAAATTAATGTCAAACTAAAATCCATTAAACTCAAAAGTTCCCCCCCCCCCACCCCCCACTGTGTCTTGCAATGGGAATAAACTACAAAAGGGCTACCTGCTCAGCCACCATGGTGCTAAGTTGTGCATCATTTGCCTGAAAATATAAAAGAAATAAGACTGGGTGAATGCCTCGTTTTTCTTTATTTGTTACAATGCCACAGCTGATAGCTAACAGCCTAGGAACCAAGAGTAGTATAATCAAAAAAGGCTAAGTGCATTTTAGAACAAACACCAAAATTCATTTTCTCATTGAAAAAACATGTCGGAAAGAATGCTGTGGTCATATATCTTAAGGCTCGTTCAAAAGTGAAAGTGAGGACCTGCTGACGTGTGATGTAATCAGCTTTGATGGAAGAAATTGACTGGAGGAGTTCAGGATGAGGTAGCAACTTGGCCACCTCACGCACAGAAGCTTCCTTTGCTTCCACACCCAGATCCTCGACCATCATTGTGATATCAATTCTAGAGAGTTCCCTGATGAAGCTCTAAGACAAGTGACTTTGGATAAGAAAACAGAACTTGACGAAAAATGGTACAAATAAGCATAATTCAATTAAAATCAAACTAAAAAGTAAATAAACATGAGAATCAACCTTGATGCAGGAAATCAAAACGTGTTGTAGTAATTGTCTGAACTGTGGAAAAGGCAGCAAAAACAGAAAACAAAATGCAAGTAAAATTAACTCCATGGATGCCATGTCCAAGTAGAAATTAGAACAAGTTCATAAAGCCAATTAACTTGGAGCAGCACAAATTTGACAGCATTGTTCATGGGAAGGAAAACCAATAGCAAGTTTACCCCAGATCCTTCTTGATGCAGTCAGGGAGCCTTCTTGTAACAAAATAAGGAGATGAAGATTCAACTTATAATCATATGTTCTTCACTTCTTCTCCACTTGCATCCTAAATCTAAATTGGTGACTAGACAGTTGTGAAGAAAGACAGTTATTAGCTATTCATCTGATAATTTATTATCATATATATAGTTCCTGATTATTGTATTCGGTATTCAAATAGTCCATACTGAAGCTTACCTAGTTCACAGAAGAACATCCAAATAAACAGTTCAACTGTCAATAGAAGACTACTTATGGTGTGCCGGTCTCGATATATCATCAACGTGTCTTGCACAATGATATAAGAATCATGAGAGGACTGGTTCGAGATAACTTTAACATCCTTCTTATTTAAATGAAAATAAGAATTTAATTAAATGGTTTCTATTTCTCAATCTTTCTGACTTGCTGTTATGGAATAGTTTCTTAGAAAATTTAGATACTTTCTCGTCCAGCATTAAAACTTAAATTTTTGTCACTGTCAAAGATGGAGATAATTAGACGAAATAAAATCAACAAAAACTTCCACTGAAGTAAAATGTCTTCAATTTAAAATTCCATAGCCTCGAAAATTCATATCCACAAAGCACACAAGGGTAACATGTATAAATCCAAATTGTCACATTAAATTCCCATCCTTAGATTTCTACAACCAGATATATTTATACGTTATGAAAGAACTAGCAAAGTCATAACTTTTCCTTATCAATGATAGAAGCACACCGATATTGCCACCACTCTAACAGACCAAGCTATTGACAGCTAAAGCGTCACTTTCTATTGCAGTTCCTTAAAAAGTCCATACTGAGAAAATTACGTGAATAATTACATAAACTATACTGGTAAATGCTTTTATCTAGATCGACAAATTAACAAGCAATTATCCCCCAGAATCACGAAAACTCAAACAAGTGAAAAGATCTCAACCAAGCATTTGCAGCACACATATTTAAAGTTTAAACCGATCAGACGCGAAAAGTTGAAACACCATTTTCTGATTGAACCAAAAATTCTATCGTCCCAAAACCATCAAATGAAATCAACAGAGAACGCATGGATTTTTCAAATCGTAGCAAACCGATTCGTCACTTGAGAGAGAGCGAGAGACTGCAAGTAATCGAGAATGCGAGTATTGAAATGACACGCACCGAATGGCTGAAGCTCCAAGAGTGAGAGGGATCGCAGAGAAGTAGCAATTGGGAAACTAAGATGATGATCGAGAAGCGAAGGAATAGTTCTCAGTCAGGAGGCATCAGGCATTTTCATGAGTGCGAATTTTGAATGGATTCCTATATACGTTCCTCCGGGCGACCATATGATCCAAATTTACAGTAATGGCCCTCATTCTTTTAATTTCTGCCTCCACATTCAAGTTATTATATTTTAGTTCAGTTTAGTACCTGCCATGCCATTTGCAACCTTTCTCGTCCTCCCGGTCAAGTGGGAACTGTTGGAGATTTACAAATGTGAAAGATTTTGCTCATTCATCTATATCATTTACATATGAGTTATGTGACCTTATGATCACTTGTTTCTTTACATAGGATCACTGCCTCACTGCTCTTGTATATTTAATAGAGGGGTTTCAAACTTCATTTTATGGAGGTCAGGATGAAGAGTGATTCACTTCCAAAATTCATGGTGATTTTGGAAGTTTTTTACTCTTCCAAAAATCACTTGAGGTGTGAAAATCAGTTTTTTACCGTGAAAAAATGGAATTCAACATTTAATCTATGATTTTTGTTCTTCAATATTTAATAACTAAATATTAATAATTTATATGCAAATAATAAATGAACATCTAGTTTCTAAATAGTTTCTAAATATTATTATTGTCACCTCACGAGAATTTACGGTGATTCTTCAATTTCTCATCTACCCTCCTAAGTTTGAAACCTCCTAATATATATTTTTCACCTCACGAGAATTCACGGTGAATTCTTCAATTTCTCACCTCATGAAAATCTCTTCCCCTTCTAAGTTTGAAACCCCGAGGATACATACAGTGAATCAATCCTAAACTTACGCTATTCTATGTTAACTTCATACTTATTTATAAAGTTGTCATCGTCCTCATATTCTCTTCCGCACCGTATCATTCACACTCTAACTTTCCTTCATCGAATGTTTACGCGGACAAGCTTTCCTTTCTTTTTCTTCTTTTCATCTACTGATTGTTCTTCTTGTAGAGATTCCACATCTCAAACAACGCAGCCGAATAAAAACATAATCGCTTTAAGGATTCATTTAGAATGGGGCAGAACAATGGATTAAAAATTTTATCTTAAGATTGATATGTTATGTCTAACAAAGTGCCGAATTCACTATTTTCTATGTGTATCCACGCACAAGCAATTATCAGTTGTTGACCGCCACCTTCCTCCAAGGTAGTTGGCGCATGAGGCTTCTCACTTCTGACACTGTGCTAACAGCGAAACTATTCTCTAGAAGAGGAACAGTTATGGCGCAGAGGGAGAGAGAAAAGAACTTTCTCAAGTCCAGAAATTGACAAAATTTTGACAGCGCTGAAAGTTGTGCTGAAAGTGGCGCATGGATGCCCTATTTATACGTATCCATGCGACTCCCTAGCTCAACTTGTCAGGCAAGTCGAACTTTTCTCCTTTTGACACTTAAGTAACCAACTTTCCAAAAGTGTCACTCAAAGCCATTTTCTTCTCTAAATTACGGCATACTTTCCTGAACTATTGTTTATGCATGTGATCCCATAGGCTCCCGTTAAGTTGACATTAATTATGAATCTCATTCATAATTACAAGCAAAGAGCAGTATCTAACAATACATCACTGCTACCCAATTAACGAATAAGTCAATCTTTATGATAGAACCTCCCTTAAGGCATGATCGTCATGATTGTACTCGTCGTGTCCCTTCAACAAACTTCTCGAGTTGAATGAAGGGATGGAATTCATCCTTGTTACCGTTCAACCTTGGTTGTGAGAGTATCTCATGTAGCTAAGGAGCGTTGAATCATTTCTTGGTGCATGACAGTCTTACTCCATGATATTACAACCTACCCGAAACTAATCTATTCCACTCAGTGAAAACTGGTCTTTACTAGAATCAAAGCATGTCACTCACATGGGCAGATCTTCACTCATCTCAAGTCAAAGGACTGCACGTATGACAACCAATAAGATACACATGTGCTTTAAATGCTACAATTCACACAGTGATCTCTCGTGGGTAGTGATCATAAGTCAGAACCCATCACATGGATTCTTTTCGTATGCTAGTCTCGCATCATAGCAACTCATTTGTTTACTATGATGCTCGACCAGGGATCCTTTAGGAATATCTTAGAGCATCTCTAACAGATTCCCCAAAAGTTTCTCCAAAATTGGGAAGCAAAAGTCATGTTCTCCAAAAAAAATTCTCTAACTCCAACAGCTTTCCCATTTTAGAGAATCTTACATTTATTACAAGAATAAAATATTCTACATATTTGAATAATAATTGATGAATTATTTGGAGAGATAATAGAGATGAGAGATATTTAAACCAATCACAAGTAGCCAAAAGAGAGGAGAGATGTTTTAAAAATATATATTTGAGGAGGTTCTTCAAATTTGGGGAAGGCTCCTCAGAGCATCTCCAACAGCTCTCCAAAAAATTTCTTCAAAATGGAGAAGCAAAAGTCATATTCTCCAAATTACTTTTGCTCTAACACCAACAACTTCCCCATTTTGAAGAATCATGCATTTACATCTTTAACTAATAAATAATGTGAGTTGACATGTTGTAGCTAAATTGGATTTTTAGTTTCACGTAATGTTTTTTGTTAAACCTCTTATTTAGTTTTTTTGCTTTTTTTATTTTGTTAATTAAGATCACAATATTTAAAAGTTTGAGACTTGACCACAAAGTAGATTTTTCTTTTTTTTCTTTTATAAAAATTATAATATTTTCTTTATTTACTATAAAAATATAATTATTTAATGACAGTTTTACTTCATTATCATTAAGTCTTCAACATTTATTAATTTTTGTATCCAAATAAATGTTGAAATATTTTTAAAATGGATTTTTATTGTATCATTTCAATTTTTACTTTTAGTTTGCATTTTTAAAGTAATTACTCTCTCTTTCCAAAAAAATTTAAATCTGATTTCTTTTAGAACTATTCTAGAAAATTTTCATTGTTTCATATTACTGACACTTTTAACTGTACTTTTTTCTTATTACCATGAATATGTGTTCAACATATTCATTACCTTTAAGTTTTAAACATTATTAATTTTTGTACAAAATAAAATGCTTACAAATTTTTCATGATAGATGAAGTATACTTTTTGAAAATAAAAAAAATTCAATAAATATCACAAAAAAATAAAATAATTAACGTCATATCTATAGTATGTAAAGGAAATATTGTACTTTTTGGTTCAATCTAAAACATTTAAATATTTTAGTCTTAATTAACAAAAGAAAAAAGTCATAAAACTAAATAAAAGATTAGGCAAAAAACGATGGCAAAATAAAAATAAAAATAAAACTTGCGTTAAAACAGAAAACTCACCTTCACCCACCTTCCATGTATACGTTCAGTTCATATTATGAGAGGAGAGTGGAAGTGACTATTTATGTTGGAAAAGTAAATTTGGAGAGGCTTTAGATTTTGGAGAATACTCCAAATTTGGGGAAACTTACTCATTTTTCTTTCTCCTTCCCTATTTTGGAGAATGAGATGGAGAAGCTGTTGGACATAAAAAAGATCCAAATTTCTCCAAAATTGAGCATCCCAATAAAACGGGAAAGCTATCGGAGATGCTCTCATATTTTTTTCCTCATTTCCCATTTTGGAGAATGAGATGAAGAAGCTGTTGGACCAAAAAAATGCTCAAAATTCTCCAAAAGTGAGCATATCAAGAAAATGAGGAAGCTGTTGGAGATATTCTTATATTTCATGTTTAATGTAAATATGTTCGTTTAATTCTTAAAACACAGTAAATAACAAACATAACGTATATGAACAATGCCTTTATATTAATTATTAAATCATATTTGCGTCCTAAACCAATAACAACATATTGGTCTTAACACTTACACTTCTTACAGCGACAATTTGCTTATTTTCATCGGTGATCGTGAATGTGATTTCATCATTTATCATCACAACGTTTCACCTGGATTCCATTTTGATTTAAATGTTGAACCGGTTCTTAATTCAAATATTAAAGTTGTGTAATTTTGTCGCGATCTCATTGTTCCTTTTTATCGTTTATGTTGTTGATTTCTTTTCATCTTTTATAAAGAGGTGCTCTTGCTCTTGGTTCACTTGATTTTGTGAAGACATTCAAACGAGCTCTACTCATGATCTCGTTTTAAATAATTTTCGACTTCAAAACTTGGGTAATTTGATCGTTGCTGCTAATCTCCATTATCTATCTTCATTACTCTTGAAGGTAAGAAAGATATTGTCTTTACAAAGAGATCATCATTTGTCAAGTTGTGATCATCATACTAGGCAACGTCAACCACAAATATCGTGTACGCATCATTGTGCTTCAACAGGGCATCATTGTATACTCTATGCACATCATTCTATTTCTTTGTTGCTATTATATTTTAGCATGTAACAAGATGCAGTTTACCCGTGCTTCGTGACGGCTAGGGGTGAAAGTCGGGTCGGGTTTGGGTAGTTCGGGTCGGCCCTAATCCCAAATTCTAAAACACCTATATTGTAACCCTAACCCAGACCAAACTTAAGTACGGGTCGGGTCAACCCGAACCCGAAATTTACGGGTTAGGGTCGGGTTGACCCCAAAACCCGAATCTGGTGTGGCCAAGATCAAGGGGAGCAGATCAGGCTGGGTAGCTGGGCCAGGGGTGAAACCCAAATGGAGGAAAAGCTTGGGGGCCTGTGAATGTAAGAGTGGGCTGTAGCAGTAGGGTCCATAATTTCGGATTTCGGGTCAAACCCGACCCGAACCCGCAAAACACACAGAAATTCGGGTTCGGGCCGGATTCGGGCCACCCAAGGTTGTTTTTACCTTCGAACCGACCCTAACCCGACATTTTCGGGTCGGGCTTCGGGTTCGGGCAAAACTTACAGCCCTAGTGACGGCGTCAAATGTTTACATCTGTGATAATGGTTACTCACAAATTACAAAAGCATGTTATAGTTGCTACTCCCTCTAATTGTCCACAAAACTTCAATGTTGACATATTGGCACGGAATGTGATCAAGAAAACTTATGCGAAAAGCAGTAGAAAGATCAAAAAAATTGAATTAAAAAAACCGACTCATTAAGCTTGAAAGAAGAGCAAGTGAAGAGCAATTTAATTTACCATCAAAATTAAGAAATGATGATAGAGATTAAACCATCCACGATCCCTCGATAGATTCCTGGCATCAACTACCCCTCTTGTGTTGCTTGCTTTGCTAGATCGCTAGAGAGTAATGAGAAGTTTAAATTTAGGAGACAAATAAGAAGAACTGATAGATAGTCCGTTTAGTGGGGGTTGTCGTAGAAAGTAGAGGAAGGAAAGGAAGGTCTGGGATGGGAGATGGGTCGGTGGAAGAGAAGATAAGAAATTGTTTGAATCATGGGAATTGGAGGAGCAACTCAGGTTGGTGGTGTAAAAAGTAGGGGTGTTCACAGTGCGATTCGAAATGAAAAGTGAGAATTAAATTAGTATTCACCCGCTGAATGCAGGTATATACTAAATGCGATTTATTCGGTTTACGATTTTTATACGGTTTGGTGCACAACTATCTGTATATATTTCTTTAGTGTAATTATCCTACAACTTTATTCAATATATTATGAGACATTTCAATATTTTATGCCGTTTATGTGTAGATTTAGAGCATTTAAAAATGAGAGTAATTAGTCCTGAGCATTTAGTCTAGTGGCTAAGTGATGTATGATTTATGAGTGGATTAGGGTTCCCTTTAAAATAGGTGATGGACCTACCCGCTAATTGCAAACACTAAGCCCCTAAGGACATAAAATAAAGGGTTTGTGTTCAAGTCTCCTTCATCCCAATCCCTTACCCTCTTTATATATATATATATATATATATATATATATATATATATATATATATATAAGAAAGTAATTTTCACACAAAAAATAACATCCTTAATTTGAAAAATCGCTCGCCAGATTTCATAAATTTGAAAAATCTTATCTTGGATTAAATTTATTCCAAATAATGTGATTTTTATTGAAAGAAATGTTTTTACATATAGAATAAAATAGAAAGATAAGATTGAGTATGGCTGAATATATGAAATTTGTTTGTTAATATGTACATATGGATCGGTTTGAATATCTGTGGATTTTAAAAAATAAAAACCAAATCCAACTTGCATGTTAATGTTTTTTCGGTTTACAGCTTTATCGGTTCGGTTAATACAATTTGGCTCATTTTTGCGGTTTAGCGGATTTTTTTTGAACATCTCTAGTAAAAGTGAAAAAAAACGTAGATTGGTTATTAGAAGTACTCATTACCATATCAACAGTCGTCACATATTGTTTGTTAAATCATCAATATTCAAAAAGAAGTAAACAAGAATAAATATAAGAGTTGAAGATATAGGGGTCTTTGTGCTAATACTTAAATAATAAAAGCTAAATAAAAGAATTTTCCCTTAAAAAAACAACACACCATATATCCAACCACATCCAACAAAAATTCATGATAACTATTCATAAATAGTAGCAATATACCATACACCCAACCACACCCAACAAAAACTTATAATAGCTATTCATGAATAGTAGCAACATCTAAATTGTAAGTTATGTAAATTCCTTAATGCATCAATAAGCACCTAAAGCGCACCTTTATGTGCTACATGCACATCACTTTTTTTTATGTTGTCATATTGTTGTCATCATATAAGAGCCCACTTTGGTGAGCTTCTCTCCACCACATGGAGTTTACAAGCTTTACCGCGGCCTCCCCCGCGGTAGCGCTGCGGTATTTACTGAGGAAAAGGCCGCAATACCGCGCCATTTTCCAAGCTGCGTTGTTTACCGCGGCCCAAACCGCAGTAAGGGCCGCGGTAAATTTTGTATTCTCTACGTTGTGCTCCCTGGCTGCACTGTTGATGGACAGGGTCCTCTTCCCTGCTAGGGTCACCGGCATCGTTGGCATATTTTTCCTCATCAGTCTCTAAGGTCGTTTTGTAGAGCCATGGAGAGTGCCCTCGTGCCTGGCTCTACCATCTTCTCCGATGCTGCACGAGTTTGCCTCGAGGGTCTTTCCCATATCGCACCGACCCACCACCGCTGGTTCTGATTATTGTTGTACCAGGACAGAGCAAAGACTCGTCCTGCCTCGTGTCATGAACTATCCCTTTGAGAACTGTCTGGGTGGTGGGTTTCCCTGGATGGTTCTCATATTGATGAAATTAACCCCTAGGTATTGTCAATGATCTGAACCTTCTAGGACAACTCGAACTCGTTCTATGAGACATGAATTGGTTCTAATAATGTTTGGTCTTGTCTGGTGCAGGTCTCATACCCAATCCAGAAGTCATGTACCCTCAAGTGTGAAGGACTTCTGGTAATCGTCAGATGCAGCTTGTCGTTGTTGGAGTGGGCAATCACAGAGCCCCTCTGTCACACCAGCTATTTAACATCCCAGGCTCTTTCCGTCAACCGTACTGGTGTTTATCTTTCTTGCACTACTCGTTATTATTTCGCTTTTTGCTATTTTGCTTCGTTGTTTGTATTGGTTTCTTTCAGTTTTCTCTAGCCCTCATGCTCGAGGTTTTATCGTTCCTTCTATTTTATTTTGCTACTCTTAAGATTTGAGTTTGTATTATGGTCCTTTGAATTAATAATAAAGATCATTTCCCTGTCAAAAAACAAGATTTGATAGTAATAAAATAAACAGATATAAAAGATACTCCCTTCGTCCCTGAAGAATTGAACACATATTTTTAGGGTTGTCCCAGAAAAATTGATCAATTTCCTTAAAAGGAAACTTCTCACTCTCAAAGTTACTAAACCATCCCCACTTTATCTTTACTTTTTTTACCTCGTTTTTTAGACACTTTCAATCAATGGGCAATTAAGTAAACTTATTAAAAATCTTATATTCACCTTAATCTTCGCACCAAAAAATAATCATTTCAACTTTTCTCTAACACCACAAAAATCAATAATTCTAACTTTATACATAGATTTTTAATTTAGCATATTGTAAAAAAGGTTCAATTCATTTTATAGATATGAGTGCTTTATATCGAAGTTCACACTAAATTGAATTGAGTCCATGAATATAATAAATAATAAGGAATTTTTTTGTGAACGTGTTGTTGCAGTTAATTTGACAAGACTGTGACCTTCTAGAGCCCAGCAACTTGTAACAGACGTAACCGAAAAATTCTTTAACCAGTTGAGAAACTTGCAAAGGGTTCGTTTAACTACCTTCTGAAACCCAAATTAATTAGCACTATTACGTCCTTTCCTCAATAGTCCTCACCAACATTGTCATTTCAAACCAAATCCATCTCATTTTGAAGCAAAAACTTGCAAGTTTCTTCTACATTCTTCTTTTAATCCTCTTATAAACTCTTCTCACCCCATGGGTGCTCCAATGAGGAGCATTCTTGGGCTGAATTGATTCTTGAGCATTGATTCACCACCATGCCCTTCAACAAGAGAATTTTGTGCAATGTGGCCCTAGTTCTTGTGTTTGTGGTCAACTTGAGCCTTTTGGGGGCAGGTGATGATAATGGATTGGGCGCTTCTTTTATCTTCGGTGATTCCCTTGTAGATGCCGGAAACAATAACTTCTTATCGACGTTGTCGAAGGCCAATATCCGCCCCAACGGTATCGATTTTGTAGCCTCCGGCGGAAACCCTACCGGTCGATATACGAACGGAAGGACCATAGGGGACATTGTAGGTAATAAATTTTTCTTTCACTACCACCTTGATATTAAGGATTTTGTTTTGTTTAATTAGGTTGGTAATTAATTGCTTATATAATTAACATGTGTAGGAGAAGAATTGGGACTACCAGATTATGCAATTCCATTTCTAGCCCCAAACTCCACAGGGAAAGCTATACTAACCGGTGTGAATTACGCTTCGGGAGGAGGAGGGATCATGAATGCAACTGGAAGAATTTTTGTGAGTCATCTTCTGAATTATTTCTCAATTGATCACTAGCTGATTCTTGAATTTATACAATTTAAGCATTAATGCCACTAATGTTTTAGCATAGATTTCACTTTTCCCACTCCTTCATGTGAATTGGTGACTTAATAAGACATCTCAAAAGAGCCAACTGGGTGATATAATTGAGAGAAACTAAAAGTGAGTGACTTAATAAGACAATAGGAGAAACTTTAAATGCTTAGAAAATAAGTCAAAGTTTGGTGGATGTAGGTGAATAGACTAGGGATGGACGTCCAGGTAGACTACTTCAACATCACGCGAAAGCAAATCGATAAGCTACTGGGAGCTTCTCAGGCCAAAGACTACATTCAGAGGAAGTCCATCTTCTCCATCACCATCGGAGCCAATGACTTCCTCAACAATTATCTCATGCCTGTTCTCTCCGCCGGAACCAGAATCTCTGAGACGCCGGACGCCTTCCTTGATGACATGATCAATCACTTGAGAGACCAGTTAACGGTTCGTGTCTACACATATTTTTACATTCGTACTTAAATAATTGTCGCATTTGACTTTCAAACTTATGTTCGACTCGTACCTCTTCTCATGGTGTTTCACAAAAATCGATGTGACAGCGGCTTTACACATTGGATGCGAGGAAGTTTGTGGTGGGGAACGTAGGGCCGATCGGTTGCATACCTTACCAGAAGACGATAAACCAATTGAAGGAGACCGAATGTGTGGACTTAGCCAACCAGCTAGCCAAGCAGTACAACGCCCGTCTCAAGGACCTGCTCGTCAACCTCAACGACAACCTCCCTGGTGCCCTCTTTGTTCACGCCAATGTCTACGACCTCGTCATGGAGCTTATCACCAATTACGACAAATATGGTAAAGATTTTTTTTTTGAACAGCAGTAGGTCAATTGGTTAGATTAGACACTCCTATCCTCGGAGAAACCCCACATCACGAGTTCGAATCCCTTCGGTTTAAACTCATCTGAGGGCAGAGCCGCAGGGGGGTTAAACTCGAATCGTAATGTGGGTAAAACTCCTGTGTCTTGGCAGCCCAGGGACTCGAAGCCAAGACATCGAGCCCAAACACCCACCTCTGTGGCACACTAAGTGCCACTTGAGCCAAGGCTGCTAGACATGGTAAAGACTACATGAACGATAAGGAAACCTCACAAAGCAAATTGATGAATTCGGTGACGCACAAAAGATTTTTTTTTTTAAAAGTTTGGTTCGCTTATTATTATTATTATCATTATCAAAATCCACAAATTTTGGTACCTCTAGTGACTTTATCCCAAAACGGAATGGGGTTTATTTATTTAACCCCTACGTTTTTTAAAACATTGCTTTTTGTCCCTATTACTTTGAAATCTAATACAAACTTTATTTTAATACCCTTACTTTCCCTTCAACATTCTTTAATCTTCATATTTAATCAAACATATCATATATTTTGGAAGATTCAAACTAAATGGGGTTTATATTACATTGTTAACCCCTAAACTTTTATCAACATTGCAATTCGCCCCTCATTATTTGAAATCTACACTTATATGCTTCACTCTTCTAATTAGAGTTTCTTACATTTTACTTTGATATCACATTATGTGACTTAGGTTTCACGACGTCGAGTAGGGCTTGTTGCGGTAACGGAGGGCAGTTCGCCGGGATAATTCCATGCGGGCCGACGTCGAGCATGTGCGAGGATCGGTCGAAGCATGTGTTCTGGGATCCATACCACCCAAGCGAGGCTGCCAACATCATCATCGCCAAGCAGCTGCTAGATGGACCGCCAAAGTACATCTCCCCCATGAATCTCAGACAGCTTCGAGAGCATCAATAGTAACAGTTCATCATGTGTGTTTTTGTGTGACATAATGTTAATGAAATTTGATCAAATCCTCAAATGCTTGATGGATGATGCAGATACAAATTCAGGTATACAAGTTTCTTTTACTTCTCGAGTTGGATCCTCATATTAATTTTTTCATTGTTCTTTCATTTAATCAAATTAATCTCTCGCTTAATTCCTTATATACTACCATCATTCTAAAGTATGTAATCAAAAAGATTTAATTTATGGGCGGGCACGAGTTTAGAAAAGTTGAAGGTTGAAACTTGGACATGTACAAATTAAGATGTACGTGTAACGGTCGATGAAACTTACAATTCACCATTGAGGGTATGTAAATTCTACAACTTTCCCCATCATTTTTGGAAATCTACAAAAACCTCATCATATATGGTGAAACCAAGAACAACCCACTGAACCTTTAACACCGTTAGATTTTCTAGGCCAATGCTCTAATTGCCCCCCAAAAGTTTTAACTTTAACAATTTAACACTAATATTTCTCTATTTACATATTACCCCTAAAGTTCCCTACTTCACCCTATCCTCTGCCTCAAGCCAGCGGTGGCCACCACTCCTAATGGCGGTGCCGCCACTGCCACTTCAATCGCTACCAACATTTCAAGCGCGATCAATGCCACCATCGCTGCCTAGCCCAATGTGCTTTATCGCATGCCTCCCTTTCTCTCTCGTCATTCTCCCTCGATTGTCGGACACCCTTGACTTCATTAAACCTGCTTCAGGTAGCCACGACCTCCAAATCTGGTTTTTTGTCACAGAGGAGGGCATCGC
Source organism: Stellera chamaejasme (assembly GCA_024586325.1). NCBI lineage: Eukaryota > Viridiplantae > Streptophyta > Magnoliopsida > Malvales > Thymelaeaceae > Stellera > Stellera chamaejasme. The sequence goes on along the minus strand of CM044981.1, from coordinate 54,868,572 downwards.
ATCTTCTTTACGAATGTTTCTGAATACCTATTATATTTTGCGTGTGTTTGGCAATGATTTTTTTTCAAGTAGCTGTTGCATTTTGAAAAGCCATCAACAATAGCTTTTTGAGTTTAACGATTAGTTGTTTGATCTCAATCATTAAAAAATTATCCAAAATGCTACGATAAATTGAAACAGCTATTTCCCAAACAGGATCTTTATCCAAGGCCTAACAAAGGCTCCGGGTGTAAAATACTGACTCAACTAGATCTAAAAAAATGCAAATTACACACCTTTTTCATCATTTTAAACAGTCATCTATATTCCGTAGGTGCAACATTAATACTTCGGCGTTAAAATGCCCAGCTCAGCCGCCACGTGTGAGGCGAAACCCACTCTTGCTATGGTGGATTTGACGCGTGACGCCGTCTTCTTCACAGTTAGAAGATTCACTAATGGAAACTAGGTGAGCGGAAAAAAATCAATAATAGGTCAAATGATGATCAACCATCCTATTCAAATATTAACAGTTAGAAGATTCACTAATGGACAAGTGCCGAAATGATTTATTCTACAATGTTCTAGACATCACAAACTTGTACCAAAATTATTTTCATGATTATGGTGTATATTTCATGGTAGCCAAAACTAGTGAGAAAACAAGAAGACTTTTTGGAATACTATTTGTATACAATGAGTTTCATTATCCGACAAATTAACATGGTTTCATCTTTACTAGCAAGGTTCAAGATGGGACAAACAAACGTGGTTTCATCTTTACTAGCAAGGTTCAAGATGGGACAAACCAACATGGTTTCATCTTTACTAGCAAGTTTCAAAATGGAAGAAGCTGCAAAAAAAAAAAATCATATTTTTGTACAACATTTTTAGTGAACTATAGATATTGGTGAATGACAAAGCTGACAACATTTCAAATCTGAATTGTTTTCACAAGGCTTTGGTGCTTAAACAACACATTCATATGCTTTAAAAAACAATGCCTAATTACCTATTACTCCCATGAATTATGTTGACTCGTCCACTTTCGTCCCTAAACTATAATCTGCTCTCACTCAGTCCATGAACTATACAAATTTAAGCACTTTAATCCTTTAACTCGGTAACTCGCTTCACATATCATTAACGGTGTCAATATTTTGACGGTTCAATGACTTGTTTGCAAGAATATTAAGTTTTGATTTATAATGAACAAAGGCCTATACCTTAAGGGATAAATAAACATTTTCTAATAATCCACCTCATCATCTCTAAGCATGAACCACCTCCTTAATTCTTGCAACACCCGGCCGCCATCTCTGCTAATCCCACCGTTGTGACATAAACCCATCAGCATCGTTGGAGATTTTGTAAAAACCACCATGATTCTGGTGAGTGGTGAAGGGCCATATGCTTGAGACAGAACAGATTTGCGAGGCTGAGAAGAAGCTCTTTCATCCACGCTGGAAATAAGGATGGTGAAGAGGCAGAGATACTCGAATCTCTTTCGGGCGGTCCACCAGCCGTGCTTCTCCCTTCAACAACCTTTTGTTTTTAGATTTCTTTTTGACATACCAACCTAAGGTTCCTTCTTTACTTCGAAATTGTTTTGTTGTTCTACCTATTCTTCTCAGCATCATCATTCGTTTATGCAATTTTCGTCATTTGGTCTTGCTTGCTTTCGTGCAATTCTCTTCTTGTCCATGAATTTTCTTTGATTTTACAGTTCTTAGCTGGTACTGTAATTTCAAGTGCTTTAATTCGGAGAAATTTTTGACATGTGGTTGAATATGGCCTCAGGGAGGAAAATCTGAAATTGAAGAAGTTTGTTTTTCTTGTGGTTAGTACAAGAAAAAGGTAGTGATTTTTTTTTGTTCATGTGCACTATAGCAAAGTGAAGCTAGAGGCATTACTAATCGTGAAAGGAATCACATTTGGTTTAGTTTCCAACTCCATTAGGTGTTTATGCCAGTATAATCTTCTTGGTAGAACTAAAAAATTTTATGGAGTTTTAACTATGAAAAATCGAATAATACTTAGTTCAACACAAACCTGACGATCACTATGGGCAGATAACTTCAAAATTCAAAGAAGATAGTGTTGTTGATGGTTGAAGGAGGAGAAAGAGATTTAAGTGAAAAGGGGGTAGAATTTCAAGGGTCTAAGGTGTATTTTAGCTTGAAGTCAACTAACCAAAATCTGGTCAAAGGGCTAAAGCACCTTAGGGTGAATAGTTCAGGACTGAGTCAACCTTTCTAAACAAACTAATTATTGAAGTGTTGATGGGACACATATGAACAGTAGCGATTTTGACCAATTTTCTCAAGTCAATGTTTAAAACAACGCAATTTTAAGCTTCCTAACTTTTTTTTGCTCAAAAAATGAAACGACGTCGTTTCGTAACTCATCTGGCATTCGCTGGAGCCGTCCGATCTTGCTGGTATTCGCTGAAGCCATCCAACCTTTTTATTGTTTGCATAAGAACCTCGCGTCGTGTACAGTAGATAATATACAAAGACGGTCCTTTTAGTTTTAACATATTTACATTTAAGCCCCCCGCGTTCTCTTATATAGACAGTATTGTTATCCAATACTAGGGGTGTGAAACGAATCAAGCCGAGCCAAGCTCGCCTCAAGCTTGAGCTTTAACGAGACCATCGAGCCGAGCCTCGAGCTCGAGCTCGAGCCGGTTTTGGCCCTCAAATAATAAACGAGCCGAGCTCGAGCCGGTTTTGGCCCTCAAATAATAAACGAGCCGAGCTCGAGTTTGATACGTTAGGCTCGGGTGGGCTCACGAGCCTTAACGAGCTCATTAGATAGTGATGTCGATCTAACTAGGTAGTCATGTCGATCTAACAAGATAGTGATGTCGATCTAACAAGATAGTCATGTGGATCTGACAAGGTAGTGATGTCGATCTAACTAGGTAGTCATGTCGATCTAACAAGATAGTGATGTCGATCTAAACAACTCATCATGCTGATCACCATTTTATGCTGATCAATCAAGTTGTTATGTCGATCTAATAAGGTAGTCATGTGGATGTGACGATGATGATCTAAACTACTTATCATGCTGATCTATTATCAATGCTGACTAATCAAGTAGTTATGTCGTTCTAACAAGGTAGTCATGTGGATCTGACGATGATGATCTAAACAACTTATCATGTTGATCTATTGTCAATGTTGACCTATCAAGTAGTTATGTCGATCTAACAAGGTAGTCATATGGATCTGACAATGTAGTGATGTCGATCTAAAAAACTCATCATACTGATCACCATTTTATGCTGATCAATCAAGTAGGTATCTCGATCTAACAAGGTAGTCATGTGGATCTGACAATGTAATGATGTCGATCTAACTAGGTAATGTCGATCTAACAAGATAGTGATGTCGATCTAAACAACTCATCATGTTGATCACCATTTTATACTGATCAATCAAGTTGTTATGTCGATATAATAAAGTAGTCATGTGGATGTGACGATGATCATCTAAGCTACTTATCATGCTGATCTATTATCAATGCTGACATATTAAATAGTTATGTCGATCTAACAAGGTAGTCATGCAGATCTGACGATGATGATCTAAACAACTTATCATGTTGATCTATTGTCAATGCTGACCTATCAAGTAGTTATGTCGATCTAACAAGGTAGTCATGTGGATCTGACAATGTAGTGATGTCGATCTAAAAAACTCATCATGTTGATCACCATTTTATGCTGATCAATCAAGTAGGTATGTCGATCTAACAAGGTAGTCATGTGGATCTGACAAGGTAGTGATGTCGATCTAACTAGGTAGTCATGTCGATCTAATAAGATAGTGATGTTGATCTAAACAACTCATCATGTTGATCACCATTTTATGTTGATCTATCAAGTTGTTATGTCGATCTAATAAGGTAGTCATGTGGATGTGACGATGATGATCTAAACTACTTATCATGCTGATCTATTATCAATGCTAACTTATCAAGTAGTTATGTCGATTTAACAAGGTAGTCATGCAGATCTAATGATGATGATCTAAACAACTTATCATGTTGATCTATTGTCAGTGCTGACCTATCAAGTAGTTATGTCGATCTAACAAGGTAGTCATGTGGATCTGACAATGTAGTGATGTCGATCTAAAAAACTCATCATGTTGATCACCATTTTATGCTGATCAATCAAGTAGGTATGTCGATCTAACAAGGTAGTCATGTGGATCTGACGATGTCAATCTAAACAACTTTTCATGCTGATCTATTATCAATGCTGATCTATTAAGACAACAATTTTGATCACTATACAGATGGATATTCATTTTGGCAATGCCGATCGAAATAACATGTCATGCTGATCTATCAAGATAATGTCGACCATCGAGCTGAGCTCGAGCTTCACGAACCATGCATCTAGCCGAGCTCGAGCCTGTCTCGAGCTGAGCTCGAGCTCGATAATTCGAGCTCGATCGAGTTCGAGCCGAGCCCAAATTTCACGAGTCTGAGCTCGAACCTATTAGGCTCGGACTCAGCTCGACTCGAACTCACCCCTATCCAATACTAGTATCATGTGAAAGTGTGAATATTGACTAAACGAAACATTCATGGTCTTCAAGGATTCAATTAATTACACATTTATTCTTTAATGCGATTTCAGCCATTATACCATATTGTGTATCAAGTGCAAAATTTAAAATTTTATTTTAAACATCTCATCTTTTATTTAGTTTGCCCATTAAACCATTAACTTTATGACTGTGACACATTAATATTTGTTCCTACCTATTTGTATTGGTAACTTTTTAATTGTTTAGTCCTTTTAAATGTTTTTAGATATATGTAAGCCCAAAATTATTTCATATTGATATCTTTTAGCAAATTAAAGGCTGCCTTTTTTTTTTGGTTTTTCCACTTCAAACCGTTATAACGGTTTAGTCCTTTTAAATGTTTTTAAATAGATTTAAGTTTTCAAAATTCTTTCATATTAATTAATATTTTTTAGCAAATTAAGGTTACTCTTTGGTTTAGTTTTTCCAATTCAAACCCTTATAACTTTTTTTCCCACTTTCTTCGTCCTTTAGTGTTTTATATAATAATAATAATAATAATAATAACAACAACAACAATTAAGCCCATTACCTTTTAATTAGTTTTTTAACCATTCTATTTTAAAATGTTTACAATTTAATTAGTCATGTGGTATTTTTAATCAAATATAGATTTTTTCCTCGCATTAAAGCCTTACCCTATTTTTCACGTGTTTGCACATTTTTGTTAGTACTTATAAATTATTGACATGATCTTTTTTAAAAATATTATTTCTTCTTAATCCAATCTATTTTCCTTTTACGGATTATTTTTTACCATTTTTTACTTAATCTGACTTTAAACTTAGAATATTTAAGTTAGTCTTGAAGCAAATTTGAACTTGGTAACTTATTTTTTGGATTTTAATATCAACTTGGACAATTTTTTTTTGTAACATGTATTATCTCATTTATACTCGATCCATTAATTTTGCTGTATATTTTCTCAAACAAGTTAGTATATTCATACTCAATTGGGTGCAAATATTTTTACCTTTTCAAATTCACCATTTTCACCATTTCCATTATGTTTTATTTCAATTTAAACATTTCATGTTCCTTATTTTCTTCAATTCCAGAAACCTCATTTTCTATTATACACATTTTTATCATTCAGTAATATATGTGAGATGTTAAACCCGCAAAAATACTAGTTTATCCTAAAATATGAAACAAACAACAATAGCAATATAAAACATTGGAGGACAACTTATTCAAGCAAATAAAATATTTGTCCTAAAATATTATCTTACTTCCATGGCTTTTTACCACTCAATATCACATTTGGATAACAGAACACCTGATAACAGTACACATAAATTCTCACGTTCCTTGTTTTTTTGTTCCAAACATTCTCAAATTCCATAATTCACAACCCACTTGTGTCCAAAATCCCATAATTGAACAATTAAAGTATCAAACGGACAACAAATAGCGAAATTTCATAGCAAACACATTAGCACAAGGAAGAAAGGTTTAAGAATTGAACATAAGCTGATGGACTTAAGTTGACGGAGGCAGTGGATTGATGTGGAGCCACCGGCCGCGACTTGAGGAGCTTGGAAACGCAGGCACCGCTCTAGTCTCAACGACGACGCTTACCTAATTCACTGAATCCAGGACTGCGATACCAAATCGGCGTAGAATTGCTCTGTAAATCACCCGTAAAACGACAGAAATGAAAGGAGTACCTTGGTGATGGAGACAGGGCAGGCCTTAGGTGGTGTTTTTTCCGGAGAAGGAGCCACTTCAGTTCTTGATGTCGTCTCTGTACTTTGTCAAATGTGAATACGTGAGGAGAGAGCTTGGGACTGTTCGGCAGATGAGGAAGGAATTGAGAGTTGGGCTGGGTTAGGGTTCGGCTATGGGTAGGTATAAGTTCTTCACCTCTCGAATTTCTCCAACGCCATTGCTCGCTTAGATGGTTGGTGGTGTCGGATTCCCCCTTCGTTTCTCTCCCAAAATAAAACGTTCACCTCTCTGCTCCCAGTCATACCTTCCTCTGTCTTCAGTGTCGTTCATCTTCACCACAACGTCGCCTTGATTTCGAGATCTCGACGGTGCAATTCGATCCCCACCAGCACAGATCCAGAGATCCCCACAAGCCGATTTAACTTGTTGCTTCCTCGCTGGAGAAAGAGATCCAGTCATTCTTCGGCGGCGAGGATCCAACTTAGATTCTATTTCTGAAATCTTGTAGGGAGGTTCTTGAAGGCGATGGAGGAGCTGGTGAAAATGGATCATACGGAGGACGAGCTCTGGGTTAAACTACCAAAGAAGTTGATGCAATCGGCGGCGGAGGGAATTAAAATCAAACTCATTCCCAAATAACACATTTATGACGAGAAATATGATTTGGCCATTGTTAACGGAATATACTTCATTGTAACGGAATATCCACTCCGTCAGTTGCTTCAGTATTTTTTTTTGCACATTTTGAAATCGATAGACGTAAATTTGCACTTAGTAACATAAGTTTAGTCGTTAAAACGCGCCGATGAAAAGATAGATGTGTTTTTCATATTTTTTGACATAGTTGAGTCGTTAATTTGCACCCGAAGCCCCTAACAAATGATCATAAATTAATGTATACTATTAGAATATGGTAACTGTATATTTGTATTTATGGTAAATTAGATTGACTTTCCAGTATAGTGCCATGGTTTAAGCCTAGACTCTAGCCTACCAATTGTATATATCTGATTACTGTATCAATGAGAGGGGCAACGAATCACTTGCTTTCATGGTATCAGAGCCCTAGGCTTTCTTTCCCTCTACTCATCTTCAAACTCGGCTTCTTCTTCCTTTCTTTTTCCGGCCACCATGACCGACCCTACGCCAAGCTCTGATGCAAGATCATCTTCTTTTCACCCTGCTCTTGCTGTCTCTAACATTAAGACCCACATATCCCTCACTCTAGAGATGGAAAATGTCCATTACAATACTTGGGCTGAACTCTTTAAAGTTCACTGCCATTCCCATCGAGTTCTCCACCATATCATCCCGTCTTCCACTAATACCCTAGATACGATTCGAACTCGAAAACCCTAGATGCCACCGTTCTTCAGTGGATTTATGCTACTATCTCTCAGGATCTTCTCCATACCATTCTTGAGACCGACTCCACGGCAATGGAAGCATGGAACCGTCTCCTCGAAATTTTTCAGGATAATCAAAATTCTCGTGCTGTGTCGCTTGAACAGGAGTTCTCTTCAACTGATATGGCCTCCTTCCCTAATACCTCTGCTTATTGTCAACGTTTAAAGATCCTCTCGGATCAATTGAAGAATGTGGGGGCTCCGGTGAGTAATAATCGCTTGGTCCTTCAAATGGTTGCTGGGTTGACCGAAGCTTACAATGGTGTCGGCACTGTAATCCGACAAAGCGATCCCCTCCCACCCTTTTACAAGGCTCGGTCCATGATTGTTCTCGAGGAAGCCGGACTTGCCAAAAAGGCAGCCACTGTGTCCCAAACGGTTTTGGCTGCAAATTCTTCTAATGAGGTAACATCGGCCCCTAATTCTCATTCTCTTTATTTTTCTCCAGAATATCAATCCAATAGGGGCGGCAATCGGTTTCATCATGGGAGGCCGGGAAATCGCGGCGGTGGTGGCAACCGCGGCCGTGGACAGTCCGGCGGTAGACACTCCGGTAACCGGTAGAATATCCAAGGAGCTGGGTGGTAGCGTGGGCCTCCTCCAAACAGCCAGTCCTTCTCTTGGCCTTGGGCCTGGCCCTGGCCCGTTCCACCTTGCCCATTCCCCACCTCCTCTAGGCCGAAACCGGCCCAGCAGCGCCCTCACCAGGCTGGAATTCTTGGGCCTCGTCCTCAGGCCCAACAGCACTCATTCTCTGCCACTGAAGTGCCTACCGATATTAATGAGGCAATGCACACTTTGGGCCTTCAACCGCCTTCCACCAGCTGGATAATGGATTCGGGTGCTTCATCTCACATGTCTGCCTCTCCAGGTATGCTCTCACCCTATTTTAATTTGAGTGGTACTCGTCGTATAATTGTTGGAAATGGTCATTCAGTTCCGATTTTGGGTTATGGTCACACGCACTTAGCCCACTCCCAACCACAATTAAAATTAAACAATGTCTTGCATGCACCCCAATTGATTAAAAACTTGGTTTCCGTTCGTAAATTTACCACTGATAATTCGGTTAGTGTAGAATTTAATCCTTTTGGTTTTTCCGTGAAGGATTTATAGACGGGGAAGATTTTAATGAGATGTGATAGTCAGGGGGAGCTTTATCCTGTTACTTCTGACCATGATTCTTCACCCGTCTCTTTTACTGCGTTATCTCCATCTTTGTGGCATGATCGTTTGGGTCATCCGGGTATACCTGTTTTCAATTCCTTGAGACAAAATAAATTGATTGAATGTAATAATGATAGACATTTTTCTGTGTGTCAATCATGTTCTTTGGGCAAACATGTTCGACTCCCTTTTGAGGATTCTGCTTCTTGCACTGTTTTACCATTTGATATTTTGCATTGTGATATTTGGACATCACCTGTTTTGAGCTCGTCCGGGCACCGTTATTATTTAGTTATTTTGGATGACTATTCTAAATTTGTTTGGACTTTTCCCTTAGCTCATAAATCACAAGTTTTTGCTACTTTCCTTTCTTTTCGCAATTTTATACGTAATCAATTTGAACGCAACATCAAAACAATTCAATGTGACAATGGACGTGAATTTGATAATGCATCTTTAAAAAAAATTTGTGATGACACTGGATTAGTTTTTCGTTTTTCTTGTCCTTACACATCTTCTCAAAATGGAAAAGCCGAACGAAAATTACGCTCCATTAATAATATGGTTCGGACTCTTCTAGCTCATGCTTCTCTTCCTCTTTCTTTTTGGCATCATGCGTTACAAATGGCTACATACCTGTTAAATATTCTTCCAAGTAAACTTCTATCTTTTCTTTCTCCTCTTAAAATTCTCTACCAAAAGGACCCCTCCTATTCCAATATTCGTGTCTTTGGATGCTTATGCTACCCTCTTTTCCCTTCAACCATCATCAATAAACTCCAACCTCGATCTACCCCGTGTGTCTTTCTTGGATTTCCTCAAAATCATCGTGGTTACAAATGTTATGATCTTACTTCCTCCAAAATAATTATTTGTCGCCATGTTATTTTCAATGAACAACATTTCCCTTTTTCACAGGTTCCTACTTCTACTCCTCCTGATTATGGCACATTACAAACTACCCCACACCCTTACCTCATTTATCATTCTTCTATTGCTAATTCTATACACCAGACCCAACAACCCCCTCCCACAACAGCCACGGCCCAACCTCCTTCTCCCCCTTCTAGCCCGCCATCCCTAAACTTACTCCCCAATGGGCCGGCCCAACCAACCTCTAATCCAAACCCTCAACCGACCCCTACTCCTATCATCAACCGCCCTACAACTCGAAGTCAAAGAGGTATTTTTAAGCCCAATAGGAAATATTGCCTTCACACCACCATTTCTAAATCTCCTCTACCTAACAATCCCGTGAGTGCTCTCCGTGACCCAAATTGGAAAACGGCCATGGACGATGAGTACAACGCTCTTATTCAAAATCAGACGTGGGAGTTAGTACCCCGGCCTAAGGATGTTAATGTGATTCGGTCCATGTGGATCTTTACTCATAAAGAAAAATCTAATGGTGTATTTGAGAGGCATAAAGCCCGTCTTGTAGGTAATGGGAAGACTCAACAAGTTGGAATCGACTGTGGTGACACTTTCAGTCCAGTGGTGAAACCGGCCACGATCCGACTTGTACTCAGCATTGCAATTTCGAACGCATGGGCACTTCATCAGTTAGACGTCAAAAATGCCTTCCTTCATGGCGACCTTAAGGAAACTGTATACATGCATCAACCGCTTGGCTATCGTGACCCTCAGCATCCAAATCACGTCTGTCTCCTCAAGAAGTCTTTATATGGGCTCAAACAAGCTCCAAGGGCCTGGTATAAACGTTTTGCAGATTATATGGCCACCATTGGTTTTACTAATAGCCGGTGTGACAATTCTCTCTTTGTCTATCGACATGGTTCTCAGGTTGCATATCTCTTACTTTATGTCGATGATATTATTCTTACTGCATCCTCTGATCAGCTTCGTGGTTCTATTATCGGTCTTCTTAGTTCTGAATTTGCCATGAAGGATCTTGGTCCTTTACATTATTTTTTGGGCATAGCCGTTACTCATCATGCAGGTGGTTTATTCTTGTCCCAACGCAAATATGCTGAAACTATAATTGACCGTGGTGGGATGACAAATTGCAAGCCTTCTCCTACTCCGGTCGATACCAAGCAAAAGCTAGGCACGTCTGGGACTCCTTTTGATGATCCGACACTATATCGCAGTTTGGCTGGTGCTCTGCAGTATCTGACATTTACTCGCCCGGATATATCTTATGTTGTACAACAAATCTGTCTTCACATGCATGCCCCTATGGATATTCACATGAATGCCCTCAAACGGATAATCCGTTACATTCAAACGGATATTCATGGTCTCTTGGTCATCTAAACGCCAACCCACTCTTTCTCGCTCCAGTGTCGAAGCCGAATATCGTGGTGTTGCTAATGTTGTATCTGAATCATGCTGGCTGCAGAATTTGTTACTCGAACTTCATTGTCCCATTTCTAAAGCTACGTTGGTGTACTGTGATAATGTCAGTGCTATATACCTTTCGGGCAACCCAGTTCAACATCAACGGTCCAAACATATAGAGATGGACATACATTTTGTCAGGGAAAAAGTTGCTAAGGGTGAAGTCCGCGTACACGTTCCTACTCGACATCAAATAGCAGATATTTTTACCAAAGGACTCCCTCTTCTCCTGTTTGATGATTTCCGTACCAGCCTCAGCGTTCGTGGTCCTCCCGCTTCGACTGCGGGGGAGTATTAGAATATGGTAACCGTATATTTGTATTTATGGTAAATTAGATTGACTTTCCAGTATAGTGCCATGGTTTAAGCCTAGACTCTAGCCTACCAATTGTATATATCCGATTACTGTATCTGTATCAATGAGAGGGGCAACGAATCACTAGCTTTCATATACGGGATCGACATAAAATAACAAATAATCATCCCTATGGTTATTTAATGAAAAAAATAGTTGAAACCAATAATCATCTCTATGCAAAAAGATGAATTATAAAAAAACAGTTTGACAACTCACGGTGGCATGTTTTGAAATTAAATGAAAAATATCCTCTGGCTTCCCGCCGTCGGAAGAAGAAGACTGTCTTATCCGGCCTTGGATTACTTGCTGTCGAGGCAATCGAGGCAAAACCACGTGACAAACTCCGGTGTCCAACCTTGGACGTTACTTGCTTTTGAAGCAATCGACAGAAGACCGCGTGAAGCTGCATCAACAATAATATTGTGATCTTACTTCATATAGTTCTTGTAAACCATAATCACCCAATGTAAAAAGTGCTGGTGGAGTGCGTGAAGACTGAAGATGCATGAACAAAACTGTCTCACATTCTATTCATGTCACTTTTAACCCGCTGTAAAAAAAATGGAACAAACCCTAGTGGCCAGCTTTGGATGTTACTAGCTCAGGAAGCAAACCAGGAAGAAGTGCTAAAAGCTGCATCAACTATACTGTCTCACGCCGTAATCCTGTCAACTATACAAACTCTGGTGGCTGGCCTTGAACGTTTCTTCTCCACGAAGCAATCGAGGCAAGAGTGTGTGAAGCTGCATCAAGAATATGAAGCTCTGGAAGTTAATGGTCTCAATTGCAATCATTTCTCTACTCTTTCTACAACAACATCCTGGTTGGTTCTACACCTTGCTATTATTATTATTATTATCTTGTTTTTAGCTTGAGAAATTGGTGGAAACATTATGGTTGTGATCAGTGATTACGCGTCCAGATTTGGTTTGGAAACCAGTTTCCAAGGGTCTACTCCACCATGGAAGAAACGATTAAAGCATTGGTATTTCTTTCCAGGTCTAGATGTCCAAGCAGAAAGCAAAAATCCAAGCTTTATTCACACAGTCCAGATTAAAGCAGGTAAAAGTTCGATCTTTCAAAGTTTGTGCCCCAACACTTGAACATTCTGTGCAGTTTGGATCATGATCATTTGTGGGGACGTCCGGTTTAAACACTCGCACCAAGATCACGATCAGTCCAACTTCTTAGTGAAGAAGTTTCTTTAAATTACTGATAAAGAAAAGAACCGGTTTCATGCATGCAGTGCCACAGCCAAGGCGAATGCTGATGCCAACAATTCAAAAAGAACAGTGTAGTGAAATAATCATATTCCAGGCCGCTACTTGTAGCAACAAAAAGTGCCACAGGGAGTGCAAGGATAATGATTTTCCCTCCAATGACCATGACCAATGTTTGCGGAGTGGCTCGCGGTACGCAGGGCCACAGGACGAATCCGGTAACGTTGACTGGGATGTGCCGCCTGTGGAGAAAGAGGATGATGGATATGAAGCAGACCATGAGGATAATACTGGAAACGATCAGCAGGAGCAACATGAGAAGGTTATGGGACATAAAGAGGCTTCCCTACATGATGAACAGGTACAGAGACATCCCCCCCTTGTGCAACGGGCTATGCTTCTTTCAGAGGAGGAGGATTATCAAGATTCTGAGTTCAAAGTTGAATCTAATTATAATTCCGAGGATGAATGTTGTTGTGCACCTAAAATTGAGCATAACTAAATTGATGAAATGATGAGGGAGGTGGCGGTGATGGTGGTGATGGTTTTTCAAGTCAATACACATTCTTAATTCTTAATATGTGTGCGATCAAAATGTTGCATGTTTAATGGGACGGATGGAGTTTTTTTATCATTAAGAAAAATGATCATGATATGTTTTTGTGTGAAATATTGATAAACAAAATTAATCAAATCCTCAAATGTTTGATGAACTAGTTTCCTTTCCCACTCGAGTTCTGTGGCCGGGATAATTAAAAAAATCAAAGTGATTAATGAAAATTTCAAGAATTCAGAACATATTTTCTCTCCCGACAAAGACGAAAAAGTCGTTGGTAAATGTTATTACTAGTTTTCCATGTGGTAGATAATGTAAAATAGAATACCTTTTAGGAATCAGATTAATTTTACATTTTAACTTTTACAACACGACCCATTTTATGAGAACTAACTAGAATTTTCAAGTTTCATCATGTCAGTTGATACGGTCTTTTCACATTTATTTAGGTGTTTGAGATTAAAATAAAATAAAATTGAACTTAAGTATTATCATGTTAAAGATTTTGGAATTATATGCAAACATTATAAAAGAAAATGGAAAATGACTCTTTACATAATATAGAGATCTTGGGAACACCTAGTATGTATGCAAATTTAAACAAAATATAGTAGGGTTCTTCAACAGAGATGTATACACGAAAATGCACACAAATATTAGGAACAAAGTTTTTTAACGTTTAAAGAAGTAGAAAGATTGCTCTTTATATTTAATTAAAAACATTGAGATTAATATGCACAAAAACCATAAAAAAGATTAGAGGAGAAGTGGAAAAAACACAAAACTAAAGAATGTTTATTTAAATTTTCAAAAAGTAGTATGATGGTTGCAAATTTGTATGGATAAAAGATACTCTCTCGGTCCCCAATTAATTTTACACATTTCTTTTTTGTATTGTCCCTAAACAATTCTACACTTTCCTTAAATGGAAACTTCTCTCTTCTAAGTTACCAAACTACAAGTCCGTTTATTTACCACATATGTGGAAAAACACCTACCTAAATATACTACTAAATAACTAACTCAACTAACTAACATAATAAATTAAAAGACTAAAACAACTTTCGTACAGATTTATTGAGATGATAAACTTGACATTTTCATGATGTGTGTTTTTTCACATATGTGGTAAATAGGCACCCGCCCAAACTATTTATACTTTATCTTAACTTTTTATATCTTTTTTTTTGTGCAATCTCTACTCAAGGTAATTATGTCAAGGGAAATTAAAAAAACCCCCCTGAGGTTTATCATAATCTGCACTCTCCCCCCCCCTGTATTTTGGAATTCTCGAAAAATTGAGGTTTATGAAAATATACAAAAACCCCCCTGGAGCTAACTTCTGTTAAAATTTTTTGTTAAATTTTAGGTTTAATTACAAAATTTAGATGCTAAAATTCTAATTCTAACAATTTTACCCCAGAATTTTAAAATTTTCACATTTTTACCTCATCCTTCTCGGAGACACCCACCTTCGTGGCAGCTTCGTAGGCCTCACCCGCGAGCTCGAAGTTCCCACCTCTAGCTCAGACACGCTCATCTATGACCACCCCTCCTCTTCTACGACCAAGATTCCAACACCACCGCTCCACAATATTCATCTTTTCCATCACCAACGCCAACCCCAGCTCTTTCAGCGATGGCCTCGTGTTCTTCCTCTCCCCGAAAACCGAACCCTTGGCAGCGGCAATTGGTACTTGGGCCTCTTCAATTCCTTGCAGCTGACCAAGAACCGGTTCGTCACAGTCGAATTCGACACCAAGCTCTTCGATTAAGTCTGAGCTCATAAGAGAGGTGACGCCTTGGAGCTTTTCGAGCTCTTTCATGGCAGATTCCACACGTCGTCGGAAGCTGATCGGCCTCTGCCTTGGGTTCTGATGAGGACATCGATTGGAAGCTTCTCTGATGTCTCGCAGCTAGCTCGAATCCTACACCACCCAATGCCGGAAATTGAGCGGCCGGAGGCCGTGGGTTGAGGGCGGCGATGGTCCGAGATATCTTGGTGGGTGGAGAGGGTGGGGTTTGAAATTGTAAAGGGGTAAAAAGTTTAGAGTAGAATTATTAGTGTTGGAAAAGTTATGGGCCAATTTTTGTAATTAAACCTAAAAGTCTAACGGAATAGCTAACGGTGATTATTGCCAGGGATTTTGTATATTTTCACAAACCTCGGGAGGCTTTTATGAGAATTCCGAAAATGCAGCGGGAGAAGTGGAGATTATGACAAATCTCATGGGGGTTTTTGATAATTTCTCTTATGTCAAACTACCTAAAATCTTACATTATCTCCGCATCCACACAAAGTGTAGAATTAATTGGAGACGAAGAGAGTAAAAAAATTAATAAGGAGATGAGTTTTTATGTAGTGCCTAAAAAATAAGGAAAATAACTCATTATATTAAATTTAAAAATTCAAGAGTTGTGCATAAATCACAAAACTAAAAAGGAAAAGTAGATTATTCCCTCAATATGTAAAAGCAAAAAAGAAAAGAACATAAAAAAATTGTAAAAACACAATTCAGTTACTTCCTCCGTCCCACCAAATATAGTGCATTTAACTTTACACGGAGATTAAGAAAAGTGATTGATTAGAGGGTAATAATGTAAAGTAGGTATATAAGACAAATGTAACTTTTGGAGTGGTAGGAGAAATTGAGGGTAGTAAGTTAAAGTTAATATAGAAAAGTCTTCTTTTTAGAAAACATATGAGTTTTGCTGGGACGATCCAAAAAAGAAATATGTATAAGTTTTGCTGGGATGGAGGGAGTACTAGTTACTGTAGCTAGGGCTGAGAACGAGCAGAGCCCGAGCCTTCCAGGTTCGAGCTCAAGCTCGTTACTATTTAAGCTCGGCTCGAGTTCGACTCAAGTTCGTGAAGCTGGCAAAAGTCTGCTCTACCTTGGCTCAACAAAAGTTCAGTCTCGGCTCGAAGCTCGTTCGAGCTCGACTTGCTTGCCAGATCCTCTTCCTTGAGATACTTGCTTGTCAGACTCTTCAAAATCCTGAGAAAGAAAATTGCCCCAAAATCCCAATCCAAAAGAACTGATACCCTGACAACAATTAAAGATAAAAATTTTGGGAAGCAAAGACGCAATTGGGCGTAAAGTTGTTGAAGGAGTGAAGATCAGAGAGGTTGACGATGAGGTAGCGACGCTTCTGATTGATCATCGCCTTTATGTCATCTTGGTAGACCTGAACAATTTCGTGAGTGAGATCAGAATCGGAATAAGTATGAGAACTACTGAAAATGAAATGAGCGAAATGTAAAAGAATCCAGATCTGATATTGATAAGTTGATATTTGTTATGTTTATTTCTCATATACTTAGGTTATTTTCATGAGTTTTGAGCTTTAAAGATCCACTTTGAGCATGTTCAGAATCTTTGATTGTTTTTGGAGACAACTGATTAAAACAGGAATTAATCGTTAATTTTACAAATGCTAATAGTTATGTTATTTTCGGATTTTTGACAGAATGAAGATGTCTTGGTAGAAAGATCATATCTTGAGCTAAAGAGGTCAGAATGGGATGATTCTTGATGCATTGGAAAGCTAACATCTGGAGCTAGATTTCATTTGAAGACATCAGAACCCAGTTTGCATGTTACATGGGTCGGAAACCAGGTTCAAAGTGGAGGTCTGCTGCTGTTACAAGGTTGGAGGAGTCTAAATTGAATACTTGGGCTGAATTGCCAAGTTCAAGAAAGTTGAAGGTCTGAACAAGAATTGATCAACATCAAACCAGCAGGAGAGTTAGGATGAGGAAATTAATCGAGACTTGGAAAAATGTTTTCCTTTGATGTGGAGGAGTCTAAAGAGTCCAATAGGTTAATGAATTAGAATTTGATTCTTTAGGAATTGGATATTTATTCCAATAAGGACTAGGATTGTGTACATTATAAATAGGAAGAGGTAAGCACCTCTTAGGCCTGACCTAGAGGCCACATCTCTTAGGCCAAATTATTAGTTCTTCTCATATTGTTTTCTATGTTTAGGTTTTAGTCTAGTCCGGGGAAGATTTTCATCTCAAACTTTTTGAGTTGTGAGAATTGATTTTGTGCTTTAACTGTCTTTAATTTCAAGTATTTGTTTCTTCCTCGTTCTTAATATTGCAATTGATTGGTTCATGCTTGTTGAATTAGTTAGTTATAAATTTGCTTCAATTCTTTTAGCCGCTTGTGTGAAAGAATTTATTAGAAGCAAGTGGATTAATTGAAAATTCGTAAATTTCTTGTTAATTCATAGGAAGAAATAGGGCATATTAAATCATACTAGCTTCTCTAGATGGTTATCTGGAATAAAATAATTCGATCATCATTTTTCATGCTAATTTTGAGATTAAATGGAAATTGCTTTTCAAGGTCTGTTATCTCAGGATTAAGGAATTAATTAGACTCTTGTTCTGGTTAGTTTACATATGAATTTTTGGTTTCTTTTTATTGGTGTAAGAAGAATCCAATTTATTTACTTCAATTGAATAAATATTCTTTTTATTGGTCTACTATGAAGTTCTTTAGCTGATAGCTTTTCTCTTGTTGATCTACTAAGTTTTCTGGCATTCATGCTTAATGATGATAATGAGTTTTCCATAATTCTTGTGGTATCCGGGATTATGTTCTGTCTCTGCTTATCAAGTTCCTAAAATGATTTTCCAAACATACGGGTTTCTGATAATCTCTGTTGTTGCTGGTGCTTGAATAAGTTTGTGCTAATATAAGTGAGGCATAATTCTCCTCTGTTGTTACTTTGATCTTGAAGCTTGCTCTAAAACCATGATTTTTTTAGTCTGAAATTATTTCTTTGGATGTTGGATTAATTTTTACAGAAGGTGGTGAGAAAAGAAGATTTTAGAATTGCGCCTTGAAAGTGGTACTGAAACTGCTAATCATGATTATAAAGTGCTAATTTGTTCAATTGGGTTATTGTTCGTCGTGGGGGTTGCTTTGGATATTGAGAATGCAACGAATGTTTATATCTTGTGAAGCTGCAATTTGAGAAATTACACAGGGAGCATTCCTTGGAGCATTAATGCAGATTTTTGTTAAAGCATCTCTAATAGCATTCAACATTCATCTGTTCTTTGGAAGCTTTTCAGGGATGCTCCTACTTTTATTTTTAATTTCTCTCCTACATTGAGTACAATGTAGAAAATAGGTGTGGGGGAGGGGATTGCTACATTCTTTGTTTTGGATTATGAAATTGCTGAATTTTGAAAAATCTCCTTGTTTTGATCTCTACCATCCTGAAATATATTTTATCTTTGGAAGAGAAAACGAAAAAAACAATTTGGATATTTGTGCTTTAAATTGATTGGTTTAGCTACTTTCTTCAGAAGTGTAGTAACAAAACGAAAAAATCGAGAAATTGTGAGACTTTGAGCCTTATGACTAAAACATTCATGTCAGTCCTGATTTCTTT
The DNA here is from genome assembly GCA_024586325.1 of Stellera chamaejasme. Taxonomy (NCBI): domain Eukaryota; kingdom Viridiplantae; phylum Streptophyta; class Magnoliopsida; order Malvales; family Thymelaeaceae; genus Stellera; species Stellera chamaejasme. The sequence goes on along the minus strand of CM044981.1, from coordinate 54,849,832 downwards.
CTTGAGTGATATATTCTTTAATGGTTTTGTTTCTCTAGAACTTGCATTGATTCTTTTTGAGGTCACATTGATACATGCATGCATGAACATGATTAAGGCATTCTTTCTTTCTTTCTTATTATACGTTTGAGCCAAAAAGCCTACCCTATGATTATTATCCATTGTTAACCCCTTTGAGCTTATTGCCCTTTTTCATTCATATGAACCACACTACAAGCCAAGAATCTGAAAAACAAAGTTTATATCCAAGCCATTAAGCTAGTATAGTTTTATTCATCATTAATGTAAGAGAATATACGGATCAATTTGCATAGCATCACATGCACGCAGCGGAAGCATAAAGTATATAATCAGAATGATGAAATCCGGTCCACATTGTAGAGCCTCAAGTGCGACTCCTCTAAGGTTGATCCACACGATCGACGCACCACCCGATGATTCCGTGTTAGCGGAATTGGACCGGATATTTCTTAGAGAGCTAGGGTTTTCTGTAGAGAATATCATGTAACATCATGTGGAATTATTCCACATCCGATGTATTTATAGGCTATGAGTAATTCTAATACAATTAGAATTCCTAATACTATAAGGAGTCTTAATCTTATTAGAACTTACATATTATTCCCTAGACTTATTGATTTTGGGTACATGTATTATCTAATAATACTAACAATCTCCTACTTGCCCAAAAGTCAATTAAACTCTCACATGGATGTGGATATAATCAATTTTATGTGTGTGACCCCTTAGGTTCACCAAATGCCAGTAGTAGGGCCACAACCCTTGTGGTCTTATTAGGTACTTAAACCTTTAATAATTAAACTCTTTAATTATACATTAACTAACACTTAGTTAATATTTCTTGAATTGGTCACATTCCAAGAAATCCTACAAATCATGGTTGACGTCTAGCAACATGCCATGAAGACCCAGATTATGTGCCATGAAGGTTATGGCACATAAAGAGGGTTTTCTACATGATGTAAAGGTACTGAGGCATCCTCTTATGCATCAGGCAGTGACACTTTCAGAAGAGGATAATGATGGTGACTTTGATGTTGGATCTGATGATAATTCTAAGGCTGAATAATTCCAAGAGCATAACTAAATTGATGACATGATAAGGAGGAGCAGCAGGTGGTGGTGGTTTTGAAGGCAAATAGTAAATTACATGGACATATAGAAAGTACTCAATTAAATGTCTAAGTCAGAATCTTTTGACCTGAGGTAAATGTGCTTATTGTGCACAAATGTTAAAGCTTCATTTTTTTTTTTAGATCAATATCTTGTTTCTTGGAAAGTTTTACTAATTCATTTGATGGTTTTATCTTCACACATTTGGACTCACCAATTGGGCTGCTCTTGTGCATTGTAAAGAACTGCTTGCAATCCAACTCCTCCATGCAAGTAACCATCTTGGCTCCTTTTTCCACTTCATTTTGCTTGCAAAGCCTTGTACGTATACACATCTGGAACCAGCCCCAAAACAGGCAAATGAGCTAAATGAAAAATATAAATGCGTAATTAATCAAATTAAATGCCTAATCAATTCAAGTGCAAGTGCGTTGGATCTATGCTAGGCGCTAGCTAGGTCTCTGCATCTCCAAGCTATACTTTAGATATACGGAAATGAAAAGAAATAGTTGCATTATTAAGAAGAAAGGTTAGTCAGAAGGTCGCACCGCCGCGCCGGAAAATTGGCGGTGGAGGCGAGTCGCGAGAAGAGGAGGACAAGAACTGGCCAACGGCGGCTGGCGGTGGCTGAGACGAGCAGCCTGGAGCTGGAGCATGGCAGCACAGTCGGGGAAGAGATGAATGGTAGTTTAGGATTTTTCAGACTTTGACCTGGGCTTCAAAGTGAGAATGGTGAGATTTGGGCGGAGTGTGAGATGGGCTTAGTCAAAAGCAATTAAACAGCCTAATTATTTTTTTAATGATTGTACCTTCAATTTTTCAATCCTAACAATTTGATCCTCAATTTTCATGACAGGCTAGAGAGGGTGGGAAAAGGGGGGTTGCTAATGGGCTGAGAGTCACAAAGAAGGTTGGGAGGAATGGAGAAGGTTGGTCTCCGGCGGTTGAGTGGGTTGTTTATGGCGGTCGACTGAGTAGTGTGGTGGTGGGATCTGGGTTTGTTAGATTGTTAGATTTTTTTTTAATTGTTAGGGGAGACTAATGGATTATAACAAGGTTTCGCTTTTCCGCACTTCGTAGCGGGGTATATTGCAACATTAATATTTTCTCGTAATTGGATAAAGATATAAATGAACATAAATATTGGTATAATTTCATAAAATAAATAAGAAATTAAAAAGGTACTAAAGAAAGGCCTAAAACTTTTTACATTTTACCATATTAGTTCTCAAACTTTAGGGACCTATGTGCAAAATGTTAGAAATAAAGTCAAATAAGAGAGTTAATCTCTACACTAATTTGAGGAAAATATAAATTAATAAAATATTAAATTTCATCATATTATGATGAATGATTTAATATCGTAGGGATGATAGTATTATTTTTCCATAACAAATTTCATAATTGTATGAAGTCATAGTTAACCCACATATATAATTTCTTTACATGTAGACTAACATACTAAAAGAGAAAGATAATAAGACCATGATTGAAACTTTAAGGACCGATATGACAAAAATAAAAAAATTAGGTATAAATAAGTGAATTATACCATTGGCTAAATTAAAGGAAAAAACTGAAGAAAAAAACTAATTCGGAAAAACTTAATTGATAGTGACACTATTCATCAATACAACTACCATAAATATATAGAAGAAGAAGAAGGTGTAATTGTCCGCACTTCGTAGCAGTGTAAATTGTAATATTTTATAAGAATTTAATAAGCATGTAATATTAAGTTAAATAAATATATATTTTTATGAAATAAATGATAAAGTATATAATTAATTATGGGTGAAAAAATTAGGTCTAAGAATTTTTACATTTTATCATATGAAGTCTAAAACATTAGGGACCAAATGCAAAATAATAAGAAATAAAATTAAAATAGAGATTTAGTCTCTTAAACAATTTGAAACACAGATAAATAAAATCACTAAATTATTATGAGGTGACACAATCTCATTAGGCGAATACCATTCATACAAAATTTTATGTATATGTATAGAGTTTTAAATACAAATACTAATTACACATTATTACTTTTCGTTAAAATCATCAACACTTAAAGAAGTAAAAAAACCATACCATAAGATTTGAAACTTTGATGACAACATGCTACTTTTTAAATAGTTATAAACTGTAATGAAATTAATGATATTTTGAAAATTTAGGGCCGGTGGCCAATGTTCTACTTTCAAAATAGTTAAAGGTAACTAATGGAGTTTGTCAATATATATATATTGAGGGTATTATTTATCAAGAAGAGAATCCACAAAACTGTATTTCTTACAAATTTTATATTCACTTTCAAAATTACCAACACTTTCGATCTCCATAAAAAGCATTAATTAACAAACTTTAAAGCAACCAAAATGAAGAAGAAAAAGTGAAGAAATAAGATGGATGAGGTGCGTATTCATCAACTAAATTACCAAATATTTGTGGTCTACTTTCATGAAATAAAAGAGAAAATAAGTAATAATGATTGTAGGTAAAAAAATCTTTGGCCTAGTTAAAAACTTAGATTTTCAAAATTTCGAGGATCAATACACATAATAATTAGAAATAAAAGTCAAAACAATGTTCCCAAAAAACTGTTTTCTTTTACAAATTTCACTTCATTTTTCAAATTTACAACGTGACACAGCGCAATTGGTTTCATACTAATTTTCAAAATTATCAAAAAAATTTGGGAACATAATAAAAAAAACATGATAAATATAATTTTTTTTAAAAAAAAATACATAATAAATATAATTTTTTAAAAATATAATAAATATATTTTTAAAAAAAGTAAAAAAAATTAAAAATTAAACAAAATTTAAATATAATGACTAACGTGACACAACCCTATAGGTTATGCAACTGTTCACTACTGTTCAACAGCAGTGAAACTTCCGTAAATAGATAGAGTAAAAAACATAATAAATATTTTTTTAAAAGTAAAAAAAATTAAAATTAAACAAAAATTAAATAAAAAATAAAAAATAATGAATGATTTGGCACAACCCTATTGATTATGCAACTCTTCACCAGCAGTGAAACTTTCGTAAATAGATAGAGAGTATAATTGTGAGGAAATATAAAATGTATAGGGAGGTGGGGTATACGTTTATGGAGAAGTAGGTTTCGGGAAACGGTGAGTGGGCTGAACATTGGCAGTGGGTAGGGAAATAATTACATTTTGGGGAAGGATAAGTAATTAAATGTTGGGAAGGGTAATTTTGTAAATACAAGAGGCTCGAATGGGCTCGTCAGCTATCCAGCTCGAGCTCGCCTCGTTAATTAAACGAACTATAATTTCGGCTCGAACTCGTGAAGCTCGACTATTTAAGCTCGATTAGAGCTCGAGCTCGAGCCAACTCGATTTTTTTTACAGCCCTAGTCTCGGCAGCCTTGTGATTTCGCAATAACTAGAAGAGAACGATGGCGCTCCAAATCCGGTGATTGATCTGGGTGGCCTCACGGTTTTGTTGCGACCGCGACGAGCTCGACGAGAGAAGGAGATTGAGAGGAAGACAACACTCTAGATCCAGATCGTCACAATGCAGGAAAACAAACAATTAGTGATATAAGAATGAAACAAAAGCTGGATAAGAAAAATATTACACAAAATAAAGGTTAAAGTTTACTTTGGAGTGTCGAAAGGATGCCATCGAAGCTCTTGTGCAGTTTCATAGCAACAGTGAAATAGTAATTAGGCTCTTTTCCCCAGTCTGAACACATCTCATGCTTCTCCCACTCAGATTTCCAAAATGCATCATTTGCATCCTTACCTTGGTGTTCCGTCAGACTAGGCCAGTAGGTGCGCAGCTTTGCCTTAGTTTTCTCATTTAGATGATCCTGAATTAGAAACGAGTTATAATGAACAGATTGAAATGAGAAAAAAAAGCATAAGCATGCAAGTATGTACATATATACCAGCAACTGTTTTGGTCGGATAGGTTTCTGTTTTGTGCAGGACGGATCGTCATCATATTTAGGAACCGGCCTGCCTGAAGGGAGCTGTGGCCAAAGGACATGGATGGTAAAATCCTTGGGATATGGATTTCTGCAGTCTAGGCGCCGGCAGACGTCGGAGCACACAGAAGGAGCCCATCGCAGCGATAACATGTACTCCTTGAATGTATCCGCTTTCTCCTCGAATGATGAAGCTGGGATAAGCATCAAAACCATCAATATACTAGCAAACAAAAACTTGCTAGCCATAACTTTATGAGTGGATTCAGAGAGAAATTAAGCACAAGTTCATGTTGGAGAGAGATCCCATTGATAAAGCATACTCATTATACTAATTTAGCAAATTTAAGCATGCACGCAAGGCAGTTGTGTTTTTGTTTCTTCAATTCAATTTGAGATCGTCTTATGTGATCCAGGTGTATCTAAATGAATGCAGGGGGAAGGTTCTTCTGATTCTAAATGTTAACTCGAATTTGACCCATTTTCCCTCCAATGATGCATCAACTTGATATTTCTAGATGTGATGCACGAATGTGAATGATCATGCATCAAGATAAAATTGGTACAATTCTGTGCGATACTCAATTCCAGTCATTTCCAATGGAGTCATAAAGGAAGCTTACTTACCATTTGTCATTTGAGACAACTCCAGAATAACTACAGCCTATCTAGTCGAAGTTTTGGCTTCTCCATCTTCCCAAGCAATTTACAAACTGATTCTGATTTGTCAGATTTATGGAAAGCATTCCTGAGAGCATCATGTGCATATAATGGCAGCTTGATACCCCTTTCAAACATTGAGTCCAATTTCCGGTAAGCATCTTCTAATTTACCTACTTTACAGTGCCTGAGTAGGATTTGTGTTTCCCTTTTGCATTCCAGTCTCAAGCATAAATCAAACTGCTGCCCATCTCTCAAAAGTTCCTTTACCAGTCTAAATGTACTGGAATGAGGAACAAAGCCCAGGCTCAGCATTTCTACTGACAAATCATAAGCATTTCTACTGACAAATCAACAGAACATAACAGATAGTGATTGAACCATGAGATTGTTGAAGTTAAATGATCGAACCTAAAAGCGAGAAAGTCTTAGATGAAGGAGTGGAACCTGAAAGCGATCGATCGAACATGAAATCGGACCATAAGGTTGCTGCCTTCCATTTCTGCTGAAACAAAATCGAATCTCCTTGAGTTGCACAATGCCATTTTCATTTTTGTTACATGCAATCTCTGGGAAAATCCTCCTTGCGCCCCCATATCTTGTTCTCAATGCATTTGAGATCTCCTCAGCCTTGTAGCTTTTCGCGCTGTCAGGTTGAATTCCAGCACCTTATGAGTAAGATAACCAGGAAAACAAACAATTAGTGATATATGAATGAAACAAAAGCTGGATAAGAAAAATATTACACAAAAAAGTTATAAGTTTACGTTGGAGTGCTGAAAGGATGCCATCGAAGCTCTTGTGCAGTTTCATAGCAACAGTGAAATAGTGATCAGGCTCTTCTCCCCAGTCTGAACACATCCCATGCTTCTCCCACTCAGATTTCCAAAAAGCATCATTTGCATCCTTACCTTGGTGTTCCGACTAGGCCAGTAGGTGCGCAGCTTTGCCTTAGTTTTCTCATTTAGGCGATCCTGAATTTGAATCGAGCTATAATGAACAGATTGAAATGAGAAAAAAAGTATAAGCATGCAAGTATGTACATATATACCAGCAACTGTTTTGGTCGGATAGGTTTCTGTTTTGTGCAGGACGGATCGTCATCATATTTAGGAACCGGCCTGCCTGAAGGGAGCTGTGGCCAAAGGTCATGGATGGTAAAATCCTTGGGATATGGCTTTCTGCAGTCTAGGCGCCCGCCGACATCGGCGCACAGAAGGAGCCCATCGCAGCGATAACATGTACTCCTTGAATGTATCCGCTTTCTCCTCGAAGGATGAAGCTAGGATAAGCATCAAAACCATCAATATACTAGCAAACAAAAACTTGCTAGCCATAACTTTATGAGTGGATTCAGAGAGAAATTAAGCACAAGTTCATGTTGGAGAGAGATCCCATTGATATAGCATACTCATTATACTAGTTTAGCAAATTTAAGCATGCACGCAAGGCAGTTGTGTTTTTGTTTCTTCAATTCAATCTGAGATCGTCTTATGTGGTGCATGTGTATTTGAATGAATGCAGGGGGAAGGTTCTTCTGATTCTAAATGTTGCATCAAAATGGTACTCTTGCTTGTTCTAGTCCCACTTATGTTGACAACCGCATGTTGTTTCTTTTCACTAGGGATGTGTTCTTTTGTTAAGAAGTTAGAAAAAGTTTATGTTTGTGGAAATTAAAGGGAAGCTTTTTGAGAGCAAAATGAGGGGAAAGTTTGAAAAAAATAAAATAAAAGAAAATCTTATAACTAGAGTATTGCTTGATACCTTGGTGAATGCTTCAAAGTAGGCTCTGGTTTGAGCCTATGATTATTGGAATTACGTTTTGCATGAACCCTTGACCTCAGTCCAATGGTTTCTAATATCTTCTTGATATATATGGGCCAGCTCGCATGGCTGTATTGCCAAACGCAAACGCCATATGGGCCACGCCCACCAGAGCCGGCCTCGTATTAACGGAGAGCCCCTCGTATATGACCCGTAAGGGCGCCCCGTATAATCCCGTTAGCAGCAAACGCTTGCTACCTCCTTCAAGTCAACCGTTACTCCTAATTATGGCATCAAGCCAAAAGAAAGGGAGTAACTCGAAATAACTCAACCATTATTACACCACTAATACACCGCCGTCCCAATAATGGACACATTTATGGCGATTCTCTAGCATTCAAGGCCCCCATAACGGGCCCTGGCACCACCCTATATATTGGGTGGTGCCTACCTCAAATAAGGTGATTACTACACACCCCCACCTCTCTTCTCTTTCAGCACCTGAGAGTTTCCTTTGTCTTACTCTTCTCAGGTACCAGAGCTGCCTTGTCACGGTCACCGGAGCATCCAAGCCGACCGGAGATCGCCCTTTGGCTTTCAATTTGGCGTCGTCTGTGGAAAACGAAAAACAGCCGTTTTTCTTTCTTATCAACTTTTTTTCCCCCTCCTTACCCATTTTCATGGCAAAAACAAGGAGAACACACAACATTGTGCATGTTGAGGATGCTGCTTCCAGCTCCTCTGATGCTCCTCTACCACTCCCTGTCGGTGGCGCAACGGGGACACAACAGCCCCACCACTCCGAGTTGGTGGCAACCCCGCCACTCCCTGTTGATGGCACAACAGGCACAACAGCCCCACACCGCAAGCGGCCCGCCTAACATACCTCGCTGGACCCTCCACGACCCTCCAGCAGGTCATCATCGACCCCGTTCAGATGGCGCTCCTCCAGGCAAGCATGCTCAATGACATGAAAGCCTTCATGGTGCAAACCATCAAGGTGGAAATGCAGGCTACCCGCCTTCCGCCTCACAACGAACGGGACGATCAATCCCAAAATCAAAACTCATCTATCGGGAACCTCTGCGCCGACGACCTCCTCCGACGAATCAACATGGTCGAGGAACAGTCAAGACGCCAAACTGGTCCTCGATGACATCGAGGTCCTCCCGACGCAACCCTTCACGAAAGACATCATCGCCGCCCAGCGCCGGCCACTTTTGAATGCCGGGCCATCGAAAGCTACGATGCCACAACAGACCCCATCGATCATCTACGACGTTACATCTCCCAGATGGAGATGGCTCGCGCCACCGACCCTATACTCTGCAAGGCTTTTAGATTCACCCTAAAAGGGGCTGCATCAACGTGGTTTGGAACGTTACGAGGCCAGCATTTCAAATGCTTTAAGGACATCGCCTCATCGTTCCTGCGCCACTTCATGGGAGCTCGACCTCCCCCCAAGACTGCCTAACACCTACCGAGGGTGAAACAAAGAAAGGGAGGAACCACTTCGTGACTACATTCGACGGTTTCAAAGGAAGCCGCCCAAGTCCAGGGTCTCTCCTCGGACATGCAACTCCTGGCCGTAACTCAAGGCCTTCAGCGCGAGTCAAGGCTCGCATACAACATCAATGAAAAACCCCGTCACAACGATGGGTGAGTTCATCGATCGAGCGACTCGATTCATGAACTCCGACGAGATGAACAAGCCCTACAACAGCCCTCCCACAAGCGACCGCAACAAGAAGTTCGACAAGGGGTCTGCCTCATCGAGGTACCAACCCTCGAACATCAGTTCGAGGCCCTCCGACCATCACCCCACACTTCGTGATACCCGCACGAATATTCTGCTAATGCTGGAGAAGCAGAACAAGGTCCCCAAGTGGCCCCAACCCATCCAGCATAAGAACACCAAGGGGTTTGACAAGTACTGCCTCTACCACAAAGATCGCAGACACGACACTGAGGCGTGCTTTCAACTCAGGAACCTCATCTCTGAGATGATCGAGCAGCACAAGCTCAAAGAATTCTTGTCTGAATCCACCTCCCCTTGCAAATATTTCCCAAAGGGCCGCAAGAGGGACGACGATAGCGACGACCGCGAGAAAACGTGTCGTCGACACAACAGCCCTCGAAGGCAAAACTTGCCACCACCACCATCGGCGGGCATCATCCACATGCTCACAAAGTCAGAAGGCGCTTCCTCCAGAAAGCGTTATGCGAGAGAAATCTTGCAGATCGATCACCTCGAGGAAAACGTCATCTACCGCCCCAACGGGACTAAGGTCGTCGTTCCACACTCCGACCCACTGCTTATCACAAAGAAGGATCGCGGGTTACGACACCAACAGGGTCTACATCGACACTGGTGCAAACACCAGTGTCATTTTCAAGGACATGCTCGATAAACTCGGGATACACATGTCCGCCGTAAGAAGGAGCTCCGGCCCTACATTTGGCATCGGCAGGGACATTGTCCCAACAATAGGGGTCGTCAACCTGCCCTCATGTTAATCGGGGACACACAATTCGGCACGGTTGATCGCCACTCCATCATGACGGAGTTCCCGGTGCTCGAGGTCCCTTCAACATACAACGCCATCGTGGGCCGACCAAGCTGTGTCGATTTCCACATGAGATGCGACATCCGCTCTCTTACAGTCACATTTGCAACGCCTCGTGGGATGCACAAATCTACATCGACCAGCGAACTGCAAGGACAAATTACGTGGCCTCTCTGAGCTCAACAGTTGATCCACAAACCTCGAAGGAGGTCGATGACCCAATGGACCCGGACGACAGGCTGCGCCTCGTTGACGTCATAGAGGAAATCGAGGTCGTCCCGGGCAAGAAGTTTAAGGTTGGCAAAAACCTTAAACAAAAGGAGAAGATGGGCCTCATCCACCTTCTTGAGGCAAACCTCGACGTTTTCGCCTGGAGCTTGAAGGACCTGTCAGGCATCGACCCTAGCATCATCACACACAAACTTAATGTATTCCCGGATTCCAAACCGGTTAAACAAAAGAAAAGGGTATGGCCCCTCAAAAAGCAATTTGTAAAAGAGGAAGTTTTAAACTCCTCGACGCCGGAATAATAAAGGAAATTCAGTACTCCGAGTGGCTTGCTAACATAGTTTTAGCCGACAAAACTAACGGCGACCTTCGTATGTGCGTCGATTTCACGGGCGTCAATAGGCATTGTCCAAAGGACCCCTATCCGTTACCGATCATCGACCAACTCGTGGACGCCACTTCCAAATACAAATATCTATCGTTCATGGACGCTAAGAGTGGTTACCACCAAATCTACATGGACCTCGAAGACGCCTTAAAAACGGCATTCACAACAGGCGACGATGTATACTACTACGTTCGAATGCCATTTGGGCTCAAAAACGCTGGAGCCACCTACCAGCGTTTAATGAACAAAGTCTTTGCCCACCAAATGGGCCGCAACCTGAAAGCGTACGTCGACGATGTCATTGTGAAAAGCATGACATTCGATAACCACCTCCAAGATCTTGATGAAACTTTCAAGTCGTTCCGACGATACAACATGAAGCTCAACCCAGCCAAGTGCTCCTTCTTCGTTGGAGCCGGGAAATTCCTGGGCTACATGATCTCCGAAAGAGGAATCGATGTCAACCTTAAGAAAATATCAGCCATCACGGATATGGCGCCACCAAGGAACATTAAGAAAATCCAACAACTCACATGAAGAATTGTTGCCTTGGGGCGATTCATTTCCAAACTGGGAGACAAGTGCAAGCCGTTCTTTCAACAGCTTCGCATGAAAAAGGCATTCACCTGGACACCAGAATGCCAAGAAGCCTTCGGCAAATCAAGAACCACCTCTTTGATTTGCCAACCCTGAAATGCCCGCAACCGGGGGTCGAGCTCGTCATCTACCTCTCCACTTCGAACAACGCTGTCTACTACACAAGCCACACGCTATGAGGGGCTGAGGCGAACTACCCTCCCCTTCAAAAAATGATCTACGCTTTAATCGTCGCTGTCAGAAAATTACGGGAATATTTCCAAGCCCACACGATCATCGTCAGAACGGATCTACCAATCAGGGACATCCTAAACTAGGGGTGTAAGCGTAACCCGCAACCCGAAGCCCGACCCGAAACCGACCCGAAATTGTCGGGTTAGGGTCGGGTGGAGGGTGAAAACACCCTTGGGTGACCCGAACCCGACCCGAACCCGACTTTTAGCCCAAATTCGGGTTTAGGTCGGGTTCAACCCGAAATTCCCGAGCCCGACCAAACCCGAATTTCCATTAAATAATTATTTATACTTTGCAAATAAAGACATTTTAACTCTTTACTTGCTATAATTTCTTTAGCTAACTAAGGTAGAGACTCGTAATGCATGTTTTTATATATACTTGAGGGGCATGAAGCCTTTGTAGACATCCAATGTGGGATGAAAGGAGCAAATTAAAGACTCAACTCTTGCTCCTCTTTATCTACCATCAATGTGAGATAAAGATTAAAATTACAAGGCATACTTTTACATACTTCAAGCTTTGAAGTTTGTATGGACCATGAGAGTATTAACCCATTAAAAGACTCAACCTTTGCATTTCTCTCATCAACTAACAATGTAGGGTGAGAGCATATAAGGCATGGCCAAGAAAGAAAGACAAATGATGTGGAAGCCTGGAACCTTAGAAATATATAAAGACAAGCCTTAGGTCTATCTTTTCACCAACAATGTGGGATGAAAACTGATAGCAAGATAAGAAAGAGTGAACCACACAATGTCCCACATTGATGTTTGATGCTAGATAAAGAGGCTCCACACTTATTTGAATAAAGTTCTCTATCCAAGAGGTATTCTTAAGGCTTTAACTATTTGTCCCACATTGGTCATTTACTAAGCCTTAACTCAAGTTTCCTCTCTATAATGATAGGAATTACAATCAAAATTTTAAAACCATGAATCTAAGTCAATTTCTTCTAAGAAAAACTGGAACCATGAAGGTCGGATTACCACCTTAAACTTGACTTGATCCGAAAAAAGTTCGGTCGGTTTTGGTCCAAAGATGCAAGGGTATAAGAATTTTGGGTTCGGGTTGACCTGAATAAATTTATTTTTTTTAATTTTGGAAAAGTTGGAGTTCGGGTTACATGGGTCAACCCGACCCGAACCTGAGAATTTCGGGTTCGGGTTGACCCGACCCGAACATGTATATGGGTTGGGTTCGGTTCTGTCTATAGATAATTCAAAATTTCGGGTTCGGGCCAACCCGACCCGAAATTCGTCGGGTTGACCCGAATTACACCCCTATCCTAAACAGACCAGAGCAGAGTGGTCGTTTAGCCCGTTGGTGCATCGAGCTCGGGGAATACGACATTAAGTTCGAACCTCGACGAGCCATAAAGGCACAAGCCTTGGAAGATTTCATGGCCGACCTCTCCATCTATCCCCTCGAATATGGCCCTTCGAGAAATCCACTAGCGGAGTTGGAACCTCCCGAATGGGATATGTTCGTGGATGGCTCGTCAAGTGCTGATCGCCCAGGAGGGGACATCCATATAAAGGGCCCGCACGGCATGGAAGCCAACTTACAAGTGGTTTCCAATTCCCTGTCTCAAACAATGTGGCAGAATATGAGGCCCTCGTATCGGGACTGAAAACTGCCCTGAAAGCTGGCTTACGACATCTGACCGTGCACAGTGATTCACAGCTCATGGTAAGCCAGGTTACGGGAGCAAACGAATGCAGGGACCCCATTCTGTCGAGGTACCTGCGGCTCGTCAAAAGCCTACAAGAACAATTCGAACAGCTGAATATCAACAAGATCACGAGGGATCAAAACACTAGGGCTGACAAATTGTCTAAGGGAAGGACTGATGCAATCCTCGAAACCTTGGCACAGCCTTCGATAAATACAATTCATGCGATCGATGCCAATGCAACAACTGACTAGAGGCACCCGATCCTTCAGTATCTCCAAACTGGCACAATCGAGGGCCCGCCGGCGTTCCAGAAGAAAATAAGAACACAGTCCTCGCGCCATATCGTCATAGACGGAACGCTATGGCGTAAAGGGTATTCTGCTCCTCTACAAAGGTGTATCAGCACCGACGACTCCAAGCTCATCTTGGACGAAGTTCACTCCGGAATTTGTGGAGCACACATTGGCTCCGATGCGCTTGTGCACAAATGCTTGCGCCTCGGTTATTATTGGCCGACATTGAGGAAGGATGCGCACGATTTGGTGCGTACATGCCACAAGTGCCAGCTCAACTCCCGCATCCAACGACAACCCGCAAACGAAGCGGTTACAGAGACATATACCATACCCTTCGAGTTGTGGGGTCTCGACCTCATAGGGCCAATGCCTAAGGCCCCGGGTCAGTTCAAATTCTGCATAGTGGCGGTCGACTACTTTACTAAATGGATCGAGGTCCGGCCACTCAAGAAAATAACTACTTCCAAAGTCATACACTTCCTCTGGCACGACCTCGTGTCACGATATGACACACCAAAGGCCATAATCACGGATAATGGGACTCAATTCTCAAGCAAAAAGCTTAAGGATTGGGCCAACAAGATGAATATACAAATGCTCTACGCCCCTGTAGCCAACCCACAGTCGAATGGACAGGTAGAGGTCACAAATCGCACAATCAAAGAAGGCCTGAAAAAGCGCCTCGATGATGCGAAAGGGAAATCGGTCGAGGAACTACCCGGCATCCTCTGAGACTACAGAACAACTACACGAGGACCAACTGGGGAAACACCTTTCTCCCTGGTCTATGGCGTCGAAGCCTTACTACCAATTGAGGTATCTATCCCAACAATCAGGACGCTCTACTACGACGCTCCTCACAACGAGAGAGGACTGAGGGCACTTCTGGACCTCGTCGAAGAACTCCGCGAGGGTGCCAGACTTAGGTTCATGGCCTTACGACAAAGAGCAAACCTCGACCACAACGCTAAGGTTCGAGCAAAGCAAATCTACGTGGGTGGTATGGTCTTGCTAAAGGCGAGTTGTCGTGTCGTAACCACGGCCATGTGAGCCCTTCGTTCCAGATGGGCAGGACCTTACATCGTACATAGTAAAGAAAGAGGCGGTGTCTACAAACTAAAAGACCACCAAGGCAAAATGCTCAAAAACGACTATCACGTCGACGACTTGATACCTTATTACGTCTAAGTTGTACGCTTTGTCTTAAAGAAATCTGCCTTAACGAAATACGAAGTCTTCGCGTTGTGCAAGCAATATTGATACGTTAAATAAAAGGCAATAAATGCTACAGAGATTGTTGTCTACTTTATCAAGTAAAGGCAAAAATCAATTACAAGTTAAAACCCCAAAAATTACTTGGGGCATCATCATTCGGGGGTACAACAGGGGCATCCTCTCCTTGCCCTGGCAGAATATCATAAGGATATTCTGCCCCTAGTTTCTTTCCGACCCTCCCCCACTCGAACAAAGCAGCCTCGGAGGGCTCCTGAACCTTCGTTGCATTGAGGGGATCCAGCTGCGCCGTTTCCAGCATGGCCTCCACTTGGCGGCGGCAGCGCAGGAATCCTTCGGCATAACGGATCCCTTCCAAGGCCTTCGCATCAACGAGGTCTTCAGTCAGCAGCTCGAAGGCTTTTCCCACTCGACCAGCCCTTTCAGCAATGGGCTTTACAAAAACGGGCGGCTGAACACTTTCACCTCCGTACAACTTAAGACCAACTTGGTCTTCAAGTTGTACGAAGGCGATAAGGTCAGCCACGCCCGAGCCCACCACCTCATTAAGGGTCGTGGTGCACTCTTCAGCTTTGGCCGCGGCCTTCGAGACATGCTCCTCCGCCTGGGCAGCCTTCAAGGACAGCTCCTCGATGAGCTTGTCCTTCTCCTCCACCTGGCCCTCCAGCTCGCGGTTCGAGTCGAGCGCCTGATTGAGCTGGACCGAAAGGCCTCGGTTCGCGTGATGCTCAGAGAGGAACAAAGCCTCGAACTTCTGCCCATCCACGTTGGCTGCCTTCAGCCTTTGTCCCAAGGCACTCATGGCTGAGTGAAGGGCGGCCTCCTCTTTCTTCGAGGAAGACACCTCGGTCTTCAGAGAAGCCACCTCGGCCTCCTTCTCAGCCAAAGCCTTCTTCAGGCGACCCACTTCCTCGGAGTCTTTGGCCTTCGCCTCGAGACTCCTCACTTGGGCCAGGAGGTCCTCGATTTTATCCACCAAGCCGCGGGCCAATGCAGCCTTCTGCAAGTAAAAAACGCAAAGCCTGTAAGCAGAAGTACACAGACAATGACAATAGTAACAAGGGTGTCGAGGATTCTGACTTACCCGAGTGGCGCCCTGACAGATATCCTTGGTGATGTCCAGGGCCCCTAAGGTCGTGTACTTCAGGAAATGCCTGTCTCGGGGAAGGAGGAGGCCATCAGCAACACTCAGTCTCACCTCCCCGTCCCCCAGAAGTACGGACTTGTCACGAGTCAACCCCATTACGGGGTCTCAGGCCTCCCTCAGGGCCAGACCCTTGCGCTCGAAGGATTTGGCCCGCAGCTCCCGCTGGTAGTCCTCAAGCAGTTAGGGATCAAAGACAGGGTCTAATCCCTTAAGGCTCTTCGGAATCCTCGAAGGCCTCCTGGCGGTCGCTCGAGGAGCCACAGCAGCTCTCCGAGCATCTGCCAGGAATCCCACAGGCTTTCCAGTGCCTCTGACGGGGCTGGAGGGCTCTTCCACAAGAGCCAGCCCTTTGCCCTTGTCCATCGCGGGGCCAGGACAGCTGTCCGAGGACACTTCCAAGCCCTCTGCCACTACAAAATAAAAAAGGGAGGATAAGAGTATGAACTTACAAGCAAACACCCGGAGGAAAAAAGAGCATTACCTTCGATTCGGGGCCGTTTCCTACGGAGGTTGAGCTCCTCGGAATCCTCGGAGCTCTCCTCGATGACCAGGGGAGCAACCGCACTGACAGGTTGCGCCTTCGTCACCAAGGCCTCCTGACCTCGATCCTCCCCACCCTTCAAGGGCTCAGCAGATGGCCCCTCGAGAACCCCTTGAATGGGCTCTGTAGGGAGTTGCTCCTCCATCTTCTTCTTGAGGGCCTCCCTCAGGTCTTGCTTATTAGAAAACAGGGCACTGGGGTGCGTCATCTTAGCTACAGCAAAGCACAAACAGGATTAAAATAGCATTCAAAATGCGCAATCACAGAAATGCAAAAGCGAAAAGAAATACAAAACAGACCATGAGGGTTCCTAAAAGCGCCTTCGAGGCGCTCAATAAGATCCCCGTCGAGGCCCTCGACCCAATTCTGTAGGGTGTCCACATGGCTTGGAAGCCGGTGGGCCCTGCTAATTTCAACCCTCCGCAGCACCACTTCATCCATGCTCGAGAGGGTGAAGGGAAAAGAGCCATTAAAGTCCTCGAGCCTCTCCACTGCGCGGACCCACTTGCACAGGGCGTCGAGGGCCTTCTTCCCTTCGCTCCCCGCCCACAAAGAGGGCTTCACAGATACCCTTGCGTCCTTCTCCTTTACGAAGTACGCAGGGAACCCCCAGCTATCCTCCTTCAGGATGAAGAAGAAGTTGCTCTTCCAGCTCCCCCACGAGCTGGTGGTCTCGGCGAACGCCCCGATCTTCACCATCTTGTTCCCCACCTTTACCTCCTCGGGGGTCAGTTGATAAAAGGGATGGCCTACTGGTCTCTTCAACGTGTAAAATTGAAGGCAAGCCACCACGAACGCATTTATTGTGGTAAACACGTTCGGGGCCAATTGTCCAGGACAAACACCCCACCCCTCACATAATTGCAGCAGCAGGGAGCAGAGGGGGAGCCTCAGTCCAGCTTTAAGCTGGGCCTCGTAAACCACCATGGTCTGCTCCTCGTGGCATCGCTGCTTAACTCCATCCCCGCCTTCTCAAGACGTCCGCCGGGAAAGCCAAAGAAACTACCCGGGAGTACACATGATGGCTTCGACAAACGTCGACCATTTTCTTCTCCGAAAGGGACGTTCGGGGCCACAACTCCCCGATATCTAGGCCCACGCCGGGATTGCTTGGATTCTTGGGAGCCATCTACAGAAATAAGCCACGAATTGAAAAAATTAAACCCTAGACCCAAGAACCCAGGCGGCGGCGCGGCGAAGTCGCGACGGGAAAAGAGGAAATAGAAGGGTGGTACTTACTGATTTGTATGCCGAAGATGAAAACGGAAGACTCAACGGTTGGGTTCTTCAACTCTTATCGGGAAATTCTTCAGAAATCGCCGAAAATGGAAACTAGAGTGAAGAGGAAACTGAAGCGAAAAAGCAAAGAAAGCGAGAAATCGGGAAACTGGCTTCTCACGTGGGTTGGCGTATAAGTAGAGGCCGATGGGAGGTGAAAGGACTCCCCCCATAATTACAAACGGCGCAAAAAGCGCAATTTGAAAAAGTGCTTTACAACCGCCACAAGTGGTATTGGGCCAACTCCTGGGCTCTTCCCCAATTAAAGTCCAAAACGGCACAACACCGTATGGGCCAGGCCTGAACGGCTAAAAAGAAGCCTGTTCTCGAAATATTGGTGTTTTTCCATTCGAAAAAAGAAAGAAATGACCAAAATCATTCTTGGCGACACCCCCACGCAAGGCATGATTGCTTTGCCCAGAAGGTATGCTATAAAGCATAGGAATGAACACATTTATGGCGATTCTCCGGCATTCAAGGCCCCATAACGGGACTCTCATGGGAAGTTTTTGTTTCATCACCAATGGACTTACAAACTCGAACTACAAGGAGTTGAACATCTTGTATGAGAAGTTTTTGTTCTTCTTGCAGTATGTTCAAAGCGGATTTTCCCATTTTTGATAACATGGTAACTAAACTGTGAATTTGATTTTGAACATAATTGATCTGAGAAAACATTATGTGTGATTACATAAATGATTGATTTTTATGCATGTAATTACATAAAAGATTGATCTTTATGATTACTGGTGGAGGTGAATGGCAAGAATGCCAGTCCCCTTTACAAGTTCCTAAAGTCCCAGAAAGGAGGGTTCTTGGGAGATGCTAGCTATCAAGTGGAATTTCACAAAGTTCTTGGTTGATAAGGTAGTGAGTGGAAAGATACGCACCGACGACATCCCCGCTCAAAATCGAGGTTTGCTAGATCTCCTCCATTACCATCTATCAATTCGTTTACTTTCTTCTCTACCTCTGCAATTGAGTTTGTACCGTTTCGATCTGCTCTTGCAGAAAGACATTCAGAATCTGCTCGGATCTTCTTAGAGCATAGCCCGAGGCTTGGAGAGCTTGGAGCTGCTTGTGTGATTACGAACCTAGAAAGATCCCTGCTGGATAGGTAAAATCTGTGGTATTCTTATTGATATGTAAAATAATTGGATTATCTATTGACAGAAATAAATCACCATATGAAATTAAATTCTGTCTATCCCTTTCTTTCTACACTCTTATTGAATGGAATAAAGTATGTACCTTATGTGGATGATGCAGCCAGAGCCCAGGGTTGTCCTTAATGTCTGCAAATGAACTATTGCTTGGATAACTCGATGTAATCTGGTACCGGTTCGCAAGCTTCATATTCCATGCCAAATTAGTAGATGAACATATGAGCAACAACGGAAAAAGAACTCTTTACCGATACATTCCATTAGTTGTTTCACTTTGTCAACCCTCTGTAATTTTCGTAATTTTCGAAGACATTGGGCTTAAAATGGAAGATTTGAAGAAGTTTTTGGTAACTTTGCAAGATTTCAAAACTTTGTGGTTTTTTTCGTAATTTTCAAAGACTTTGGGCTTGAAATGGAAGATTTGAAAAAGTTTTGGGTAACTTTGCAAGATTTTCAAAACTTTGTGGCTTTTCGTAATTTTCGAAGACTTTGGGGTTGAAATGCAAAGTTCAAAATCTTTTTGGATTAACTGACATTTTTTGAATGCTTCGAGGTATGGCAAACATACCATCAAGTAGTGGTGAGCGCCAGGATGCGTCAGGCTCGGGTTCACGTGGGAGATCATTCTCTCGCGGGAGGCGTGGTGGCGGCTCTCACACATCAAGCCGCCGCGCACCGTCTTAGATACTAGAGCCTACCGACTCTGTGGAGCAGCAGATCTCTCCTCATCAGTCCGATTCACCACCTGCGCAGCGCCGACGTACAACAGCACCTCCCGCGCCTCCTCTTCCCTCGCCTGAGAGGGGACCTGATGGGAGATTGTCGCTCATATCGGCCCGTAAGTCTTTAGTTTTAAGTTTTCATAAATTGATTAATTTTAATATTTTATTTCTGCATATAATCATAAATTAATTACCATATTTCAATTCTTATGCAGTTTGAAACAACAAACATCGGGTGTGCCCAAAGCGATCGGTGCAATCGTCACAAGCAGGTTCAAAGGCTTCCCGCCTACATACACCGACCTCCCAGCGGATGAGCAAGCCGACTATGCCAACCAATTCGTGGTAATACAAATACCGATTATTTCACTATTTCTATATACTTTTTTTAAACTAATTCTATAGATTTTAACGTTTTTATGTTTTCTGAAACATATCCAATATTCATGGACGGATCACAAATTCCTGGAGAAGTTTCATTCCCGGTTCGCTGAATTCTACCGGAACACCCAAGACAACATCCGGGATTAGGCCCAGAGAAGACGTCCTTTGGATCACCAGGCTCCAAACTACATGAACTGGCTCGACATGCCTCCGCAGAGGGAACCCTGCGAAGTGGAAGGTGAACTCAGAGCATTAAATACATCGAAGAGTTCAAGGTGAACTCACCAAACAAGTCAAAGGCGACTATTTATGAAGAAATGGTAACTTTTAAAAAATATTTATGTATAATTATGTATGTATAAGTGAAATTTCCGAATACCTAACATATTTTAATTTGCAGTGCAAAAAGGCGGGACATAGGCTGCGGGTGGACCAGTTTGGAAAGGACTGGCTAGGCAAGGAAAATGCGACCTTGGTAAGTTTAAGAAGTTTCTCAATCATTTATATGTTTACATTATTCAATTTATTATTCATTAACATAAATTTCTTCATTTTAACTAGGAGTACAAAAAACGTTTGATCGAAAAGTATGGGGAAGACGGGTCGTTCCCCGATATCGATGAAGACATCTATAAGGATGGCTTGGACCCGTCCACGCGAGGACGATGGGTCGGTGTCCCGCTCTAGCTTTCTCAGTCCGAGCTGTTCGAGCAACCTCGACCGTCGCAGGTAATAAAATTGAACTTTTACTAATTCCATACCTTTACAATACATTGGCAATTCATGAATATTTCATATTCCCATAAAAAGGGCACTTGAATAATTTCTACTAGGTAATTATTTTAAAGAAAGATTCTATAAATGCACCCTAATTAACTACTCCTTTAAGTAACTTGTATAAAGCAGTAGAAAAGGATATTTTCACTCAAGAATCTCTCTCTGAACAACACTTTTGGATCAGTGCTTTAGTTCATAAAACCTAATTTCATCTTTTATACATGTCAAGTAACAGCTGAATCATGAAAAGAAGCCAAAACAGGCACTGTGCATTCACCCTTTTTACTAAGCATCAGTGTTTCAGTACCATGCCCCCGGCCTAAGGTCCTAGAACAAAGTTTAGAATTCAGCCTCATCCAGAGTGGTATCTACAAATGAAATAGGAATCTTCTCCAGCCTAATTACAAGCCTTATGACTCCATCTGTTTCAGGCTTCAAAATTTGATATGTTACTGCAATATCCTGATTCATCTTTACAAATAAACAACCAAAGCGGAAACAATTTGGACATCGTATATATAACCAATCTCCATCAACATCCTAGAACACAAATCATGCCAAGATTAATCCTCTATCAAGGTATTTCGTCAATAAATTTAGAGAGATGCAAACACAAATCATTAAACAATATCCATTAATCAAAAATATCACATACCCATTATCCAAGCTTCACTAATTCCTAAGAGATAATAGGAAATTAGCTACTCATCATAATGAAAAGCATAAATAGAGAGTAATAGAGGAAACCCATGCTCCGGAGTGAATGTGAGTGTGGGATGAACAAATCTCCAATGAAGGTGAAGCAAGGTAAATCAACTAAATCTGAGCCTAGAAATAGATGCTACTCAGAAAATTGATGAAAACCCTAGCTCCAATCAAGAAGGTATGAAGAAATGGAGCTTGGGTGCTTCTAGGTTGAAAATGGCAATGAAGAATGCCATCTCATCCATTCTTGTTAGTACACATCAGGTGAAGGACCTAATATTTGGTTATGGGTGGGAGATAGAACATGGATATTATATGTTCAATTTTACTTTGAAAAGGCTCAACCCTCTGGCTTTGATTTTCTCCAAGAACCTTCAAGAATGCTACAAGTAACTGGACATATTTGAAGTCCCTTAAAAGCTCCTGATTTAGTTTATCATGTATAGCTGGAGTAAATTTCCGTTTCCTTACAATCCTTAGGCTTTAACCTAATTGGCTAAAGCGGTAAGGACACGTCTCGAGTTCAACTCCTACCTCCATCATCTCTTCCTGTTCAAAAAAACTACTCCTGTCCAACAGAACCTGAACTAAGAAAGCCGAATTCACTTCAGCTTGGTCCTTGCCGCACAAGAAACAGAAGTAATTAATCCATTATAATCAGAGACTAGCCAATTTAGGCC
Source organism: Stellera chamaejasme (assembly GCA_024586325.1). Classification (NCBI taxonomy): domain Eukaryota; kingdom Viridiplantae; phylum Streptophyta; class Magnoliopsida; order Malvales; family Thymelaeaceae; genus Stellera; species Stellera chamaejasme. Next base: position 54,827,690 of record CM044981.1, on the reverse strand, counting down.
ATACTCAACGTACCAGATCCAAAATGCAATCCACCAAAACACATAAATAAAAAATAAGTCCATCAACTTTCACAATTAAATACTCCTAGTTGAGTCACACACCTAGCACATAGATCAATCATATAGAAAGCATTGCATGAGAGAGAGAGAGAGAGAGAGAGAGAGAGATTGCAACAACTAGGAAAAACAAGCTTGTAGAGAACAGAAGTAAGCGATATCCCATACAGCATGTGCATCTGAAGCTAAGGACAAAACATTTGCAGGAACAAAGGATTCGAATGAACGGGAATAAAGAAACAAACGAACCAATTAAGAGTTAACTGGAAACAGGTTATAAATTATAATTATTAAGCTCTTTTCCAGGGGACCTCAAACATATGAACTGCTAGATTGATGCAAAAAAGACAACTTCCATATTGAACCACCGAGCCATCAAGGCACTGTACATGTGGCACACTATGACCGATGGCTGCATTTTAAGTTCCAAATACTACCTTCACCGTAAAAGACCACAAACTTCTTTAATTTTCCTGATTCCACCAGGCTACAATCCTATTGCTATTACTCAACATACTAATATAAATGCATCAAGTATATGGAACAAAATGCTTTTAGTATATGGAAGGGTGAAGTATACTTTCCGTGAAGAAAGTATGCACAGCTTCGAAAAAATGCTTTGTCTTCCTTAATAAGTTCCTCATAAATCTGGACAGAAAATGCAAACATCTGAATATTTGGCTTTTAGGCCACTCAGTTTATGTTACTAATCTGATTTCCGTTTATTTAAAGTCCCTAATAAGCTCATGATTTAGTTGATCATAAATAGCTGGGATTAATTGGTTTATCGCAGCTGACATACCCCTCTCTCTTAACTTAAGTCTTGTTCTTCCAATGTTTTCTCATCTGTTCAAGTCCCAATCAGCTGTCTTTATCTCCACTGTCTTATTGGGAGTTTGGCATCATCCATTTCTTCAAGTATATGACTAAGGGTGGGTTCTTGGAGGATATGATGAGCCTGAATAGATCCACAGGAGTAAACAAAATAGAAAAGGTTAAACAGCATTAGAACAGTAGTGATAGAATTACTGAAGAACAATAATGATAGGATTACTGAAGAAGAACACAGAGAAAATAGAAGATAAACAAGTCCAGTCGAGATTAATCAAATTGAAAACATTGAATAATCAATAGAGGGAGATTGCAACAATAAGGGCATAGCAGCTTTTAGAAAACAAGTCCAGTCGAGATTAATCAATTTGAATGAATTTGCAGAAAGAAACAAGTGAACCAATTAAGTGTTAATTAGAAACAGGTTATACAATGTAATACTACTAAGTTCTTTTCCAGAGGCCTTCATGCACACGAAGCCTACAAATCTATGTCCTTATGCATCTCCACCAAAATGAAAATTGGACCTCAAACTCATTCTTACGGGCTTAAAAATAAGACTGCATAGATACAGTAAACCATAAATGCAACAGTAAGATTTTTGAATTTCTAGGTTGATGCAAAAAAATAACTTACATAGAACATGTCTCATACGACCTACTCCAAATCTGCAAGTAATTTATTCAGGAATAAAATCTCACATAATTCATGGATATGTTTCCATGGTAAGTCCTGATCTCCAAGATGCTGCAGAAGTTGCCAGTTTTCAAGTGCAATACCACTGATCGTGAACAAACGTAAAAGAGAATGAACTGTAATTCACATTGTGGATGATAACTAATTTTTTTAAGCCCTGCCATCAGCCTCTGGTTTCCTCCCTTCAACAGTACCTTCAGGGGCACAAGCTTCTGAAAACTTAATAAGTGTTGAATAAAAATTAAGTTGGATCCACCAAGTCATTCCAAGTACTCTCTACAAACTCAAGTTTCAATCCAGAGCTGACAAGGAGAGCCTCCCATCCCCTAACCCCAGGAAAACCAGCACTGTGGTCCATTTGTATGACCAACTCTACTGCCTCACTAGCAAATCCTCTTTGGCACAACCAGCATATCACCTGATCACAGATGAAGTTTTGTTGTGTGATGCACCTACGCAATATGTCCTCTACCAAAGTCCTAGTTTCAGCAATTTCTCCTTTATTCAAAAGAGTCTCCATAACAGCTTTACATGTCCTCCAATTAGGTTGGACATTTTTATATTCCATATCCCTAAAAAGGCCCAATGCTCTACTGGTCTCACCATCCCTGCAGAATGCATCTAACAGTATATTGTATGTGACGATGTTAGGCCCGCAACCCAACTCCTCCATGCAAGTAACCATCTTGGCTCCTTTTTCCACTTCATTTTGCTTGCAAAGCCCATCTATGTAGATGTTGTACGTATACACATCTGGAACCAGCCCCAAAACAAGCAATTCATCGAACACCTGATCTGCCTTGCCAAAATCTCCTTCTAAAATAACCCCATTCAAAACCATAGTGTAGCAAACTATATCAGGCTTAATCCCATCACCTATCATCTGGTTTAAAGCATCCAACGCAGCCTTTCCTTTTCCCTTCTTCACCAAAAATCTAATCACATTACTATAATCACCGATTCCAGGACAAAATCCCATCTTCCTTAATGTTTGGAAAAACCCCATAACTTCTTCATCACCAAAGTCCCTCTTGAAACAAACAGCTGACAGCAACGAAGAACATATCTCATCATCAATGCCGAACCCATCATTTGTCATGTAATTAAACAACTGAACAGCAAAACCAACCTTGTTGATTCTACACAGGGCGTTCATCAATACCCGAAAGCTCGATTCCTCGAATCTAATGCCCATTTTTCGGCTATCCAATAGAACCTGAGGTACCATCCTAAGTCCAACTTCACTTCTACAAAGAACAGAGAGCAAAGTACTGAGTGAATTCGCAGTAGGGACACACCTGAACCTGGAGATTTTGTAGAACGCATTGACGGTTTGTTGAATCATATCACAATTCCCGAGGTTTCGGATGAGATAGGTGAATATGTATTCTGGGGTCTCAAAACTCTCGTTGTTGTGGAGATGGTCGAGCACGGAGGGAAGCTGGTGGAAGTGCGAGTTGCGGGTCAAGTGCTTGATAACAAAGAAGTAGGATTCTGGATTCCGGCTGATCCCCCGAATGCTGAAAGAGGAGAGAAGGTCAGCTTTAATGGCGTCTGGGACTGGGGCTTCTAGTTCACGTTTCAGTGATTGAAGGGCTTCCTTCTGATCGAGAAATTGAAGCCATTTCGTTCTGAAACTGGGAGAAGAGAGAAGCCGCTTTCTGTGTTTTCTGAGGAACAGGTTCGGAGTTCCAAAAGATCTTCTTCCCATCTTCACGGCGGTTCCTCTACCAGTTATCACTTCCGAAAAAGAAGAAGATTAGAAGACACACAACGAAAGTTAAATGGATAATTGACAACAGAAGCCCCATGACTTATCTGTAAAAGCAATAGAGCCCCCTATCGTTTATGTTTAGTGTATATATGCCACTGGCCGTCGTCTTCTAACTTCTAAGTTTCCCTATTCCACAGGGTACAGAGGAATCAGTCAGTGGTCAGGAAGGCCGGTCTGAGTCAGATTCTACCGAGGATTAGAAGTGGAAGCATGATTATGACTTTCCCCTCCAGTTTTTGCACAAGCATTACAAGCCGCAAAACCACCAACCGACCGACTTCACCGGCAGCCACCCAAGAACTTCTTCCAGTTCAAATAGTGTCTTCCTCTGATGTATGTTCTGTTTGTTCTCTTCTCTCTGATTGGAGTGTTCATTGCTCAGATTTTGATGATCTATTGAAGGGTTACAGGGACAAGGTGGATTCCACTTTCGTGCTTAAAGTTCTGATGAATTATAGGCAGTTAGGTCGAGTTAAGACCTTGGAATTCTTTACATGGGCTGGGAGGCACTTGCATTTTCAGTTTGATGATTCTGTTGTTGAGTTCATGTCTGATTTCTTAGGCAGGAGGAAGCTATTTGATGACATGAAGGGCCTTCTGGCCACAATGTTGTGTTATGATGCCAGGGTTTCTTGCAGGGTGTTTTCGATTTGTATTCGATTTCTGGGTAGACAAGGGAGAGTTAGAGAAGCCTTGTGCTTGTTTGAAGAAATGGAATCCAGGTTTGGGTGTAAACGTGATAATTTTGTGTACAATAATATGCTTTATGTTCTTTGTAAGAAGGAGAAGTCTGGTGAGCTGATTGATGTAGCACTGAATCTTTTCCGAATGATAGAGATTCCAGATGTGTACTCATATAGTAATATTCTTGTTGGACTTAGCAAATTTGGTAGGTTTAAGATTGCCATTGAACTGTTTGATTCCATGTCTAAGGCTGGCTTGGTACCTACAAGGTCTGCTGTGAATCTTCTTATAGGCGAGCTGTGTTCGACCAGTGCAAGGGAAGGGTTGGTTGACAGGGTTCGAATGAAGAATGTTTCTAGACCTTATACGATTTTGGTTCCAAGACTGACTCCTAAAAGGAATGCCATAGGCCCTACACTTGATTTGTTTTGGGGTGTTCATCGACTGGGTATGCTACCCAGTGCATTCATTGTTGTTCGTCTCATAACAGAGTTATGTCGATTAGAGAAGATAAAAGATGCATTCCTGATTTTAGAAGTTGTTGAAGATAGGAAAATGAATTGTTTGGAAGAGTGTTATTCAGTTATGATACTTACTTCATGTGAACATCGTCGAGTTAAGGAAGCTAGCCATATTTTTGGAAAGATGCTCTCTTTGGGGTTGAAGATGAAATTAGCTGTTTACAACTCTATGATTTCTATGTTCTGCAAAATAAGGAATTTGGATGATGCTGAGCAGATTTTCAAGATCATGAACAAGAAGAGTTGCCTTCCTGATACTGTAACTTACACTTCTTTGGTGCATGCCTATGTTGAAACCAAAAACTGGAAAGCTGCTTATGATTTGTCAGTAGAAATGCTGAGCCTGGGCTTTGTTCCTCATTCCAGTACATTTAGACTGGTAGAGGAACTTTTGAGAGATGAGCAGCAGTTTGATTTATGCTTGAGACTGGAATGCAAAAGGGAAACACAAATCCTGCTCAGGCACTGTAAAGTAGGTAAATTAGAAGATGCTTACTGGAAATTGGACTCAATGATTGAAAGGGGTATCAAGCTGCCATTATATGCACATGATGTTCTCAGGAATGCTTTCCATAAATCTGACAAATCAGAATCAGTTTGTAAATTGCTTGGGAAGATGGAGAAGCCAAAACTTCGGCTAGATAGGCTGTAGTTATTCTGAAGTTGTCTCAAATGACAAATGGTAAGTAAGCTTCCTTTATGACTCCATTGGAAATGACTGGAATTGAGTATCGCTCAGAATTGTACCAATTTTATCTTGATGCATGATCATTCACATTCATGCATCACATCTAGAAATATCAAGTTGATGCATCATTGGAGGGAAAAATGGGTCAAATTCGAGTTAACTTAAATCCTGGAGATGGAGGCTCAGACTATCTTCAAGAAGCGTTTGTGTGCCTCTTAGAAGGATAATTGGTCAATTGCAACACATCCATTACCAGGTAACATTCAAACCTGAAGTACATCCTCTAGCTTTATCTTACTCAATAAATTGTCAATAGAAATAGAAACAGATTCAGAAGATGATTCAACATGCTAGAAAATGCACAAGTTACGAAACTAAGTTGTTGTGGTGAGGATTTTCCTTCAAACTGTTGTTCAATTTGATAGATACTCATGATTCAATCATTATCTATTATGTTCTGTTGATTGATACTTTGTTTTATTGTCCTAACTATCTTTTGAGCTAGAAAGAAGACTTCAATATTCTGTAAATATCCATGTCTATGCTGATTCCTTAGAATTTGTTTCTGCAAATTTTAACTCTGAATGATGTGTTCATCAGCTGATAAAAAAAATAATGACGTGTTTGTTCATTATGGACAATGGATTTATGTTTTGAAAAGTAGAGTAGAGCATAGGGATTAGAGAGGGAGAATCAACGTAATGTATACTTGCCGGTTGATTAGATTCATTATCCAAGGAACGCGGGAAAGAAGCAGCTATCTATGCACTGTGATCGGAGTCCGACAACAAATAAAGTAGCTAACAAGAGAAAATGGAAAGGGAATCGCTCCCACCAATTCAACAATACTACCAGCTAGTAAGAAGTTTGTTCTAGGATGTTGATGGAGATTGGTTATACATACGATGTCCAAATTGTTTCCGCTTTGGTTGTTTATTTGTAAAGATGAATCAGGATATTGCAGTAAACATATCAAATTTTGAAGCCTGAAACAGATGGAGTCATAAGGCTTGTTAGGCTGGAGAAGATTCCTATTTCATTTGTAGATACCACTCTGGATGAGGCTGTATTCTAAACTTTGTTCTAGGACCTTAGGCCGGGGGCAAGGTACTGAAACACTGATGCTTAGTAAAAAGGGTGAATGCACAGTGCTTGGTTTGGCTTCTTTTCATGATTCAGCTGTTACTTGACATGTATAAAAGATGAAATTAAGTTTTATGAACTAAAGCACTGATCCAAAAGTGTTGTTAAGAGAGAGATTCTTGAGTGAAAATATCCTTCATATAATTTTAGCATTTTGTTTTTCTACTGCTTTATACAAGTTACTTTAAGGAGTAGTTAATTAGGGAGCATTTACAGAATCTTTCTACAAAATAATTACCTAGTAGAAATTATTCAAGTACCCTTTTTCTGGGAATATGAAATATTCATGAAAAAAAACAAAGATATTCTCCACACTCAACCTCAAGCCAGTGAATAGGTGTTTTCTGTTCCCAGCTTGGACTATCCTCAAAATGGAACTACTTAAACCTTTTGTCAAATCCGCAAGCTGACTCTTGACACATAAGGCATGCGTATTAAACCACTGTCCAGCTTCTCTCTTGATGAAGTGTCTGTCAGTTTCTGTATGCTTTGTTCAGTCATGTTTCACCAGGTTATGACCTATACTCATGGCAGACTCATTATCGCAGTAAAGTCTTATTTGGCCATCCTACTTAATCTTCAGGATGATGATTGGGTCTAGATTGTTATAGTTCATGTTGTCCTACTGGCTTGCACAACTGTTGGTTCTTTTAATGTTACAACCTTACCTAAATATTGGTTGAATATTCACTTTTATCATATTGAGTACAATGAGAAAGTTCATCATATTGAGTACAATGAGAAAGTTCATCATATTTATATCATCTTTTAAAAGTTCAAGTGTTGCAACTTCTTTGCAGAGCAAGCATTGAGCCTATTTTTCATACTTTTGTACTTAAAGTTCCCTGACAAAGTCAGTTCCAAGGCCTTGAATAAGGAGATTGTACAAGCCGCATATGAGAACTACAAGGTATGCTAGTGGCTAAACTACTTGTTAAATCTTTTTATAGCAGGGGGGGACACTAAAAGTTTTGGTGATCATGTGGTTACAGGTTCTTTTGGGGTCAGAGAACATAAAGTCGAGTTCTGAGGAACGTTCCCTGCTAAAACAATTGGATAGTTGGCTAGGGAAGTTGACAATTGGGAGGAATGAATTCTTGAGGGCTCATGAAATTGACCCAAACGTTTTTGTTTTTTTAGTTTGTTCTTGGATTTCTTTCATTTTTTTCTAAAATATACAAACATTTTCCTGACATTATTGTACTTGTATATTTGCTATTTGCAAGGGGTTAATGATTGCCGTATCCCATTTACTTCCACGGTATGTGGAACTCATTGTGTTTTTAGTTTTTTAGTTTTTTTTCACTTGTCTACTTGAGCCTTAAAGCTTTTTATGTTCTTCACTTTTGTTGCAGATTCTTGAGCCATGTCAAAGTAGCCTAGCGTATAAACCTCCTTATTTTTTAGTTCAGGAAATTTGGGCTCCATTGTCCCATCCTTGTCTTTCTTCCATTTTGTAGGTGTTATTCAAACTCCTTAGTGTTGATCTGAAGGAGATGAAACCATCTTCCCTGCTGAAGGATGGTAAGCGAGAAGTTGAGGGGAATCCTAATTTTTCCACTAAAGATATAGTTTTTTTTGTCAGTTTTTTTTTGAAATAACCAATACACCTAGCACTGGTGCCCACAAGTATTTACTATGCCTTGGTTTTGCCATTCACATTGGCAGTTATTTTCAGATTTATTTTCTTTGTTTTTAAATCTCGTTTTATGCTCTAGTATCCTACTCCACTATGTCTATCATCTACTACACTAATGGAAGAGGAAAAGCTTACGGCATTAGGCTTTCCTGATCAGTTGCCTCCAACCCATGGATTGCTTCAACCACTCCATCACAGTCAGCTTTTTGAGTTAATCAGGTTGGTCCATATTTACTCCCTTTAGTTTTTCTTTTAAGACATGATAATTTGTTAAACATTATTATTGTAACTTTTCCAGCTTTCTACGGCAAGACCAAATATTGGCTCTCATGTTATGATTAACCAAAAGCTTAATGCCTTGGAGTTGCATGTGCCTTTTCAGATGTTTGATGCTATCTTAGTCTTCATAACCTACTTTTCACATCTTTTCTGCGCATTTTTATCAAAATTTCATGCATGTTACAAGGCTGTTCCAATCGCAATGGCAGAGCAATCAAAGAAATTGTGGCTGGTATATCAAATCAGCTGAGGAATATGCGACCAGGTCTGAATACGACAAGTGAGCTTCTGGAACAAGCAGTGCAGCTTGTGATCAATGATAACCTTGATGTTGGCTATGCAGTAATTGAGCACGCTGCTACAGAGAAGGTTGTAGTTTCCTTATCATTTATGTGTTCTACATTTACATTTATGAGTGCATGTTAAATACTTGTATGTCTCTTGTTTGTATTGAATGTGCAAGATCTAATTAGCCTTGGCTAGGTTCTCATTCAGTCCAAATATTTATTCCCAAGGAGTGACATCTCATTTATTCCTCCAATTCCTTTGGAACGTTCTCTGATTCAAGTTGTTGGCATTACTAATATGGGCACCTATCTAGAAGCAGCTTCCAATGTTGTGGCTTTTACATCACCTACTCATTCTGTTTTCATCAGAACTCCACCTGAACTTTTTAATTCTAATGGCAGGCAGCTTGAATGGAAGTTTTCCGGATGAAGCATAGGTGTTCCTCCTTGTTATGAAGAAGCAGTATTGAAGCGCTCACACCAAAGAGCACTTATTGCTTCAACAACATGGTGAAGCTCCTCCAAGTGGTTTATGGGAATCGAATGATTATGAATATGAAGATGATTTTGAAGAAAATGTATAGTGATTCTTAAGTGGTGCAGAACCAAAAATGCTTTCTTATTCATTGAGATGCATATTGATGGCTCTAAGAACAAAGGCATGCGATCAAAGGCATTTCACCCTTAGCAGGACACAATTTTGCATCAAGAACAAAAGGATTGGAATTACTCTTTAACTTAAGGGTATAAGGTATGATTTGATATAATCAGTAGTTGTAGAAACGTGAAGAGAGACAAATATCCGAATTTATTAGATTTCTTCTACAAGTTGTTCTAATGTTGTATGCTAGGATTTTCTTGAGTTTTTGTCATCGCCGGTCGGTGCTCCTTGTTGCCATTTCCGTGCTTGCTCCTCCCGGCATTTTTTTCAGGCTTCGTTTTGATTGAGCTTTGCGTTTTTGGTTCACCAGGCGCCACAATCTCAGTCTCCTCGTTGCATCCTTCGAAAGGGTTTCTCATCATTCTCCCTGGCGTCCGCCACCGCTGTCGGGGTTCTCTTTCGGTTCGTGCCTAATGTGAATCCACCTATGGACCTAAATGCTAGCTTCTCCAAAGTTGAATACCTAAGTGTCAAACCTAAGAAGCAAGCTCAAAGGAGAGTCCCAAATATTTGCCACCATCATCAGGGCCTAAGAAGAATAAAGTACTTTTGAAGCTTGGAGGACTCAAATGACAAGATGAAAGATGTTCGAGAATGAAGGACAATTTCACAAATTACACATTTCATCTCCAAAGGTTACAAGCATCAATTGGCCACATAAATATAGAAATTAATGCATGAAATAAATTGGACAATCAGTATTAATTTTCCATCAATTTAATTTGTAATTTTTTCTTTTATTTTCTTCCTACTTTAGTTCACTTCTCTACCTATAAATAGAGGTTATTTCTACACTTTGAAGAACATATATATGAAATTCACTTTACAAATTTGAGAGAAAATTCTCTACATTTTCACAACACTTTTTTACTCAACTCTTGTTAAAAGTTTTTATTAAGTTTATATAAATCCAAGGTTACTTTCTTTTGAAGAAAGAGGTTTTAGATCCATCTTCATCCACCATTGGCAAGGATACTCCCTCCACTTGAACAAATTCTTTGGTTCAAGAAAGAGTTAGCCAAAAATCTATCAAGTTACCATTTAGTACAAGAGAGATCATCACTTGTATTTCTAAATTCCCAAGAAACACATCAGTGTCGCTGCCCAAGATCGCATTGTTTCTCCTATGCTAGAGGGACAAATCCGGTGGCTTCTCTTGGGCTTCTTCGATGGTCACCATGGGAGAACGTGTGGCCCATATTCCGCCATTTATCTCCGCTAGTCTCCCAAGAAAGTGGGGTTAGCCATTTTCATGGTCGAACCCTTTCTCTTTAAGGCTTTATAAAACCTAACTTAACCACCAACTAGCCTCTAATAATCATTTCTTACCATTGGAGAGCTAGTCTATTGATTCCCACGAGTCTTTGTACATCAAATTTCTTTTGGGCATTTGGTCAAACACGTAAAGTGTGTGAATGCATGAAGCCTCTATACATCATACAACTTATGCAAATAAGCCCAAAAATCAATATTAATGTCATTTAATGCGAGGAATCACGTGGCTTAGCTCCTAAACTAGCAAACCAAAGAGAATATAAAGAACTACTCTCTAACTAACATGCTGTAAAAGGAAGACAACAAAGTGATTCAAAACAAGACTCAAAAGACACAATAAAACAAAACCTCAACACGCCTCAATAGGTTGAAGGAAGTGTTGTTACTATTTTGAAAAACGGCTCTTTTGTAGGTTTTGGAAAACGATATTTTTCAACTTTTGAAAGATTAGGTTTAAAAAGGCTATGAGGTTGTTCTTTTTCCTTCCTCTCCTTGTCGGGCCACCAGTTTGCAATGTCGAGTGTTTTCATCTATTCGGTGGCCAGATTGCAATCATATTAATGTTCACTGGTCATCTCTTGTTGCGGGCAGAAGAGGTTTTCGTTTTGTCACGTCAATGAAGGCCAACTGGTGGTCATGGTAGTGGAGTGTGGTCTGCTTGGGCCGGGGGACTCCCGACCTGCAGGCAAGAGGCCGCGAAAGACTAGTGGCGTGGTTACAGCTCCCAAGCGACTTTTGCTTGGGTGGGGGGAATCCAAGCCAGACAACGGTCCTTGATGGATCGTTGTTCACGTCTCTAGTTTGCGAGGGCCTTTCTTCTTTTTACTTCTTTTAAGACTGATAGTTTCGTTTTATGTTATATTCTTCAGGAACCTCTTAAATTTCTTGCTTTTAATTAGATTTTATTTGTTGTTGTTCTGCTTTGGTAGTTATCACATAAGTGAGTTGCTTTGGGTACCACTATTTTGATGTTTAGTTCTCTCCTTACCCCACTGTGGTTCGTCGGTACTATTTAGCCTTTTGGCGTGCAGAGGCACCGGGATCCAGATTCAAGATCTTTTTAGCTACCATAGTGGTCATGAGTACCGTCGTCATGATTTGTTTAGCATTTGAAGGCCGAACAAGGTGAACCTAACTGTAGTGGCAATTATCATTAATAAAATAGGTTTTTCTTGTTAAACAAATGATATGATATAATCATATTTGTCATGATTTAATCTCCCATTCATTTTTTTTGAAATGGTAAATGATCTATATTATTAATTCAGCATAATCATAATACAAACACAAGCCAACAGAGTACCACGAACGATAAAAGAAATAACTGAAAACCTCACGCGGGGGGCTGAAAGAAACTGAATAAAAACGACAAAACGAAACAAGCTAAAGTAGCTAAAAACGAAAAACATCAAGTAGAGCAAATAAAGACATATATACAGTTGGAGCAGCTCGCCTGAGATGTTAAGAAGATAGTGTGATGGAGGGGCCTGAAAACCCCCCTCCAATAGCGATGTGCTCCATTTAACAATTAAAAAAAATCCTCCACACCCGAGAGTAACTGCTATGCTGGGATTGGTACATGACCTGCACCAGACAATAACAAACATCGCCAAGACCAATTCATGTCTCATCGAACAGGCCTGAGTTGTCCTGGTCGGATCCTTGACAACACCAACGGGCCAATTTGTGCAACACCAGAACTGACCAGGGAAACCCACCACCCAGATACTTCTCCCAGCAAAAAATCATGACATCAAGCAGAACGAGACTATGCTTAATCCTGCTGTAAACAGACGAGACCCAACCAACACTCTCGTACGCCAAACATCACCAATCCTGCAACCCATCCACATGCTATCCGCAACCCAATTTCGCCTGGATCAAATAATATTCCAACAACAAACATGTAACGCCACAATGAAGCCATATGCCCAAAATAACCGACTAAGACTTGTCGAATCAAAGTAAGTTCGGCTCCCGAATGCACACTCCGGCCGTAGAAAGTAGGCGACGACTCTTCTTTGTGAATAGGAGGAAGCTTCAACACATGGACATAACGAAAAAATGACCGAGTCAGTGGGAAGCCTGAGCAAGGCCAGACCTCCGAGCCGCCGGTGGCAAGCTGACTCGTAGCGGCAAAAAGTGGCACAACAACGATGGCAGGTCATAACACCCAACGGCGGCGGATCAATCGAAAATAACATAGAAATTGCAAAAACTTAGCGGACCTCATCATGACGGTGGAGAAGAAGCAACGGTGGTGGAGAGCAAAAACATTGAAGCTATTTGAACTTTCTGTTTTTTTTTTAAATTTTAATTGTTGTCCATAATTCACCCTTAACAAACAATCTCTTATGATGACACTATCCATTTGAACTGCCCATGTCAAACGAGGTCCAGTACAAACATCCATAAGAAAATCCACTAAAATTAATTGCATAATACAATTTCGTTCCCATTTAAAGCTCAGAAATCACAATTTCTCTTGTTTCTATGCATGACCAAATACATGTGTACCAGTGTACGTATGATATACTGAATCCACATTATGCTAGAAATAATTGAAGTTAACACAGTCAACCAAACAAATTGAAATTTCCATTGCTAAGGAGGCACTCATGAAAGTATCAGTGCTACCAGAATCCAAACATGATCACGCACCTTCATAGTTGGTGGATTATTACCAAGATGCCATGCTATGCCATCTAGAGTTGAAAATCTCCATCTCCATTTCTAACATTATCTTCATCCTCATCAATTGACCACCATCAAGAAATCTCTCACGAACTATAAGCTCTTGCTCTTCTGTCCTACCATTGACTGGAACCAGACTCTCAGAATACACAATGACCTGCAACCACATTCTTCGAGGAGAAGCAAAGACCCCGAAATGCTTCATTTCTCCGGTTTCAACATCAAGCAGCAACAGTTCACCATCCTTGCCCTGTAAAAACATCTGCTGTCCATTTTTCCAGAAGCCCGATGGCCGCCGCTTGATTCCAGAAAAGGGACCTATTCTCAATTCCTTGATCCATCTATCTTTCTTCGACCATATATCAAAAACCTTTTCTTCACCGCCACGGGGATAAGCAATCAATCTCATTGTAGCTCCATCCATGGGTTTCATAAAATCCCACCAACAGTCCTTATTTTCAAACTCCGGCAACGCGGTTGAAGTGAAGGATTCGTTTGTCACATCGAATGTGATGACCAGTGCATCATCAAAGTTTCTTCCAACCCAGTGAATGAGACCGTTCTCCAAGTCTCCGAATCTGGGGTATGCATTAACGGGGTCCTTAGGGGCAGAGATTTCTCTCCAGGAATTTGAGCTGAGACAGTAAACCTCTACCTGATCTTCCGTCATTATATACATGTCCATTTCATCATACAATTGATTGATGAATCGAATGACTTTGTACTCACCAGATCTGGAATCGAACCCGAAACCAACGGTGCCGAAGATCATGTGAGTTTCCGGTGGGCGGCGGATCGTTGAAGGCGGAACGAGCTTGAATTCTCTGGTTGATGGATTCCAGAGGGCAAGTCGTTCGTGCTCACTGAGAAGTAGAAGTCCGTTGCAAGGACCGTCCACATCGGGATGCCAACTATTCAAGAATGGAATCTGAATGTTCTCAATTGGAAGAAAATCGGCGGAGAGGGTGGTGAAGTATGATTTGTCAACACTCAAATCTGAATGGCGAGGATGAACGAGGATTTGGGGATATTGGGTTCGCTTCCTGTGGGAGGCGATAAAGTCAGGTGACCGGATAACGGCGGAGTATGACTTGGAAAGGCATCGGAATCGAACAAGGGACTTCACCGGAAGCTTCAAGAGGATGTCAATGGCTAAATCGTTGGGCAGCACCGTCAGCCGTGCGAACTTCATTGTTAAGTAAACTGTTCCCTTCCCACTGTTGCTTTATATACAGCATAGCATCTCTATACATAGCGTTTTAATTATTATAAAAATTCCCACAAGTTTTTTGTTGATGCATTCCTTTTATGTTTTCACGTCCACTCAAATCCTTTCCATAAATTCTGCATTCATAACGTTTCCTTAACTCAAGTTTCTCTTTTTTGAATGATTGATATTCCAGATGTGTACTCATATGGTAATATTCTTGTTGGACTTTGTAAATTTGGTAGATTCAAGACTGCCATTGAAGTGTTTGATTCCATGTCAAAGGCTGGCTTGGTACCTACAAGGTCTGCTGTGTTCTGCCAGTGCAAGGGAAGGGTTGGTTGAAAGGGTTGGGATGAAGAATGTATCCTCTAGCTTTATCTTACTCAAGAAATTGTCTGTAGAAACAGATTCAGAGGATGATTCAACATGCTAGAAATTGCACAAGTTTACTGAAACTAAGTTGCTGTGAGGAATTTCCTTCAAACTGTTGTTCAATTTGATAGATAAGACGGGGGTTCTTAAATTGTGTTATACCAGCTTGTCTCTTGTTTTAAGCCCGATTGCAAATTCCATTTTTTATTTCTCAAGTTAATAACTCTTTTTGAACCGATCTGATTACCTATATTGATAGCTATAGTTCAAAGTTCTGATACATGCACATTTGTAGAATTGCAGAACTTTCAAGGGTCACATGGATCCTAGTCTTCAAAGGCACCGGTGCTCTGTACAGGGGGTTGACAAAGTGAAACAACTGATGGAATGTATCGGTAAAGAGTTATTTTTCTGTTGTCACTCATATGTTCATCTACTAATTTGGCATGGAATATGAAGCTTGCGAACCGGTACCAGATTATATCGAGTTATCCAAGCAATAGTTCCTTTGCAGACATTAAGGACAACCCTGGGCTCTGGCTGCATCATCCACATAAGGTAGACTTCATTCCATTCAATAAGAGTGTAGAAAGGGGCAGAAAGAATTTAACATCCATATGATGATTTATTTCTGTCAATAAATAATCCAAATTATTTTACATATCAATAAGAATACCACAGGTTTGTTTTACTTATCAAGCAGGGATCTTCTAGGTTCATATCATACAAGCAGCTCCAAGCTCTCCAACCCTCAGGCTATGCTCTTAGCCTCTAAGAAGATCCGAGCAGATTCTGAATTTCTTTCTGCAAGAGCAGATCGAAAGGCGAATGCTAATGCTATAGGTTTCCAATTTAGTATAACAAAGAGAGAGTTTTTGTAGCTGACTTCAATCAATTATTATAAAAAACATAATAATCGAGTTGTTATGAAACTATATCACCATTTGTGAAATCCCTTCTTAACTCTGTTCAAGCTCGATTCTAATTTCCATTTCTACTTGTTGTGGGTTAATATGTTAGGTGTTCTGGGATGTGGTAGAGAAAAAACAGCTTGGAACAACTAGAGCAGAGTGGTCTGTCACAAGTGAATGGTCTGCTGATGGGCACTTTTTCCTGACAGCAACTACAGCTCCAAGGCTACAAGTTGATAGTGGGTATGCTTATGCTCATTAGAGAATGGAACCTAGTTATACATCTGAATGGATTATTGCTAGAAGGAATTTGTTAAAATTTTGTAAGAAAAATATTAGAAATTACAAACATTCTTGTCATTTGCATATAAATAACTATGACAAAATGTTGAATAGATTGTTAACCTTTTTTATGTCAAAATGTGGAAGAAAAAAATCATAGATCAAATGCTAAAAAACAAAATGTTAGAAACTTTTGGGACGGAGGGAGTATTTTATAAGCATCCTGTTCTTTAAATCCAAACTCTTATCATATTAGTAACACATAGATACACAGCCTAAAAATATGTGGAACTTAGTGATCGTGTAGGCCATCTTTCCTCTCTCAATCACAGTACAGTGGATTTGTGGAGGTTAAACTTGGTTAGGAAAACAGACAAACATCATGTGAATATAACTCTTGTAGCTTGTGTCTGTGTTGGGAAGGGAGGTAGGGAAGGCAAAATAATTCTTCAAGCTATTTTTTAACTGTGTGGTTAACCATTCTCTGTTTCTTGTTACTTAGGATCAAGATATTCAATTATAATGGATCACTGTACTTCAAGAAAATGTTTGACAAATTGTTCCAGGTCAATTTCTTCCCAATATAATGACTATGCTATAGCTAATATAGTTCACTTTCTTTCTCACTCAAGTCATAAATTTTTTTGCAGACTGATTGGAAACCAATTTCACCAGATAAGTTTGGTGAAATTACAGAAATTGTCAAGTCTGTTGATGAATTGAAGATTAATGAAGCAAAATCCACAGGTTTGGCATCTTGTGCTTTTCAAATTAGATTCAATTTTTGGTATTCAAAACTTCCGTTGAATTGGGTCGAGATTGAAGAATATTCACAAGTGCCAGAATGTAAATGCGGTATGTTTCCTGTATCCATGCAATATTTCTTATAATCAAGTAGAACGTGGCTCAATTGAAGAAACTTGCATAAAAGTTTCTTTAAACTTGTTAAAGCTTGCAAGCACACAAACTGCTGCTTGTTGCTTTACAGTGTAGTTAAACAATGGTGTTGGCCTGTGTTATCTTATGCTTAGCCGGCTTTGTTATCGCACCTGCAGCCAAATCATTTTATGAGCTAAGTTTACACATTGATAAAAAAAAAATAGCATAATAAAACGTTTATGCTCTCTTATGAAGAAGCCTGGGAGAAATTTTAATAATTTCTCAGGAAAGAAGAATTTAGGAGGGGGAGAGGGAAAGGAAATCGGAAAACTGTATGATAAAGAAAGCACAAATGTATTTATTCAGTATCTCAATGTTTCCATTGTTTATTATTCAGTATCTCAATGTTGTTTTTCTTGCCTTTTTGCTACAGAGGGAGAAACAGCAAGTTTCCTGTAGGTCATAGGAAAGCAGAAAAGAGGAGATATTGAGTCCACAGAGAAATTGACAAACTCTCTTGATAAGTGATTGTGTTGTTTGGAAGTTAAGCACCTACTCCGTTTCAGATTAAAGTTCTCACCTACCTTGTTCTACACATAGCAGCAGCAGAGGAATATAAATCACTCCAGATGATACACAGAACGCAATATCATGTACTCCAAATAAGCTGGATACAGGTGCGCAATGGACTATAAGAAGTAGAGTACGCGAAAATTCTCCAGACAGAATCTCAACTAGACCTGGGTTCTCAATCCCCGTGAAACGCCTTTAACTATGTTTGATTGATCCATCTGCATTCTCTCTTTATTCCCTCCAGCGAAAATTCCCTCCATCTGTCATGCTTATTCGACCACAAAGTCCACAGAATCAACCAAATGCTGCTGCATTCTTAACAATTTTAGTACTTTAATCTGCGACTCCTACTGATCCCTGCATTTATTCCAGTTGTTTCTCCCCCATATTGACCACTAGGTTTCCGAATCTCCCGCACCTGACCTAGTCGACTGATCCTTTTCTTCTCATGCTTCTCCTGTAGAGTCAAGAGAGAGGCCATTTTAACAAGTTCATGTACATAAGCTCCATATCCATCACAACATTCCAAACTTATTTGTAAACATACCCTGTATTTCTTCCTTGGGTTCTTGAGGGCTTTCTTCCTGTCAAACCCCCATTCTTCTCCATCTGCCACAAATTGATTTTGTTAGTGAACATTGGCAATAACAAGAGTCCGGGATAAGGTTGTGTGAAAGGCGCTTTCTTTCACCTGAGTAGTGATAAGACGTTTCCCATCTGCAGTTTGAAGTTCAGGCATTGACGAAGGCACTGCTGGAGTCCTACGGAATCAACAATCCAACAATTATATGCTTACACGTCTTTTCTACTTGGTTTGGAATGAATTGATACAAGAACGATTAAAAGTTGTTCTTGGTTCTAGATGTATCTATGCCACAATTTTATGTATTAGCCCATAATATATTCATATTCTGTGAGAGCCAGCAGCCTACACGTTGAAAGTGTTCAAGCACAAGGGAAGCACATTTAAGCTGCATTTTGGATCAAATAATCAAGCACAATAGACGAAAGGAGAAGCAGTTAAAAGGAATCCCACAGTTCAACACATGATCCTGAGGTTAAAAGCTGAATCCAGAACTTAATCCAGAAATGGGTCCTAATTAGCACTTCAACCAATGGCGCTAAAAAAACAATGAACGTCAAAATAATACAGGAACTAACCTCGAATATAACTTGGCTTTCTCGGCTTGTTTTGCAACTCTTTGATGTTCTACTTGTTTGTAAAATTCATCGGCTGAATCTTCTGAACCATCCTCCTGATATTCACCTCCATTTCCTAGAACAGAACCTACTTCATCAGTGCCATCATCGTCGGACCTAATTCCAGCACCAGCCAGTACTCTAAGCTCATGCTTCCTCCGCCTTTCCCCTATGTCATCCCTTGTAGGTAGATCATCATCACCAGAGACAACCTTGACAAAAGGACCAAGAGATAAAAGAAGAGAGAACTTAGACGTAAGTGACGTCCATCTACGAAACATCATTAGAAAATCCAATGAACCTGGAAGAAATTGGAGTAGTGAAAGACAAACTCTTGGTCAAACACAAACTAAAGTGAAGATGCTTAAAGTGAGTGAACCTAGCAATTGTAGCAGAAAGAATTTTCCAGGTGTAACACTAAAAAGGCAAGGATTGATACACAACATCCCTGTTAGGACAACCATAATGCTGAGACTCAAACCCAATATTAGGGATAGATATTAATCAAATTGAGGATATTAATCAAATTGAAATAAATTGAGGATATTAATCAAAACAATGACAATCAAATTGAAATAAATATCGAGATATTAATCCATGCAGCAGAAAAGAGTCAAGTGGTAAGCCATCTGTCAAAGACAAGCTGAACCAAACAAAGAGCTTCCACCAGTTAAAAATGGGATAAAAAAAAAAAAACCATTCCCCAGTGAGGATTAAGGCGGAACGAGATAGAGCAGACTCAGAAATGAGCCCCGATATCAAGGAAGTGGCAAGGAAATATTATTGCCAGCAAGCTCTGATCATAAAAACTACTCAATACAAACCACTAGTTCAGTTAGGTCTGCGGAAATCAAACCAGACATATACTCCCAATTAATCCTTGAGTTTTATTAGTTAATAAATTTACGCCGACAACAGATTTATCTTATATGGTAAATTACAAATTGAGACTATTAAGTACGTAGCATTCATATGTAAGGAGCAAAGCTCGGACCAACACGATACCTTTGGCTTCTTCTGCTTACTTGTAACCAGGTCAAATATTTTATTAACATTCATCACCAATGTTTGCCGCGTGAAAGTGCAGAGAGTCCAACTCCAACTAGTAAGAGTGGGGATGACTCTGGTAATGTTTCAAAGGTTGAGGGCTGGGATGTGCCACCTGCGGAGATCGAGGAAGATGATGATGGCTATGATGGGGACAGAGAGGATAATATTGATGATGTGCATGAGCAACATGAGAAGGTTATGACACATAAAGAGGGTTTGCTACATGATGTAAAGGTACCGAGACATTCTCTTATGCATCAGGCTGTGACACTTTCAGAGAAGGGGGATTATCCTTATGCTTATCAAGATGCCGACTTCGAAGTTGAATCTGATGATAATTCTGAGGATGTATGTTGTTGTGCACCTAGAATTCCAAGAGCATAACTAAATTGATGACATGAATACATGATGATGATGATGATGATAATGAAGAGGAGGGGCAAGTGGTGATGGTGGTGGTTTTGAAGATAAATAAATTACAGGGATGTATAGAGACCTGAATTATGTGTGTATGGTAAGTAAGAATTTTGACTATACATTTGCTTGTTAGGAACAGATGTTAAAGCTTCAATAATCTTGTTTTTTTTTGGATAGTTTTGATCCATTTCAGTGATGGATTTATCTTTACACAAATGGACTCACTAGGCAAGGCTCTTTAAAAAAAAAAAAACCCCATCTCATCCATTCTTGTTAGTACACATCAGGTGAAGGACCTAATATTTGGTTATGGGTGGGAGATAGAACATGGATATTATATGTTCAATTTTACTTTGAAAAGGCTCAACCCTCTGGCTTTGATTTTATCCAAGAACCTTCAAGAATGCTACAAGTAACTGGACATATTTGAAGTCCCTTAAAAGCTCCTGATTTAGTTTATCATGTATAGCTGGAGTAAATTTCTGTTTCCTTACAATCCTTAGGCTTTAACCTAATTGGCTAAAGCGGTAAGGACACGTCTCGAGTTCAACTTCTACCTCCATCATCTCTTCCTGTTCAAAAAAACTACTCCTGTCCAACAGAACCTGAACTAAGAAAGTCGAATTCACTTCAGCTTGGTCCTTGCCGCACAAGAAACAGAAGTAATTAATCCATTATAATCAGAGACTAGCCAATTTAGGCCTTACTCAACGTACCAGATCCAAAATGCAATCCACCAAAACACATAAATAAAAAATAAGTCCATCAACTTTCACAATTAAATACTCCTAGTTGAGTCACACACCTAGCACATAGATCAATCATATAGAAAGCATTGCATGAGAGAGAGAGAGAGAGATTGCAACAACTAGGAAAAACAAGCTTGTAGAGAACAGAAGTAAGCGATATCCCATACAGCATGTGCATCTGAAGCTAAGGACAAAACATTTGCAGGAACAAAGGATTCGAATGAACGGGAATAAAGAAACAAACGAACCAATTAAGAGTTAACTGGAAACAGGTTATAAATTATAATTATTAAGCTCTTTTCCAAGGGACCTCAAACATATGAACTGCTAGATTGATGCAAAAAAGACAACTTCCATATTGAACCACCGGGCCATCAAGGCACTGTACATGTGGCACACTATGACCGATGGCTGCATTTTAAGTTCCAAATACTACCTTCACCGTAAAAGACCACAAACTTCTTTAATTTTCCTAATTCCACCAGGCTACAATCCTATTGCTATTACTCAACATACTAATATAAATGCATCAAGTATATAGAACAAAATGCTTTTAGTATATGGAAGGGTGAAGTATACTTTCCGTGAAGAAAGTATGCACAGCTTCGAAAAAGCGCTTTGTCTTCCTTAATAAGTTCCTCATAAATCTGGACAGAAAATGCAAACATCTGAATATTTGGCTTTTAGGCCACTCAGTTTATGTTACTAATCTGATTTCCGTTTATTTAAAGTCCCTAATAAGCTCATGATTTAGTTGATCATAAATAGCTGGGATTAATTGGTTTATCGCAGCTGACATACCCCTCTCTTAACTTAAGTCTTGTTCTTCCAATGTTTTCTCATCTGTTCAAGTCCCAATCAGCTGTCTTCATCTCCACTGTCTTATTGGGAGTTCGGCATCATCCATTTCTTCAAGTATATGACTAAGGGTGGGTTCTTAGAGGATAGAATGAGCCTGAATAGATCCACAGGAGTAAACAAAATAGAAAAGGTTAAACAGCATTAGAACAGTAGTGATAGAATTACCGAAGAACAATAGAGATACAATTACTGAAGAACAATAGTGATAGGATTACTGAAGAACAACACAAAGAGAAAATAGAAGATAAACAAGTCCAGTCGAGATTAATCAAATTGAAAACATTGAATAATCAATAGAGGGAGATTGCAACAATAAGGGCAAAGCAGCTTTTAGAAAACAAGTCCAGTCGAGATTAATCAATTTGAATGAATTTGCAGAAAGAAACAAGTGAACCAATTAAGTGTTAATTAGAAACAGGTTATACAATGTAATACTACTAAGTTCTTTTCCAGAGGCCTTCATGCATACGAAGCCTACAAATCTATGTCCTTATGCATCTCCACCAAAATGAAAATTGGACCTCAAACTCATTCTTACGGGCTTAAAAATAAGACTGCATAGATACAGTAAACCATAAATGCAACAGTAAGATTTTTGAATTTCTAGGTTGATGCAAAAAAATAACTTACATAGAACATGTCTCATACGACCTACTCCAAATCTGCAAGTAATTTATTCAGGAATAAAATCTCACATAATTCATGGATATGTTTTCATGGTAAGTCCTGATCTCCAAGATGCTGCAGAAGTTGCCAGTTTTCAAGTGCAATACCACTGATCGTGAACAAACGTAAAAGAGAATGAACTGTAATTCACATTGTGGATGATAATTAATTTTTTAAGCCCTGCCATCAGCCTCTGGTTTCCTCCCTTCAACAGTACCTTCAGGGGGCACAAGCTTCTGAAAACTTAATAAGTGTTGAATAAAAATTAAGTTGGATCCACCAAGTCATTCCAAGTACTCTCTACAAACTCCAGTTTCAATCCAGAGCTGACAAGGAGAGCCTCCCATCCCCTAACCCCAGGAAAACCAGCACTGTGGTCCATTTGTATGACCAACTCTACTGCCTCACTAGCAAATCCTCTTTGGCACAACCAGCATATCACCTGATCACAGATGAAGTTTTGTTGTGTGATGCACCTACGCAATATGTCCTCTACCAAAGTCCTAGTTTCAGCAATTTCTCCTTTATTCAAAAGAGTCTCCATAACAGCTTTATATGTCCTCCAATTAGGTTGGACATTTTTATATTCCATATCCCTAAAAAGGCCCAATGCTCTACTGGTCTCACCATTCCTGCAGAATGCATCTAACAGTATATTGTATGTGACGATGTTAGGCCTGCAACCCAACTCCTCCATGCAAGTAACCATCTTGGCTCCTTTTTCCACTTCATTTTGCTTGCAAAGCCCATCTATGTAGATGTTGTACGTATACACATCTGGAACCAGCCCCAAAACAAGCAATTCATCGAACACCTGATCTGCCTTGCCAAAATCTCCTTCTAAAATAACCCCATTCAAAACCATAGTGTAGCAAACTATATCAGGCTTAATCCCATCACCTATCATCTGGTTTAAAGCATCCAACGCAGCCTTTCCTTTTCCCTTCTTCACCAAAAATCTAATCACATTACTATAATCACCGATTCCAGGACAAAATCCCATCTTCCTTAATGTTTGGAAAAACCCCATAACTTCTTCATCACCAAAGTCCCTCTTGAAACAAACAGCTGACAGCAACGAAGAACATATCTCATCATCAATGCCGAACCCATCATTTGTCATGTAATTAAACAACTGAACAGCAAAACCAACCTTGTTGATTCTACACATGGCGTTCATCAATACCCGAAAGCTCGATTCCTCGAATCTAATGCCCATTTTTCGGCTATCCAATAGAACCTGAGGTACCATCCTAAGTCCAACTTCACTTCTACAAAGAACAGAGAGCAAAGTACTGAGTGAATTCGCAGTAGGGACACACCTGAACCTGGAGATTTTGTAGAACACATCAACGGCTTGTTGAATCATATCACAATTCCCGAGGTTTCGGATGAGATAGGTGAATATGTATTCTGGGGTCTCAAAACTCTCGTTGCTGTGGAGATGGTCGAGCACGGAGGGAAGCTGGTGGAAGTGCGAGTTGCGGGTCAAGTGCTTGATAACAAAGAAGTAGGATTCTGGATTCCGGTTGATCCCCCAAATGCTGAAAGAGGAGAGAAGGTCAGCTTTAATGGCGTCTGGGACTGGGGCTTCTAGTTCACGTTTCAGTGATTGAAGGGCTTGCTTCTGATCGAGAAATTGAAGCCATTTCGTTTTGAAACTGGGAGAAGAGAGAAGCCGCTTTCTGTGTTTTCTAAGGAACAGGTTCGGAGTTCCAAAAGATCTTCTTCCCATCTTCACGGCGGTTCCTCTACCAGTTATCACTTCCGAAAAAGAAGAAGATGGCAATCGGACAGATAATCCGCGGTAGGCTCATATCCGCAAACTGCAGTTTTTTTCGTATCCGCGGTTTTCGGTTACACCTATCACGGATAGGAATTTAAATCCGTATCCGCAAACCGCGGGTATCCGCGATTAGCGGTTAACCCACGGTTAGCCCTTTGAATTGTACTTGGTCTCAGAAACGTGTCTTTGCTTCCACGTAACGTAACAATCCGATCCTCTTGAGTTTTATCTGCATCATACAAGAATCCAATACACCAAAACGATGCCCATCTGCTACCAAAACATACAGCTGGCCGAACAAATCGCCAATTCACCTATACAAAATCAAATATAGGCCTAAGTAACAAGCAATCCTAAAATACTCTTGCACCTTCGATTCTTCCAAGTGAAATGGCCTTCCAAGGCTGAATCGAACAAGTCCGAACTAAACACATTTCACATGTATCTAGTACTCTAATAATTATATTGGGACACCCTGCAACCACATCAACAATCATCCAAACTGAATTTGACCCCCATCATCTGAAGAAGTTAAACAATAAATTGCTGCATGTATCTAATACTAAAAAATTGATATAGCTGAGTCATGATTGAGAACCACAATCATAAAGAACTCATACCTCGGAGATCACGCTCTACAACAAAAGGCTGTTTCTCCAGCTCACTGAACTGAATATACACTTTGCCCTCACGCTATACCTGCATACAGAAAGGGGTCTGCTTTCCGATGCTAACAAAAACCCTGTTGCAAAAAGAGCTCATAAGGAACCTTGAGCAATGAGCTTGAGTGGATCCGTCGAACAATTTCATAAGGAACTCAAACTACGGAGTTTGCAGATAAACAGCTCCAGATAATATTTTGTGTAGACTTGTCAAACTCGATTTGACTGACGCATTGCTGAAAATGAAAAACCCCATTGTAACAAACTAAATCTAGCTCCATCAAACTAATTTTAACCCAGAGAACAACATCAAAAGACAGAAAACAAAGCAGAACACTCAAAATAGATGTACTTATTAAGCCACGCAGTGCTAAAACTAACCATTCAAGACAGAGGCAAGTCTATCCAAGTCCGGTCCTTTAGTGTGCTGAATTAAGGGAAGCTCAAAGCAATTAACACCATGTTTTTCCTGTATTCGAAATACTTGTTTTATTATCCATACAGGACAAATATAGAGCATAGACAAAATATCTGACTTGAGCTTGTATCATTCACTAGGAAAAAGCTAAAGCATTATCCCTGTCATTTATGGCGCTTTGCTTGAGTAGATAAATATGCAAAAATGAACAATAAAACCCTGTTGCAAAAAGATCAGGCTAAATAAATTATCACTCGTCAGGAGAACAAACAACTATCCCTAATCTGTGTACTCCATTCCATTAAAGAGTGGGGAGAGAAGCTTGAACACGGAGCCTACGACAGAATTGAGCCGCTTAAGGTCAAGCAATTGAACTTACTTGCGACCGGAGCTCCTAGCTAGCGTGGTGGTGGTGAGCTCGGCAACAAGGGGGTGAGAGAGAGCGGCGAGGAACTTACTCGATCGTCTTCGTCTTCGTCATCGCCTACTCGACCGCCTTCATCGCCTACTCGATCGTCTTCGTTGCTGCCTTCATCGCCTACTCGATCCTCGTCGTCGTTGCGGAACTTCTGGAATAATCAAAGATGAAGGATTGAAGATGAAGGAAGCAAACCCTAGAATAATTTGGTGTGATTCGCGAATCGTGTGAATGTGTGAAAGCCAATTCGCCGCTCTCATTCAGAAGCTTGGTCTGCTGCTAACCTTAAGAGATCACACCACCACAGATATTATCACGCTTCAGGCTTCAGTTCACGCAGCACACCACAGTTGGGCGTCACTTAACCGGCCTGACTAATCTTATGAGTTATGGGCTTATTGATTTGCGGATTGCGGCGCAAACCGTGATGGTGGTTAACCGCGGTGTGGATACCACCTATCCATAATCCGTAACCGTGAATGTAACGGATGTAAAAAATAACCGTATCCGCAAACTCGCGGATAAAAACTGCGGTTAAAACCGTCACTAACGGACGATTATCTGCGATTTGCGGATTCTATCCGCCCCACTGCCAAGCCTACTTTCAATTAGATTTTATTTACTGTTGTTCCGCTTTGGTAGTTATCACGTAAGTGAGTTGTTTTGGGTACCACTATTTTGATGTTTAGTACTCTCCTTAGCCCACTATAGTTTGTCAGTACTATTTAGCCTTTTGACGCGTAGAGGCACCGGGAGCCAGATTCAAGATCTTTTTATCTGTCATAGTGGTCATGAGTACCGTCGTCATGATTTGTTTAGCATTTGAAGGCCGAACAAGGTGAACCTAACTGCAGTGGCAGTTATCATTAATAAAATAGGTTTTTTTGTTAAAAAAATGATAAGATATAATCATATTTGTCATGATTTAAAGCTCCCATTCATTTTTTTTAAAATGGTAAAGGATCTAAATTATTAATTCAGCAGAATCATAATACAAACACAAGCCAATAGAGTACCGCGAACGATAAAAGAAATAAGTGAAAACCTCACGCGGGGCTGAAAGAAACTGAATAAAAACGACAAAACGAAATAAGCTAAAGTAGCTAAAAATGAAAAGCATCGAGTAGAGCAAATAAAGACATATATACGGTTGGAGTAGCCCGCTTGAGATGTTAAGAAGATAGTGTAGTGGAGGGACCAATAGCGACGTGCTCCATTTAACAATTAACAAAAATCCTCCACACCCAAGAGCAACTGCTATGCTGGGATTGGTACATGACCTGCACCAGACAATAACAAACATCGCCAAGACCAATTCATGTCTCATCCAAACGGGCTCGAGTTGTCCTGGATGGTTCGGATCCTTGACATCACCAATGGGCCAATTTGTGCAACACCAGAACTGACCAGGGAAACCCACTACCCAGATACTTCTCCCAGCAAAAAATCATGACATCAGGCAGAACGAGACTATGCTCAATCTTGCCATAAACAGACGAAACCCAACCAACACTCTCGTAACGCCAAACATCACCAATTCTGCAATCCATCCACATGCTATCCGCAACCCAATTTCGCCTAGATCGAATAAAATTCTAACAACAAACATTTAACACCAGAACGAAGCCATATGCCCAAAATAACCGACTAAGACTTGTCGAATCGAAGAACGTTCGGCTCCCGAATGCACACTGCGGCCGTAGAAAGTAGGCGACTACACTTGTTTGTGAATAGGAGGAAGCTACAACACAGGAACAATGAAAAAATGACCGAGTCAGTGGGAAGCCTGAGCAAGGCCAGACCTCCGAGCCGTCGGTGGCAAGCTGACTCGTAGCGGCAAAAAGTGGCACAACAACGACAGGTCATAACACCCAACGGCGGTGGATCAATAGAAAATAACATAGAAATTGCAGAAACTTAATGGACCTTATCGTGACGGTGGAGAAGAGGCAACGGTGGTGGAGAGCAAAAACATTGAAGCTATTTGAACTTTCTGTTTTTTTTTTTTTTTTACTTTAATTGTTGTCCATAATTCCCTTAACAAACAATCTCTTATGATGACACTATCCATTTGAACTGCCCATGTCAAACAATCTCTTATGATGACACTATCCATAAGAAAATCCACTAAAATTAATTGCATAATACAATCTCGTTCCCATTTAAAGGTCAGAAATCACAATTTCTCTTGTTTCTATGCATGACCAAATTCATGTGTACCAGTGTACGTATGATATACTGAATCCCGCATTATGCTA
This sequence comes from Stellera chamaejasme, assembly GCA_024586325.1. Classification (NCBI taxonomy): domain Eukaryota; kingdom Viridiplantae; phylum Streptophyta; class Magnoliopsida; order Malvales; family Thymelaeaceae; genus Stellera; species Stellera chamaejasme. Next base: position 54,799,749 of record CM044981.1, on the reverse strand, counting down.
GAAATAATTGAAGTTAACACAGTCAACCAAACAAATTGAAATTTCCATTGCTAAGGAGGCACTCATGAAAGTATCAGTGCTACCAGAATCCAAACATGATCACGCACCTTCATAGTTGGTGGATTATTACCAAGATGCCATGCTATGCCATCTAGAGTTGAAAATCTCCATCTCCATTTCTAACATTATCTTCATCCTCATCAATTGACCACCATCAAGAAATCTCTCACGAACTATAAGCTCTTGCTCTTCTGTCCTACCATTGACTGGAACCAGACTTTCAGAATACACAATTTGGCATGGCATATGGGGCTTGTGAACGGGTACCGGATCGTATCAAATTATCCAAGTAAAATTTGTTGGGTGTGCGGACGTGTGTGCGGACGTGTGTGCGGACGTGTGTGCGGACGTGTGTGCAGACGTGTGTGCGGACGTGTGTGCGGACGTGTTTATCAAGCAAAGCCTTGCTTGTCTTGCTCGACAAGTCAGAGGAGTAGTCTACTAGTTTTTCTATTACTGCAGTAGTTCTTATTAGACCAGAATTCTAATTCATTTATGTCTTCTATTAGTACAAGTTATTTACTTTCATTAGATGTAATATTCCTACTCCTACTAGAGTTTGGATTCCCGCTAGGTTAGTTAAAGCCTCATTATAAATAGAAGGGCTCTTGTGCTATGCCGATTGGATAGCACCCAAACTGGTTTGTTTTTCTCTGTTCACAATCTGGTATCAGAGCAAACAATCAAGAGTGAGAGAATGAGTGATTCAAGCAGCTTTACAGCAGCTGCGATTCCCAGGTTTGATGGGGACTACGAGCATTGGAGTATGCTCATGGAGAATCTCCTAAAGTCAAAAGATTTCTGGAGTGTTGTTGAAGAAGGCATAGCAGCTCCAAGGGAAGGAGCAGATAATGATGCACGAAGAAGGAATTTGATGAAAGGAAGCTCAAAGATTTCAAGGCAAAAATTATCTATTTCAAGGCATTGACAAGGCAGTACTAAGAACCATAGCACAGAAGGATACGTCCAAGCAGTTATGGGACTCGATGAAAATCAAATATCAAGGCAATGAAAGGGTAAAGAAGGTGCAACTACAAAGGCTTCGAAGGAGTTTTGAAATCTTAGAGATGAAGACTGGTGAATCAATCACAGACTACTTTGGGAGAGTAATGCTGATATCGAACGAGATGAGAAATCTGGGAGAAGACATGAGTGATGAGAAAATTGTTGAAAAAATTCTTAGAACTCTCACTGAAAAGTTCAACTACATTGTGTGTTCTATAGAGGAATCAAAAGACACAGCCAAGATGAGTGTAGATGAACTCCAGAGCTCTCTTCTTGTTCATGAACAAAAGTTCAAGAGAAGTGAAGTCGAAGATCAGGCATTGAGAATCCAAGAAGACAGAAACAGTGGCAGAAGCCAGGATGACAGAAGTGTTTTTAGAGGTCGAGGGAGAGGATTTTACAGAGGAACATTCAGAGGAAGAGGACGTGGGAGAGGACAAAATTACAACTTTAACAACCGAGCCACGAGAATGTTTCAAATGTCATAAACTAGGACACTACCAGATGAGTGTCAATCAAATTGGACTGCGAAGAAATAGAAGAAGAGGAGATGGCCTTAATGGCTTATGAGGAGTTTCAAGACAGGGGGAATGAATGGTTTTTAGACTCTGGCTGTTCAAATCATATGTGTGGAGAAAAACACAAATTCACAAGTTTAGATGAGTCTTTTAACCATTCGGTAAGGCTCGGTAACAACAGCAAATTGAGTGTAGCAGGAAAAGGTATTGTGAAGATAAACTCAGGAGGAGTGAAGTATGCCCTTAATGAGGTTTACTATGTTCCAGACCTCAAAAACAATCTCTTGAGTATGGGACAACTACAAGAAAAGGGGTTGTCAATCTTAATACAACAAGGATATTGTAAGATTTTTCATCCAGAGAAAGGACCAATTCTGGAAACTAAGATGAGCAGCAATAGGATGTTCATCATAAGAACAGAAACTGATAACTGTCTACAGACAAAGTCTCATGCAACTCCTTGCACCTGGCATAGGAGGTTTGGACATTTAAGTTATTCCGGCCTAAGGACGCTCCAAAGAAATTCAATGGTTCATGGCCTTCCCATGATTCCAAATGAAAATGAAGTCTGTAGTAGCTGCATGGAGGGAAAACAACATAGAGATGTCATGCCGAAGAGAAGCACTTGGAGAGCTGAACACAAGCTTGAACTGCTGCACGCTGATATTTGTGGCCCTATTTCACCAGATTCCATCAGTGGAAAGAGGTACATTTTCTGTCTAATTGATGATTATAGTAGGAGAGGGTGGATGTTCTTATTGGGTCAAAAATCTGAAGCCTTGGAGTATTTTAAGACATTCAAAAGACAAGTTGAAAAGGAAACAAATTTGTCTATTAAATGCCTGAGAACTGATAGGGGAGGTGAATTCACCTCAAAAGACTTTGATAATTTCTGCAAAGAACAGGGGATCAAGAGACAATTGACCACCCCATACACTCCTCAGCATAATGGGGTGGCTGAGAGAAAGAACAGAACAGTCATGAACATGGTAAGGTCCATGCTCACTGATAAGAAAATGCCCAAAATGCTTTGGGCTGAAGCAGCAAACCTGGCCTTCTACATCCTAAACAGATCTCCTACCTCTGCACTTCAACATATCACTCCACAAGAAGCTTGGAGTGGGGTGAAGCCATCAGTAGAACATTTCAAGATTTTTGGATCTTTGGCTCATGTCCATATTCCTGACGCTAAACGTACTAAGCTGGATAATAAGAGTGTTTTGTGCATATTTGTGGGAATGAGTGAGGAGTCTAAAGGATACAGATTATTTAATCCTGTTACACATAAGATCATCATTAGTAAAGATGTAATCTTTGAAGAAGAAAAATGTTGGGGCCGGGATGAAACATTTAAGAGCCAAATAATAGTTGATTTGGACTGGAATGAGGAAGAAGATAATGAAGAGAAAGAAGAAGAGTTACCAGGTGAAGGGGAGGCAGAAGATGATGGTGAAGAAACACCAGCAGAGGCAGCAGAACAGACACTTAGAAGATCTGGTAGGGTGAAAGCTCGACCAGCTTGGTTTCAGGATTATGAAGCAGCAGAACAAACAAATTTCATGGCTCTAGTAGCAGCTGCAGTTGCTGTATCACCTAATGCAGATCCTATATACTATGAAGACGCAGCAAGAAGTCAGGATTGGAAGAGAGCAATGGACAGTGAGATGTCTTCCATTGAGAGAAATAATACATGGTTCTTAACAGAACTACCAGCAGGAACTAAAACCATTGGAGTGAAATGGATTTATAAAACAAAGTTTGATGAGCATGGGAAGATTGATAAACACAAAGCTAGGCTTGTGGCAAAGGGGTATAGTCAGAAGTATGGTGTTGATTATACAGAAGTATTTGCTCCTGTTGCTCGGCTTGATACTGTTAGAATGATCATAGCAACAGCAGCACAAAAAGGATGGGTTATCATGCAACTAGACGTGAAGTCAGCATTTTTACATGGAGACCTTGAAGAGGATGTATATGTGGAACAACCTCAAGGTTATGAGAAGAAAGGAAAGGAACACCTAGTGTACAAATTGAATAAGGCCTTATATGGTCTTAAACAGGCACCCAGGGCCTGGTTTAGTCGGCTGGAGGCTTATTTCTTGAAAGAAGGATTCAAAAGGTGTGAAAGTGAACAAACCCTCTTCACAAAAAGAGACCTGAAAGAGAAAATCATCATTGTCAGTGTTTATGTTGATGACCTCATTTATACAAGTGATGATGAAGGGTTGTTAAGAGGATTCAAAGAGTCAATGCAACAAGAGTTCGACATGACAGACTTAGGAAAGATGCATTTCTTTCTCGGAATAGAAGTGTTACAGCATGAAGAAGGAATAGCTATTTGCCAAAAGAAGTATGCTTGGGAGGTTTTGAAAAGGTTTGGGATGTTGGATTGCAATGAAGTCAAAAATCCAATTGTTCCAGGTTGCAAAGTTCACAGAGACTCAGGCGGTAAAGCTGTTGATGACAGGTACTTTAAACAATTAATAGGAAGCTTGATGTATCTCACGGCCACCAGACCAGATTTGATGTATGTTACCTGCTTGCTGAGTAGATACATGTCCCAACCCACTGAATTACATCTAGGAATAGCCAAAAGAGTGCTCAGATATTTGAAAGGAACATCTGACTTTGGCATTCATTATCAGAAGCAAGACCAGGAGAGTATGTCTGTTTTCACAGACAGTGATTATGCTGGTGACTTGGAGGATCGAAAGAGTACCAGTGGGTATGTGTTCATCCTCAATGCAGAGCAGTAGCATGGTCATCTAAGAAACAACCAATAGTAACCTTGTCCACAACTGAGGCTGAATTTATAGCTGCAACAGTCTGTGCTTGTCAAGTTTTGTGGACTCAAAGAATTATGGCAGAAATTGGAGGCAAAGTTGAAGAATGTATCACCATGATGTGTGACAACAGTTCTACCATCAAGCTCTCAAAGAACCCTGTACTTCATGGCCGCAGCAAACACATAGACGTCAGATATCATTTTTTGAGAGATCTGTCCAAAGAAGGAAGAGTAGTTCTGAAGCACTGTAGCAGCAATGATCAAGTAGCTGATCTGATGACCAAACCCCTCAGACTTGAAGCTTTTGTGAAATTGAGAAACCTGCTTGGAATGAGATCAGTCTCAGAGATAAACTAACTGCAGCATGAAGTTAGTTTAAGGGGAGGCAGTGTTGGGTGTGCGGACGTGTGTGCGGACGTGTGTGCGGACGTGTGTGCGGACGTGTGTGCAGACGTGTGTGCGGACGTGTGTGCGGACGTGTTTATCAAGCAAAGCCTTGCTTGTCTTGCTCGACAAGTCAGAGGAGTAGTCTACTAGTTTTTCTATTACTGCAGTAGTTCTTATTAGACCAGAATTCTAATTCATTTATGTCTTCTATTAGTACAAGTTATTTACTTTCATTAGATGTAATATTCCTACTCCTATTAGAGTTTGGATTCCCGATGCTGGTTTGTTTTCTCTGTTCAGGTTAGTTAAAGCCTCATTATAAATAGAAGGGCTCTTGTGCTATGCCGATTGGATAGCACCCAAACTGGTTTGTTTTCTCTGTTCACAACCTTTCCTTCCTTATCAACCAAGAACTTTGTGAAATTCCACTTGATAGCATCTCCCAAGAACCCTCCTTTCTGGGACTTTAGGAACTTGTAAAGAGGACTGGCATTCTTGCCATTCACCTCCACCTTTAATTCAAATGTAGTCATAAAGATCAATCATTTATGCAATTGCATACATAAAGATTATTCATTTATGTAATTACATACATAATTTTTTCTCAGATCAATTATGTTCAAATTCACAGTTTAGTTACACCTTATCAAAAATGGGAAACTCTGCTTTGAACATACTGCAAGCGGTTTCCTGAATCTCCTCATTGTTTCCAGGCTCTTGTCCAGCAAACTGATTGCATGGAAATGCCAAGATCTCGAAACCTGCAAGGTTCCATCCCATAATAAAAAACCAGATAGCTTCACAAAAACAGGTTCATTTTAAGAATGCCACCAATTCAAGAAGAACATACCCTTAGTTTTGTACTTCTCATACAAGATGTTCAGCTCCTTGTAGTTTGAGTTTGTAAGTCCGCTGGTGATGAAACAACACGAAACAAAAACTTCCCATGAGAGACAACGTGTTTTAACCAAAAAGTTTAATCTTTTATTCTCAGAATACATAAGAAAACACATGATGCCTATTTTCTCATGATATGACAAAGATGGAGAAAGCATTGAAACTTTACCAAGACAAAAGCTTAGGGTATTACCAACGTTCGAAATAATAAAGTTGTCAGTAAAATTGTTAATAATATTAACCAACAAGTTACATCTCTCAATTTTGAAGGAAAGTTCAGAAGATATTAGAAACCACTGGACTGAGGTCAAGGGTTTGGTTCCTGAGTTAGCAAGAAATCTTGACAGATGAAATTTGAGGGAATGAAGAAGAAACAAGGATTCACGCAGAACATAATTTCAATAATCATAGGCTCAAACCAGAGCCTGCTTTAAAGCATTCACCAAGGTATCAAGCAAAAGTCCATGAACTAGTCTGGAGTCCAAGTGACCGTTAAGGTGTGTTCTTCTTATAAGAATTTTTTTTTACCAACTTCCCAAATTCGAACTTCCCCCTCCATTTTCCTCTCACAAATCTTCCCTTCAATGTTCAAAAACACAAACTTTTTCTAACTTCTTAACAAAAGAACACATCCCTAGTGAAAAGAAACAACATGCAATTGTTAACGTAAGTAGGACTAGAACAGGCAAGAGTACCATTTTGATGCAACATTTACAATCAGAAGAACCTTCCCCTTGTAGTCATTCAGACTCACATCAGTCCCACGAATGTCCTGCAAATGAATCCATATAATGTCAAACAAAATGATTACTACCATAACCAAAAGAAAGACCTGGTGATATAGTAGAGCAGTAAGTTATTCATCACAAACCAAACTAGGAGGATTACAATAAACAGACAACATCCTCTCCCTTATTTTCTAATAAGAGCAAAACCAAATACTTCTTACTCAGAGAGAGAAAGGGTGAGAGATTCTGTAACCTACCAAGTTGCATACAACTTCTACAGCATGTACGCACAATTACAGATACGAAGAGTGAAACAGACTTTCATACTGGATGATGTAGCACAAAATCTTTATTCATAAGAACAAGAAAAGCTTCAGCTTTAAATCGACAAGGAGAGTAATTCATTGAAAAGATGAAGAATATGCCAACAATCCACCAAAAAGGAAATAGTAAAACATAAGATATAAATTTTCAGTAAAGCTAAGAGGGAGGGTGGCCAGAATTCTTATGAAAGGTTCTTTTAACTTTTCATATCTTCAACTGCTGATCCCATCTTGCTATCATTAAAAATGAGGGCACAAACCACACATCTACCTATAAACCTGAAGGAAAAAAGAAGCCCAACAATAGGAAAAGGAAAAAGGAAATCCCATTCTATCTGGTTGGCCAAAAAGATTCACCTTTTAACTAAAGAATACCAACAAAGAGAGCTCACATCAACCCACCAATAGAAAAAGCAAAGAAGAGCAGAACCCATGATCAGCCAATAAACATCAACCAGAACCACTTACCACCTCCAAAACCAGTGCTAAAAAAGAAATCCCATTTCCAAAATATTCAAAAACAGCCAAACTCTACAGCAAATCAAATCTAGTTAGGAAGCTGTGGGAAGCAAGAATAGACCTTGACAGTGAAGTCGTATATGGAGTTGGACTTCTGAGGCTCTCCCTCGGCCATATCGAAATTGAGAAAAGGAAGGCGGAAGGGGAAGGTTGTGAGGAGGATGGGAATCGCAGAACCCAGAAAGAAAAAGAACACCCAATTGGGAAGTCTTACAAATTCCATGTACAAGAACAATAGGAAGATATATAGAGGTCAAGAAAAGGGGGAAACAGCTGTGGATTATTCGAGCTCCTTTCTAGAATGAGACAGTTGGTTTGGTTTGGTTTGTTGTCTTTTTTGATAAAGAGTAGATTTTGTTTTGACGGCTGTGCAAGATTTGACTTTTGTATATTGGTTTAAGTGTATCGGTAGTATTGTAATTTTAATTTATGTTTAATTGGGATCCTGTTTTAACATTTCATCCCAACAAAGTCTCATTTTTCAACTTTTTTTAAAATTGTCGTCCTTTTTCATCCATTATCGGTTAAGTTTAACAGATTTTGAGAGAAAATGATAATTTTATATGTTTACACCCTAAGTTTTAAAATTAACCATTTTGGCACACCCCAAAAATTAAAAACTTGGCACTTTTACCCAAAAGTTTTGATTCATACCTTCCACAATCATGTCACCGTCTGGTCTGCACCGCCGCCGCCGATTCACCGGAAGTCACCATTCGCCGTCTGAGGTGGTAGATCGTGGCCTAGGGTCGCCGAATCCCATCCCTAGGCCGGTGATTCGCGAGCCCAAATCAAGAATCGGTGACCCATGGCTGCAAATAGTCGGAAAGGAGCTGCAAATCGGTGGCCTAGGGCTGCGATCCGGCGGTCCTGGGCCGTGATTCCGCGGTCCTGGGGCGTGATTCCGCGGTCCTGGGCTGTGATTCCGCGGCCCTAGGCCCCGATCTACCATCCCGGACAATGAACTGTGAATTCCGGTAAATCGGCGGTGGAGGTTCGAAGGCGGCGACGACGGTGCAGACCAGACGGTGGCATGATTGGAAGGTATGGATCAGTGACAGAACTACACTTTGACAGGGGGCTGTTGCCACTCTCATTAGTTGGAGGGATATAGTGTATATAGTATATAATATTAGGATTAATGCAATAATAGTGTATATAGTGTATATCAAAGAATGTCATGTTGAATTCTAAGTATTTTATACGTGTATTACTTTGTGATATTTGTGTAAAATTTAGAGTATTTTTTTGTAATACGTGTTTTGGTTCCGTCACTCGTGATTGACTTATTATATACTTCCTCGTCTCTTTATTAATGCAACATTTTGACATTCGATATCCATTTAAATTTAATTAATCTACATTAAATTATTTAGAAACTAGACAAATTAAATTATTATTATTTGATAAAATTTGTAAATTTATATCTAAAAATATTATAGAAATAAAATATACTCCTACTATATTGAAAGATGGAAAACCAAAAGTTACAATAAAAAGAGCGAAGCTAATATTAAGCTACACACCTACCTAACCCCCCAAATCTCAAATTTCTGGTTCCGTCACTGGTATGGATCAAAACTTTTGGGTAAAAGTGTCAAGTTTTTAATTGTTGAGGGTGTGCCTATATGGTTAATTTTAAAACTTAGGGTGTAAACATATTTTTTTCAAAAATTTGACTTGCTAAAATTATCATTTTCTATCAAAGTCCGTTAAACTTAACAAATAGTAGATGAAAAATGACCACGAATTCAAAAAAAGTTGAAAAACGGGACTTTATTGAAACAAAAAGTTAAAACAGGACCCCAATAAGACAAGAATTAAAGTTACAGGACTACCGGTGCACTTTACCCTTTGTATATAATTATATCTTTGTTGTGAACAAAACACGTAAAAATTAAAATCTAGTTTTTCATTACGGGGTTCAAATCTTCTCTTTTGGAGGTGAATTTTCACCTCCCCAAATTCAGTGAATCACTTCTCCCCAAAAAAATTCAGACTTCAAGTGAGAAACATAAACATGAACGCGAAAAACGGAGGTGATCGTGAAAAGTGAGAAATGAGAAGAGTAATGGGTGTGAGGCTCACCAAACAGCCAATCACAATCAATAGGGGGTTTCAAACATAGGAAGTGAACAAAAAGTTTTTAGGTGAAAAACTGAGTGAATTGGAGGTGAGTGAGAAAAGTGAAAATAGGAGGGTTAAGTTTGAGGCCCCCGTGAACTAGAAGTTGCGCACGTGTGAATTCACCACAATTGGCGTTTCCCGCGTCAACTTTCCTTCCTTTTTGCGCAACTCCTTTTTGCGCAAAATTCATCTTTCCCTTCATCTCTCTTGCTTCTCTGTCATATCTAAGTTCTTCTTGGGTGAGTTTTGGCCTGTGCACAACTTGTGCGCAAGCCTGGGTGTTGTGCACAAGCCTGTGCACAACCTGTGCGCAAGCAGCGCTTGCAAGACAGTGTCTGTGCACAACCTGTGCGCAAGCAGTCGCTGCGCAAGCAGTCTGCACAACCTGTGCGCAAGCTCGCGCGCGCGCACAAGCCTGCGCACAACTTGTACAATTGGTAGGCAGATTCGACCGTATTCAACTGGGAAGAGATGAATTCGACCTAACCCATCGACAAATTCGACCGTATTCAACTGGGAAGAGATGAATTCAGGGAGATATGGCGCTACACACCTCGTACAATTGGTAGGAAGACGACGACGAAGAAGAGATGACCTTGCTGCGCACATACCTCGTACAGGGCGATGACGACGACGAGAGCGGCGAAGTGCAGAGAGGTGAATAAGGGGTGAAGCGAGGTGAACAAGGGCGTTCATTTTTACGCAAATCAGCGGAGGTCCGCGCAAAGCGAGGAGAACGCACCTCAGCTATTCAGGCGAATAAGAAGGGAGTGAACTCCAAGTTTTTCACGCGTTTTTCTTTATGTTTGAAGCCCCCTAATATGAGGAGGGGAGTGGGGTTGGGGCCCACCAGTGTTTGTTTTGTTGTTGTCTGCAGATGGTTTGAGGAGCCGGATGGTGAGATGAATTTGTTCGGTGATTTTCGAACAAATTCTGGTGAATTATTTATACTCTCACCCCCAACTTTGAAACCCCTATTATAAAGGTGTGTTCGTTTTCGTGAATGGGAATAGGAACATAAAGGATAGATTGTAGTAGTGTAACTCCCTCCGTTTTTCAAACATATATAATAGGGTTTACATTTGATGTTCTTGACTCAAATTATTGTTAAGATAAATAGTGAAAAAATCAAAAAAAAAATATTCAAAAAATTTATACTTCAAATTATGATATGCATATAAACTATTAAATTTTATATGTTTAAATATTGATGAAAAAATCATAAATTAGATATTGTGAAAATAGCAAAACAAGACCTAAAATCTTTATAAAAAACGAAGGGAGTATTAAATAACGGATATGATTTTATAGGAGAAAAAGTTGATAAAAATTGATTCGATGAATTGTTATGTTGTTGTTTCGTGCACTGTTTTAAATTTTAAATGAGCAGGGCCAGTGTGAAGTAGAATATCACATCATGAACGCATGAAACTAAGACTATATTTGGTTTGTGCAAATCAAAATGATTAATCTACTTCCAAATTTAATCAAGTATATTATATTTTTTAGTGTTTTACCTAAAACTCGATAAATATAGTTCAAAAATAATAAAAACACAAAATAAAATATACTGATATGTTTGATTAAATTGGACTTAAGCGATTAATCATTTTAGTTTGTATAAATAATTAGAACCTAATTGATTGGGAGGTCATGTCTAATTAACTGTTTCATAAAAATTGACACCGTGAAAATACAATTTGCACTTGCAGATCCAAGTCTCGTATGTAATGGTTGAACTTGCTGGACACGGTATTCATATAGGGTCACATGGTTTTAAGGGATCATTCCAAGAAATCCAATTTCGCAACAAACTCTAAGATCTTGATTCTAGAATTTCACAAATTCTATGAACTTCTTTATTAGAATTTTATAATCCACACGATAAAAAACGATTGGTTTTTTCATCGAGCTCGATTTGAATGTTCTGGATCGAGCTAGAGTTCAGTTTGATAGCTCAACAAATCTTCATCATACGACGCAGAACTCAACTCAATTGATTGCTCGAGTTCGTCTCAATTGCTCACAAGCTACTCGAAAACCTGTCAAGTGTTGGGGTTTTGAAACGTGGGCAAACACAAACAAGATATTTTTCACCGTGACAATTTCACGACTTTTTTTACTATAATCTCATTCAACAACCACATGCACCAATTCTCTCAATTTCTACACACTCACAAAACTGGCCACACAGCCTTCACTGCCTGCGCCTATCACCCAAACACAAATACATGCACAACCTCACTATCTCTCACGCTTTTCACACAACTACAACTTTGGCCGCCTCTCTCCCGAAGCCTCTCTTCCGAAACTAGACAAAAAAACTTCACCTATTTATACTAATAAAATGCAACCTGAAGCTAGTAGACTTAGGAAACCTAATTCAACTAGGCTTCTTCAAATCTAAAAGTTTCAAATCCAAAACACAAAGTCCTAACCCATTAAAACCAATTGGAACAATCACAACTTTGGTCCTCTAACTTTCAAACATAAATAATTTGAGGCACACTAACAATTTCCACTTTGACTCAAATTATTTTTCAACTCCACCTTTTCACCAAATCCGCAAACCTGACATTCTTGCTTGTAGGGACCTTCACCTCTAAGGACTCGCTCTTGGGCTTGCCTTTGACAACTGTACTTCCAATCAACTCATACAGATTTTTAGAGTTCTTCAGTCTCTTCATCACAATTAATGCATTCTTTGAAATTCTCAAACCTCCACCTCGAGCAGAATATCCATATCCCAAATTATCCAATTTACCAAGTGAAATCAAATTTCTTCTAAATTTTGGAACGTACCTTACATTACCAAGTGTCTTGGTACTTTCATCATGTAATATGATCTTCACATTATCAATCCCTTCAATTCTTTCTTCTACACCATTAGCCAAATAAATTGGCCTATCACATGGTTCAAATTTTGTGAATCATTTTTTCTTAGAACAGACGTGCTCCGAGCAAGTTGAATAAAACACCCAAACATTTTTAGATTCGTTGTCTTTAGTCTCTTGCACCATTAGCAATTCATCATTGCTCGTGTAATCTTCCAATAAACCATCATCTCCTTTTTCTTCATCTTTCTTTTCTTTTCCTTTCCGCATTGTCTTCAAAAAATCTTACATGTCTTTTTTCAATTTTGGGTAATAAAATTTAATATGACCCAATTCTTGACAATACCAGCATTCTGTTTTGCTCCAATCCTTCCTCGGTCTCGAACCCGATCTTCCTCTAAAATCACTTATATCTCTCCAACTATTTTTCTCTCGGTCCATCACAACCGCATCACTACATTCTTCATTTTCCTCAAATTTTCGAACTCGATCATGCTCCAAAAGCACTGTAGTCACATCTTCTAGCTTTAAGGTTTCTCTTTCAACCATTAACGGAGTCACAACCGGCTCATAAAATTTTGATAAAGAATTAATTAAAATTATAGCTCTATCTTGTTCCTGAATTTTCTCACCAATACTTTCAAGTTATGTAACCAACCTGTTAAACTTAAAGGATATAGTGGCTGCTATCTGCTTCTATAATTAATAACACCAATAAAAAAAGAACCCAGTTCTGAAATTAGGGGCTAGTTTTTGGAAGAAACTAAAAAAATTGATAGAAGCTTACATTCGTAGCTATGCTGATGACGAACCAAAACGAGTACAGTTGAAAGCGGAGCTGGTCTTCGGGGGCGTCCTCGACAAGCAGAGATGGTGGAGGACGGGGGATTTGAGCAAGATACGACAGATGATAAAAAGAGGAAGAGTGGAACAAATCTCATCTATTTCGAGGAAGAGTGGCACTGGAGGTTCTTGCGATGCGATCTCGTCTATGAGAGGGGAGGAACAGATCTTTTTTTTTTCTAGGATGAATTGGAGAAGAACATATATAATTTTAGTTGGGTAGTGAGTTTGAGCCTTAATTCAAGATGAAAAAAACATGAAGGGAAAAATGAAAAACATGAAGGGAAAAATGAGATAATTCACTCTTGTAACTTTGAAGCCCCCTGATCTTTTATTTTACACATCACTAACCCCACTTCTTCCCCGTGCTTCACTTGCCTCTCCGATCAACCGATGGTCGGACATCCATCCCTGTCTACGGCATCGGCTGCACCGGCAGCCCCCGCCATCCCTGTTTTGTGAAGCCACGAAGACCCTCTCCAGCCCTAGATATGACATCGTACCTAGACCCTCCGCTGTCTCGCAACTCTCTCTCCCCGCCCTGATCGGCTTGAAGCTGTTGAGCACGGCGAGAGCCGGCGGGACGACGCGATTGATCCGGATCTCCAGAGCCTTGTTCAACATGGCCATTCGTTTACGCAAGTCGGAGCAAGCGAGCTCGAGCTTGGATATGAATTTCGTTCTTCGGATATGAAATTTCTATTTTCTGGGTTCGATTAGAAAACAATTGAATCTGGGTTCAGGTCTTTGTTGAATCCCTCCCATCACCGTGAATTTGGAGATTGATACATCGGGATTAAGTTCGTCAGAGCGTTCTTAATGTCTCATAATATTCAGTGCAATCTAATCGTTGCTCCATTTTGTTTAGACCAGAAAGAAGAGAAAGGAGTCTGTTAGCTTTCTGGTAAGATAAGTTCTTCTGTTCTATGACCATCACCTTGAAACTGGCAAGAGAGACAAGGAAGCTGACAGTCACAACTGGTCCTTCATGGAACACTCGCTTGAGAGAGCTGGCCAAGGAAGGCCAATTCACTCAAGCTCTCACCCTTTATCGTGCAATGCTCCGTTCTGGTGCCTCCCCAAACGCCTTCACTTTTCCCTTCATTCTCAAGTCCTGCGCCCACCTCTCCCTCTCTTTCACCGGTAAACAATTGCACGCTCACATCGTGAGAACCGGATGCGACCCAGAACCCTTCGTCCTCACTTCCATCATCTCGATGTATTGCAGATGCGGTTTGATTGATGATGCCCGCAAGGTGTTTGACAAAAGTCCCGCTTGCAGCCATTTGACGGTTTGTTACAATGCTTTGATGTCTGGGTACACGGCCAACTCTCGGGGTGTGGATGCCGTGATGCTGTTTGGTAGAATGAGGGAAATGGGTGTGTCTGTTAGTGGTGTTACTATGCTGGGTCTGCTCCCAGCAGTAGGAGTTGCGGAATATTTAGCAGTTGGAATGAGTTTTCATGGTTGTTGTACCAAGACTGGGTTGGATGTTGACATGTCAGTGGCGAACTGTTTGGTTACCATGTATGTCAAGTGTGGTTCAGTTGAGAGTGCGAGGATCTTATTCGATGAAATGCCTGAGAAGGATTTGATCACTTGGAATGCAATGATTACTGGATATGCACAGAACGGGTTTGCTGCCGAGTCGCTTGAGCTTTACCACAAGATGAAGGATTATGGGGTTTGTCCTGACCCTGTGACATTTGTGGCAGTTTTATCGTCTTGTGCTAATCTTGGTGCCCAAAGCCTTGGTAACAATGTTGAACACCAAATAGAATCCAGAGGGTTTGTTTCGAATTTGTTTTTGAATAATTCCCTGATTAATATGTATGCTAGGTGTGGTAATCTACTTAAGGCTCAGGAAATTTTCAATGTTATGGCAGTGAAAACTTTAGTTTCTTGGACAGCCATTATAAATGGATACGGGATGCATGGGCAGGGAGAAGTCTCATCCCAGCTTTTTGATGAAATGATTAATTCTGGTGTTATGCCTGACAGGACTGCGTTTGTTAGTGTCTTGTGTGCTTGTAGCCATGCGGGGTTAGTTGACAAGGGGTTGTATTATATTAACGCAATGCAAACAATATACAGATTGCAGCCAGGTCCAGAGCATTTCTCCTGTGTTGTTGACCTTTTAGGTCGAGCTGGGAGGCTTAGTGATGCCCTGGAGATTATTAACTCTATGGATGTTGAACCTGATGGTTCAGTGTGGGGGGCTCTTTTGGGTGCCTGTAAAATTCACAAAAACGTTGAAATGGCAGAATTAGCATTTGAGAGAGTCATTGAGCATGAGCCTACAAACATTGGCTACTATGTGCTGTTATCAAACATATATTCTAATGCAAGAAATGTGGATGGAGTACTGAAGGTACGGAAGATGATGAGACAGCGAAAACTCAAAAAGGAGCCAGGGTACAGCTATGTTGAATGTGAAGGGAAGGTTCATCTTTTCTTAGCTGGGGACAGAAGTCACTCCCAAACAGAGGAGATATATAGATTGCTGGATGAGTTAGAACTTTTGGCAGACAAAGTTTGTGGCCGTCAAGGTACTCAGGAAATAGCTAATGAAGAGGTGTTAGCTGGGATGGGCATCCATAGTGAGAAGCTGGCAGTTGCATTTGGGCTCTTAAATATAAGGGATGGGAGAGAACTTACTGTCATGAAGAACCTTAGGGTCTGTGAAGATTGCCACTTGTTTCTTAAGGCAGTTAGCAAAATTGTGAACCGTGAGCTTGTGGTTAGAGATGCAACTCGTTTCCATCATTTCAGGGATGGATTCTGTTCTTGCAATGATTATTGGTAGTACTGATATATACGAAATAACCTTGTGGGTATCTGAGGCACAATTACAAAGAAGCAAGTCACGAATACCAGTGCAAAAAAAAAATCTCTTACGGTTGGAGGATGAAAATTCCTCGGCTTCATGAATTGGTACATTGCAACACTGTTTTTCCGCTCAAAGATTTTTCTTCCCGTCTTTTCTTTTTTGTTTACAAATTTTGGTTTGCGTACGCAGGTTCTTGATTGGACTGGTTCTTTGTAACAAAAAAGTGTTTGAAGTGGTGCACTCTAATTCCCACAGTTTAGAAACTATGAACCAGGTCTCTTTTCTCTGTTTTCTGTTAAAATCTTGTTAAGATAAGATCCTTATATTTAAGAATTTAGTTTTGTTTGTTTTGCTTGTGACATGAGAATTTAGTGAGTTTATGCTCTAGATTGTCTTGTTTCTAGTTGCTGAGCTTTTATTCTTTTGTTTGTCACTTTGCAGCAAGATCAGATTCAAGAAATTTATACAGTAATTTCTGAAATAACAGTAAATGGTAGTATTAATTTGGATTGAAGCTAATTTAGAATTAAATTAGTTTTTGTTTTTAATTTGTCGGAAAATGAATTAAATTAGATTGTCTTGTTTCTAGTTGCTGAGCTTTTATCCTTTTGTTTGTCACTTTGCAGCAAGACCAGATTCAAGAAATTTATACAGTAATTTCTGAAATAACAGTAAATGGTAGTATTAATTTTGATTGAAGCTAATTTAGAATTAAATTAGCTTTTTGTTTTTAATTTGTCGGCAAATGAAACTTTATTAAATAAAAGAAAAATGTACAAAATAATTACTGCAAGGATCTTCCTAGTCCTCCACTTTCCAGCCCAAAGAATCAATAAAAACTCTCACAAACACCTTAGGCATCTAAAATATTCCCCAAAATGAAAACATATTCCAATTTGTTAACCTTTTTGTTGTTAATGAATCTACCATAAGTGTATATTTGTGGATAGTCCTAATTTGTTAAGCTGGAGAAAACATAATCCAATTATTTAAGCCAGAGACTACTGCCCCTTCTGCCCAAGAGTGTCACTTTTTCATATTTTTCGAAGTCAAATTTTACTCAAAATTTCCTTTGTTAATTCCTGTTCTATAGATATTTAATAATACAGTAATAAACTGTGCGATTTTATCTACCAAGAAAAAATTCTTGGGAACAATAGTTTGTTTTTTGAAAGATGGATGTGATGTTTGTGAGAGGAAAAGTTGGAGGGAAAGTTGGATTTCGAATATTTTTGAATAAAAAGCTGTAGAAACTGGAAATGAACACACCCTTAGGAAATTTATGTATTTAAATATCATTTCCAATCGATTTTACTGAGCCATAAACGAAATTGGTTTTGGGATGGAAATATTATTAGCTAGCTTTCTTCAACTCTTTTTCACCAAATGAATGTATCACCTAACCTTGCAACTTTCTTACTTTAGCACAGATTTTTGCTCTTTCTTTCAATATAAGCCAAAACTCTGCTTATTTAGACTTATCCGGATGGTTTTTCCCCTCCACTCTGATTGATGAATCATGCCAAAGTGAGGATCTTTTAGGACCCATTATTAGTTGTTTTAGTGGATAAATTAAATGTTCCTTTTTTTAAAAGATTCTGTTAACTGTCTTATTTTGAACATTGGCACATCAAATTTCTGTGTCCAGAGGTTAGAAACAGGTCAAAAGAATATTTGAACTTGACCTTTCTTATATAATTCCAGCCTTTAAAACAGAGAGCAGTATGACTCAGTTTGCTCAAATCAAAAGAGAAACCAGATTCAAGAGAGCTCAAATCTAGCTGCGCTGCTGGCTTCTGCTGTCATTTGGATCAAACGTATAAGATGATCCTTAGTTATCTACTCGGTGGAATTGTAGCTTCCATTTTCGGATTCATTTTCTTATACAATACATTAGGAAGAAAGGAATGCAATGGAGGAGCTTCTTCCACGAACATTTCAGTGAATGGGGATACCGATCAATCTCAAAAGAAAGTCTCATCAGAAGCGGCAGGAACTGCAGACATACTCATTGTTGGAGCTGGTGTTGCCGGTTCAGCACTGGCATACACTCTTGGAAAGGTTCTGAATGGAATTTTTCCCCTTCTCTGATCAAGCAAAGTTGTGAACTTTGGTGTTTTGCCGAATTGACTTTTTTTTTGAAAGAGCGTTTTAATACCAAACTAGAAACTGTATTAATTTCTTTTAATGTGTCTAATTGCAGGATGGACGACGAGTCCATGTTATTGAAAGAGACTTGTCTGAGCCTGATAGAATAGTTGGTGAACTGCTTCAGCCAGGTGGATATCTTAAGTTGATTGAGTTGGGACTTGAAGGTAAAAAGTAAAACTGAAATAAGCTTTTTTTGTTGACTGAAACTTCCAATAGTGTGGTCTGATTATGTTCTTCTGCTCTTACGTGCTGGTAGATTGTGTGGATCAAATTGATGCACAGCCGATTCATGGATATGCACTTTTCAAAAACGGTAAAAATGCTAAATTATCATATCCTTTAGAGGGCTTTCAATCGAATTTAGCTGGTAGAGGACTTCATAATGGAAGATTCATCCAGAAAATGCGTGAAAAAGCTGCTTCTCTTCCAAGGTAATTCTTAGTTATCTCTTCATTAGAAAATAGTATACAAACAGAAGTTATTAATTCGACACCATAATTCATTGATTTTAGTAGTTTTAGTTTTTTTACTTTTCTCATCCATGCAGAACTTACTGCACGAGTATATGTTTGAAGCTCCACCATAATTATCTAAGACTTTATTAAGCTTTCACCAAAACCATAATTCATGAAGTAACAAGTCATGATCTTAACCATCTATATACAGTTAATTGTTGCTCATGTATTCCGTGTAAAGATTTCCTTGTATCTCCTGTGCAGTGTAAGCTTGGAACAAGGCACTGTAACTTCTTTACTTGAAGAAAAGGGTGTTGTTAAAGGTGTTAGCTATAAAACTAAGTGTGGCAAGGAGCTGACGGCAAAAGCTCCCCTCACAGTTGTATGTGATGGTTGTTTCTCAAATTTACGTCGGTCTCTATGCAACCCCAAGGTAAAGATGCTCAGTTAGTTTGTCAACTATCTGTAAGCATTCAGGGTAAAGAAATACAAATTCTGTATGCTATCTTACTATGGATCCCTTGAGGTGCAGGTTGATATCCCTTCCTACTTTGTTGGCATGGTGGTCGAGAACTGTCAACTTCCATATGCAAACCATGGACATGTTATACTGGCAGATCCTTCCCCAATTCTATTTTATCCCATTAGCAGCACTGAAATCCGCTGTTTGGTTGACGTACCTGGCCAAAAGGTCCCTTCGATCGCAAATGGTGAAATGTCACAGTACTTGAAAACTATAGTAGCTCCACAGGTACAGATGCACATATCTGCAAACTTTCAGACCAACTTCTAAGTTTCAAAGCTCTTTTTTTCACACAACTAAAATGTTGCAGCTTCCACTGGAGCTTTATGATGGATTCGTGGCAGCAATTGAGAAAGGTAACATAAGAACAATGCCTAATAGAAGCATGCCAGCAGCTCCAAAACCAACCCCAGGTGCTCTTCTGCTGGGCGATGCCTTCAATATGAGACATCCTCTGACAGGGGGAGGAATGACGGTTGCCTTATCTGATATCGTTGTATTGAGAGACCTTCTTAGACCCATTTCCAGTCTATATGATGCATCTGCCCTATGCAAACATCTACAATCTTTCTACACACTACGCAAGGTCAGAAAGCCTTTATTACTTGCTGATCTGTCTGATACTTGAAGTAAAAACTAAAGGACTGGTTCTGATCCATTTCTTGTTCATGTGTTGCAGCCAGTGGCATCAACAATAAATACACTGGCTGGTGCTCTTTATCAGGTGTTTAGTGGATCAGCAGATCCAGCCAGAGGGGAAATGAGGGAAGCATGCTTTGATTATCTAAGCCTGGGTGGAGTGTTTTCAAATGGCCCAATAGCTCTTCTCTCTGGCCTAAACCCTCGCCCTTTAAACCTGGTTCTCCATTTCTTCGCTGTCGCGGTATTTGGACTTGGCCGCTTGTTGCTTCCATTCCCTTCACCAAAACGCCTTTGGATCGGTGCTAGACTGATCTCTGTAAGTTAATCTCTGCTTTCTGCTGCATTTTCAATAAGGTTCCTTCAATCTAAACATTAGTCATTAAAGAGATCGGATAACGCTGAATGATGTTTTCAATTTTGACATGTTTCTCAGGATGCAACAGGCATTATATTCCCCATTCTCAGGGCTGAAGGAATCAGACAAGTGTTCTTCCCTGCAAAATTCTGGACTCGACGTCAAAGCTCTTCCCCTTTTTATTAAATGACATTGGAAGGTGGAAGAAGAAAGTTCAGCTTGTGACTGTGGATAGAGAGAGAATCTGGCATTTGTTTGTGTGATCATTACTTTAGATACGTAGAATTCGATAGTTTATTGTTCATTCATTCATTTTCATTTGAATCAATCAGAACGTAAGAGTAGAGTTTGAATTTTAGGAGCTCAGTTCAATCTGAAACTGAAAGGGATTGTTGCTATTAGCCTGATGAACACTTCCATCAGATTGTTTCATAGCAGTAAGCATGCGAAGCAACTAAATTCAGGAATTTGTATTTTTATAGCCAGGCAAACGGTAATGAAAAGTTGTGGGCGGATTGATCATTTTAAGATGCGAGTGACTAAAGCGACAAGATTTCTAAAGTTACGGCCCTTTAGTGCTATTTTCCGCAAGTTCAGCGAAATGAACAAAGGAAAAGAATAAGATGCTTTATTCTTTGATGCTGATGCCTTTACCGAACACAACGATTCGTCGGACTGAAACACAGTTTGATTTGATCGAGTTTGTCTCTGTTTCTGCAACTCAGTTTTGTCCTCTGGTTTGATCGAGTTTGTCTCGTGTTCTTCGGGGATCGCCATGTCATCTCTTCCCAAGAACCCGCCTTCTTCCTCAAAGCCACCCAAAAACCCTAACCCTCCCGACCGCTGGATTCCGACCACCGCCGAGACCGATTCAGCCTTCCCGCCGACGAACGACGACGTCCTCGACCGCGCTTCCCACCTCACCCGCTCGGAGCTCCTCAAGCGGAGGTCGCGCCTCTTCAAGCAGCTCTCCAGATGCTACAGGGACCACTATTGGGCGTTCATGGAGGACCTCAGGATGCAGTTCCGAGAATATTACTGGAAATTCGGCGCTAGCCCGTTCAAACATGATCACAATCAAGATCCTGAGAGGGAAGTTGGGGAAAGAGAGAATCTTGAGGGCAGCGGCGAAAACGGGCATGCTATGAATGGGAATGGTGTTAGCCTGGATTTGAAGAACAATCAGCGGTGTTCGTTTGTTGGGTGTAAGTTCAAGGCCATGGCTTTAACCAGTTTCTGCCATCTGCATATTCTTTCAGATACCAAGCAGAAGCTTTACAAGGGTTGCACTCATGTCATCAAGAGGTATCATCTTCATTGTTCTTTTTCTCTATGATGTTTGTATTCTTTATGTCGTTTAATAAAATCTATCTGATTGCTGATGAAAAAAAAAAATTCTTCTTTGATCTTTTCTATGATCGGCATTGTATATAGGACTGTATATGGGACTTTGGCTGTAGGTAGTGATAATTAGGGTGCTCATGTTTTCACGTTCTAGTCTGAATTTTTTCACAAGCATCTAACTTTGCAATTCAGGAGAACATGACTTATATAATGATCAAAACTCTGTTCATTTCGAAACATTCTAGCTGAACATATCTGGGTTTCTTCTAGCTGTTGGAGTTATGCATGCCGAAAAATTTCTTTTTTATTGTTCCTTTAGTTTAGGAGTAGCTATGTATGGCTATGAATTGGTAGTTGCAAGGGATGCATTTTCTCTGCTCAGATTTCTCTTGGTTCTGTTTTTGTTTTCCAGTGCTCAGGCAGGCCCTATAGTTTGTGCAAAGCCGATACTGAGATCCGTAGTTCCTTCTTTGTGTACATCTCACTTCCAAAAGGCACAGAAGCATGTCAATCGGGCATTAAAAAAAGCCGGTCTTAATGTCTCTTCATCAAGTAGGTTAGCTCCAAAGTTCCATGTCGTGGTTGCTGAATATGTGCGCCACATTCAGGCTGAGAGAAGAGCTGCGAAAAGAGGAATTAAAGATAATACAAGGATGGAGGAGGAGGAAAGTTGAACTCTTTACATCACTGCTTGCTAACATGATTTGAATGAAGCGCACAATAATCACCCAACTGGAGGTGAGATTTGTTATTCGTTCCAAACTGTACAAAAAAAGATAAGGCCTTGCTGTGGTATTCATTAAAAGTTGAAGTAGGAGCACTAGTATTAATTTGTTTACAATATCCCTTTTGTACTCCTACTGTTTCCTTGTTTGTACTTGGACTCATTAGCTTCAGTAAGTAAGTCTTCTAACTAATTGTGTCCTTAGAATACTCTTAATTACCTTTCTGCAATCTGGTTAGTGAAATAATTGTAGTGTAGTGTAGCAGCCCATGCCCCTCATTTATTCTAAAGGACCTTTCTGAAGGGGATCATGTTAATGCTTCTGCTGCAATCTCCTAACAAAGGCATATGGGTGATGGCTGTTGCTGCACTGGCACACTATGGGTGGTAATTGCATAGGCAGTTGTCTATTTTCAATTCAAACTGAACCACCTAATATGACTCCATCCATCCTGAGTCTGTATTTGTGCCATATGCAACCATAGTTTGCATGACGTTTGAGAATAATATGGCTGGATGGATCTAAATAATATGTTACCTCCATCAGCAAAGAAGTTCCCTTTCCCCTTCTCTTTCATTTTCCATGACGTTTTGTGTTAGGAAAATGTTCCATCAATCATTCATTTTCCACCATAGTTTGCAACGTTTCCCTAATCTGTTATTTTATGGGTAAAATACATTTTTAGTCAATTTTCTTAACATGTGTTCTATTTTAAGAATTCGTCTTATTATAGTCCTGTAGCTTTGATTTTTGTCATATTTTGATCCTTTCGTTAGTTTATCCGTTAAAATAATCGGTAATTGATTGAAATGACAAAAATATCTATGTTTAAAATTACAACTTACTTCATAAACTTGTAATAAATGTACATATAAATCCTAACATATTTTTTCTCTCAATTTTGCAAACACCAAAATAGAATCATTAATTGAACAATCGCAAGGTATCGCCGCATTGGAAGATCAAGCTATGAACAGATTTGTTTTGAACTGCTATCAATTGCATTAACTTAATAAGAAAAACAAAGAGTACAGGGGGGCAACAAAGAAAAGAACACGAAACCTTGGTTGACATGCTACATTATTTTATTAATTTAGTTATGTGACCCATGTAAATAATAGACTCCTAATTCTATTTGAACCGGGCTCAATATGATAGCTATTGGGATTATGAAATAGAATTAGAATGAAATTAGGTTTCCTATCATCTTCCTTATAAATAGTATGTGGCTACTATTAACCTAATAGTAGAAAAGAATACGTTCGGCACCATCACAGAACGCGCGTAAGAGAAAAGGAAGAGAGGGTAAAAGTCACGTTTAGGGTTTGAGTTCTTCTCAGAAAACAAAAGAAAGCATGGACCGAGGTTAGTCATAATTATTGTATTCAATTGTGCAAATCAATCTCGTTAGAACGATCTTATTTTATGGTGGATTGAATAGAATTAATTCAGCAATTGGTATCAGAGGCAGGTTAATAACAACTTGATTTGCCATTGCGATTAGAAGGTTATGATTATTTCATCCAATTTTCGCATGATTGTATCATGCCGATGGCGTTTACTGTTTGAGTTTGCTCGGGTCCGTTTTCCGAATCAAACTAGCGCCTTTTTTTTTTCATTTGTCTACGATTGAAACCTAATGTGTGCTTTTATGAATATATGCTCCATATGTGTTTTGGAGTATGGACTTGTCATTTATATCTTGAAGGAATGGATAATTGGATTAACATGTCTTTACTGTTTTGTCACAAGAAACAATGTTGGTATATTGCTATGCCTTGGTTATGTATTGGTCATGGAAGTATTAGTCATCAAACATTAATTATTTTCTTGTTTGTATATGTGATGGTGCATGCTGTTGAGTTATTAATGTTAAAGACTCATATAATTGTTATTGTTTAGAGCAATATTAACATTACTGATTGCTCTTGGATGTTTCTTTTATCTCTATTTTTTGATTGAGAGCATGAACTTTTCTTTATTATCGTTACTTCCATTGCATCGAGTAGTGTGAGAATTAAATCTCACATGGAATGGTTCATGTCAATTAAATGTCTACTTTATATAAGGTTGTTAGTCCTAAAGTGGCCTACCTTGAAGAATTAGTTGGACATTTAATTTGTGCACTGAAAGATTAAAATTGTGATTTTACTCAATTAAATGTCTATTGAATGGAGAGATTATTAGTCACTAAAGTGGCATGTCTCATAAAGTGGTGTAAACAATTAATTGACTAATTTTAATTGTTCATGTTTGTGATGCTACTAAATGACATAAATGTAAAGTGGGCAATTGATGTCATAATTATAATGCTAGGAGGTCACCCAAAGGTGGACCATTGCTTGTAATTAATGACACTAAAGGGATTTATCTGCATACTTGGTTGATGTGTTTGTATATCCAAAGATATCATGCATGTTAATTTGAGTATGATTGTCTGTTAAAGTATGAATATTAGCATCATTGATTGGATTTGTGTATTAAGTTATCACCCGAAGGTGAACTTAGATACATGATTAAAGTTATATCTTTGTCTGGATCCATTAAAGACTCAAAGCATTAATGTGTATGAGCTTGTGTTAATGATTGCAGTTTCTTTCAATGTGTTCGCTATGGGTGGTGGAATGATCAAGTTCAACGGGCTTAATTATGTTGAATGGTCCGAACAAATTCAGTTTCAGCTAGGGGTCTTGGATTTAGACCTAGCTATTGTTTCGGACGAAAAGCCCGCAGCCATTACTATAACTAGTACTAATGATGAACGTTCCCATTATGAGGCCTGGGAACGGTCTAACCGGCTGAGCTTGAACTTGATGCGAATGACGATGGCTGCAAATGTTAAACCATCAATGCCCAAAATGGACAATGCAAGAGAATTTATGATGAAAATTAAAGAATACTCACTATCGGATATAACTGACAAGTCCATTGTGGGAAGCCTGATGAGCGAGCTGACAACCAAGAAATTTGAATGGTCACAACCCATTCATGATCATGTGACAGACATGATGAATCTGGCAATAAAGTTGAAATCGCTGAGTATGGATGTGAGTGAGTCCTTCTTGGTACAGTTTATTATTAACTCACTTCCTCTCGAGTTTGGTCAGTTCTAGGTTAATTACAACACCATTAAGGAAAAATGGAACATTCAGGAAATAAAGGCCATGTTGGTTCAGGAGGAAGGGAGGTTGAAGAAATTGAAGGATCACTCTATCCATCTCACGGTTCATGAAGGATCTAGTAGTAAAGCTAAGTCGGGTAAGAAAGGCAAGAAAAAGGGACAAAGCCCCTATGAATGTTGCTGAGGGTGGAATCCATAAAGAAAAGAGATGTCTCTTCTGTAATAAGATTGGTCATCTCAAAATTGATTGCCCGAAAAGAAAGACATGGTTTGAAAAGAAATGTACATATTATGTTTCTATATGTTTCGAATCAAACCTTATTGAAGTGCCTAATAATTTTGTTGAATCCTTGTTTCATGTTGAGCATAGTATAAGCAGTAAACGTAGCACACATAATGAATGCTCTGCTTTCTTGTGACATATAAAAGGTTGGGTCATATATCCAAGGAAAGGTTGTTGAGGTTGGTGAAAAGTGATATCTTACCTCAGGTTGATTTTAAGGATTGAGATGTGTGTGTCGATTGCATTAAAGGTAAGCAAACAAAATGCACATGTAAGAATCCAGCCACAAGAAGCAGTCAACACCTTGAGTTGATACACACCGATATCTGGGGACCCTTTGATGTTTCATCTTGAGGTGGTGAACGGTATTTTATCACCTTTATTGACGACTTCTCACGGTACTGTTATATATATATATATATATATATGCTGCATGAAAAGACTCAATCAGTGAATGCTCTCGAAGTATTCATTAATGAGGTGGAAAGACAGTTAGATAGAAAAGTGAAAGATGTGAGGTCAGATAGGGGTGGTGAATATTATGGAAAGTTTGATGAGAACGGACAACATAAAGGTCCATTTGCAAAGTTCCCTGAAAGTCAGGGCATTTGTGCACATTATACAATGCCCCGGCACACCACAACAAAATGGTGTGGCTAAAATGCGGAATTGTACTCTTATTGACATGGTTAGGAGCATGATAAATAATAATAGAGTACCTCCTTCATTGTGGATGCATGCATTAAAGACTGCTGCATATCTTCTGAATTGGGTTCCTAGTAAGGCAATTCCTAAGACACCTTATGAATTGTGGACGAGAAGGAAACCTAGTTTAAAGCACCTTCATGTTTGGGGCTGTCCACAAAAGTACGAATTTATAATCCACGTGAAAGGAAGCTTGATGCGAGAACCATTAGTGGGTACTTCATTGGCTATCCTGAAAAGTCAGAAGGGTATAGATTTTATTGTCCTAACCATAGTACAAGAATTGTTGAGTCTGGTAATGTTCGGTTCATTGAGAATGGTGAGTTTAGTGGGAGTAGAGAACCACGAAAGGTGGATCTTCAAGAAATTCAGGTAGAAAATAATACACCCGATATTTCTTCACAGGTTGTTGTACCTCTTGTTGTATCACGGTCACACAACATTCAGGAACAACAAAATAATGCTCCAAACCCACATGATGAACATGTAGTTAAAGAGTCGGTTGATGATGAGCAAGTCTTGAATGATCAAGTGGAAGATGAACCACAAGAAATGACATTAAGAAGGTCTGAAAGGCAAAGAAGACAAGTCATTTCAGATGACTATGTGGTTTACTCACTTAAACATGAATGTGACTTGAGCATTGGTAATGCCTCGGTCTCTCTAAAAGAAGCCATGAATTGTGATAATTCTGAAAAGTGGATAAGCTCCATGAAAGATGAGTTGAAATCAATGGATGACAACAAAGTTTGGGGCCTTGTTGAGTTGCCTAAAGGATCGAAATGAGTTAATTGTAAATAGGTCTTTAAGACCAAGCGGGACTCCAAAGGCAACATCGAAATGTACAAGGTTAGACTTGTCGCCAAAGGTTACACTTAGAAGGATGACATTGATTACAAAGAGACATTTTCTCCAGTTTCAAAAAAGGATTCTTTGAGAATTATTATGGCTTTAGTGGCTCATTATGATCTGGAGCTTCACCAGATGGATGTAAAGACCGCTTTTTTAAATGGTGACTTGGAAGAAGTTTATATGGACCAACCGGAAGGGTTCTCAATCAAATGAAAGGAAAATTTGGTGTGTAAGCTAAAGAAATCAATATATGTACTAAAACAAGCTTCCTGACAATGGTAACTAAAGTTTAATAATACCATCTTATAGTTTTGTAGAGAATATCGTCGATTGGTGTATCTATATGAGGGTTAGTGGGAGCAAGTTTGTTATTTTAGTCCTATATGTTGATGATATCCTTCTTGCTGCTAAGGATGTTGGCTTGTTGCATGATGTTAAATTGTTTCTCTCTAAGAACTTTGAAATGAAAGATGTAGGTGAGGCATCCTATGTGATTAGAATAGAAATATTTCGTGACAGATCACAAGGATTGTTAAGATTGTCTCAGAAAGGCTACATCACTAAAGTATTAGAGAGATTTAGAATAAAAAAGTGCTCTCCTGGGATAGTTCCAATCCAGAAAGGGGACAAGTTCAATGAAAAGCAATGTCCTAAGAATGATTTGGAACGAAAAGACTGGAATCTATTCCCTATGCATCTATGGTTGGGAGCTTGATGTACGCTCAAACCTGTATTCGGCCAGATATTAGCTTCGTTGTTGGAATGTTAGGCCGATACCAAAGCAACCCTTGGATCACTGGAAAGCTGCAAAGAAAGTCCTTAGGTACTTATAAGGCACCAAGGATCACATGTTGACTTATAGGAGGTCAGATCACCTTAAGGTAATTGGATACTCAGATTCAGACTATGCCGGATGTGTGGACTCAAGGAAATCCACATTTGGTTACATGTTTCTGCTGGCCGGAGGAGCAGTTTCATGGAAGAGTGGAAAGCAGTCCGTCATTGCTACTTCCACTATGGAGGCTGAGTTTGTGGCATGTTTTGAGGCCACTGTTCATGGATTGTGGTTGCGGAACTTTGTCTCAGGTCTTGGAATTGTCAACAATATTGCCAGGCCGCCGAGAATTTGTTGTGATAATTCTGCAGCTGTTTTCTTCTCTAAAATGACAAGTACTAGAATGGTGCAAAGCACATGGAGTTAAAGTACTTGTCAGTCAAAGAAGAAGTGTAGAAACAAAGAGTGTTGATTGAGCATATTGGTACTGATCTAATGATAGTGGATCCGTTAACTAAGGAATTATCACCCAAGACATTTACTGGACATGTTGAAAGGATGGGCATAATAGAAAAGTTCTTGTTAGCATAATGGTTTGATATGAATACATATGACAGTTCTGCTCGAATTGATGACACTTAAGAATTCATTTAATGTGTTTCTACTTATTTACTTATACATGTATATTTATGGTTTGAGGATTTTTGTCTCCTTCATTTATGGATGTAAAGTAAAGGATTAAAGATCTCCTCAATTATTGTTAAACTTGAGTTGAGCTAATAAGTGATACATGGAAGGAATCATGTCAATTAAATGACTTGTGATCGCCATGATTTTATCATTTCAAATCAGTTAAAGATGATGGTTTGAAGGATTCATTATAAGGTGCACATTTATGGATTTGAATCATCAAGTCATCACATGGGTCAAGTGGGAAAATATTAAATTATTTTATTAATTTAATTATGTGGCCCATGTAAATAATGGACTCTTAATTCTATTTGGACTGGACCCAATATGATGGCTATTGGGATTATGAAATTGATAGCCAAAGAGTAACCTCCGGTAGTCAAGGATCCTCCGACAACTGATGTAGGGCAACTCCGGTACCTGGAAAGACAAGGCAAATGACACTTTCAGGTGCAGACAGAGAAGAGGAGTGTGGGTGTGTAGTCATTACCTTATTTGAGGCAGGCACCACCCAATATATAGGGTGGTGCTAGGTCCCGTTCGGGGCCTTAAACGCTGGAGAATCTCCATAAATGTGCCCATAATTGGGATGGCGGCGTATTAATGGTGTAATAATAGTGTAGTTACTGCGGAATTACTCCCTCTCCTTTGGCTTAATGCCATAATTAGTGCAACGGTTATGTTGAGGGAGGCAGCAAACGTTTCATGGCTAACGGCTCTATACGGGCGCCTATCGGTAAGAGGGGCTCTCCGTAAACACGAGGCCGTCTGTGGTGGAGGCGGCCCATATGGCGTTTGCATTTGACAATACGGCTGTATGGGCTGGCCCATATATATCAGTATGTCCTCCCCCCACAGCGGAGGATGGGTTGGGCCCCTGTGCTCCGTTTTGAAGGGAAATTCCCTATAGATGTTGAGCCCATGTGATATTGTGGCGTTTTTGGAGCCCAATTAGGGGAGAGCCCAAGAGGTGTCCCCAATGGTGGCCCAAATTCTCGGCCCAATATCAATTGTGGCGGTTGGGAGGTGCAGTTTTCAAAATTTTCGCTTTTTGCGCCGTTTG
Source organism: Stellera chamaejasme (assembly GCA_024586325.1). NCBI lineage: Eukaryota > Viridiplantae > Streptophyta > Magnoliopsida > Malvales > Thymelaeaceae > Stellera > Stellera chamaejasme. The sequence continues at coordinate 54,770,208 of CM044981.1, read as the reverse complement.
TAATTATGGGGGAAGTCGTTTCACTTCCCATCGGACTCTTCTTATACGTCAACCCATGTGGGGAGTCAATCTTCCGAATTTTTGCTTTCCTTGCTTTTGCGCTTCAGTTTCCTTTGTAATCTAGTTTCCATTTTCGGCAAACACCAAAGAATTTCCCGGCGAGATTCGAAGAACCCAGCCGTTGAATCCCTCGTTTTCGTCTCCGGCGTACCGATCAGTAAGTGGTACCCCTTTTACTTTCTTCTTCTTTTTCCCCCCTTTTTTTGTGTCGCGACAGTGTCGCGAGTGAGGCATCGCCGCGCCACTGCCTGGGTTCTTGGGTCTAGGGTTTAATTTTTCGGATTCGTGATTCATTTCTGTAGATGGCTCCCAAGAATCCAAGCAAGCCCGGCGTAGGCCCTGATGTCGGGGAGCTCTGGCCCCGAACTGCGCTATCGGAGAAGAAGATGACAGATATCTGCCAGAACCACCATGTGTACACAGGGGTGGTCTGTGGGCTGTCTCCGGCGGATGTTTTGAGAAAAGCGGGGTTGGGGTTGAGTGACAAGGCCATGAAGGAACAGACCATGGTCGTCTTTGAAGCCCAGTTGAAAGCTGGACTGAGACTCCCCCTCTGCTCTCTGTTGCTACAACTATGCGAGGGGTGGGGTGTTTGCCCTGGGCAACTGGCCCCGAATGTGTTTACCACCGTAAATGCATTCGTCGTGGCATGCCACTTGGCGAAAACATCGGTGTTACCGGAGACCTTCTTGCAGTTTTACACACTGAAGAGGCCGGTTGGGCACCCATTCTATCAACTAACCCCCGAAGAGGTGAAGGTGGGGAACAAAATGGTGAAGATTGGAGTCTTCGCTGAGACCACCAGGCTCGTGGGAAAGCTGGAAAAATAACTTCTTCATCCTCAAGGTGGATAGTTGGGGTTTTCCTGCGTATTTCATCAAGGAGAAAGACGCAAGGGTGTCGGTGAGGCCCTCTTTGTGGGCGGGTAGCGAGAGGAAGAGGGCCCTCGACGCCCTATGTGAATGGGTCCGCGGTGTGGAGAGGCTCGAGGAGTGTAAGAGTGGGTTTTCCTTCACTCTGTCCAGCCTGGACGAAGTGGTCCTAAGGAGGGTAGGGGTTAGTAGGGCCCACCGTCTTCCGAGCCATGTGGACACCCTAAAAAACTGGGTGGATGGGTTGGATGGGGACCTCATCGAGCGCTTCGAAGGCGCTTTCAGCAACCCCCACTGTCTGTTTTGCATTCCCTTTTGTTTTTGTGTTTTTGTGCTTGCACATTTTAAATGCTATTATAACCTGACTTTGTGTTTTGCTACAGCCAAGATGTTGCACCCCAGCACCCTCTTTGCCAAGAAGCAGGATTTGTTGGAAGCCCTTAAGGCAAAGATGGAGGAGGAGGTCCCTGTAGAGCCTGCTCAAAGGGCTATCGAGGGGACAGTTGCAGGGACCTCGAAAGGCGGAGAGCCTCGAGGTGTGGAGGCCTTGGTGACGGTGGCTCAACCAGTCAACATGGCTGGTCCCGTCATCATCGAGGAGCTGTCCGAGGACTCCGAGGAGGAGATCCTTCGACGGAAGCGCCCCCGACTTGCAGGTACTATTCTTGTTTCCCTTGGCTGTTTGGTGAGTTTTCTTTTATTTTGTGTTCTGATTCCCATTTAACTTTGCAGTGGCAGAGGGCTTGGCTGTGTCCTCGGACAGCAGTCCCAGCCCTGCAAAAGATAAAGGGAAAAGACCGGCCCTCGAGGAGCCTTTCCAGAGCCCGTTCGGGCGCTGGGAACCCGTCGGCCTATTGGCGATGCTCGGAGGGCTGCGTGGCCCCTCGAGTATACACGAGAAGGCCTTCGAGGATCCCTAAGACCACGAAGGGCATAGATCCCGTTTTGAGCCTCAATGCTCGAGGACTATCGGCGGGAGCTGCGGAGACATCCTTCAAGCTCAAGGGTCCGGCCCTTGTGGAGGCACAGGGACCGTCATGAGGGTGACTCGTGACGAGTCAATACTCCTCGGGGAAGGGGAGGTGAGATTAAAGGTTGCAGAGGGTCTCGCACTTCCCCGCGACAGGCATTTTTTGAAGTACACCTCCTCGGGGGCCCTAGACATGGCGAAGGACATCTGCCAGGGCCTCACTCGAGTAAGTCACAAATCTCGACTCCCCCTTTGTTACTTATCTTTTTTATCGGCGTATTTTGTTTATATGCTTTGCGTTTGCAACTTGCAGAAAACTGTGCTGGCCCAAGGTCTGGTGGCCAAGATCGAGGACCTTGAATCCCTTGTGAGGAGCCTTGAGGCCAAGGCAAAGGACTCCGAGGAGGTGGAGAGCCTAAAAAAGGCCCTGGCTGACAAGGATGCCAAGTTGGCTGAAAAGGAGGCCGAGTTGGCGTCCTCGAGGAAAGAGGAGGCTAACCTTCTTAGAGCCCTGGGTGTCATGGGCAACCAGCTGAAAGCTTCAATGGCCGATGGAAAGAAGCACGAAGCCCTTTTCCTCACCGAGCACCATGCTAGGAGGGAGGTCGAAGCTGAAATGGAGCAAGTGCTCGGGGAGTGCCAAAGAATGGAGGCCCAAGCTGAGGTGAAGGACAAACTCATCGAGGAGTTGTCCTTGAGGGTTGCCGAGGCCGAGGAGCTGGCGTCGAAGGCGGCAGTCCAGATCGAAGACTGCACCAAAACCCTTAATGAGGTGACGGGCTCCGTTGTGGCTGACCATATAGCCTTCGTACAACTAGAAAACCAAATTGGTTTTAAGTTGTACGATGGTGAAAGTGTTCAACCCCCTGTTTTTGTAAAGCCCATTGCTGAAAGGGCTGGTCGAGTGTGCAGGGCTTTCGAGGTGCTGACCGAGAAGACCGCGAACGCACAAGCCATGGAGGGTGTCCGCTATGCTGAGGGCTTCCTACGATGCCGCCACCAAGTGGAGGCCATCGTTGAGAAGTCCCAGCTGGATCCCCTTAACGCGATGAAGGTCGAAGAGCCCTCAAAGCGGTTTTGTTCGAGTGGGGTAGGGCAGGGAAGAAATTAGGAGTAGAATATCCTTATGATATTCTACCCGGACATGTAGAGGACGCCCCTGTTGTACCTCCAAACGATGATGCTCCCCAGTAGTTTTGGGGCCTGTAATTAAATTTTTGCTCATTTTTGATAAAATAATGGACAACTTTTCAGCATTTATTGCCTTTATAGTTGTTATATGAGTATTACTTGCATAATGCGAAGCGTTTGTACTTGTGCTGTGTAAATTTGTGTTAGTGAAATCGCGTAACTCTTCGTAGAGTGATTTTATTCGATGTGCACTGGTCGAGCAGTGACCCTGCAATCAATTTTGTTCTTACTGTATAAAGTAGTGGACACTCTTCGTAGAGTGATTTTATGTCAAAATAACTTGCATAATGCGAAGACTTGGAATATTGCCTTTCCTTTGATGTATGAACATTGCTTTGTAGAACGGAAAAGACTTTGAATACCCTTGCCAATTTATTTAAAGGAAAGCGTACAACTTAAACGTAATAAGGCCTCAAGTCGTCGACGTGGTAGTCGTTTTTGAGCTTTTTGCCTTGATGGTCTTTTAATTTGTATACACCTTCTCTTTCTTTACTGTGTACCACATAAGGCCCTGCCCATCTGGAACGAAGTGCACCATGGCCAGGATTACGACCTGACAACTCCGCCCTTAGCAAGACCATACCACCCACGTGGATCTGTTTTGCCCGAACTTTGGCGTTGTGATCGAGGTTTGCCCTTTGTCGTAAGGCCGAAGCCTAAGTCTAGCACCCTCGCGGAGTTCCTCGACGAGGTCCAGACGCGCCGAAGACCGCTCTCATTGTGAGGCGTCGTAATATAGCGTTCGGATTGTGGGTATAGAGACTTCGATTTGTAGTAAGGCATCAACGCCGTAAACCAAGGAGAAAAGAGTTTCTCCCGTGGGTCCCCGTGTAGTTGTTCGATAGTCCAAGAGGACGCTGGGTAGTGCCTCGACCCACTTCCCTTTTTTGTCATCGAGGCGCATTTTTAAGCCCTCTTTGATCGTGCGATTTGTTACTTCTACCTGGCCATTTGACTGCGGATGTGCCACAGGAGCGTATAGCATTTGCATGTTCATCTTAGTGGCCCAATCCTTAAGCTTTTTGCTTGCGAATTGAGTCCCATTGTCTGTGATTATGGCTCTTGGTGCCCGCACGTGCCACGAGGTCGTGCGGAGGAAGTGTATGACCTTGGCGGTTGTTATGTTCTCGAGTGGCTGGACCTCGACCCATTTAGTGAAGTAATCGATAGCCACTATACAAAATTTGAACTGCCCCTTGGCTGTAGGCATTGGGCCGATTAAATCGAGGCCCCATAATGCGAAGGGAATGGGATACGTCTCCGTAACCGCTTCGTTTGCAGGCTGCCGCTGGATGCGGGAGTTAAGCTGGCATTTATGGCACGTTCTCACCAAATCATGCGCCTCTTTCCGCAACGTTGGCCAATAATAACCGAGACGCAAGCATTTGTGTGCCAGCGCATCGGAGCCAATGTGCGCCCCACAAACTCCGGAGTGGACTTCGTCCAAGATGAGTTTGGAGTCATCGGGACCGATACATCGTTGCAAAGGAGCAGAATACCCCTTACGCCACAACGTACCATCTATGATGACATGGCGGGATGACTGTGTCCTTACTTTCTTTTGTAATGCTGGTGCCCCCTCGATTGCGCCAGATTGGAGAAATTGGAGGATTGGATGCCGCCAGTCAGTTGGGACGTTGGCATCGATCGCATGAATTGTATTTATGGAAGGTTGTGCTAAGGTTTTGAGGATGCGTCCGTACGCCCTTAGACAATTTGTCAGCCATAGTGTTTTGATTTCTTGGGATCTTATTAATATTTAGCTGTTCAAACTGCCCCTGCAGGCTTTTGACGAGTCGCAAGTACCTCGAGAGAACAGGGTCCTTGCAGTCGTTAGTCCCCATGACCTGGCTTACGACGAGCTGCGAGTCGCTATGTATAGTTAGACGTCGCAAACCAGCTTTCAGGGCAGTCTTGAGACCTGCTACGAGTGCCTCGTATTCTGCCACATTGTTTGTGACGGGGAACTGGAAAGCTACTCGTAAGCTGGCCTCCATGCCGTGTGGGCCCCTGATATGAACGCCTCCTCCTGGGCGGTCAGCACTGGATGAACCATCCACGAACATGTCCCATTCGGGAGGGCCCAACTCTGCTGGTGGGTCCCTCGAGGGACCATGTTCGAGGGGATATATGGAAAGCTCGGCCATGAAGTCCGCCAAAGCTTGTGCCTTTATGGCTCGTCGAGGTTCGAACTTGATGTCGTATTCCCCAAGCTCGATGCACCAACGGGCTAAACGACCACTATGCTCTAGTCTGTTTAGGATGTCCCTGATTGGTAGATCCGTTCTGACGATGATCGTGTGGGCTTGGAAATATGCTCGTAATTTCCTGGCAGCCACGATCAAAGCGTAGATCGTTTTTTGAAGGGGAGGGTAGTTAACCTCGGCCCCTCGTAACGTGTGACTTGTGTAATAAACGGGCCACTGCTGCGGGCCCTACTCCTTAACGAGCACTGACGAGACAGTGCTGTTTGAAGTGGAGAGGTAGATGATGAGTTCGTCCCCTGGTTGCGGACACTTCAGCGTTGGTAAATCAGAGAGGTGCTTCTTGATTTGCTCGAAGGCTTCCTGGCACTCCGGCGTCCATGCGAACGCCTTTTTCATGCGAAGGCTGTTCAAGAACGGCTTGCACTTGTCTCCCAATTTGGAAACGAATCGTCCCAAGGCAACAATTCTTCCCGTAAGTTGTTGGATTTCCTTAATGTTCCTTGGTGGTGCCATATCCGTGATGGTTGATATTTTCTTAAGGTTGGCGTCGATTCCCCTTTCGGAGATCATGTACCCAGGAAATTCCGGCTCCAATGAAGAAAGAACATTTAGCTGGATTAAGCCTCATATTATACCGTCGGAACGACTTGAAGGTCTCAGCCAAGTCTTGATGGTGGTATTCGAATGTCATACTTTTCACAATGACATCGTCGACGTACGCTTCAAGGTTACGGCCCATTTGGTGGGTAAAGACCTTGTTCATTAGACGCTGGTAAGTAGCTCCAGCGTTTTTGAGCCCAAAAGGCATTCGGTCGTAGTTATATACGTCATCTCCCGTTGTGACCGACGTTTTGTTAGCGTCCTATGGATCCAGTTAGTTGTGGTGTTATCCACATTTAGCATCCATGAAAGACAAGTATTTGTATTTGGAAGTGGCGTCCTTTGGACAACGCTTATTGACGCCCGTGAAATCAACGCACATACGAAGTTCACCATTAGTTTTGTCAGCTAAAACTATGTTAGCGAGCCACTCGGAGTATTGAATTTCTTTTATTATTCCAGCTTGAGGAGTTTAGAAACCTCCTCTTTTACAAACTTTTTCTTGGAAGGGGCCATACCCCTTTTCTTTTGCTTAACCGGCTTTGAATCCGGGAATACATTAAGTTTGTGGGTGATGACGCTAGGATCGACGCCCGGCAGGTCCTTCAAGCTCCAGGCGAAGACGTCAAGATTTGCCTCGAGGAGGTGGATGAGAGCCATCTTCTCCTTTTGTTCAAGGTTTTTGCCAACCTTGAATTTCTTGCCTGGAACGACGTCGATCTCTTCTCGTCACGCCATCGAGGCGCGGCCTGTCGTCGGGTTCCGCGGGTTCCTCGATCTCCCTTGAGGCTCGTGGCTCAACCGTAGAGCTCAAAGAGGCCACGTAATTTGTCCTTGCCGTTCGTTGGTCGATGTAGATGTTGGCGTCCCCACGAGGTGTAGCAAATGTGACCGTGAGAGAGCGGATGTCGCACCTCATGTGAAATTCGACCTGGCTTGTTCGACCAACAATGGCGTTTTACGTGGAAGGGACCTCGAGGACCAAGAACTCCGTCATGATGGAATGACAGTCAACCGTGCCAAATTGGGTGTCCCCCACCAACATGAGGGGCAGGTCGACGACCCCTATTGTTGGCACAATGTCCCTGCCGATGCCAAAAGTAGGGCCAGAGCTCCTTCGTACAGCGGACATGTGTACCCCGAGTTTATCGAGCATGTCCTTGAAAATGACACTGGTGTTTGCACCAGTGTCGATGTAGACCCGGTTGGTGTCGTAACCGACGATCCTTGCTGTGATAAGCAGTGGATCGGAGTGTGGAACGACGACCTTTGACCCATTGGGTCGGTAAATGACGTTCTCCTCGAGGTGGTCGATCTGCAAAATTTCTCTTGCATACCGTTTCCTGGAGGAGGCGCCTTCCGACTTCGTGAGCATGTGAATGACGCCCGCGGGTGGTGGTGGTGGTGGTAAGTTTTGCCTCAGGGGCTGTTGTGTCGACGGCGCGTTTTGTCGCGGTCGTCGCTGTCATCATCCCTCTTGCGGCTTTTGGGAATTCCTTGCGGGGAAGAGGAGTCGGACAGGAATTCCTTGAGCTTACCCTGCTCAATCATCTCAGAGATGAGATTTCTGAGCTGAAAGCACGCCTCCGTGTCGTGGCCACGGTCCTTATGGTAAAGACAGTACTTGTCAAACCCCCTCGTGTTCTTATGCTGAATAGGCTGAGGCCACTTGGGACCTTATTCGCTTCTCCAACATTAGAAGAATGTTCGTGCGGGTGTCACGAAGTGCGGGATGGTGGTCGGAGGTCCTCGGACCAACGCTTCGAGGACCAGTACCTCGAAGAAGCAGACTTGTCGAATTTCTTGTTGCGGTCGCTTGTGGGGGGCCTGTTGTAAGGCTTATTCATCTCCTCGGAGTTCATGAATCGAGTGGCTCGATCGATGAACTCACCCATCGTGGTGACGGGGTTTTCATTAATGTTGTACGCGAGCCTTGACTCGCGTTGGAGGCCTGAGTTACGGCCGGAGCCGCATGTCCGAGGAGAGACCCTGGACTTGGACGGCTTCCGCCTGAAAACGTCGGATGTAATCACGGAGTGGTTCCTCCCTTTGCTGCTTCACTCTTAGCAAGTGTTGGACAGTCTTGGGAGGAGGTCGAGCTCCCATGAAATGGCGCAGGAACGATGAGGCGAGATCTTTAAAGCATTTGAAATGCTGGCCTCGTAGCGTTCCAAACCACGTTGAAGCAGCCCCTTTCAAGGTGGAGCTGAAGGCCTTGCAGTATGGGGTCGGAGGCGCGGGCCATCTCCATTTGAGAGATGTAACGCCGTAGATGATCGACGGGTCCGTCGTCGCGTCGTAGCTTTCGATGACGGGCATTCAAAGCTGGCGGGCCTAGACGGCGATGGCGTCCTCTGTGAAGGGTTGGGTGAGGAGGACCTCGATGTCGTCGAGGACCAGATTTGGCGTCTTAACTCGCTCCTCGACCACATTGATTCGTCGGAGGAGGTCGTCGACATCAAGGTTCCCAGCAGATGGGTTTTGATTATGAGATTGTTCGTCCCGGTCATTGTGAAGCGGGAGGCGAGCAGCCTGCATTTCCGCCTTGATGGTCTGCACCATGAAGGCTTTCATTTCATTGAGCATGCTCGCCTGGAGCAGTGCTATCTGAGCGGGGTCGACGATGACCTGCTGGGGAGTCGTCGAGGCCCCAGCGAGGTATGTCAGAGTAGCCGCTTGCGGTTGTGGGGGCTGCTGCACCCCTAGGGTGTCGATGAATCGGGAGTGGCGGGATTGCCACCAACTGGGAGTTGTGGGGATATTGCGTCCCCGTTGCGCCATCAACAGGGAGCGGTGGAGGCACATCGGAGGAGCTGGAAGCAGCATCCTCAACATGCACACTGTTGTGAGTTCTTCTTGTTTTCGCCATGAAAACGGCCGGGGGAGAAAAAAGTTGAGTAGACAAAAACGGCTTGTTTTTCGTTTCCCACAGACGGCGCCAAATTGATAGCCAAAGAGTAACCTCCGGCAGTCAAGGATCCTCCGACAACTGATGTAGGGCAACTCCGGTACCTGGAAAGACAAGGCAAAGGACACTTTCAGGTGCAGACAGAGAAGAGGAGTGTGGGTGTGTAGTCATTACCTTATTTGAGGCAGGCACCACCCAATATATAGGGTGGTGCTAGGTCCCGTTCGGGGCCTTAAACGCTGGAGAATCTCCATAAATGTGCCCATAATTGGGATGGCGGCGTATTAATGGTGTAATAATAGTGTAGTTACTGCGGAATTACTCCTTCTCCTTTGGCTTAATGCCATAATTAGTGCAACGGTTATGTTGAGGGAGGCAGCAAACGTTTCATGGCTAACGGCTCTATACGGGGCGCTCTTACTGGTAAGAGGGGCTCTCCGTAAACATGAGGCCGGCTGTGGTGGACGCGGCCCATATGGCGTTTGCATTTGACAATACGGCCGTATGGGCTGGCCCATATATATCAGAAATAGAATTAGAATGAGATTAGGTTTCCCTACCCTCTCACTTATAAATAGTATGTGGATACTATTAACCTAGCAGTAGAAAAGAATACGTTCGGCACCATTACAGAACGCACGTAAGGGAAAAGGAAGAAAGGGTAGAAGTCATGCTTAGGGTTTGAGTTCTTCTCAGAAAACAAAAAAAAAGCATGGACCGAGATTAGTCATAATTATTGTATTCAATTGTGCAAATCAATCTCGTTAGAATGATCTTATTTTATGATGAATTGAATAAAATCATGAGTCTAATTATACATTAAATGCTAAAAAACAAACGTTTTGTTGGAATGAATGGTGTAAAAATCAACAAAATATTTTCTTAAACTTTTTTCACTGTCACCCTGGCCCAACAACCCCAAACCCTATTTGGCCAAAAATCACCCCACCTAGCTCCACGAGCTCACCATACCAGGCCGACCCTCCCCTACCCAAACCAACCCCGCCCTACATGTACCTAGAGCTGCCATTTCCTCTCTGAGTGCTAAATCCTCAGCTTCTCCCATTGCAATCATATATGGAGCTAGAGGTGAAAGATCCTGCCACAGTGAAGCTAGGCCGAGGGTTCAACGCTTATAGGGGAGAGAACAACTCTAGGTACATACGGGATAGGTAGTGATGGGGGCACGGACCTCAGTGGCAGACCCATGATTTATGAGAAAGGTTTCCATTTAAATATTCCAATGAATGTTACACTTCTCATTCCAAAATTTTAGCAACATTTTGACTTGCAGTATGTAGTTGTATTGACCCCGATAACGAGTCTAGTAACCGGAAGCCCGTTACCAAGGGTCGAAATGCAGATGAATCAGCTGGAAATGGCAACTGGCAGACTTTTTGATTTTCGTTCAAATTAAAGTTTATATTGGTAGCGGATTGGTAACGCCCCATCTCGTTACCACACCTTCTTTTATATCGAGCACATACTCTTCTGATGATTTGAAGTTCATCACAACTTCAATCTGTTACATGCTTTTCATATAGTGATTCTATTTAACAGCGCATGATGTGTTTTATTCATAATCATGCCGTTCTTCACCATTCATCATCGGAAGAAGAAGAGGAAGAACGAAGAAGAAGAACGTACCTTGTTCTTCAAGAAACCGGATGAAGTTGAAGTATTTCGGATTCGATCTTCCGCAATCTTCAGTTTCATCAACTGCTCTATAATGACGAATTGAGGATGCATGCAGCAAGAGGCGGATTGTGTTGATAGAAACACAATTCGGTTCCACCCGAAATCTCTAACAAATGTGCTTAGAAATTTCGGCCAAGAAGATGAATTTAGGATTGATGATATGTGTGTTAATTGTGAAACATCTCCCTTTATATATGGGTAAGAGAGAGGTGCCAAGGGGTGGTTGAGACACTCCTTTGGCCGAAAATACATGTACTTTCGGCCCAAGGGTGCGACCAACCCCTTTGGGTCACAAGAGGAGGGAAGGTTCATGGTAACCTCCCTCTAACTCCATTTTGGCGAATTGGTGCCTCCCTAAAGGCACTCTTTCAGCCTTCCTAGGAGGAGTTAGACATATGTAACTACCTAGGAAGTATTCCCATGTAGTAAGGTGCATACACCATGCACCTAGGATGCCCCTTTTACCAAAATACCCTTTATTTTGTCCAAAAGGTGTAAATGGAAGTTATATCATGTGAAACATCACAAAGATGTTCCAAATGAACATAACACACATATTTGAGCTCCCATAAGCTCCTTTCAATTCACCTCGAGCTGAAAGTCACTTCTTCATCAAGACTAGCTCTGAGCTGGAGTTGAGCTGCCACAACTACTTGTAGCTGGGATGAGCTCACTTTGAGCTGGGTTCAGCTACCTAGAGCTAAGGTGAACTCAAGTTGAGCTGCATTGAGCTACTTCTAGCTACAATGAGCTTACGTGAGTTTACTTGAGCTGTATCCAGCTCCTGTGAGTTAGAGATGAGCTAAGTGCAGCTACCTTTAGCTGAGGTGAGCTGGAGTTAGCTACATATAGCTAACTTAGAGCTCTCACTTAGCATCCTGAGCTCAAGTATCATATCAAATGATCTTGGTGCGCCAAATATACTAACATCTTCTTCCCTCACTTCTCTTTTCCTCCTCAACGTTCAACCGTCAACTTCAATTTTTTTTAACTCTCCTTCTCACCTCAAAACATCTGATAACTCTTTCCCTCTTCAGATATCACCTCCAACCTTCAGTAAACTTTGTCCCTCTCCAGATCTCGCCTCCAAGCGGCATCGGGTTCGAACAACAAGATAAAAAATTGCTCCATACCTGGGTAGAGATGTTGTGGCGTGGCGGCGAGTGGTGTGTGGCAGTGGAGATGATCTAGCGTGGTGACAGTGAAGTCTCCGATGATGAAGATGGTGATTCCTCCGACGGGTGGAGAAGGTGTTTCCAATCTGGGTTTTTCTAATTTTCTAGGGCTCCTTATGTTCATTAATCTAGATATTTGTTTAGGGCAACAAAGAGATGATATTGTTCATGTGAGAAAATTTTTGATGTTAAGTGAATGTATTATTTATTTCATTTCTTTAATTGTAATAAAATTTTGATGCTTGTTGAAAAAAAAGAACAAGATCTGGAGTGTGTTTATCAACTCTAGGTTTAAATAGGGTTGATGAATGAAATATGAATTTGGATGAATGTTGATAAATGTTGATGAATTTTATGGGTTTGAATGAATATTTGATGATGAATTTCGTATGAATTTGTTAAATTCACAAAATAAACAAATTAATTATTAAAAAAAAGAATGGTAACAAGATCGTAAGTGGATGGTGCGCTACCATTAGTAGCGGGCTAGTAACTGGTAAAAAGAAAGTGACGGGCCTAAAAGTAACGGGGGTGGTAGCGGGCTTCCTCATCAACACTAGTAGTGGGCTGGTAACGGATTGCCCGCTATACCACGCCCCCATCAAATACGTAGTGTTTATACGAGAATTAAAGTGAGTAATTTTTTTTAGTTTCCTAGTTTACCCTTTTAACAATGTAAGATGTAACTAAACAAATAAGCTGAAAAATACAGACCAAAATCAACTATAAAAACGAACCATCTAAATTATTTTTGAACCAATTAGAAAATTGAAGAGAAAACGATACTGTATTTGGAAAAATTATATGACATTTTGCATATTTGTTTGACGTCTCCTAGTGTTGTGAAATATTTAGAACATGTGAATTATAAAATATAAAAATCCATATCACAAAATATAGAGGGTCTATTTCAATTTTTAAAGGTTTAATCCAATAAATTACTCACTCCGTTCTCACGAAGATTGTTTCGTTTAACATGTGTTTGACTCAATTTTTAACTAGGAAGATTTTATTAAAAATATTTTTAAAAACTAGACACATTGAAATGAAATATGAATATAAATTATTTGACTTTATATGTCAACATGTAAAAAAAATAATAGTTTAAATGCTGAAAACGAAATGGAACAATCTTTATGGGACGGAGGGCGAATATACAATATATATACACATTATTAAGAAAAAACGGGTGTCCATGGACACCCCTTCATTCTACATAGATCCGCCATTGGGCATGGTCTACTTGTCTGGCGAGGGCCGAAAGGGGATGGGGTGGGGAGTAGGGGAGTGTTGGTTGGGGATGGGTTAGGTTTAGGATAGGGTGGGGGTTGGGTTGGCGGGGACTAATGATGTTCGGGGTGGGGTGGTGTGGTTGACTAGGGCGGGGTTGAGGTGGGAGAAGTTTGAGACTAATTTGTAAATGTTTCAAAACTTATGGTTAGTTTTTCAATTTTAAACGATTTGGTATTAAATTTAATTAATAATATATATATATATATATATATATATATATATATATATATATATATGTATGTATATATATATATATATATAAATATATATGTCAAAAGCTATAATAGCTAGTATTGATGCAAGAACAATGTTAAACTCACTATCAAATATAGTTTTTTTTTGTCATTTTAACTACAATTTGACTTAAAATTAGCTAATATTGTTATAGATGCTCTTAGTCCTAGAACTTTTTGAAATAATAACAACTTAATCCAAAAAGTTGATATTGATAGCCATGAGGCTAAAGTTGACGAAAGCTGGGGTTAGGATGTCTAGAGTCTCTAATTTTGGGTTGATGTGGAAATAGATGACACGGCGGTTGGGGACTGTGATTTGTTAGTGGTTGGTGGCTAGGCACGGTGGTTGAAATGGTGGGTGGTGGCGGGGCGATGGAAGATGATTTCTAGGTTAATGTTAGAGTGGTGTGGCAAAGAAGGCGAGGACTATTTTAAACAAATTTTGAATAGTATGATGGTTAGCATTGTATTTGACCTTTGAAATCTGGTTTTCAAAACCAAAACCGCGAAGCAGATACGGCACTCACATGTAGTATAATAAATACATCGAAGATACGGATATGAGGTATTGAAACCCTAAATCCCTAATCTCTCTTGATCCCGCAAAAACTCCAAATCAAAGGAACCCTAATTTAATTTCAGAATTCAGAAGGCAATACATATGAGATGAGTTGGTCTCGGGTTTTCATTGTTTTGTTAATGCTGTCAGTATCTCCGTCTTTCATCTGCTCGGAGATCTCCCTTCACGATCAATTTCTGTGAGTATCGTGTTTTTTCAATTCCGATTCACATGTTTGTAGATTTTCTGTTACTGATATTGATTTTTCTGTTCAAACTTAATTACTGATGATGATGATGATGATGATTAATGATGATGATGATCAGGAGCATGTTATGTAATTAGAGAACCAGATTTACGTTTTGGTTGTCATAATAACCCGGGGGTGGCTGCTATCCAAATTCCGTCACATCATCCCAAGAAAGTTTGACTAGTTATGTACACTCGGTATAATTTATGATTTTTTTCTTTAATAGTTTGATTGCGTAAGTTAAATAGTTATATGCAATCAAAGTTTGCAGACGCAGTAACAAAAAAATGTATTTTAGATTTTTTTTACAAGTCCTTACTAATAATAATTTAAATATAAATGCAATATCAAAAATTTGTTGAAGAAAGTAGTATATATCCTTTGGGTTAGGGTCAAGATGGGGAAAAGTGTCTCGGATAACTTGAACCCGACCCGAACTTGATATTTTTGGTATAATTCGATTAGGGTTAGATTTAACCTTGCAGCCTAATATAAGAAACTTATCTTAATACAACCAATTGAATAACCTAAAATAAATTCAAGTTAATATTTAGTTTCTTTTAAGAAAAAAATTAAAAATAATTAGGCGTTTGAGATCTAGAAATTGTCAAATCACAAATAGTATATGAAATAGTGACACTCCGACGGTGAGGCAATATATAATTGATGTATAACTAAATGTAGTAGAACAACCAAATTTTGACTCCATAACAAATACTTTTACTCTTCATATAGGTTTACGTTTAAGCAAAGGAGTATGGATAGGTTGTGCCTAGCACACTATTTGTGCCTCTAGATAAAAGAAAGAAGAAAGAAACACAGAAGAACACAAGTCATGCTTGTCGCCGTGTTTGTCGGCGACGATTCCGGAATCTCCCGAATTACCAAGATTCTTCCGTCCCTCCGCATGCAACAACGAAATCAGAGAGGAATCAAACCGATCGACCTTCTTTCTTTGCAAATTCAACAAAACCAGCAACAAAATCAACCGCCGACCTTCCTCCAGCAACAAAAACCACCGACCATGCATTTGTTCAACCGTCCAAAGTGATGCTCTCTGACAACAATACAATGCGTTTCTGAAGCACTTTGATACGCTTATGTAAAATTATGACGCACTCGTTTTAATTACTCTAATGTAAACATTTTTTTTTACAGAACACAGTGATATGTTTGTTGACAAAGTATGATGTCTTGGTTCAAAATGATACACTTGATGTCACGAATGATGTACTTTTGAATAATTATAATGCTCATTGCTATTGGATAAAGTATGATGTATTGATTAAAAATGATGCTCTTGGTGTCATGAGTGATGCTCTTTATTTCAAGTATGATGCTCTACCTCACAAATATGAAGCACAAATATGAAGCACTCGTTCTGAGGACTTATTGGTGCACGCATTTTCTTCAACCTCCTAAGTGATGTCTTTGGTGACCACAACGATGCACTCTCGTTGCACTATGAAGCTCTACCTTACTAACATGATGCACTTGTTTTGATGACTTAATTATGCACTCGTTTTCTTCAACCTTCAAAATGATGATGCTCTCAAATTGATGCTCTATATGCTTAATTTGATGCTCCCCTGGGTAAGTATGATGAGCTTAGCAATTAAAATGATGCTCTTCACTATTGTACAAAGTATGATCTCTTGGTTTCAAATGATGCGCTTGGTGTCACGAATTCTCTTGGTTGCAAGTATGATGTGCTTCTTTACAAAAATGATGCACCCGTTCTGATGACATAATGATGCACTCTTTTTCTTCAACCTCCCAAAATGATGTCTTAATAACCACAGCTATGCACTCCCGTTGCACTATAATGCTCTCTCTTACAAGAATGATGCACTCGTTCCGATAACCTTATGATGCACTTATTTTATTTAACTTTTCAAAATGATGCGCTTGGTGACTAGAGTGATGCTCTCCTTTTTCAGTATGATGTTCTACCTTACAAACATGATGCAATTTTCCCAGTGACGATGCACTTTCTCTCCAGAATAAAGAACTTAGACGATGCACTCCATCCTCCAAAATGATACCCTACATGCAACAAATGAGGCACTCCATGTATAAAATGATGCTTTTGTGGTGCAATTGATGCTTGTTTTCGTTGAAAACTTATTTTTTCCATTTACTTCAGCTGATGTTCTTTCAATTCATCATTAATTGGTATTAATTGATAATATTAACTCCATTCTCTGGTTACATCATTTTTATAAAAAGGAGCATCATAATGAGTCGGGAGCACATCATAATGGTATTTGGAGCATCATAATTCTATCAAATACAGCAGGTTGCAGTTCCGGGCCATGGGACGAATTTTCGTGGCTTAGCTAAGGAAATGACAATGAATGAAGTGTGAACGACTGGGGAAGCCGTTAGAGTTTAGATCCAACCTAAGTGGAGTATTTCCTCTTCATTTCTGAAGAAAATTTGAGTTTTGTAACTTCGACGGTCGTTGATGACGATGACAATGAGAAGCGTCGCCACGCCGGAGCTGAGTGAGAAGCGCCTTCACACCAGAGCTGAGTGATAAGTGTCGCCACACTGGAGATGGGCGAGTGTCCGACGAAAATCATGAAGTACTCTCTTCGCCGTGTCGTCCAACGACCGCCGCAACGTCTCCGTATCTCTGTGTGGCATTTTTGTAAATAAAAACAATCTGACACAATCTGGCGCATAAACTGGAACGGCACACCCTAACCTATACCTAAGCAAAGTACTCCACCCATTCCACACACACAAAAAAAGTTGTATTTGATTTTAATGTTTCTATTTATAGTGCTTAATTAATTCAAAATTTTATTAAGATAAACATTGAAAATAAGTCAATAAAGTATATATCTAAAAAAATTAGATTTCAAATTATTTAAAGTATACGAAATATAAAAATAAATTATAAATTAAATACTAAGAAACAACAAAATAAAAGTTTTATGGAATAAAAAGAGTATTTCAAAAAAAAAACCCCAAGTACACTCTAATTAGTTTCAACATCTCCAACTCCAAAGTGCATCAATAAAATAAAACTAAATAGCCAAAGTCCACACTCCACAGTGACCCATCAAGCAGATCAGATCTACCTGGTTCACATCACGTGATATGTTCCCAAATACTCACATGCACCTCTTAATTAATATTCTCACTAATTACTGAAATTAATTAGTGTTTTTCATAAACAATACGACTTGCAATATATGGGAATGCTAATTCCACGCCGTAGAACACTTACACTTTGATTCCATAAATTTTTTAAATATTTGATTTTTTATATTTATTTGATTTCAATTTATCTATATTTATTTGATTTCAATTAATTTATTTATATTATGATTGAATATAAAAAAATTATAAAAAATATGTTCATAAAGTAGACATCATGGTGAATATATGTAAAATAATTGAATTTATATTTCAGATTGTTAAAGTGGTCGTTAGTGAATTGCCTTTGAAGCTACCATGGAATATGGCTGATTTGGTCGAGCCATTATTATTTAAATGGATAAGAAAGAATCTGAATGGCTTTGTTGGATTGAACTCAGTGTGAATTTTCAAGGCATGAAATGTCGTAACTGTGTAAAGACCAATTGGATGGTCTCGTGCCTTCATAGTTTGTCGTCTATGGTGTAATGGGGGCGACACTAACATTGAAGCGTGGTTCTGTCTTGTGCTACGGTCAGGTCGAGTCAGGTCGGGAGGACTTGACCATGAAGGGGTTGTAGCCGTATAAGGCACAACTGGTTTAGAGTTACTACCGCTTCCCTGATGAGCCCATGGCAGGGCGAAACCAGTTGGCACGCGTATGGTAAGGCTGGTCTCGGAGGTATCGTATATAGCCTCGGGATGCTGCACGGGCGTTGTGGGCTGCGTCGGACCCTATGCCCGTGACAAGTGGTATCAGAGCGGGGACATACGCATACCGATGCACACATTGTTGGGTCTTTAGGTGAGGACTATGCCGGTACGTCGCCAAGGTTGTTGCGACGTGCTAAGGAGTGCTCTGCCCCAAAGGTGATGTCTGCGAAGAGATGCGGACTGGGGTAGCCACAAGGAAGCCCGACTTCCGTGTGTGATAGCTGGTCTGGGTGGTGTGCATTGCGAGTACGGTATGTTCGGTTCAAGGGCGGAGTCCTTCTCTCCCAGCACGAGGGTGTGCTGTTTGTTGAGTGGGGGAGAATGTCATGGCATGAAATGTCGTGACCGTATAAAGACCAATTGGATGGTCTCGTGCCTTCGTGGTTTGCCACCTATGGTGTAATGGGGGGCGACAGTAGCATTGAGGCGTGGTTCTGCCTTGTGCTACGGTCTGGCCGAGTCAGGTCGGGAGGACTTACCATGAAGGGGGTCGTAGCCGTATAAGGCATAACTGGTCTGGAGCTACTGTCGCTTCCCTGATGAGCCCATGGCAGGGCAAAACCAGTCAACACGTGTATGGTAAGGCTGGTCCCGGAGGTATCGTTTATGGCCTCGGGACGCCGCACGGGCGCCCACAGCACCGAACTCTAGGCCTGTGACACAGGGTGACTTTCTTGCGGACCAAGTAAACCTATATATATATATATAGAGAGAGAGACACACACACAACATTTAGGGCCCGTTTAGTTGATGAAAATAATTTTCATTTTCATTTCTTGTATCAGTTTTCATTTTCAATGTATAATTTTCGAAAATAATTTTTGAAAATGCGTTTCATTACAACACGTTGAAAATAATATTTTAAAAAGAGTAAAGTGCACTAGTGGTCTCTACACTTCCACCAACCATCTCCAAACCACCGCCGCAACACCAACCGTTATCGGACCATCGTCGGACCGCCGCCGGGCCACCGCCAAACCACCACCGGACCGCCGCTCTAGTGGCGAGCGGCCGTCGAAGGTCCGGCGATGGTCTGGTGGTGGTCCGGAGAGTTCCGGCGGTGGTCCGGCAATGTCCGGCGAAGGTCCGGCAGTGTCCGGCGAAGTTCGGCGGTGGTCCGGCGTGGTCCGGCAGTGGTCCGGCTAGGTCCGGCAGTGGTCCGGCGAGTTCCGGCGGTGGTCCGGCGAGGTCCGGTGGTGGTCCGGCGAAGGTCCGGCAATGTATGGGGGTGGTCCGGCGAAGGTCCAGGGGTGGTCAGGCGAAGGTCCGGCGGTGGTCCGGTGACGGTCCAACAGTGGTCCGGCTCCGTATTTTATTTTCAAATGAAAACATCAAAAAGTTGTTTTCAAAATCATGTACAAAAGTATTTTCATTTTCATATAAAAATGAAAATGAAAATGAATAACTAAACACATTCTCATTTTATTTCTTATTTTCGCAGAATTTTCACAAAATTTTCACAAAATTCTACCAACTAAACGGGCCCTTAGAGATGAAGAAAAGTGGACCAAACACTCGTTGGTGAAGTTAAATTTTTTGGAGAATTTGAGATGGAAAATGTAGAATCAGCTGAATAAGTTTCACGTTTTTAACGTTTAAGTTCTAAATGTTTTTATGTTAATAATCGAGACCAAGATGTTGAAAATCGTAGTTCATTTTAATCCTAAACTTACATTTTTTGACATGTAGCTAACAAACTAACCCTAGTGGCGTTATAAAGCTATTATATGGTGAAACGTTTAGGACTGAAATAGGCTACAACTGTGAACTTAATTTTGAGTCCTAAACATTTCGTCTCATAACGGTATTAACCACATGTCAAAAAAACGTTAATTTATAACTGAAATTAGCTACGGTTTTAAATGTTTAGGACTCCATTGCTAACTTGAAAACATTTAGAACAGAAACATTAAAACAGATAGGCTATAGAACTGATTTTGCATTTTCTCCAAAATTTCAGTACTATGAGTTGTTGCCATCATTAACTTCCCGAGTGGGATTAACGTTGTTATACGGTAGGGCCGTGTAACAAACCGAGTCCGTTCGAGCTCGGCTCCAACAAACCTGTTGAGCTGAGCTTTTTCGATCTTCGAGCTCGAGCCAATTTTAAGGCTCGAGCCTCAGAGGTTCAGATCAATGCGGCTCGCGAACCTACACGAGTCTAACAAACGAGCCAGGTCTAAATGTTTCATCTCATAGCGGCGTTAAACACCACATGGGCTAGTTTGTTAGCCACATGTCAAAAAACGTTAGTTTATGATTGAAATTAACTACGGTTTTAAACGTTTATAACTTATTGCTAACTCGAAAACAGTTAGAGCCATAACGTTAAATACGTGAGCCTAGAGAACTGATTTTGCATTTTGTCCAAAATTTGAGTAATATGAGTTGTTGCTATCATTAACTTCCCAGGCTTTCCTGGTGAAACAATATGAAGTGCCATTAATGCTACCCATGAGAGTAACATGCATGCCTGAATTTTATTAATAAGGCCATACATATGCATGGGTATATACTAATCTCTCTCTCTCTCTCTCTCTCTCTCTCTCTCTCTCTCTCACACACACACACACACACAATCACTTGGCTTGACATGGCCAACCTCACACTCACACTCCCAAGCCTTCTTCTCTTGTTGTTGGGGGCAACAACAGTCTCAGACGCAGCCCTGTCATACAACGTCCTCAGATATGGTGCAAGAGCCGACGGGAGAGGCGACTCCACCAAGGCATTCTCCGGTGCGTGGTTGGCCGCTTGCAGCTCAATGCAGCCGTCAACTGTCTACGTTCCTCCGGGGAGGTATCAGGTTGGGCCGATACAGTTCTCGGGACCCTGCAAGAACAGGATACTGTTACAGATGGAAGGTACTATTGTGGCGCCTGATGACTGGAGCATGGCCGCGAACTCGGGCTTTTGGATACTCTTTTACAAGGTCAACGGCATCACTGTCTCCGGTGGGATGCTTGATGGCCGAGCCTCGGCGTTCTGGGCTTGCCGCAGGGCTCGAAGTAACTGTCCTCTTGGAGCCAGGGTACATACACATATGACCTCTGCACTAAGCATATATATACACACAATCACGTCACGTTCATCATCCCATTTGTGCTATAATTGCCCCTAATTTTATGTTAACATTACAATACACACCCAAGGTAAAAAAATCAACATTCATCTTCTTTTTCTCCTTTTTGCACTATTTTAATAAGGCAGATAAAAGTTCAAGGCACCAAAAAAGATTTTTACTTTGGGGGTTTTATCTTTAAGTTTGTACTTATTAGTTTTAGAAGTTCATGGTAGCCAGTGTAAAATTTTTCAAACCTCAAGGGTGTAAGTGTCTATAAATGTCAACCAAAGTTGAGAGGAGTAACTGGAATTACCATGTTGATAGTGCAGTCATTATCCTTTGTATGGTCCAACGACGTAACGGTGAGTGGATTGAGATCAAGGAACAGCCAGCTGATGCATGTAGCCATAGATGAGTGCACCAATGTTAGGATCCAAAACGTGAACCTAAGGGCACCTAGCTCCAGCCCCAACACCGACGGTATTGGCGTGCACCGATCCACTGGTGTCACCATCTCCCACAGCACCATCATGACCGGTGATGACTGCATCTCCATTGGCCAAGGCTCCAGGAACATCTGGATGCAGCACATTGCCTGTGGCCCTGGACATGGAATCAGTATAGGCAGTCTTGGGGACTCTGCAAATGAGGAAGGTGTTCAGAATGTAACGCTCTCCGGTGCTGTTTTCACTGGAACCGACAATGGTGTGAGGATAAAAACATGGGCTAGGCAAAGCAATGGATTTGTCAGAGATGTTGTCTTCAGGAACATTGTCATGAACAATGTGCATAATCCTATCATCATTGACCAAAACTACTGTCCTGGCAAACAATGTCCTCATGAGGTAATTTATGGTCTAGAACATTTTAATCTCAGTCATCTGACAACAAGTTTTACTCACAAACACAAGTTTTCAATGACAAACAGAAGCTGACAGCTTTGGTTTTATGGGTGAAATTGATGTGCAGGGATCAGGGGTAAAGATCAGTAGAGTGAAATACCTGCATATAAGGGGAACATCAGCAGCACCAGTAGCAATGAGTTTCGGTTGCAGTTCGAGCACTCCATGCCAAGGGATTCAGCTAAAGAATATACATCTGACCTATTCTAAAGGACCGGCAAAATCATACTGTCACAATGTTGTTGGCAGAAGCACTGGAGTGGTGTTTCCATCTAGCTGCTTGTGACATTTTTTATACTATAAAACTATGGAGCTGGAGAAATGACAAATGTTCATCATAACAGATGCTCTCCAGGTTCATATTCATACCTATGCTTCTTAACAACCTAAATCTTGCGTCACCTCGATATGCTGAACAGATAAATGATGAGATAAGAACAAACAATTCAAAATAACCAGAGTACCTGCAAGCTTAGTTGACTAACCACGCCACATGTGCTCATCCCAACTTTACACTGACCACAAACCCTTAAACAGAAAATCTCATAAAAACTGCCTGTCACAAAAAGCATCGATACAGAAAGTACAAAATTTCATCAAACAAGATAGCAATAATGGTGGAGAATAAGAGAGAATACAAGAAGAAACATTTGAGTAAAGGGGAAAAGGAAAAAAAGAAAAAGAACGAAGTTGAAATAGAAACAAAAATGAGTTCACTTTGAGTATTTTTCTAACCTCTGCCAATGAAAGGCTGGTCTTTCTTCCAAGCAAGGCTTTGATGCTGAAACAAACAGATATTCCTTGTATTATGAAACCATGTGTGCTTGCGCACCTTTATCTCAACTTGCACTTTGGAGTGAACTTTGAGAATATCTGCAGCATCCCACCAATTTTTAGCAGCAAGGAAACCTGGATATCAATAGTACCGATAATATGTGCAAGAACATATACAGTTACAGTTGACCCCTGAAACGATGGAAACATGTTGCATCTACAATTTGCTAACCACCGTACGAACAAACCCAGAAGGGAATTGTCAACAATATATTAGCGATTTCTTCCATCACTACAAAGTTATACTTTGAAGGATTGTAAACTTCTGCTACACCAAATGGGATGACAACCAACAAGGTGTTGGACAAAGCATAACATCATTCGAATCAACAAGTAAAAACGCTCGTCGCATACCCGGACAACGCATTGCAAAAAAAAATTGGCTGACCATCTGTCCATCTCCATTTGGGATTTTCATCGAACACCTCATCGGCATCATTGATTAAGTGGATTCTTGGGATTGATATACCGCAATCGAGTGTTATCAAATCATTTACATAAATCACCCCGTCCTTTTTTCTGTAGACTTAACACATTCTTCATTACGAAAATTTGGGTCAAATATACCAATCAAAGTCAAATGTATCCATTAATGTGAACAATCAACTTCAGTATCAGATACCCTCATCAAGGACTTGAAACAGATGAACAGAATAAAATGTTCAAAAATAAAAACTAAAACTTGCCACCATGAACAAGACAAAAAATCAAGCTTCCCAGATTGATTGATTGATTGATTGATTAGTTTCATCAAGTGATGGATAGAGAGTAAAAATACCATGTCGGTTCTTCACAGCTCAACACTAGTAGAGAAGCCACCGATAATTGACCCAAGATTGTATGCACTACTGTCTGCTGTTTTCAGCAGCATTTTCTTCCTTCCCCATGGCAACCACAACTTTCTTTAGGATGGTTTCAGTTGGCTGGTGAGAATTCTCCACTGCCTTTGCTATTGCTTGCCATTTCTCTCCATGTTTTGGCTCTGCAGCAATACATTTTTTCAGTACATCCGTCTGCATCTCCTCATTCCCATGCTGGAGCTCGAACTTATAGTACCATGCCCAAAAATCTCCGATATCTGGTGCAAGCGTCACTGCCCGAATAAGCCAATTCCTAGCTTTCTCCACCTTTCTATCATGCCAAAACAGTTTGGCAACTGCTGCAATTACATGAGGATCGTGATCACATTTATTCAGGGCATCTGCACTCTTTGTTTTTCGTTGTGGTCGTGGAACCATCTGAATCGATGCTGCCCATAATATACCACTAGTGGGACATTCCTGCAATGCCTTGGCCATCAAGATATCAGCTTCCTTCTTGAAGCCATGCCTTAACTCAGCACGGATGGCAGCAAGCCAGAGCTCAGGCTGTTGTTGGTTTTTCTTCCTTGCCAGTGTCAGCACTGCACGTGCTTTAGATATTCCGTTCATTCTCTCTTCCAGATTGGAAAGAGAAAGCCACAAAGGAATACAGCTAGGGCAGTGCTTCAAGCCTGAATTATAAGCTTCTTTTGCCCGATCCAAGTTACCAAGCCGTTCCTCTAGCTGCCCAAGCATCAACCACAGTTTGAAGAATGAAGGGAATTTCCTAATAGCTTCATCAAGTAACCTCCTTTCTTCCTCTGTATTTCCCAGTTCCCTCTCAACTATGGCTGACTTCATCCACACTCTCTCAGTGCCTCCTCTTTCCCGAGCCTTTGAAAGAAGTATTCTTGCTCTCTCAGGTTCATTATTCTCAAATTCAAGCTTAAATGCTGCAAGCCATATCTCCTCAGAGTTGGGAATTGCAGCATAAGCTTCTTGAAGGATAGATCTAGCTGCAGCAACATCTCCAGCCAGCCACTTCTCTTTGGCACCCATCAGCCACAAAACCTCGGCCTGTGGCCTATAAGTAACTGCTCTACGCAGCAGTGCATCAAGTGATTCCCCTGTTCCATGGCTCTTCTCAAGCTGAGCTGCCTTTATCCAGATGCTCTTCTTCGTCAAGAACACAGTAAGAGCATGAGCATAGATAGCCCTGGCAGTCTCAATTGAACCCCTCTTCTTGCACTCCTCAGCATCAGCCACCCAAGTCCTCTTCCTATCCTCTTCCTCTACTCCAATGCCAATAGTATTTTTAATGATAGCTTGACATGTTGCAACAGACCCTGCCCTCTCGGCTGCTTCAGCCTCCCTCATCCATGCTTCCCTGTCAATTGCCAAGCCTTCCCTCTCCAACGCTCGAATACCCCTCTCAATAATCTTCACTACCATAGAAGTATTCCCATTTGCCTCCTCCAACTTCGCAGCAGTAATCCAAATGGCAGGCTCCTTCGGCAACTTCTCCCTAGCCTTGTTAAGAACCTTCTTCGCATTGTCATATGTCTCAAGCCTTGCAAGTGCCAACCACAACTCGACATGCAAGGGGCAACATTCAACAGCCCTGTGGAGCAACAACCTAGCATCCTCCTCATTCGCAAGTTCCACAACTGCCTTCCACAGCCTCACAGAATCCGGGATATTCTCCAAACCCTTTCTTAACACCCTACTCTTTTGCATATCATCACGCTCTAACTTTGCGGCTTGCAACCATAGCTTCACAGAATTGGGGATAGACTTTACTCCTCTAGCAAGCACTGCCTTGGCCTCATCAGGGCTCGCCAGTCGACAAGCCTCCAACCACACATCCTCATTCTTAGGGCATTCTTCACACCCTTTCTGTATCAACTGCCTCGCAGCTTGGATTTTTCCAGCCACTTCCTCTAGCCTCGAAGCAGCTATCCAACCTGGTGGATGCTTGGGATTAGTCTGCGTCACACTCTTCAATAACAACCTAGCCTTCTTGATATCCGTGATCTCAGCATCACTGGTGATTTTCATGCTCTTCAGATCAGTTAAGTATCCCTTAGGATCCACAACAGTTAGTCCTGAGACAGAATCCGATAGCCTGTCCAACTTCAAAGACAAGACAGTACCTCTCCCTTCACCAACTGCAGTCAAGTCCGTAACCGGGGTTTGTCCCCATGGTGTCTCCGTTCCACCAGCAGCTCGGCTCTTCGGGTCCAATGCTGATACATGCTCCTGCTCCTGCCGAGCCTTCTCCAGAAGAGTGTCTGGAATTGGCACGAAGCTCTCGAACCGCTTCTTCTTGTTCCTCAACGAGTAATCCCCAATGTCAGGGATGTTGTCCCATTCCTGAGCAGACAGTGTATAGAGCTTCCGCTTCAAATCAGCGAACTGCTCTGTGATTTTAGGGTTTGAGGCACGATACTTCTCAATTTCTTCCTTCAACCTTGCTTCTCTCCTGTCCTTTCTCCTGGAATCCATCCTCTTGTCAATCATTTCCCAAACAGCATCAGCTTCCTTGTCATCCTCATCGTACTCAGAATTCGCGAAAAGACCCACGTCATTCCCTTCAAATTCATCGAACTTCTGGTTCTCATCGTAACCAACTCCTTCTCCCTCATCCTCATCCTCATCTTCACCAGGCTTTCCACGACCGCGACCTTGGGAGGTCGACGAAGCAGCGGCGCCGCCAATAGTTGTAGCGGAGCGGTCGGGAAGATCAGGGGCAGCACGAGCAGGACCAATATCCGATCGGGTAGTGAAACCCGTCGCACCACGACCGAGACCGGCGACATAATTAGCCGGAGGTTTCGAATTGAGGAAATCCAAGCGGGGCTTCGGAGGGGGAACTCCCGGAGCGGCTTGCATGCCGCCGAAGAGGGGCACGTGGAGCGAGACAGTGGAGTACTGGGTTATGTTCAGGTCAGAGAGTAAGGAAGCGTCGGAGCCACGGCGGTGGGGGAGGAGGAGGCGCTGGTTGGCGACGGGGATTTGCGTCAGGGATTCGATCGAGTGCTGAAGGGAGAGAAGCGTGGTGGTTTTGGGATCGAGATAGATGGAGAGGGTTTTGGAGTTGGGGACTGAAACGAAAACCATGGTTGAAGTCGGCCACCACCGATCGCAGAAATAGAATCACGGCGGCGATGGGATTGAATTTAGAGTGAAAGATTGAACCGACAAAACGAGAGGCGGTTTGTCTGTGAGATGGGCTTTTCTGTTAAATTGGGCCGTTTGTTTAAAAGTTCTTTGGGCTCAAAATCTACTTATTATATTGTCTTCCAGTCCACTACCTGTTGTCTCAAATCTGTCATTTTACTCCTCAAATATACCAACTCTAACACACTCGCACTCAACAACACACCACACAAAACTAAAACAAGTGGCTATATATAATAACAGGACCACCTATCTATTACAACACATACCAGCCCAACAACTAAGTAAGGCCCAGCCCACAGTTCATATTATCTCAATTGTTAAAACTATCCCTAATCACAATTCCTAACAAAAAAGAATCATCCACCCCACCACTACCGCAGCCGGAACAACCGCCACTCAATTGTTAAAAATCACAATTCCTAACAAAAAAGAATCGACTGCCGCCGAAATTTAAGGAAAAATTGATACAACTGTAGGTGAAGAGAGTTTCTGTTAATTTGTGTTCTGAAATTTAAGGAAAAATTGATATGATAATCATTATATTAAGGGATAATTTTGTTTTTACAATAGTAGGTGGGAAACCACCTAGGTGGTAAATATTCCTGGCGTAAAACAAAGCACAAATCCAAAACCTAGACAAATTAGGAATGCCAATCCTACTTGGCTTTAAAGCCACAATTAATTAGAAAATAGCAAACCAAATCCAATTAGGCTTCTTCAATTGGAATAATCACATCTTTACCTTCAATCTTTTTAACTTCATAATTTGAGTCACAACTCAACTAATCTGTCTTATATTAATTACTACTCCTTCAGTATGACAAAGATTGTAAATTTTACTATTTTAGAGTATGATGAGTATCCTATGTTAGTTATTTTCGGGTAAAGTGCACCCATGGTCCTGTAATTTTAATTATTATACCACTAGGATTCTGTTTTAACTTTTTGTACTAATAAAGTCATGTTTTCAAGTTTTTTCTTCATTCATGGTCCTATTTGACATTTTTGCCCTCAATTTTTAAAATATTGCCCTTTTAAACAATTGTAAAATATAAAAATCACCCTAACGTTTAACAAAACTTTCAATTTTACCCTCAATTTGTATAAACCCTAAAATTCTACCATAACTTTTACAAATACTTACAATTCTACCCTAAAAAAATTTTCTCCACTTTATCTCACCACCCAACTATCCATCACCACCGGAAATCTCACCGAACCGCTGACAACCTTCGCCGGAATGCCCTCTAAGCTACGAAAAACAAGTTTAGGCGGTAGATCCGCAACCCATGCCGTGAATCGCCAACCAAGGGCGCGAACCGCCGGCAGATCCAATCGCGAGCCCGGGGCCACTAATCGCTAGCCCGGGCGGCGAATCGCGAGCTCGTGGTCGCGGATCACGATCCTAGGGCTGCTAATCGCGAGCCTAGGGCGGCGAATCGCGAGCCCACGCGGATCGCGCGCCTGCCGCGAATCGCAACCCCGTGGTTTTCCGGCGGAGGCTCGTGGCGTCCCAACGACGACCCGTGGCTTTCCGGCGATGGTGGGTCGGATGGTGGTTGAGATAGGTGAGTTGAAAAGTTTAAGGTAGATTGGAGGGTTTATTTGTAGAATTTTAAACTTTGAGGGTGTAAATGGTATAATAAGAAAAATTCAATTTATGTTCGTTATTGTACCATTTCTGTGAAAGGGTAAAATAGTAAAATAATCGTAAAAAGGACCATGGATGAAGAAAAAACTTGAAAACATGATTTTATTAATACAAAAAGTTAAAACAGGACCCTAGTGGTACAATAATTAAAGTTACGGAAGTATGGGTGCATTTATCCATTCATTTTCCTTATAAATAAACATTTCACTATCAAAATGTATCATCTTATCCTCTTTTCTTATGCAAATTTTATCTTTCTTTCCACTCATATTTAAGTTGGTCCACTCAACTTTTTTTTTCTGTCATTTCAAGTGATTACTCATTAAATAGTCAAAACACGCATTTACAACTATTTAGCTTAAAATATCTTTATATTGTTTGTGATAATATTGAAATTCATCCTTTTTACTGGTATTATTGTTCATTTTTTCTCTGAGCTAATGTTTCTATTTGTCATGAAAACCGATTACATTTAATTTACTACTATGTTATCGCTTATATTCATCGATTTTTAGAGATTCAAACAACCATTCATCTAAATTAAGTATTCATTTCCTTTATTATTTTTTTCGTTTTTAATCTTTTTGTTCAGATTTTTGTTTTTGAACTCGAAATCATCTGCTAAAATTTGCATTGTCTCCTTTTGTGTTACAATGATAGTGGCACTAGTACTATTACAAGTGGTTTTACGATAACTTTCTTTTCAAGTCAACTACGCAGTAGATGATTAGAAAATTGGAAACTGTGAATCAAGAACAAATAAATACAAAGCTTTACTCCTGTGTGTTTCAGAAAAAAAAAAAAGGCTTTACTCCTGTGAATCAAGAACATATTATAATTTGTTGGCAGAAATTGTGGATCTGTCAGCAAAATGAACAAGATTGAATTGCATTAGTTCCTGAAAAAGCCCTTCTCCTGATGAATGGTATAAAGTTATCAAACAGACAACTTCTCTATCAATCCTACTCTGCTTAAAACAAACAAACAAAAAAAGAAAGAATCTCAAAGTGTTCAAATGTGTTAATGTGGTGCTCCTCCAGCCATATTTACACCAAGTATCAGCATCCTTTGTGCCTCATTCTTCCTTGCAGGTGCTGCAGTTCACATGTACATTCACCTACATGATGTTATCGGTTTTCGACTGAGTCTGAGGACTGGTTGTTACTCTTATTGCTGCTGGACTTCAAGCCAATCGGGATAGGTTTAGCAGAGAAGCAATGGCGCACATAGACACGGTGTGTTATTGTTTCAGTTGAGGAGCTACCTCCCACAATCACAGCTAGAATCACTTCCTTTTCTCGCGCATCTTCAGATAACCAGTTCTGAGGGATCCCATCTACAAGATCCTCTGGAGTCTTGAACTCTTCATGATGAACCTGAACATCCACAGTCTGCTCCGGCTTTACAATGCCAGCTGCTGGGGTCACCTAGATTAAATCAGACAGTAAATCAGCTAAATCAGTCCTCTTCAAGACATGGGGTCTGTTTGGGAATAGCATTAGCATTTAGCGTTAGAGGTTGGAAAAAGTTATCCGACGGTAGCTTTGGCGTTAGAGGTTTGGAGAAACTATCATGACCGTTCAGAAATTTTATGAACCTCTAGTGCTAATATGAAACGCTTTTCCCAAACAGATCCTTGATATTGAGAATGCTCATCTTAATAGCCAATAGACACAATAAGCCGGTATCTTGGGAGTCAAGAAAATATCACTTGAGATTCAAGAAAAGCAGGCAGTACCTCAAGCCACCTTGGGAAGCCTGAGCAGCCCCTTGGCCTGTAATTACCTTCCTCCCCATCTTCTTTCACAATACATTGGCCTTCACATATGATTTTGAAGACAGCTTCATCTTTTGCACTTTGGCTCGTAATTAGAAGGACTGCGGTGTCCTGGTTTTGGAGTACTATCCGATTGGTGCTCACAACTGTCTCTGGAACGTATTTAAGGTGTTCAAGAATATCTTGTATCTCCTCATTTGACTTCATTATTTCCCCATATTGTTGTCTCCTAACAGATCTTTCAACATGGGCAATTTTGATAAGGAACTTACAACGGACGGGTTTATGATCACTTTCTACCACATCCATGCAAGCCTCATACCTAATTAACACAAATTGAGAATGGAGTGTAAAGATATAAAACACAAGGAAATAGAAAGTTGATATTGTTGAAAAACTGACATTAAGATTGATGACACTATAGGGCACTCCAAACTGCAGTCTTCCACTGGACCTGCCCGATTGTCCCGATATATTACTCGGTCACACCATGCTGGGATACGTTTCTTTTCCCCAGAATCATAACCTACAAACAGAATCTTGATGTGTTATAGATTTCGAGAGAGATCATGTATGCAACAAACTACAAAAAAATGTATGTATCATACTGCGGTACCTGCTAAACCTGGTCGTCCTCTTTCGAACTTATATGTAGGAGGAAATGTGATGATGGCTTCACGCATTCCTTGGAAAACCTTGCCTGCTTTCATCTCTGCCCTGAGCTGATCTTTTTCTCGAAGCCAGTCGAAGCACCTTTGAGAAACGAAGTCCCTCGCTTCATCATAAGACATACCAAATAGCCGATAATTAAAGTCACCGGTAAACACAACCATATCAGCATCAGCTAGCTCCATCCTTGTATCCTCATTGTTGTTTCCTTGTGCTTGCTGCAGGAACCCCAAAAGCATGGTTTAAGAATCAAAACCGAGACAGGTGTAGAGGAGAATGAATGTTTGCGATATTTTAGTTCAACAAGAGCTTACGTTGGTGTTCTTATTTGATGATTGAGCATTTGTCTGGATGCTAGCTGCAACACAAGTATTGCACCATCAACAGGTCAGAATTATGAAGCAGACAGGTCAAAGAAACTTGAAAACAAGAGATGAATCATACATGCTACATTGCTTTGTGGGTGTGATGAGCGAGCGAAGACCATGCTTCTATAGATGTGATCAAAATCTGCATTACGACGGTTCACAGCTTCCAAGTGTGCTGCCAAGTGACAGTTCACAAAACATATTATCCGGTCAAGGACTCTGATTCTCAAACCCACACCACCCTGCGACATTAATGGATGAAACACGGTTGATCATCTAGAGTGAAGAAAGAACAATCTGAAACAAAAACTTGAAAGATTGTAAACCACAAACCTTGTTGCCAATTGCTCTACCAAAGCCACATGGCACAGCACCGATATCTACATCCCCTGCATGGTTTCTGAGGTTCTTTCTCACCCTAACAAAAGTAGAACATACTTCCTAATTAGGTTTAAAATGAAAGTAAAACTGTGAGCTTCAAGAAGACATACTCACCAGAGCCCAATTTGCAACCCAGCTAGTTGTCTGGATCCCATACGTTCAAATGTCAAATTTTCATCCAAAATCTTCCCAATGGCATCAAGCCACCAGTTCCCAACAGCACTCCCTTCAAGCCCTACCTACAATGTAATTGACATACGGGAGCTAAAGAACAACTGGCCTACAAAGAACCCTAGCTATTTTCTCTTCAAAACCATGAGTACAAATTTAGAGACTCACAGTTTCTTTAGCAGCAGACATTGCAAGAAAGCCAGCTCCCATATCTACTTCTTGTAGTCCAACGACAACGATGCCAACATCTGATGCCACTGAGCCCAACCAAGTCATAAGGGCATCATGAGAAGCTCTTCCCTGACCAACATTCCATGTGCCAATAAGAATCTTCAAGTTGGCTTTTCTTTGATAAGCCAATGCCCTTTCTTTTAGTTCTGATCTCAGTACATTGTCAATAGGTCCCGGTGATGTAATGTTCCAAGCACGAACACCCCCATGAGTGGCCAAGCTGTAAATACAACCATTCCCAACAGCCATCTTTATCACAGGACCATTATGAGCAACCCAGCCTGCAATGAGATGTCCGTCAAGATCCATCACCTGGACATAGCCACTCACATATCCAATATAGATTCTGCGACCAAAAGTGCAAAAGCATTGAACAGCACGAGGGTGGTGAGTGATATCATGCAACCTTGTCCCATTTCCATCCCACTGAATGAGCATACCAGTGCTGCATCCAGACCAGATCATACCATCCGGGGTTAGGATCACTGCCTCGGTTTTCTTCGCATTATCTTCCACAAACGCACCAGCCCCTCGTGTTGCCACACGACGAACGGCATCTGCAGCTCCCATTATAGCATTGCGTGACCGCTGCAAAAAGCCCTGTGGCTTATCCTTCTTCCCTGTGGAGGCAGATTTCACCTTTACCTCATCCTCAGATGGCTGGTCCCCCGATGGCATTTCAACTCGGTTTTCAATCTGCCCCTCAATATTAAATACTTTGATAAGCTCTTTCGTATGAGCCTCCCTGCAAATTAAGAACAATTAATGAAACTAAACAACTAACCAATCAACATGTTGTTTAGCATCATCTAATTAAGAGTGAGGAATACCAGAGAGAAAATGAAAGCGGCTGTACAATCCAGATTTTTGCTCGAATGTGGTCGGACATAATGAACTTGATGTCAGCGGAAGAGATGCTGCAAGTGCCATTAATGGTAACTTGGCTTCTAAGGTCCACAAAGGACCTTTCAACCAACAGAGCAGCCATATGCTTCTCCTCTGGCTTGAGGGACAGAGATTTCTCAATTGATTCCCATGGCCATATCTTGATCCAACCACCCTCTCCGCCAGTCCACATATCACCTGCCATCAACAACAACAACACTCACATGATCATCACAAACACATTATTCACAGACAATACGTACTGATCTTGCATGCATAAATTGAATAATTAAGGGCCCATTTGGCTGCTTCGCACCTATATAATGAAAAATCTTTTCTAATTTATCCATTAAATTAATACCTTTTATGACTAAAAATTTGTAATTCAACTTCAAATTGCATAAGTTTATTGCTTTAAAGTACATATTTATGGAATATTTGGATAAATTAATACCTTTTATGACTAAAAATTTGTAATTCAACTTCAAATTGCATAAGTTTATTGCTTTAAAGTACATATTTATGGAATATTTGGATAAATTAACCTTTTATGACTAAAAATTTGTAATTCAACTTCAAATTGCATAAGTTTATTGCTTTAAAGTACATATTTATGGAATATTTGGATAAATTAGACAAGATTTTTCATATAGATTGCACCAACCAAATGGAACCTAAACAAACATGATACAATTGAGGTGTACCGTAGAAACTCATGACAATGGAGTGGACAGCGGTGCGATGAGCCTGCCAGGACAATCCTTCTTTAAAATGCTCGTTGTTTTCCACAGCTTGATCCATTTTCCATGACCTGACTTTCCCGTCCTTGTGTCCGCTCCAGATCAAGCGATTGGCGGAATCGACGAGCAAACACATGGTGGGCGAAGTGTTGGCGGACTCGTGAAACGGCGCGGCGTCCTCCTCGCCGCGGCGGACTCTGCCGCGGAGCCCCGGCGCGTACGAATCTTCGAACCGCCAGAACCGGACCCCGTTCTCCTGACCCGCCCACAGCTGGGTCTCGGTGCAAGCGATGTTCCGGAGGAATTTCCCGGCCTGGGTCTCGCGGAGAGGGTGCGGGCGGAGCTCCAGGCAGGGAGGGCGAGATGGGTGGACGGCGGCGCGGGTCGGGACCTTGAATATTCCGGTTCCGCCACCGCTGGCGATGAACTCGGGTAGCGCCGGGGACTGGGTGTTCTGATCCAGGTCGGCGGCGTAGTGTTTGTTGAATTCCTCCTCGTCATCCTCGTCCTCGTGGATGCTGGCGTCGCCGAGGCTGTTGCGGGACTGGCGGGACTGGTGGTGCGTTTGATGGTGGGGACGGATTTGGTTGCCGTGAGAGGAGGCGGGCTTCCGTTGGGCGGCGGCGGACGGCGGCTGATCTGACGGCCGGTTGTTGTTGTTGTTGTTGTCGTCGGTATGATTTGTTGTTTTAGAAGCCGGATGATCAGTCGTGGAAGCAGGCGGATGATCTTCCATCCGAAGAGATTTGTGGGGAAATAAGTAATTAGAAAGAAAGAAAAGAGAAAAGAAGAGAAAAGAGAGTAATTTGGCTATGGCGATTTGGGGTTGAGAAAGTCAAATGAAAGGCGCGCGACTCTCTCATCATCATCTGATCATCAATCTTCCATGCACGTACGTGCATGCCAACTTCTTTTTCTCTTCTGCCACCCTTTTTTATCACTGATATTTTTTTCTTTTCAAAATCAACGCATTTTGATCCTCCAAATTTTTTACAAAATCTCCCTCAATTCTTCAAAAAACAACTATTCTTCGAAAAAAGGAAAAATGCTTACTTATTGACAACAACTTTTTTAATTAATTTTTGGGGCTCACATATAACACTGCGTAGTTGAGATGACGTTTATGGGCCGTATCCGTCATAACGCCTTTATTCACTATGACGGAAACATCCGCTTTTGTTTTCGCCATAAATTGGGCGTCATTATTTTATGACGGAAGAGGCCGTCATAAATTATGACGGCAGTATGAGGAATACGACCTCATAAAATATGACGAAATCGAGAGATACTACTGTCATTAAAAACACATGTGGCATACCCTATTTTATAACGGCTTTATGAAGGCTAAGGCCGTCATTAAGTAAGGTTATTTAAATTAGAAAATGTGTGAATTGTTTTGCTAATGCTTTTTGATTTATTTTTTTATACAAATTAAAAATCATAAAAAACAGAAATAAATGGAAATTTGTAATTTAAATTCAGGAAAATATAATATAGCTAATATTTCAATTTAAAAGTTCAAAATACAATAATTTCTACATAAACAGATCAATCATCTGAATCCTCGTGCTCATCATCCATGATGTACCGCCCAACATCTTCAGGATCATCATCTCCCCGCTCAGCGTCACGAACCCTAACTGGATCGTCAAAAGCTCTCGAACTATCCAACTGGGTAGGAGTCAAAATATGTGATGGCTGTGACGACGGTCCTGGTGCATTATGCAAAAGTGATAGCCGCTGTAACCGCTGCGCCTCCATATTAGAAGCATGCAATTTGATTATTAGATTCTACTAGCAGAGTAAGGCTGAAGTCAAGTACAAGGAAAAGATACAACTTTTAAGAGTTAAACATCAAGCTAAGGCATTTTCTAAAAGCCAGGCAGCCAAAAAAGTGACCTGACTTTTATCAACAAAAAAAAAGTGACCTGACTTCCAAGCAAGAATTGCAAGCATTGCAGCCCTTTCTTAATTTCTCAAGCAAAGAAATAAGCTATACATACTAACCTTAAATTAACATCAGCTAAAATAGATTAAGAAACCTTCCTAATGCATAAAAAGTAAGCGGGGCCGAGACAAATGACTACAGTAGCTAGCATCATTATGAATATTTTACTAACATGTTCCTTAAAATTAGAGAACTAGCCGAGAGAACCAAACAGTCAAGCAAGCTAGAACTGAAATAAAAACCATGCAAGAACAACTCATAGTCACTGATACTGTCAACAGGCCGAGGCAAAAGGATCACATGATCTAAGACATTCTTCAAGAAATCAAGTAGCAATACAGGATCTCAACACCTCAAAATGAACAGGAACTAAGGAAAAAATGAACTAAAACAGCCTCAACATCAAAGGAGGAAAGTTACAAATCTTTTAATTACAGCCTTAATCAAATCCACTCGCATCGCAACCCAGGTTTGTAAAAGAATATATGACAAAAAGGAAGGATATTAATTACCCAATCATTGATGAATTCAACGATAACAGCACCAAATTCTTCCGTCAGACGTTGCTAGTTCCGGCTCCACTCTCCACCGTCGCTGCACAGGTACGTGATTGCTACTTCGACTCGAGCTGTGCCCTCAATTACGCGGCTTTTGTCAAGTAAGCTTAATAGTTGTTACAAGTTGAGTTGAATTGGATGTACTCAACGTGAGTAAATGAATTTGGAGAAGCACGATGCGGTCTTCCTGATCTTCTCCAAGCTTTCAGGCAAGGCGCGGTGGTGAGGGAGACGAGAGGGAGACGAGAGGGCGCCGGCGTGACGCGAGGGAGACGAGAGGGCGCCGGCGTGACGCGAGGGAGACGAGAGGGCGCCGGCGTGATGTTGGTGGCGGCTGGGTGTGACGGAGTAGTGAGGGAGAGTGCGACGAGAGTTGTGAAGGGGAAGCGAAGCAGACGAAGGCATTGGGTATATCAACCGGTGCATTAAATGTGGTAGATGACTATGAGGGCTTTATGAGGGAAGTTTCCGTCATAAACTGGCTTTATGAGGGATTTATGAGGGTCTCTGCCGTCATAAACGAGGGTAGCTGACCCGCCCCATTTAATGCTGCAGAACATTATGAGGGGTTTATGAGGGTGGTTCCGTCATAAACGAGGGTACCATTTGTTATATTTAGTTTATGACAATAAAGCCCTCAAAAACCTACATACAAACAAAATAGAAGATTTGATTTGGAGAATTTTATAAATGATAGATTATAAATAGATTTTGTACAAACAAGCCCATTTAATTTTCACAATAATGCATGATATTTATAATATTCATTCGGAACAACTAAGTTCATAATATTGATGATTTTCAAAATACTCCTAAAACAATTAAATTACATTTCAATAGGAATATCAACTTCTTCGTCTTCAGTCACAATATTTTCATCGTCTAGTATCTGTGGCTCCACAGTTTGGTGCACAAGTGATGGTATCACTTCGTCATCTTCATCTTGTATGTTGATTGTTTCTATGATGATTGGTTCTTGAAGAGCATCTCGATCATTCATTTGGATAGTTGAGACTGAAGTACATGAAGGTTGTTCAACGATGTTTGCAACGTCACTAAGTTGTCCAATAAAATTACGCGGCTTTGTTTTGAATACAGTCCACCACTGAGATAAATGACGACGATCTGGAGGGTATGGAATGTAAACGACTTGTTGTGCCTGACTTGCAAGAATGAAAGGATCTTCATAATTTAGCCGTGATTTATAGTCAACGTCAATAATTCCAGACTTCTCGTGCTTACGGACACCTTTGTGCGGGTCAAACCACGTGCCCTTGAAAACAGTGAGAGAATGTTCTCGCATACCGAAGTTCAAGAATTTCATCGACCCATCCATAAAAATCCATGTAGTCTTCAGTATTTACGTCACCGAGCACACAGACACCCCAATTAGAAGTCCTCTTTTTCAGTCTTTGCGAGTACGTATGGAATCTAAAGCCATTGACAAATAATCCATCATGAGATTTCGCTTTTCGATCTGGATAACATGCCAATTCCCAAAGTACTGGATCTGAGTAAGCCTCGTACATTATGATAATTTAAAGTTAGCTTAATGAAAACATTATCTTATAAATATGACAATGCATATTAAAACGCACCACTGAGCTAAACCATCGTGCGAAATTGGCCAGCCTATGATCAATCAATTGTTGATCTGTGATATTCATAAAGTTCTGTCAGGAAATCTCGTCGAATTGACTACACAGTAAGACATAATGTGAGTGAATTAAACACAGAGTAATTAAGTACACTGAACGAACAGTTACCTTATGTACGGTTCAACTTCTATACAATTCAGGAGAATGTAGGTATGAACATGATGTAATTCCTCATCCGTTAGTTGTCGATTTCGTGACTTCCCAAAGTTCCTTACCGGATGCTTAAAGATCGACGGTCCATATCCCTCGATCATTGTAGGACCAGAATCATTTCGCACGATAGGGTTGATACGTGTTCCAAGATTTTCATCGAAGTAATGCTCGAAAAATAATGACACTTCTTGCATCATGTACTTTTCAACAATTGACCCTCCGAAATCGCTTATTGACACATTTTGCTTTCGCTTTTTCATAAGTCTTTCAAATGGATACATCCACCGGAATTGCACAGGACCACACATCCTAAGTTCCCACGGTAAATGAATAGTGAGGTGCTCCATGGAGTCAAAAAATGAAGGTGGGAAATACTTCTCAAGCTTACACAACGTCACCGCGATAAAGTCTTGCAGGTTCTCAATGTCGGACAACTGGAATTCCTTCGCGCAAATTGTTCTGAATACTCAATAGAAGTAATCTTTAGAGTACTATTCCCAAATATAATGGAAATACTCTATATGACAGATTCTTCTTCTAAAGAGTATTCACAGACAGGAACTATGGCTCACTATAAAATATAACTCCATATTAACACATCCATCAAATAAGATAAGTATCAGTATAATAATTAAAAAAGATGAAATTTTACATACCTAAATCAACAATATCTACTTGTTGCTAAGCAGCAGTTCTTGCAATGGCCAAGAAGTTGAAGCCAAGAATCTGTTGAAGTTGAAGTTGAAGTTGGAGACTGATTTGTTGAAGTTGAGATGGAGCTGCTCTTTGCAATGGCGAGAAGAAAGGAAGTCTCCTTCGGAGGAAATGGCGATAAGGAAGGAGTGTTGCAGGAAAAAGGTAGGAGTCTTTGCGGGAAAAGGTTGTTTGATGAGGGCAACTTAGTCATAACGCCCTCATAACTTATTCGACACATTTCACGAGGATACCGGACGGGAAGAAATTATACGAAATAGTTTATGAGGGCCGTATCTGTCATAACGCCCTTATAGATTTGAAGTTAATATTTTATGACGGCCCTTTCTGTTATAGAGCCCTCATAGATTTCTGATTTGAAAATTTTTATGACGGAAGTGTGAGGTCCGTCATTATTGGAAATTTATGACGGCCTACGCCCTCATTTGGCCTTCACAAAAGTTAGAAAAATTACGTAGTGTAACTTTTAACATTTATTTACAGTTATAGTTATTTAATCAACCATTAAAAAATTATTCAAAATGCTGCATCTATAATTTGGCGCCAACTTATACAATTATTTTTTCTTCAACTTATACAATTTCAATCAAGAGACGAATAATGTTAAAAAGAAAAGAAAATATAAAGTTAAACAACAATTTTCTTTACACGTGATAAATATAAATGCAAAAATGCATGTTAATCTCTTGAATTATACTCCATATAGTCTTTAGATACAACATTTTAACTGTAGTACGTAGATTAAGAATGTGTGTTAATTTGAAGATAAATATGTAAAATATATATAAGACAAAATTAGTTTTTTGAGTGAAAAGAAAAAGTAGTGACAACAAAGTAAAATTGATATAAAAAAGTTTCTATAAAACGAAATGTAACAAGTTTTTTGGGATCACCCAAAATAAAATTGTAGCTAATTTAAAGAGACGGAATGAGTAATTATTGTGCATTTTAAACTTTAAATTATAGGAGTTTATAGCAAATTCCACAGTAAATTAAGCACAGACACTAGCTCAAACTCAGTCTTAGTGCACTATATCCTTGAGACCTTATGTAATCCCAATTGGACCGCTAATCCTTGTATTTAATTAATTACAGGTTTCACAAATCAATCCAAACCAAGCACACTCTCGCTCATATAGGTTTCAGTCATTCGATTTTGATTTGAACCTTCAAGCACTACTTATTTAATGGGACCACAGTAGGGCAATTCGCTACTTTTTCCGTTAATTAATGATGAGTGCAACCCGCTAACATTTCATTCTTTTTAGCCGCTTCTTTCATTTTCCCACCGTCGCGCCGATACCATTAGTAAGGGGCTTGGTAACGGGTCACCCCCACTCCTAAGCCACGCAGGCGTTGCCAGCAGACACAGTTGGTAGCGCCCCACCCCCATACCAGCCCGCTACCATTTGTTTTTTTTTACAATTAATTTTTTTTATTTTGTAACATTTAATATATGGAATAAATATTATAATTAATAATATTTATAAATTCGAAATAAAATAAAAAAATAATAATTGTTATAAATTAACCAAATATAGCATTTACATTAAAAAACATGATAATTAAAATTGTTTTTATAAAAGTGTTCTACGGGGTCGGAAAATGGAAATCGTCGTCGTCTTGGTTCTTATGTGGCGGCGACCGCTGCTCCGACAGGTTGGGCGTATAGAACCCCATAGTCGTGCGCCAGGACCACTGAGGCTGTTGCAGTGGCTCGCTCAGGTATGTAGAGAAGTTTGGCGGCGTGATCTGGTCCCGCAGTGGCGGGAAGGATCCACCGCAACCAAATTCTTGAGCACCTGGTGCTGCTGGACGATGCCCCGGTCTAGAAGCACCGACCAGATGACGCTGAAGTTTTGAAAAGATTTCAATTTTGCCCAAAACTTTTAAAAACTTTCAATTTAACCAAAAACTCTAACAAATCTAACAATTTAACCCAAAACTTTTCAAGTATTACAATTGCATAAAAATTCTAACAATTTTAAAAAGATCTAACAATTATATCAGAATTCTATCAATTTCATCAAAATTCTAACAATTTCACAAAATTCTAACAATTCAATAAACAACTCTAACAATTTCACCAAAATTCTAACAAATCACAAAAATTTCAACAAAATAAATTCTAACACTTTTAAAAAATTCTAACAAATTCTAACAATTTTTTTTAATAAAACATAAATACATACTGAAATACTTTCTAAAATAATTACTAAAACATAAATACCTAAACAAAAATTCATAAACACAAATAAAATCATATGTTTAATTCCTAGAAAATACTAAAAAATCACAAAAAATACATATAAAAAATCATACCTGTAGATGGCGATGGAGATGGCCGGAGACGAATGAACGAGGATGGTTGGGGAGCCTTTCAACAACAACAAAACATTGTTAAAAACTCATACCATAACCGGCCAAAATCAAAAAAGAAAAAAGAAATGGACTTACCTTAGTGAAATGAAGCAGATCCACACAAAAAGGAGGGGAAATGGCGTT
Source organism: Stellera chamaejasme (assembly GCA_024586325.1). Taxonomy (NCBI): domain Eukaryota; kingdom Viridiplantae; phylum Streptophyta; class Magnoliopsida; order Malvales; family Thymelaeaceae; genus Stellera; species Stellera chamaejasme. The sequence goes on along the minus strand of CM044981.1, from coordinate 54,729,137 downwards.
GAAGATGGTGGTTGGGTTGTGGTGCGGCAGCGGGTTGAAGGAGAGGAAGAAGATGAAGATGGGGAAGAGATCCCCGATCCCCGATTCCAGCTGGTAACAGGAGTGCCATTACTAAGCCCGTTACATTTGAGATGATATAGCGGGCAGCCCGTCACCATGCCCGCTACCATTTTTCATCGGTTTCGAGGTCCGTTCGAATTCTCCCGCCCATCCCGCCCAATTAATTAGGATGTTAGCGGGCTGGACGTTACCAAGTCCGCTACCATCTTAATTTTTTTAAAATGCATTTACTTAATATACATACACACAATGCAAAACGTACCTTTTGTTGCCTGGGGAGACCCGTTAACCGGAGAATCCTCCAATGTGGCTTGCAAGTGGAGGAGCGCTCCGAGCATCCTGGGCCAACGGGCCCAAGAGGCCCAACCAAAAACTGGGAGGAGCGCTCTGAGCATGCTTTCCGCCAAAGGACCGACCGGAACTATGGCCACCATTAATGCAAAACGTACCTTTTGCCTCATGGGGAGGCCCGTTAATCGGATGGGCCAACGGGGCCCAAGAGGCCCAACCCAAAACTTGGAGAAGCACTCAAAGCATGCTTTCCACTGAAAGACCGACCGGCACTACGACCACCATTAATGCAAAACGTACATTTTGCCGCCTGAGGAGGCCCGTTAACAGGAGAACCCTCCGGTGCGGCTTGCAAGTGGAACACACTTCTCTCATAATGGTCACTCACATGACCCTTCAACAAACGAAGAACAACCCGATAGCCGACCCAGCTAACATCCGGCCACCATATATATATATATGTGTATGTGTATGTATATGCGACAGCTTATACATAAATACTTATATATATATATATATATATATATATATATATATATATGTGTGTGTGTGTGTGTGTGTGGGGGGGGGGGGGGAGGCAACCAATGTGGCAGCTTTTGTCGGTTTGGTAGGAGGAATAGTAGCGGGCTTAGAATTACCATTTTGGTAGGGGGCGGCTCGTTACTATGCCTGCCACCAAAATGGAAAATTGACGCCTTTGGTAACGAATTGCCCACTTCGCCACGTCAGAGAGCTTTTTTGGACCTTGGTTGCGGCTCCCCGTTACCCGCTACCAAGGTCCCAACAACTACCTAGTGGAGCCATGTAACCTGGAATTTTTGTCACTCAACCTGGAAAACCAGTAAGCATCTTCAACTCAGAAGCATTAGGCTCCGTTTAGTTGTGTAAAATTTTTCAAATTTTCAACTCCAAATTTCATTTGTTAATATTAGATCATATAACTAACTTTCAAGTGATGGAAAACCTTGTTTTCCAAACTTCGGAAAACTAGTATATTAAATTAAGGAACATTGTTTGAAAGGTTTTCATGGTAATACTAGAGTTTTTCAAAGTTTGGAAAACAAGGTTTTCCATCACTTGAAAGCTACTTGTATGATCAAATATTTACAAAGGAAATTTGGAGATGAAAACTTGAAAAAATTTCAACAACTAAACGGACCCTTAGTAATCTAAATTTTTGCATTCAGTTGCATGATATCTTCATTTGGTATTCATGTATCTGATATAAGAAACAAGAGGGCTTTGTAAATATTGCAACACAAGGGAAATAATTACAGGCAGAAAAACGTTATCTAAAGATTAAGATAACAACTAACAATTGTAATCTGCCAGATTCCCAGGCACAGATGATGGAATGCTAGCTCTATATATCCCACCTCTTCTTAACCCGGAACATCAATATAGATGATTTAACATCGTCTTTGGGTACTTGCAGCATTAACTGAACTTTCATCTTCATTGGGGCAGTTTTTGCCTTCCCACTTTCATCTCCAACCTGCATGCATGTACTCAGCATCTCATAATCATGACAAAGAAACCCTAGATCCAATCACCAACAAGCTTCTAATTCTCATGGATATCGCCTTTTTTTTTTGTCTCTTCTCTCTCTCTCTCTCTCTCTCTCTCTCGATTCAAGGATAGATATATAGACGGGTCTTCCAAATAATTGTATTCAATTATTACTAGTTAAGCTTTATGTGCTAGTACTTTCGCTTTTAGAAGGGCCAATTTAAATTGAAGTTAATTGTATGATGCAGAATAAATTCTGCATATATAATGTCAGAGATAAGAGGAAACATGTTGTAAGGAAAACAAATTCCATGCATATTTGGAAAGAGTAAGAAATCTCAGCACCAATTAAAAGAGCCCAATCTTTATAAGCATATTGAGGGTCATTTGGCAAAGCTCCTTCTTTCTTGTTTCATGTTTTTGCTTTCAGTTTTTAAAACAATGTAATTGGTAAAAGTTTCTGTTTTTTGTAATTTAAACATAAATTAGAATTTTGATTTTGAAAATAACGTTTTTTATGTTTCCCAAAACAGATTTAAAGCTGAAATACATAACTTTTACTAGCTTCTCACTTTCAAAGTATAGTAGTACGTTTTAGTTAGGGAAAAAGAAAAACACTTTTTTTCTAAAAACATTACAACAGAAACAAATTTTCCAGAAACATAAAAATATGAAGCAAAAACCCAGCAACGTTACCAAACTGACCTTAAATGATATGCAGAAATATTAATAGTGATTACACCCCTAGACTGGAGAGAAGATTAGTCAGAAATGTCCAGGGCAATAAGCAACTTACCCACAAAGATGCCCACCCAAGATGAACCGCTGAATCGTAACCCGCCTTGAACTTGAAATCTTTTCCATATGTGTGCTTATACACTGCACTCCAATTATCTGAATCAAAATTGTACCAGTAACTGCACAAAATTAAGCAAAACTGGATTACTGATCTAAAACCCTCAAACCATATAACATAGCAAGAATTATTAACATCAAACCCTGAAAGGTGATATCCTGGAAATAATCTTTGCATTGCCAATGCTGATGAGTTGGAGGGTCTTGTTTTGTGCTAACACACCAAAATTATTACATCACACTAAATAATACGCTGATTATCTCCTTCCCTCTGTTTTATTTTAACCCGGGAATAAGACTCTAGAATCTAGACAAAGAAATTAGTGAAACAACCACGAAAGCAATTTGGTACTTATGTAACATCAAGTAAATGAACACAGCGGCAGGGTCAAGCCACTAACTTCTTGAAAATCCCAGCTAAATGAACACAGGCACACCACATTTAGGCACAATTTAATTTTCCAGGAAGATACAAACAAGGAAGTTGCTAACCTCAACTTATCAGTCTTGCTGAACCGTCTTTTGAAAGCAAGCGATAATGAATTGCTAGGCAGTGAAATGCTCGGGATAAAAGAAAGCTCCTCATCCTGAAACCAATTCAAAGATCATGAACACCTGTTCGAGGTAAAACATTCATGAGAGAAATAAGAACCCTAAATATGTCACTTCCAGGGGAAAAACTGAATTTGCAAGAGAGCATTATTGTCAAGCTATTAACATGTCCGTGAATCATATAAAAACAAATAGATATATGCTGACAATAATTGAGTAAGCAGAGATACCCAATGCAGGCAGTAATCACTTCAAAAAACTCCAAAGCACAGTGAATCACAATATTTCAAACTGAAATTTACCTTGTACGCATATCTTAATTTCAACTCATCTCCCTTGTAGTGAGCAGCACAGATCCCATTAAAGACTCGGCCTTTAACAATCCCATCAACCAACAAAGTCCTCTTTGCTTCCTCTTCTGCTCTCTCCTCGAACGAAACTTCTCCAGATGGAAATTTAAAGGTCGCTTTAGGCTGCAGCACGAGCAGCACAACTTTGAATACAAACTCGAACCAAAATGCATAATAGTATAGTACAACAATGTTATATCAGGCACTAACGAACTTGAGTATCACAACCAATCCAGCTTAATTGTAATCGAATTCTCATCCAATAAAATGCAAAAGGACTTAACTCACCAGACCAACATAAGGGGTGGGAGAAGCAATTTCAAGAGCGTAGCCAGGATCAGCGAGCTTCGCTAGCATTGACAATTCACCTTGATTTGCCTGTGAAGAAAGGAAAAGGCCAATAACAACGAAGAACATAGAGAATCAGAGCTCAGAATAGTCACCCCTAAACCAAAAGCCATAAACAAGCAAGCAGTAACACGGTGCAAGAGCCACACTGCTGGAGACCTTAAGATCGTGAAGCGCTCTGAACTGCAAGCGAGGACCGACATCGAAGGAACCTTTAATGAGGGCGTTACGGTCCTGAAAATCGTAAAAGAGCGAGAGGTACTTCGAAGTGAAGGCCAATTGGGGGCTGGAGATCTCCCGCTTGGTGTTATTCTGGAAGGACAGCCTGAGCTTTGCGAGATTGTCGAGGACCTTACAGGAGACTTTGTGGAGGAAGACGAGACTGTCAGAGTCGAACTCGGAGGTTATCCTGAGGGACGGCCGTCTTGGGAACGAGCGAGTGGGAGCCGGCGGTGGCGGTGGCGGTGCAGTCGGCGGAGCAGAGGGATGATAATCGGCACGAGGGAGGGGAGATTTAGGGTTTGGATTTGGATTTGGAGGGCATAGTTCTGCCATTGGAGGAGGTGATGAGAATTGAAGCGAAGTCTGGTTAGCGAAATTTATCAGCTTCGTATACTTCGTAGGAGTGAGTGATGCGTAATGAACGACGACTACATTTCAATTTTGTTTGGAAGTTGGAACGGAAGGAAGGGAGGGCAAATGGCCAAAATTGAACTACAACAATAAAAGGGGCTAATTCCTTTTCTCACACAACTTATAGGAAATGAGCGTTTTTCATTCAACTTTTGAAAGGGTACATTTTCCCGCTCAAGTTACACAAAAGGTGCATAATCAGTATTGGTGGCAGGTGCCTACTTATTAGCCCTTTTAAATTTATTATTTGATTCAATCAATTTTTTTTCCAATTATTTCATCTTACGAATTTCACATAATTTTTAATTTACTCTGAATGATAACGATGGAGGGTTTACAGGCTTTTATTGTCAACTATTGTAGTAGTGTGTTATGGCTGATAACAAGAGAGGAGAGAGTTTGTTAGGTTATTGGAGGCCGACGGGTTTTCATTTTTCAACTATTGTCGCAGTGTCGTGATTGATGATAAGAAAGGGGAAAACAACTGGTTAAGCTGTTGGAGGTTAACGGACTTTCAATATCGACTATTATAGTAGTGTTATGATCGACGACAATAGAGAAAATGATAAAGGACTTGTTAGGTTGATGAAGGCCGACAACTAGAGAGAGAATTGAACCGTTTTCTATATTTAAGTCAAGACATTAGTCCTTGACATTGCCATAATGACTAAGAAACTATCACATGAACATGTTCAATGCCATTGAGCATTAAATTGAATGATGCTACACACATCTAAACAGCTGATGCTAGCAACCTGAGATGTTAGAATGATGGTGTGAGAGATAGACCCTGAGATTGTCTACCCCATCAGCGACAAAATCCCTTTTACGAATACCAAAAGACCTTCACAGCTAAGGCCAGCTGACAAGCTGGAATGGGTACAGTACCTTCTCCAAGCAAGATCAGAAATCGCCGAGACCAATTCATGTCCCGTCGAACGGGCTCGAGTTGTACTGGAAGGTCCAGATCCTTGACAACACCAAGGGGTCAATTCAGAAGACAAACGAACTGTCGGGGAAAACCCAAGACCCAGATAGTTCGTTGAACAATAACTCATTACATGAGGCAGGGTGAGTCCTTGCTCAACCCTGCCGGTAAATCTGGGAATCCATCGTCCAACAAAACCAACCCACCACCACAGGTAGCCGGTATAGCCCCCACAGTGCCAAGTGAGTGGGCAAACAAACAGAGGCAGGGTCCAACCCGTTCAACGGCACGATCGAGCAGGCAGTGGGCAAGCACCCATAAGACACCCGAAACACCAAGTCGGCAAAGCTGCTGCTCAGGCTGTCAGAGAACACCAGACTCAGGGGAACCTTCCTACACCCTGAGGAGAAGGTTGCCAGTGGTGACGAGTCGAGAAAATTGAGTAAAGTTGAGCAAATCAAAGAGAAAAACCAAGCCTCGCTTGAACGAGACGAACCAGCCTGCATTGGCAATGACAGAGGAAACACCGCAATGGAAAAATGAAGAGAAAACCACAAGGAGCGGCGGAATCACAGTTGCGATCAAGCATGATGCCCTGGGGAATGAGCAACAACGAACCCAATGTGGAAAACGGCGATGGAAAACCAAAAACAACCGCCTCACACCAAAGCCTCGACGATTTGGGTAAAGTAACGACATCAAAACGGAATCAAGAAACCAGTCTCACACAAAGCCAAAGCCGGCATAGAAAAAGAGGACCAAATCTCACAGGGGAGTACGATTGCAGACATGGCTGCGGCGGTAGGGCTCGCATCGCAAAACTCTTTAACTCATGGTGTTAAAAGAAAAAAACGTGTTCCTAAGTGAGTATGTGGCTGTTATGAATGAAGACCACATTGCATTGCTTAGTTTAGAGAGCAACAAACAAAAGCATAATTTGAAGGAAAGAGTGTAGAAAGTTCTAACGGTTTTCTTGATTTAAAATGTCGTTTTAACACTTCAAGATCTTAAACATTTAAATTCTCTAACTTAGCACTGAAACATTAAAATGTGATTTGACATTTTAACATATAACATCGTTAAATCAACTCATTAAAATTCAAAAAGTTTTCATAATTTACCATATTATTTATAAAATGAGTTGGTAATATAACAGATGCTTTATGAGATAGTCCTAAACCTTTTATTATTCTCTTCCAGTGAAATTTCTGGACCAGAGTTTTGCTTCTTATTGTTTGTTATTATTATTATTATTATTATTATTATTATTATTATTATTTACTAATTTGTTTGTCTTCTTGAAATGATTTGTGATATAGTTAGATAAAAAGGGACAGTGCCAAAAGTAAGATTTTTTTTTTTCAAAAAATCCATCTCTTCATCTATAATTTAGTTCATGCATTTTGAATTGTATTTAAAACCTTTTACTACTATAATCATTTACAGGCAATAGAGAAAGAGTAATATAGAAAACACAATGACACAATCTCTAGTTCCCAAGCTCTAACTCTAATCTAATTGGTGAAGCTCTACGAATATAAGGTGAAAGTTTTGAATATAAGGTGAAAGTTTTGAGTTCAAACAGTAATTTTACCATCCTTACCATCCCTATGCATCAAAAATAAATGTACAACCTCTTAAAGATTCTTCAACCTCTTAATGTTAATGGTAGTTTGGAAAAAGAAAATAAGAGTGGTGAGGCTGTAATTTTAACTAAATATGGATGGCAAAATTGCTTATTCTCCATATTTCAAACATTTCCTCTTCAACCCACTGAGTATGTACAGTATGTCAAAAGTTCATCAATTTGACATTATTGTTTTAAGATTTATTGTTTGATTCAAATATTAATAAAAATAAAAAATATTTAAAAAATTAGATTTTAAATTATGATACACAACAGAAATATTTAATTTTAGATATTTAAATATTCATAAAAAATCATAGATTAAATACTGTGAACAAACCATTTTAAAGTATACTTTTCCATTTCAGCAAGTAGACCTATTTTATGATTCTCTGAAATCTAGGTTGTACTGTGTTCTATGTAGCTGTAATTTTACTTCTAACCTAATTGTTTTAAGAAATCCATGCGAGCTCACTTGGAAGCTCATGTTTGCACAATGACATGTTTAATGTTTTATTATCATATATTCATCTCCATCTTCTATGTATGGTATTGTTCCACTCACGCCAAGTCTTCGTGTCTTTTCCCCTCAGGCCTAAACATCTACATTGCCTAACCAGAGAGGAAAGTCCAAAACGCATAAACTTATCCAAGTTCAAACCCACAGTACAGATAAACCGATACCTTTGATAAACCCCGCCTTTGAACATTAGCCACCCCCGCCTGATATGCCATTGCATGCACATACAACTATAGAGATATAACACCACTGAAACTAGATCATGTTGTAATAACAGCAACTGGCTTCCCTCGACCCATCGAAAACCCTCTCGTGCCATCCGGCATACGTGGCCCAGGGGGTTGCTTCAATGGTACAGCTGCTTGTTCATTGCCCCCCATGTTGGTTCCTGTTGATAGGGGACCTCCGATATGGTTTCCACGGTTGTGATTGTTCCCATGGTGGTTGTGTCCTCCCCGACCCCGCCCCTTTACCCGATTTCGGTTACGACCTTTTCTCTGCCCTCCATCCTTGTCCGAAGCGTTCTCCTCTCCCTGCAGAAGTGAGAATACATTGATGAAGCTATTAGCAATGCCAACATACAAGCTGCGAGTTATCTTAGACCCTAGTACCCCACATATATAGTGTGGCCAAAACCGCTTCAAGTAATAGCAATCGAAATAAGCAAGCAACCAGTCAATCAGCTAGCAATGCAACTAACAAACAAGTTTCCAACTGCCCCACAATCGATGTGGCCAAAATCCCTCGAAAGTGACCACAGTTGACTAAATCAAGCAACCAATTGATCGCGTAGAGTTTTAATACCGACAAGTTGAAGTCGATACAAGAATACAGTGCCTCCCTGACTTTCTCTTCTAAAATTCTCCTCCACTTTTCATGACCAACTGAAGAACATCTCAAATTGCCAAATTTGTCCCAATAGCAATTTAGTCCCCAATTTCACAAACTAGATACTGGAAAACTGCTGACAAAAAGCTTCCGGAACTTACTAGATTCTCACTGAACTGTTCTGATGATTGTAAATGCTCCTCCCATTGTTTTCCATTCAACTGCTCAGCAGTAGAAGCATCACATTCTTCATGATGCCCTTCCTCATCATGCCCCTGACCCTTTCTCCCCTTGCCATGAATTGATTTTGACTGAGAATAAATGGTGCAAATCCATATTAATGAAACAGTAGCACGAAGACAGATAAACTAAAACCATAAGAAAACATCACATCTTAACAACCCACAGCAATTCTATAAGCATTTACAAAACTTCATAAAAGATATTAAAACTGAAAATGTAATCAAGCATTCTCCATCTAGATTTTATTTCCTGTTTTCAAACCAATTTACCAAGTATACAGTCAAGATTTATCATGTATAAATCCAAATCAATGACATGAATGAAAATATTGGCCAACTTGATAGTACATGCGAAACTAAAACCCAGAGGTGAGACATATGGAAGCGATAAATATTACTAGTATTCACATACCAAACGCCTAAGCATCAAGCGAACCTTAAGGCCACTTCTCCAATTCCCTTCATTATTCAGCTCCACAACCTACAAGGTAAGAAAACAGTTAGTCTCATCATTTTACATCAAAAGCACTGGATTAAGGAGAAGAATGGCCAGGATAAAACAAATACTCACTGCTTTTTCAGCCAGCTCAACCGACTCATATTCCACAAATGCATGCAACTACAACAGCCAAAGATTTCAAAGTCAGATGTCAGAGTAACTGGTGAATAGTAGTTCTAGCTAGTCTGAAAAGGAAAACATAAATACAATGGTGGCATCTTTCTCCAAACTACCAACTCCTTGTTAAAAAGAAAAAAAAGGCACCATGTAATTCAGTAGTGTATAGCTATCAGAATTATAATTCGTATTGAATTCACAGCAACATTGCGAATTACATCAGACCCCAAAGTTGTCACTTATCACAGGTTCCAAATACTATCATTTGGATGAAAACTCATTAGACGATCTTAGTTGAGATACTACTCGTCACATATGAAATATTTAACTTTATATGTCTAAACATTTTTTAAAAAAATCATAGAATAAATACTATAAAACTGAAGAAAAAAAACCCTACAATCAATATGAAACGGAGGGAACAATTAAATGAAAAGATGTTGATAGAACCGTAAGTTTAAGGGCCAAACCTTTCTCTTTTTTTTTCTTCATATTTACAGAAATATATCGATTGATAACCAACTGTTGTAATAGAAACACATCTTTCATAACCAACAACTTAACAAGAGCAAGTCTGCAGACTATAGTACCTTAGCAAGAACACTAGAACCAACGATTTAAATTTATATGTGGAACAGGGTTGTTGGTTCAGTTTTTTGCTGCCATTTTCAAAGAAATTCACATGAGCGTATCCATGGGGAATTTACATAAAAGTTCACAAGTTTGTGCTTCATGTCATTGAACAGTTTTGGACAGCTATCATCACCATCATCATCATACCACACCTTTTTTTGTTTGAACAGTCATCATAATGAGTTGAGCTAGTTGTTATACTCATGCCACTACAAGATCACTATTGTAGAATAAACATGCACAATACATCCCAATTAACAGTTTTGGACAGTGCAAATGCAAATAATATTGCCAAATGACAAACTAAAATCAAGGCATGTGATCAAACATGAAATTCCAACTACATGTACATTTAAGGCCACCTCAACTGACGGTTCATAACTGAAAACCCTCAATGGAATGTTCAGAACATTTTAATCGATATATTTGTCAAGTGAAACTACACGTATTTGGATACTGGCAACAACAACAGTTTCTGACCACAAGAACATATTTTATGAATTTTGAATGAAGACATCATACATGAGCCATTAATAAAACATTGAAGTAAATTGGACTGCTCTGAGGCCTGTTGTTATAACATACGAGTACATTAATATCCAAGTTCTAATAATTTCATACTTGAATCAACTTTCCACCTTATGACTACAAACGTAAACCAATAAGGTTATCCTACTACATTCAAGGCAGTTGGAAATGCTGTATAAAATCTATTTGCAGGGTTTAAATGTACTACATCCCATACCAAACAAAAAATCATCTTGCCACAAAGACTTAAGTAATGCTATTTTTTTTCTTTTTTAAGGCTTTTCGCTTTTAAAAGTCAAGGAATGCAAGTAACATTTTTGGAGTTACCAGCAATAATGTATAATTGATGGAAAGAGTTGATATGAAAATTAACCCTATTGGAAAACTTTCTAAAAATAAAAATGTTTTGATAATTCAAAGACAGTCAAAAAAGATAAATGCTTTATTTGACATGGGACGGCAAGTGTAATAGATAAAGAGACTGGAAACACCTGTTGCCTTGTGTAACATTCATTTTTATTTTCTGGACAGTTGATCAAAATTAAAGTGAAAGGTCTATGTATGCCCAATATATCAAGGACAAGCTGTTTAATTGAAACTTACGACCCTAAAGTTCGAGAAAATTTGATGAAATTTGCACAAGTTGATTGGAAAATTTAACCATGGATCAGTAGAATGAAAACCTTTGTATAAAGCTATACACTCAACTACCTTATTACTAAAATGCATTCCATCAGTTCTTGATGATCTCGATGCTGCAGATGGCACACTACTAGAGGGCTGAGGCTGACAGGTACGGATAGTCTTCACGCTGCAAAAGCAAAATTCAGAGAGATTCATAATTTTTTTTACAGCATATTATCAGTGCACTCAAGTTGCTCTTGGTCTTATTGCATGTCCAGTGATACCTACATATATAACTCTGATAAAGATAACCTATATGAAAATGTTTCAACAGAACTTTTGCAAAATCTCAAACATTGGATACAATAAAAAGTGAAGGCTGAAATGAACAGGTGTTTTAAACTACAGGGGATGGAAGAAACCACGATGACAGAGATAGTGTTCCTTGTGCAAGTAATGCAGCATATACATTTAAAAAGGTGCTTTTTTACCTCCCAACAGTAGAGAAAATCCTCATCAGATTCTGATAGCAATGATCCTCTGGCAAGTTTTCAGCAACTATTACACGTGACTATGGAAAAAGAATCAGAAAACACATAAGCTATAACAAATATGCAGGAAAAAGAAAAAACAGGCAGGGGAAAAGAAAGAAGCCCCGTACTTGCAATTCTTCTATATCAGACTCAGTCAGAGGACATTTCCGCCTTACTTTCTTTCCATCTTCACTGACTTCCTGCACATCAAGATGGGAAAGGGAAAAGGAAATCAAAGGTAGGGAAACTGTGAATACAGGTATCCACACTGAGCACAATGAAATGCTAATTAAGGAAAACTTAAACAAATGAAACTAGAGCATTACAAGAATTATAGAAAAAGTAAGAGACAAAAGGACATGAACTCACCAGTTTCGATGAGTTCCGTAGAACACTGGCGAGCTGCAAATTACTACTTATAAGAGCTTTAATCTTTTTAAATGATCCGACAACATACATAGGGACTGCATAAGAAGGGGAGAAATAATTAGTGTACTTGAATACCAATTTAGCCAGAAGCACCAGACACAGGTATTGAAAGACCAGAAAAACATAACCTAGATTAGGACTTCTTACCAAGTTGAAACAGCATCACGGCCAAAGATAACCCATGACTTATGGACATTAATGAGTATAATATCTAAAGATAAGGGTTAATCTAATTTCGTAAAAACACATGCTAAATAGTAATCAACTCTTCTATCCAAATCAGGAAATATATTTTCGAGATGAGAAAATAAATGGAACAAATCTAACCATAACCATCGGGATCTTTGTTGATGAACCTCATAAGGTGATCAGTTGTGGCCAAGTTTATGTCGCTGAAATAATACTCCACCTGCGACGGAGTGAATAGTTGAGCAAGAAGCAGCGAAGAAACTCAATTCGAGTACAAACGAGTGATCTACCACAGAGCAGAATCAAGCATTTGAAACTACTTACCTGATTCAAGATCTTCATCGAACTGTCCTCCGAGAGCCCAGTGTTTGGATCCTTGTGATCCTTCTTAGAAACGGCTGAACCGTCATGCTCTTGGTGCTCTCCAGCTGCGGCACCATGATGCCGAGCTCGGATGTGCATCTGATGATGGTGAGGAGGGAAGACGTGAGGACTCGTCGTCGGCGAGTGCATGGGAACCGGACCATGAACAAAAGGCGGCGGCGGTGGCTGCGGATAGACATGGACGACTGGAGGAGGAGGCGGAGGAGGAGGAACTACCATGATCCGCGGCGGAGGCTGAGGCCGGGCGGGGACGAACTCCGGAGCTTTGGCATTGAGTCGCGATGACGACAAGTTGCGTGCGAGGGTGGGACCGTCGGCGGTGACGGAATCGGAGAGATCCATGGCGGAGCCGGAGGGTTTATAGGCGGATCAGAATCTAGGGTTTAGATGGCAGGGCAGGGCCCGAGAAGGGCGAAGAAGACAGTGGAGAGGATTTCTCGGGCTTTACCGGAGATTGACTCTCCCCCATTAATACTTTACTCAGTCCTTTCATTTCACCATCGCAGGCTCGGACGCTTGTGGGCCTGTCTTCTAAGGATTTTCCATTTTCACTTGACTCTGACTCTGATCTGACCTTACAAATTACACTCATCTGTCCTCTTCCAAATGCTTGTTTGCTCAATGCAGCCCCGATATATCATAAGGTAAAATGGTCAATTTGACTTCAAGTAAGAGTTGGGTTGTCAATTGTAAACCCGGTTCAAGGTGTGAGCTGGTTCAAACTCGAGCACGAACCAAGTTAAACAATTAAGTTACATGAGCTCTGAGCTTCAGCTCGATAGATTTTTTTTATTTGAGTATCATACGATTCATTGAGTTCAGAGCTTTATTTATATTCATCAAGGTTGAGTATAAATAAAAAGAGGACTTTTCTAAGCCATTTTAATTCAAGTTTTTAAAGAAGGGTTAAAATCTTTTACAAATCACCTAGTTAATTTAGTATGCTTTTTGGACCAATTTCATTTTATGTTTTGATTAAATGGTCTAGACTGAGTTTAGTGTTATCAAAGATAAGTTTTAAATTGATATGTTCTGATCTGTAGTTAGCGCTCGAGGAACCGTGTAGACAAAAGACTCTCTTGCGATTTGAAGTTCAACATCTATTTGATTTAAAAGATATCTGAGGAACAATTGAGATGCTCAAACGTTCACATATGGGTCTCTGAAGTCCAAGTTCTATAAAAACAAGAAGACTTGTTGGAGTGAAGTATTGTTGTCGAAAGCAACATTGTTGAGACATTATGTGATTGAAGCTCAACATGTTGTTGGTTTTCAGTGTGCCTCGGGAGAGTTGAGTCTGTACGTTCTTAGTACACCTCGTGAAAATTAAGAGTGTTAGCTTCTAGTTAACCTCTAGAAAATTGGGTGTGTTGTGTGGTTTGTAGTTAAACTCCGAAAACTAGGTTATAAGATATTTGAAGAATAGTGCAGCCAAACATTAAAGTGAAAAGTTGGAGATAGGACGTAAGTCTTTCTGATCGAAGCTTTATAAATCATCTGTATTCATCTAAATTCTGCATCAATTCAACTTGCAATCTCAGAGATCCAGTTTGCAATCTTCAGTCAGCATGTTATGCCATCTGCAACCAAACTACTTGCAATGCGAAAAGAATTTGGTGTCATTCAATTCAAACCCCTTATTGGTTACGTATATATATATATATATATATATATATATATATATATATATATATATATATATATATATATATATATATATATATATATATATGGGACATAAGTTACTATATCTCAGGGGATAAATTGAAGCTTTTGCTAAGAAATTTACAGGAAATTCATCATGTACTCCTTCCATCCCCAAATAATTCTACACTTTGATTTTATTGTTTCAACATCCAATGTTTGACTCAAATTTTAACAAAGATAATAAGTTTTAAAAAATTCAGAAAAATATATTTAGAAAGTTTTACTTCAAATTATGATATGCATATTTATTATTAACATTAAATGTCTAAACATTTATGAAAAAAGCATAGATTAAATACCATAAAACAAAAAATAAAGTGTAGAATTATTCGGGGACGGAGAGAGTACATGATATGACAAGAGGATTCTTGGTGCTCGATTTCATTAAGGACGAGTCTTACTCCATAAAGTCATCCGCCTCACTCGTAGACGCCAACATTGTAGCGGATCACCCACGTCATATCCTATAAGGTGGTCTAAATTGGCATCATCCTTTTTTTTCCCTTTTATGAAAGGTAACATCAATAATTTTAAAGATAAAAATCTCGTACTGAGCACTTGGCCTAGTGGTCATGCTCCTGAAGACACTTGTAGAGGTCTCAAGTCCGAGCATCCGATACTATCTTGACTCAATCATTTTAGTCCATAGATTATAATTCGTTTTTACTCAGTCTATATACTATGCCCCGTTAAGCATTTTGGTCCTTTGACCATATCTGGGTTAGTTGACTTTAGGGAAAAATACATCTTACACACCTAAAATCCTAAGTCCTAATCATTTCAGCTAAATCACAAATTACATTTCCCCGATTCCACGATCTTCATCACCTCCGCTTTGCCACCCATGCTCTTCTTCCCGCTCAAAAGCACATCCCGGTGCGCTGGACTCGATCTGATCTCTACCCTCACCAGGGCCATGAAGTAGTCCAGATTCGTTAGACCGATGTCCACCTCGCTTATGTGTATAACCCCTTTATCGTGTCGCATCAAACAGTAGTTGCCGCTCAGCGCGAGCATGAATCGGGTGGCGGCAATGAAGAAGTTTCAGGAGTAAAAGAATTGAAACCCAGTTGGTGTTGAATTTAAGAGGCTTTTCAGGACTCGACAAGTTTAGCCAGCTGTAAAACCGTGTCGGATGAGGGAAGGGAGGAGAAGGAATTGGATCTCATCGTTCTTAAGAGATTGTTACCAAATACAAAACTGCTACCGAGATCATCAACAGCAAAATCATTTACAATTTCATCTTTTTCAAATGATGTTAGATTGTGTTGTTTTGGTTTGTTGATTTCTCATTGTTTTTCTGTACATTTCTAGGCTATTAACAGCTCTTGTTTTGATTTGTGCGCACGATTGTGTGTAGAATCTCTGTAATGGTGTTGAAAGAATGTAAGCCCAGAGCCATAATTGTTGTCATTTTGTTGAAGATGAAGATGAAGACGTCACTAATAATTGGTTGATGTTTGAATATATGTGGACAAACAAGCAGTCTATACAAGAATGCTATGAGGAAGATTGAAAGGGGTGTTTTTTTTCCCAACTTGCATTTATGTAAATCCTACTGTTTGCCATTTCTCCCTGTTGGACAATAATGAAACGATGTTGAAAGGCATGGCCAATGATGGCAACGATGGTGGGCACTGGGAGAGTGGGGAAGGCGAAAATGATGGGTCTGAAGCAATCGACTCGAGATTGAAGCCATTGGAGAAGAATTTGCCTTGGGCCTTGCTCCGGGAGAGGGCAGAAAGGAGGTCGCCGATGAGGGTTGGATTGAGACGGTGTCCGCTGGAGAGTCCCGAGCGGCGGAGAGTCTGGTGACTGGTGAGAGGGAAGCTCAAAACATAGATGTAACCCTCAAGCCTCATTCGCTTTTTCTTTCTACCACCCGAAGTTTTATTTTTTATCACCTTTAATCTTTACAACTTTAGATTCTTACAAAAAAGGCCTTACAACGTTAAATAACTAACGCCGTTAATGTCACCTGAGATGAGTTACTGAGTCGAAGGACTAGAGTGTGTGAACTTGCATAGTTGAGGGACTGAGTGAGAATGAATTATAGTTCATGGATTAAAGTGGGCGAGTTAACATAGTTCAAGGGAGTAATAGATAATTAGGCCAAAAGGAAATGAGCTCTAAACGTATTACAAGAAAACAATAAAACAACCCTACCAAGGAGATAAGCTAGTTAGATTCAGTTGAGCATTATTAGGGTTTCAATTTGCATGGTCTTCCTCAAATCTACTTGATATTGTTTTCCGAGTTGGTGTCTACTTATAATTTGACTGATCATGATGTCCTCATACGAGCGTTTTGTGGCCATTATATATCTTTATTACAAGTTACAATGTATGCTAGCTTTTCTGAAAGATAAGAAGATGGCGATCCAAAACTTGACTTTACCATCTCTAGATATTAAATCTGAAATTCAAATAATGTCTCACCTTTAAATTTCTAGCAAATCATTAAGTGTGGTGTTTCTGAAGATTTACTTATGGTTTATGAATTTCGTTCTATGGTTAAATTTGTACAAAAAGTCCATTGACCAATTCGTGATGAGTTGGAAAGTTTAGTGATTTATTTGACCGAATAAAAAGTTCAATGATAGATTCATGGTGAATTGTAAAGTCGAGTGGTTTTTTGTGCTTTTTACCTTAATTTTAAATAACATACTATCCCCGTCTAAAGAAATGGCGTGTTTCTTTTTTAACATTTATTCTAAGATTTTAACACTGTATTTTTTTCTAAATATTCTTCTTGTAGGTGACAATATTAATCTCCTCCATATTTTGTAGCCATCGAAGCTAGTTAGCAAGTGTTATATTTATACTTTAACTTATATTCTTGTACATGAACTATGACTATGTGCCTACATAATATATAAATTAAAAAAAAGTCTTCAGGTTTTATTTCTTAAAGTCAATGATTATATTCAAATGCTCTACTTCTGTAGATAGAGATGGAGGACTAGTTTGAAGAACCTGGTTGAAATCGAAAGTTTATCCAATATGTCTTGAACAAATCTGCTGACTAGTTATTGGATTGTGACATCTGACCTAAAAGAAACTTATGAGCCTAGCTATAAATTGGACATGTAGGCCAAATTATTAATTACTACCCCAAATTTTGGTGACTCGTTCAATGAATGGTCTGGATTGTAACTCGCTCAGACTCAGTACCCGAACTAACAAAATGGTGCACTTAAGGGCTTGATGCTGATGGATGGTTAAACTTTGACGGTGGAATCGTTAACAGATGTTAGTGGCCTGTTATAAGAGCGACAATAATATATTTGCAGCTCTGGTTCGAGCGAACCTTTCCAAATTTTAGAGCTAAAATCCCTTCCCTAATTTGCTGAAGAATCCTAATCTTGCATTTGAAGTGAAGTTGAAGATGGAGAAAGTTGATTCAGAGTCTGTAAGTTCGATTCGACGGGACGAGAAGCCATTGCCACTGTGCAAGTGTTGTAGAAGTCAGGTCATGATGTTCATGACCAGATGGTAGACAAAGATTTTATCGATGGCCAGAGTTTAAGGTGACTTATTGTGCTGAGTTTTATGAATATTTTTGAATTTTTTCAACTTCCCTTTTATTTTGGTACATACTGATTTACAGAGGAAGCCAACTTGGCACTTTGAATAGGTTGATGATCCCTACCCTGAGGCTGCGCGGGAATTGATTAGGAAATTGAAAGGCAAGCTTGAAGAGGTTGAGGGTGAATTGCTTCGATAGAAAGGTGATGGAAGGGAGAGGAATGTGGAAGAAAGGATGGTGATTCAAGTTGATGTTTCTGCTGGCAGCTCTAGTATTGATATAGAGAGGTTGAAAGGGTTGATGATGAAGGTGGATGAAATTAGTGGATACGTAGTTGTCACGTTGGCAATAGCAGCATGCATTGTATGCATTTAGTTGTATATTGGCAGTAGATTGAGGGAGTTTGGGATGTAATTTGGTGTCTTGTATGTGGTGGGTAACCTGTTTCTTGAATGAACTCAATCTGTTTCTTGCAACAACCATCAGAATAACCATTCAATTAAATTAACCATCAGAGTAGCAATTCAAGCTACATCAACATGTTTTTGCAATACAAAACAACGACCTTGCATCTTTTCAACAATTACATACCTAACATCTAATAACAAATCTGATCCTAACACCAACCTATGATTGTTGTTCCATGGTCTTTACAGAAACATCATCATCAAAATAACCAAACTGAGGGCATGTTCCTAAGATCCTAACATCATCAAAATAACTCCACTAGCAACATCATCAGATCCTAAGATTGCTTTTCCATGGTCTTGCATTTTTTATTGGCTTGCTTGGTGATTTGAGAAGTTGTTGCACCTTGACTTGGATCTTGGCTATTCTGAAAAGAGGAAAGAAAAAAGATTTCACACTTAAATTTACAACATTCAATAAACAAATGAACATTAATGTCAGCAAGTACCTCCGTCAGAGGGCAGGTTCTAGCATTATGTGTTGCTGACCCACAAACAGAGCAATGTATAATTCTTCCATGCCTTGATAACTTTGTCTTGGACTTCTTTGGTTCATTCTTTTTATTGATCCGCACTACTCAAAGCATCCCTGACATTCTCCTCTCCTTTGGTGGCAGCTTTGTCCCATAACCAGTTTCTTCCCAAAACTCCTTACTCGGGATAGGCTGAATAAGATAGGAATATGTTTTTAGAAACATCTCCTTGCTGTACCAATGATCCACATAGTCAAAAGGATCAATGCATGATAGCTGCAATTGAATGCCGACAAGGTATTCCTTATAAAGCCCACCCATTACATGTGCAGCTTCTGGAACCAATTAACAACATATTGGGTTGAACCATAATGGACTTGATAACCACCATTTCCGTTCCACTTGATTTTCCATTTGAAACTCTCTGCAGTATTCTCTGCAATGATCTCTCTAACCTTCTTCCCACAATTGAGCCTCTATTTCCTAACAAAATCAAGCCTCTAAACCCTCATTTCCATAACGTACTCCTTTATACGTTCAAACATGGTTATTATCGGCATGCTCTTTACACCTATCAACACAAAGTTGAATGCTTTAGTGTTGTTCTTGTCAACAGAACCACACATCATAGAAGTCCTGAACCATTTCCTACACCATTTGCTCATTGGAGTTCTCTCTAGTGTTGCCTTCGCACTAGGACCCAACCTCTCTATTTCCTCAAGTCTCTTCTGCAAATGAGCCTCATTTGATGATTTAGCCACTGCATAAAAGGCTATCTTCAACTGCTCACCTCTGAAATCTGAGTATCGGTTGTTGTATATATGCCTTGCACAAAGGCGATGTTCAACATTTGGAAAAACTACGGACAACATTGTCTAACCCCTATGCAACCAATGTACAACAAAATAAATCAACATTATTAAATCAACATGCATACATAATTGAGTTGAGGGTATGTGTTATTTTACCTTTGATTGGTCAGACATAAAACACCACTCATCTCCATCAACAGTGTCAATATCCCTTGCCAATAGCTGACAGAACCATGTCCATGAATCAGTCGACTCAATCTCCACCATAGCCCATACAAGTGGGTAGTACTGATTATTGGCATCCTTGCCAAACACTGTTAAAAGCTTACCCTTAACCACTTCTTTCAGAAAACAACCATCAACTCCAGCAAAACAAACATACAACCTCTTAAAATAAGGAGGAATACTAGGAGCTATGTGCTCAACTTGTATATCTACAGGTAAGCATGTATTTGATGTCTCTATGGCTCTCACATAATCGTGGATCCGTGAGTACTCATGGTCAAGGTCTTGCGTCAGTTTCTCCATTACCATGCCTTTAGCTCTCTTACACTGCTGTCTAGAGACCTCAATTTCAAGATCATCTTTAATGTGATCAACAAGTTAAGTGGGCTTAACCCCTGGATGAGGAAATATATAGCTTTCATAATTTACAACAATCCATCTTGAAGTTATTTGCTGGATTTTGAAAACAGAAGAGCAGGAATGTTTGACATGTAAAGTCTTCACCATGAAATTTTCTTTGTCAACATGCTTTTCGATTACTGCATATACCAACCAATTACACTTTGTATCCATACACCTAACCCTTACCCTTCTTTTTCCATTCTTAAGATACTTGAAATCCCTTTTAGCATTAACAGCATACTTATACAAAGCCTTTTTAAACGGTAGGTGATCAGTAAACACAAGTCCAATGCTAAAAGTTACCTCTTTTGCCATCTCATTGTACCTCTCAAATGATTTCAGTTTCCTTCTCAGCTCTACATTACCGTCTTCTTCTACTTCTTCATCCAAGCTTCCAACATCTGAGTTATCCATGCCATTCTCATCACCATCATCTTCGGTGCCACTGCTTTCAACTTCTCCATGCTCATTTTGCACTACTTGAACACTATCACCTCAATCACTGTCTCTTGTTGATTTATTTTTTGTGTTTCTTGCTGCAGTCGAAATGATCCTTAACAAGCTCAATTCCTTCAAGAATCTCTTCATCGACATTTGGGGACAATGTGTCATCTATTCCCCCTAGCTCTAACTCACACTCATTTTCAAAATCTTCCCCTTCATCTGAATCAGATTCCTCACCATCACCAGCTTCATTAGACTCAGCAGTAGAATCTCATTTGTTGGGTTTATTCCCATATAACTTAGATTTTGATGATAACAAAACTTTGAGGTCTTTTAGTAAAGTTTAGAAAAGTTTGTGGGTTGTGTTAATTCTACATTTTTAATTCACTCTTGCTACTTTGTTTTTATCTTTTACATGTTTAAATTTCCAAGTTATATTTCATTAAAAGAAAAGCCTTTTTCTAGACTTCTATTATTGTAGTTATCCGATTGTGTTATCCAAAATAGTACAAGAGTTTTAAAAGTTTGAAACTCTAGTTTGTTAAATATATTTTTCTTGAATAAACTCCTTGGTTCATTCCTAACGTCAATTTCTAGATAATCAGATTTACTGGATCTAACTGCAATTGGCTGGAGTTTTTTTAGTGATTCCAAAACGGAAAAGAGAGGCTCCTCCTTTATATAAATCAAGAACAAATATTCATGAAGAAACACTTCTCTAATATATAAGCTCTCTCATCTCACAAGCAATCAAGCAATCTAAAAGCTCTCCAGTACTGTGTTTTTTGAAGATCATGCTTCCACTTCATCTTAGTCTCATTACTTTATTTTTGAGAGAGTGAAAAAGTGCTTTAAAACGTTTTTGAGTGTTTTCGTGAAAAGCCTCAATAGGTTGAACTTTTTCGGAGAAAACTATTTTGTAAAGGTTTTTTTGGTGAGCCTCGGGAAAACCAAATAAGGGATTTTTGTTAGGTTGTTAGTAAGACCTGGGAAAACTAATTTTGGGAGTGTTAGGTTATTTGGGTGAGCCTTTGGGAAAACCAAAGTTAGGTTTTTAGTGAGCCTTGGGAAAACTAAAATAGGTTTTTTTTGTGAGCCTCGGGAAAACCATTTGTTAGGTTTTTAGTTAGTCTTGAGAAAACTAAATTAGGTTTCTAGTGAGCCTCCAGGAAAACTAGTGGAGAGGCTTTTTGGTGTAAAAGCTTTCTTGTGGTTGATGTAACTATTTTGAAGAATAGTGAAAGGAACTCTCAAGTGGTGAGCTTGAAGAGATGTAGATCATTGACCGAACCTCTATAAATCTTGGTGTCAATCTTATTTTTGTTATTGCTCCGTTTCAATTATAATTTTGCTTGAAACGAGTTTTGTCAACAGGTTGAGCGATTTCCTGCCTGGAACGTATATGCTCAACAGGTTGAGCTTTTTCTAGTGTCAACGTTTTTGTTAAAAGAATTAGTTTTTGAGGCCAACCAATTCACCCTCTCTCTTGGGTTCCTGCTCGGGACAACATCCTTCTCTTTCCCTACCTACCTCATTTCTTGTATTCAACTCCCCACTTAATACTCCCTCCTCACCATCAACGTTAGCAGCCCAATGTAACTCATTTCTTGCTGCAGATCCCACATCTTGGTGGGTGCTAATAACTTTATTGTTCTTGACCAGCCACTACTCACTATGCTCAATATATATATCAACCGACCCATGTTGAAAAGCATAGGCCAACAATCCATATAATCACCCTCCACCTTTAACTCCTTAAGTGTGTTGTTAAGTGACCCAAAATCACACTTAAAATGTATGGCAACAACATCATCATCATCCAAACCAAGATCCATTATCACACTTGATATAGAGTACCTAGTTGCATAACTCAATTCCATGCTACTGCATTCTCTTGGAAGAGGGAGAACGAGGGCAGTGGTTGGTGTGAGTTAAATGAAATATTTAGGGTTAATTTGTGTATTTTTAAAATGAGTTAGGGTTAGATTGTAAATTAGAGTTGGTCATTTACATAAACACCCTTAATTTAATGGCAATTCAACGAAAAAATTAACGGTGGGACTTAATTGGGATAAAATTGTAACTCAAAGGACGAAAATGAGCCAAATTCTTAAAATGGGACCCAAATAGGACAAAATTGAAACTTAAGGGACTACGGGTGGAGTTTACTCATATTAGATGTTCTTTGTGGATTTGTTAAATGTAGTGTTGATGTTATTCATGCTTGTGGATGATGCTGTTATTCATGCTTGTGTTATTCATGCTTTAGGACCTGAATAGGTTGAATGTTTCGGAGATAGGACCTGAACATGACAAATGTTCCAATACTCACCTACATTAGATCAAACAAGTAATCACACAAACTCATTCGATCGAAAGGTGAACATCTCAAATTCATTCCATCAAAAGCGACTACTCCAACAAAAATACAACATTTCACCACTCTTTTCTTCACTCCAATACTATTACTTTCTACAATAATACCAGGAAAAAAATCCATGAAACAACTAGAACAACCTACAATATCCTAGCTTCAGATCTAAGCTTCACAACTTCATCTTCATTCTTCTTCCTTGACAATGCTTCATTTTCGTGAACATTCAACTTCTTCAACAGCCCGTAGATGATAACCCTCAAACGATCCGGTGTGGGTTCGTCATACCACACTTGAAAACCACAAAACCCAATACCCTATAAAAATGGTACAAAGTCAATCAGATAGCCAATTTTCAAAAATCAAACATACCTGAAACTGAAAAAAAAAAACTTACCCCATAGTTTCGACAGCCCAGAAATCGTCGGTTGGAGTGCTCCCTTGACCATGACATCACCAACTTCGTCTCCATACCACACTTGCAAAAACGTGCCTGATGAACCAAATCCCTCCACCTAGAGCTCGCCAATGACATCTTCGACTTTGCCTCAAGATCTGTTTAAAACGCACGAAGCGTCCAGATCTATCACTCCCCCCTCCCTCTCTTTCTGTCTCTCACTCCACAATCTCTTAATCTCTCTCACTCCTGCCAACATTTAAAGCCATGTAAGTCACACAAACCCCCAATTGCCACGTTGCTATATAAACTGATGATCTGGCCAAAGAACTAAGGTAAAATCGGCCTTTCACTATTCATGGCTTTACATGCAATCACTTAACGACGTAGTTGACGGAGTAACTAACAGAAGGACCATGCATGCATTAAAAATAAAAGATAAGTGATCTTAATAGGACAAATTCTTAAAGTAGTACATGTTTAGGACAATTGTGAAAGATAAGGGACTATCCGTGCATTTTACCCGAATTAATAAATGCTACCCATTCCATCGTAGTCTTAAATTTAATCATTCAATCATAGTAATTTCGCCAAATAAAGTATTATGGAAAAATGATTTTTATAATGATTGATGTTTTCCTATTACCCTCTTTGCACCATAAAATAACATTTCCAGTACTCATTCTAACCCCACCCATCCCGATTTGACGGCAGCCGGTGCACCTCAAGCCCCCAATGAGGTCATCCAACCTTTATTTACCCCACCCCACCCTTCCCCAGTACTAACGACGGGTGAGAGCAGCCCCACACAATCCTGACCCCGGGTGACCTATCTATCACCTCCCGTAACCCTACGCTGCCCTATTGAGTCGCCATATTTGCAACTAGCAGGGCCACGAAGTGCTAGGAACGGCAACGAAAGGGTCACATAGGGGTGAGGTAACAACAGGTCTAGTTATGTTACGCTAGGCACGACCGAGAAGGAGTAGGGGAGGGGCGAGATGCCTGCAGATGTAGCTAGGGGTGCACCGGGCATGGTCGGGACCGGGTAGGGGTGGCCGGCCGCCACTAGGTATAGTGGCCGGAGTTGGGTTGAGGTTTTCAGAGTTAGGGTGGGTGGTTAAGTGTTAGATCTAAAATTTTAGGATGTAAAGAGAGTGATAAGAAAAGTTCATGCACTATAATAATCATCTTCCACAAAATTATGTTTAAGTTAAGGAACAAAATTGTCGGAAGTACTAAGAGCATCTACAACAATACTAGCTATCTTATTTCCAAGTCAAATATAACTAGTAAAAATAGAAAAAATGCACAGATCTTTGATCCAACAATACTAACTATCATGCTAGCCATAGTTTTTGCTATTTGGCTTTCCACATTCGGGAGCCAAGAGAGAGAATTTGTTATTTTCCATAAAATAAATGTGGTTGTTTTCAACATAATAATAAATATGACTACCTATAATAGCTACCATTGATGTGATAACAATGTTAAACTTACTAACCTAAATGGTTTTTTGTCATTTTGATTATAATTTAACTTAAAATTAGCTAGTATTGTTGTAGATGCTCTAAGGTTGAACAAATTAAAATAGTTGACTTTAATATGACAATAAATAAATAAAACATAACCCAGATAACCCGAATAGGAGTAATAATTAAAATTAAAAGATTAGAAGTGCACTTTATCCTATTGGAATATTTAATTCCATTTTTTTTCTCTTTCAATCTTCCTCTCCATTTGTCGAAATACAAACTTTTTTCTCAGATATTCCTATTAACTAGTCCTAATACCAGCTTACGGCACGAGTTCCAAAAATTAATATTTAATCAAATTTATAAGGTGTCAATATTAACAGTGTATTAGTTGGAGTAAATGTATCGTAAATTAGTGCATTTTACAAAGTTCTAATTCATTCGATTAAAGGAATTAATTCATTACATAACAAAAAATATTTAAATTGTCAGCAACTGGCTTAAATTACCCGTAATATTTAACCAAATTTATAAAGTTCCAAAAATTAATATTTAACCAAAATTAAGATAACATGTGTATTTTCTGCATTGATATAACACCTTACAAATATTATAAATATAGTCATAAGAGAAGGCCCTAGCAGATGCATCAAAGGATTTCAAAGTCACGATTCCACATAATATTCCAAATCTTTAAAATTCACAAACCAGACGAAATACTGTGGTCACTTTATATTGATCTGACCAAAAACTTTGATCTCTTACACATGTAAAGACTTCAAAAGAATGCACTTTAGAAAAATAAATGAAGTCTTATATATGTATATTACTTCTTCAATGTCCTCTAGACCTATTTTTAGTGAGTAACTGATGAAATTTTTGAATTGAAATATTTAAATCAAAATTCATAAGACACAGATATTGATTTATCAAATAAAGTTCATTAAACTCATAGTACCTACTTTTAATAAATTCATCACATAGAATACAAAAAAATTAAATACCAAATAAAATTTAATAAAACAAATGATCATCAAAGATCATCACCAATAAAATGGATGAAAGAACCATAATAGTATATGGAAAAAGCTTAATCACTATACGAAAAATATATTGTAAAACTCAATGTCTCAAATACATAGTAACATGGAAAAAAACTCTTCAATGGAGGAAAAATGATTAAAAAATATTAGTTAGAATCACTATGTGTTATGCAGGTGCATAATAAAACATTGCAGAACTTTAAGACATCACAATACCATATAAAAGTGAATCTAACATTAATATCATATTATATTTTCAGAGAGTTGAAATGGTAGTTCTAAAATCAATTCATAGAAGTTTTGACACTAAATTTCTAAGACCTAAAAACAACATATAACAAATTAGAAATTTGTAAAAAAACAATAGGTATGATATTACTCTGCATGTCATCCATGTGTTACCAAACATGTAATTACACATGTGAAGGTTGTTTAAATTCACGTAAAAGAATCTATCACTTAAAAATCGAAAATAATTTCACCCAGCAAGATGTTTAATGAAGGAAATCATGAAATATTGGAGGTGGAGTGGAACGAATCTCTCTGTTGTGTTATTTGACAAATAAAGTGGCCAAAGGCATGTTACCGATGAACCATCAAATGATCTGGGTGGGAAGGAAAGTGAAACATCAAGACAAATGTTCAAGTTTCATAATTTACCTTCCATAGCATTAGAGTACATCGAGACAATAAATGATAGATGTTGACACTCGATTTTTACCCGGATTTGTAATTAACAGCTAACTTAATCTAACTAACTAATTAACTGATTTAATCATAACTTGACTAATTTTAAAAAGAAGAAAAAAAAGAAAAGTAAAATGACCTAATTGAATGTTTAGTAATTTTAGGGGGAAAATCTTTAATTAATATTAATAAAATAAAATGGGAGATAAAAATGATAATAAAAGAATGAAAAAATAATAAAAAATATAATTATCTTAAAATAATAATTAAATAATCCAAAAATCCTAAAAAATCATATAATTATCACCAAAAATCTAATACAATTAAATTTAACCTAAACCACTAAAATAGGAATTTTAACCTAATTGGACTCTATAACCCCAACCCTAGCCTAGGCCTATAAATACATCATAAACTAAACCCTAAAAATTAATTAGCAGAAGAAATAAGAATAAATTCGAGAGAAAATTAGATCAAAGAACAGAGAAAAAATCTGCATTTTTGGTCTCACCCGAAACTCATCCACCCAATACCTTCGATCTCTGTTTTCAGCCTCTCCACCACCAAAACTCCTCCCATTAGGTCGGCCTCGCTATTAGGAGTCCGAATCTACCTTCCGTTTCGCCGGAAAACGCCGAAATCGAGAGAATTTGCCGTCGACCCGTGACCCACCCGCGGTTCGACCCGCCTCAATTCGGCAATTCAAGCCTCGGTTCTCACTCCGACTGCCGCCACCAGTCTCGCTGTGCGCTGCCTGGCTGATGCCCGCCATCATTGCCGCTGTCCATCCACTTTCACGTCGTTTCCGGAGAGACCAGTCGCAGTTGCACCTCACCTCATCGTCAACTTCATAGCTTCAGGTACGTCTCTATTTTTCTTGTTCTTTATTTCTTTTCTTTTCTTTTCTTTTATTATTATTATTTATTATTTCAATCCCCCAATATTTACCCTTCAGTCACTTAAGTCATTAACATTCAAAGAATTGTCATTGAAGTCACTGAAAATGTTCAAAAAAAACTAACAATTTGGGCACTATGCCTAAACTTTTAATCTTTTTCTTAATCCTTGTTGTTAATTTTTTCATTTAAATGGCGTTAACTTATTTATTCTATTATTGATTATTGTCATTATTTCTAGTGTCATTAGAATTAATTATTTTGTGTATCATTTAAATAAATAAAAAAATCAAATAAAAGAGAAATCAAGCAAAATATGAAATAAACCCTGTGGTACCAATTTTGGGTAATCGGAAATTTTTATTTTTGATTGTAATTGACTAACGGATCTAGAGCTTGTGCAGACCAAGTTTTTGGTTTCCAATCGACCTAACCTAAACAGATTGGTGGCGACTCCTGTCGAAAATCTCGTCACTACAATAGAGATGACTTGTCATGATTAAATATAGCAGATAATAAAAATGACGCAATACGTGCAACTGTATAGTTAAGGAGCTTTCCAATTATGTCGGACCTTAGCAACATCTTTTTTCAGCTTGGGTGACCAATACCATCTAGTACCAAAGAAGGGAACACTTCATAATGAAGGAACAATACAAAAATTTGGTATAAAAATAATGAGCGAAGTAAGAGGCGCGGTTAACCATCTATCGAATTGTTTGAAGTTATGTAATCAAAAAACCAGAGAATCAACATCTAAAACAGATTTGAGGGAAATGAAGACGTGAGACCTTGAATATTCTGATGCTCAACGATGGAGATCCAAAATCTGAGTCCAAAGTGAACAGAATAAAATATATGAAACATTGGAGAAATAAAGAAAAGTCAATGGGAGAGTAGGGCTGTAAATGAGCTGAGCTCTTATCGAACTTACTCGAACTCGAACTCGACTCGTGTGTTATTGAACACTATCTTATTGAGCTTCAAGTTCGAGTTTGAGTTCGAGCCGAGTTCAGGGCTCGATAATTTTATCGAGCCGAGTTTGAGCGGAACTAAGTTCGGCTCGATAAGTTCTTGAGCTATCGAGCCATATATATATATATATATATATAAAATGAACTTATAGTTGTTCAAGACCTCAGGTGTAAGTAATTAAAATGTCAGATCAGCATGACTACATTGTTAGATCGACATAACTACTTGATTGATCAGCATAAAATGGTGATCTAACAATACCTAGTTAGATCGACATCACTACATTGTCAGATCAGCATCACTACCTTGTTAGATTGACATAACTAATATATTGATCAGCATAAAATGGTGATGATGAGTTGTTAGATCAGCATGATTACCATGTTAGATCCACATCACTACGTAGTTAGATCAACATCACTACATTGTCAGATCAACATCACTACCTTGTTAGATCGACATAACTACTTGATTGATCAGCATAAAATGGTGATCAACATGATGAATTGTTAGATCAGCATGACTACCTTGTTAGATCCACATCACTACCTAGTTAGATCGACATCACTACATTGTCAGATGAACATCACTACATTTGGATTATTAATAAAAAACATAATTTCAAATAAAAACCATAAACTTGGCAATAATTTCAAATATTTCTCAAATATAAAAAACATTGTAATAATATTTCAAAAAAATTTCAAATACGAAAAAAACATTAAAATATACTTAAAAAATGAAGGATGAGTACAACATTTAAAATATATACTTAAAAAGGTAATTTGAAAATAATAATCTTCGTTGATCCGTCGGAAAATTGGCGGATTTGTTCTTTTTTGTTTTAGAGATAGAAGAGTTTTGAGTGTGGTGAGTTTTAGACAAATTTACCGTGAATTATTTAATTCACATCTCTGTAAATCACGTTAGCTCCGAAAAACTTTAGGTGAAAAATGGATAGTTCACTGGTGAAAAAGATGAGTGAAAATTTGATTAATTCACTTAAAAAATGTCGAGTTTGAAACCCCCTATTAGGTGAAAAACTCACCCCCCAATTTCTAAGTTTGAAACCTCCTAATGTTCGTTTACAAGTTTTCGAGCCGAACTCGAGTAATCATTCGAGCCAAGTTCGAGCTCGTATCATGAAAGCTCGTCAAGCTATCGAGCCGAACTCGAGCTTGAACAAAACATTTCGAGTCGAGTTCGAGCCGTGCACAGTTCGAGCTCGGTTTGGCTCGGCTCGTTTATAGCTCTATGAGAGAGAGAGTTCAGAAGCCAGCAGAGAAGTTGAGAAAAAATATTGGCCAAAGAAAATAAAAAGATGTTTCGTCGCCGACGGCCATCACATCGCTCAATGGAAGCTCGACTGGGTCATCTTTCTCGATTCATCCCGCCGTTGACATCGAGAGTGTGAGAAAACTCCTTTTGACACGAAATTAGACATCCGGTGGTGAAAGGTGATTACAAAAAGGAGAGAGTGGAGATCGGTCTAGGTAGATGGAGACATTCCCAAACGGTAAGAGAAAAAGAATGAAGAAAGAAAGGAAACTGTTAGCAGCGGGGATGAGGAAAGAAAGAATGAAAAATATTAGACGTAATTGATACTAGCGTTTAATTAGTTTACTTTTTAAACTTTTTCAATTTTTTTTTGTTTAGAAAATGTAAGAAATAGAAAAAAGTAGGGAGGGAGAGAGAGAGATAGAGAAGCAAGGCAACAAAGAGAGAAAAAAAGTGAGGAAAAAAGAAAATAATGAAAGAACCCAAAAAATAAAAAAAGAATTTAATTAAAAATTAATGTTGTATTAATTATTGATCAACGCTTACCATATATACACATAAAAACGTAATATATAGGAAAGAGAATATTGAATTAATGGTAATTGACTAATAGAGTAATAAACACTTTCCAATTAATGGTAATTGACTAATAATAAACACTTTCAAATTCGTTTCCAACAATTATGCATTGATTGAAGAAAAAAAATTACCCGTACATGTGACGCTGACTTGGATCCTAGGTGGCTTCATCAGAACTCAACATTACTTTTTTTTCTGACTATTTTTGGTAGGTCTCCTCTATTAGTATATAATTATAGATTATAGATTATAGATGATCTTCATGGTGAGGATGCGGTCCGAGCCTTTAGAATATATAGTACTCAACACTCAACAAATATATACCTCTATTATCTCATTCTCTATACATTATATTAGGGGCGGAGGCAGGATTTATGTTTTAGGGGTCTGGAGTGTGAACATTAAGAAATACTTTATTTGTTCCCCAATTAAGTGCATTGTTTTCTCGGGCACATGAATTAAGGAAAAATTAGTAAGTGGAGATAAAGTGATTATAAATGTGTAAATGATCAGAAAAAATGGTGATTATTTGAAAATTTCCTTTAAAAAATATAGTAGTTATTTGAAACGATGAGGGAAATACATGAAAATTATCCCACGTGTACCATTGATTTGCACATCAATATAATAGTACATGCCTCAAAGATATAATATAAAATAACTATAACTTTTTTGTTTTTGTTTATGAATTTGATTTTCCTCCATCTTTTCGACCTTAACTAATTGTCAATGTGTAATTTTAAGTTACATGTCATTAAGTTCATTTCCAATATAAAAAGTAAACTAACATTGTAAACTCAGTTTTCATTTTACCATATGCAATTTATTATTGACTATCAACTAGTGAAAGAGACATAAAATGGGTTAATATAGGTAATTAGTCGTAAGAAAAATGATTTTTGTATAGTAGTTTATTGTAGAACCTACAAAATTAAATGTTATTTAATGGATTAGGTCTGTTACAAGAATAAGTATCATCATTTTATCGATTAATCAATTAATTTTGCACATCCGATGACTAAATATATGTCAATTTAGTTATTATACATTGATAATTGGCAAAATATACTTAAGATAATGTCAATATATAAATTAATGTTACTATCTACTAAATATTTGCTAAAAGTGTGTGGGGACATGGCCCACCCAATTGCCTTCATAATAGCTCCGCCCCTAAATTATATATAATAGAAAATGGACAACATAAATGGAGTGGATGAACTATATTCTAGTTTATAGGTTATCTAAGAAAAAAGTGATATTTATTTTTTAGAAAACTTTGAATCCTACTCTAATTTTATACCTTATCACATTTAATTTCTCTTTCCGATTAAAAACGCTTCATATCTCACTTTATTACTCCTAGGATTTTAGCACTATAATTATGGACACCTAATCAAATGTATAATGTTTATTAGGATGGAGGGAGAACTCTGTGTTCTTTTCTAAAAAAAGTTTATCAAAACAATATTTAATTCCAATTTTTTTCATAAATTTCACATTAGATTTACAAATTTTCAATTTTTTCCCCATTTTTTTAAGAGCTCGCAAATCACTGTAAGGACAGTAAAAATGAGGAACGGTAAGTAATACGATTACATTACCTTTTTTTTTGAACTACAATATTTTATTAAAAAAGTAAAAAGTACATATTTTCAGCGAAATGCTAGACCAAACGCCCAACAAAGTTGAAAACTGTTAGCAGGCTAAGCCCGCTACATATAAAAGGAATGTGGGCTTTGTTTTGTCTCTTTGCCGAATACTCTTTTGGAAATTACAGTAACTGTGTAGATTTGATAAAGAGAATACTACGTACCCGTCTCTAAATTTTCAACTCTAAATCTTTATAATGTTTGAACTTTGATATTTATTTAACTTTAATTTATGTAAATTATTCCTAGAAAAAATTTCTAAAATATATGCTCATAGATAGACATACGCCTATCAAATTCTCATATATATTTAGAGAATGTTAGCAAAATAAAATAATACTGAAAACGAAACGTTTATGGTATATCCGGCCCTACTCACTAGTTGACCCCCAGATCACGGCCCAACACGCTGGCCCGACATATCAAGCACTCGAAGATTTCACCAAGGGATGCTTAACCGCGAGTAGGTCGCCCACGATGCCACCCCTGTCACCACAACCAACAGCGAAGGGGTCCTCCACGCCCTTTCCACCTCATCCTGATCATGATCAGATTAAAATATGATTGTTTTAATCTACAAAGAGGGCCTTTGGCCACGACCCCTTGTCTCCCGCGCGAGGCTTCGACACTTAGCAACTTGGAGCACGTCCTGTGGACTCTTCACACGATCCTGCCAGATCAGCCACGATCACAGGGAGTGTCCCCTGCTTTCCATAACTCGGCCCACGACAACGGCAACAAGGAGGCAACAGCCCTCCTTCAACTCATATAAAAAGGAGACTTGAGAAAGATACATTATATCTACACACCCCTCACTCTTCTTTCTACTCCTGAGTTGTTCATTTCTCCCCTTGCAGATTACTTCTTCCACAACAGATTACTCCTCAGGAGCTTGACCCGCTGATACGATCACGAGTACACTTGACGCGAAGCCGCGAGATCGTACGGAAGCGCAGATCTAGCTTAAAGGAGTCGACGAACGAGGAAGGGATAGATTCGGCCACATACACCTCCCAACTACGAGGTTGGGCAATATCTGCGATAAGCCTGGGGAGTATGGAAGATCTAGCACCTCTCAACTACGAGATTGAGCAATACTAGATATTAAACTTGATGATAAACAATCAAGGGGGAGGGCGGAAAATAGCAAGGGGTGAGAACCGGGCTTAAGGAATTTCCTTCTTAAGCTTTAAACATGTTCTACCTTACAAAAAGAGTCTTGTCCCTTTTATAGGGAAGAAGGGAACAGACTTTTACAAAGACGCAGGCATGCCCTAAAGTGTACAGTACTTTTGCATGCATGTCTGACTAAAAGATAAAAAAGGTAAAAGTAGATAAGTACGCTCCCAAGTGTCAGCGTAAAAGGCGGGAGTGTGCCAGAATGGTCGGGAGTGGTTGGCCGACTTGATAAGCTTAGGTGGCTTTGCTTTAGGGCTTCGTCTGACTGGAGGCCCCGGTCTGAAGGCCTCGCCTTTGTTGGAAGGCTTCGCGGAGAAGGCTTCGCCTAGTTGGCCTTGCCTTCTCTTTGAGGCTTCACGAACGAAGGCTTTGCCTTTGCTTGGAGGCTTCGCAGGAGGGAATCCCATCCTTAGCGTCTGAACTAGAAGTCTTTGTGTTGAAGGCTGGTCCCCGCCAGGAGGCTTTACTGAGATGGCTGCGCCCAAAGGCTTCGCCTTCGCCAGGAAGCTTCGCATGGAGGTCTTTGCCTTTACCTTCAGGACTTCATGATGGATGGTCTTGCATGAGGACTTAACCGTGAGTGTTCGCGGAGATGGTTTCGCCGAAAGGCTTCACCATCCCCGGAACACCTTAGTTTGAGGAAGCCTAGCCCGCGCCTTGCGGCTTCGCAGGAATGGCTTCGCCGGGAGGCTTCGCCAGTGTTCTGGATGCCTTAGCATGATGTAGTTCATCCTTCGCCTTGAGACTTCACAGGGACGGCTTTGCCAACGTGCTTTGCCAACGTCTGGATGCCTTCGCGTGTAGAAGCCTATCCTTTGCCTTGAGGCCTCGCGCAGAGTCCTCGCGTGAAGGCGTGCCTTATCTATGTCAAGTGCTAGTCCAGACCATAGATTAGGCCGCCTGGGCCTTTGAACCCACTCGTCAAGGGGTTGCTCCGAGCTTCACTCGACTGCCTCTTCGTCTGGGGCTCCTTGTTGCTGCTTGGGGATCCTATAATCACATCACCCGCTTAGGAACAAGACTATCAGATTCAAAATTTTAGGGACAAAGGGAGTATCTTATAGCTATAAGGATTTTAATTAAGATAATTATGTATTAAACGGATGGTTTTAGCTTAGCGTGCTACAGGTTTGTCTCGAGTTTATGATTATGTTATGTGCGTGTGTTTGGCCCTCCATCTTCGTCAATGTCGACGGTCTGCAATATTGTTTGATTGCTTGGTAGTGTCAATGTGTTTGGCCCTCCATCCTCGATAGTGTCGATGTTTGATTGCTGGATTTTGTAGGTTCCAGGAGGGTCTTGTGGCTATTTTATGTGGCGTGATGGCTGACCCCGAGCATCAAGAAGACTCGCTCGATGTGCATGATGAGAAGGAGGTGTATAAGCATCGGTACTTCAAGATTCTCAAGGAGAGAGATCAAGCTGCTTTGTGAGTTGACGGACGGGGAATATGATCTGCAGTGGTGGGCAGAACTTGTGGAAAAAGGAAACTTGTTATCGGACTTGAGGAGCAAGTTCATATGTCCAAGGGTTGGTAGGAAGGTGGAGGGACCAGAATTTGTGGATTTTTGCCACTGGTGCTGCAATATTGTTCTATCTGTATTGGTGAATGTATGAGTGTAGGGGTGGGTGTGGCTCTAGGTGAGGTGAGATCAGTGGTAGTGGTAGTTTATATAGATAGAACTCTGATGGTAGTTTGGACATGTATTGGCAGCGTTTTGTGGACCTGTAATGGTTGGTGTAATGAAGTTTGGACATGTTTTGGACATGTATTGGCAGCCGTTATCAGACTTGTAATGTTTGGACATGTTTTGGACTGTAATGGTTGAATGGTTGGTGTAATGAAGTGTGGACATGTTTTGGACTGTAATGGTTGGTGTTGGTGTAATGGTTGGTGTAATGAAGTTTGGACATGGTTGGTGCAGCGTTTTGTGGACTGTAATGTTTTGTGGACTGTAATGCGTATCACAATTGTAATTCCATGCACATAACAGATAATGAGGTCTAATCTTGACAAAAACATAGCATATAACTTCTAATCCGTTACACAAAAACATAACAGATAACATAGCACATAACAGATAACGAGGTCAATCCGTTACACAAAGTGTCAACCACACAAACATTACACATAACTTCTAATCTTAATTAACACATAACAAAGTGTCAATCCTAGCATTACATAACTCCTGACTGTATATCAATTCCTTTCCCCCTGCCCTTGCCCTTGCCCTTGCCCTTGCCCTTGCCCCTGCCTCTGCCTCTCCTGTCAGCTCCCCTACCAGTTCCAGGAGCTTCATGTACCCTGTCTGCAAGGAAGGCATTTGTTGCTGGAAGGCTGGGGTTGTCCACTTCCCTTAGCTTGTTCCTGAAGGATAAAAGTTACATGGTTTAGACTTGACATAATAACAGAATACCTTCAATAACCATTACAATCTCCATACCTGCTGAGATGACCTGATCACAAACAAGTTTTCTGCAGGTTGAACATGTGCAGGGTTGGCATCCTATTAATGTAAGAAAATTCAACTTAGCCAATAATATCAACATCCGAAAAAGAAAAGTAAGAAAAGTTGGAGGTAGCCTACCATTTTCTGTTTCTTCTTCTTGGAGTTGTAATCTTAGCCTTAGCCTTACTTGCTGAATGGCCCTTAGCAGCTGAAGGTGCCTGCTTGCATGTCGCTTTGTTGTGGCCCATCCCTTTACAGTTTGAACAGGTTGTAGTCCCACCAACTGGCCTTTTCCTTTTGCTCCCATCAACATCCTCTCCAGCTGAGGGCCTCCTCTTAGTTTTGGGCTTACCCCTCTTGACTATCTTCCACTTTGGTGCCTCAACATCCGGGAAGTTGCTTTCTTCCCACATTTCCATGCCATTTACTGGCCTGATCATGTTGCCATAAATCTTCTTATGGTAGTCAACATGGTAGCAGGGATCAACATAAGCCTCAATATCAGAATTGTTATGGCTAAGGGCACTGCAAGCATGATTACACATTTCCTACAGCTGCAAGTCTTGGCCTCAATGTCAACATCATAAACCATATTGACTGTGGTCACCTGGAACCTACCTGCCCCAGACTCCATAGTGAAGCATCCACTTGCTGCCTTAATCATGTCATTCAGTTTCTTGGTAATCTTGGGACAGAGTATGCCTTTCCATTTCTTCTGAATTTCCCCTTTTCTTGCTATTCTAACCATCAACTTGCATCTAATTACCTCCATCATTGTCAGAATGGGTTTGTCCCTAGTTTCTAAGATAAACTTGTTGAAGCACTCACACATATTATTCAATAAAATATCACACTTAGGAAACTCCCTAAAATGTGACCTACTCCAGACTCAGTCCAATTTCGTTCAAGTAAGCCCAAGCATCAGTGTTGAGTGCCTTAATAGATTCCATATGGATTTTGAACCTAGCTGGGTACGTTGCCCTTGCAGCAGCCCATATCAGATCTCTATACCCATCCCCAGGAAATCTTTGTTTGAAATTGGGGTAAAGGTGCCTCACACAGAATCCGTGTTCAGCTTGGGGTAATTCAGAGTTAACCGCCCCAATTAGGCCCTACATTACATAATCCCAATTATCATAATGAACTTGCATATTCTAAACTAATCATACAAAGTTTACAAAATTTATGAAAACAACATATCAACATACCTTTTGTCTATCTGTCATCACTGTCCACTTGCTAGAGTCTGTAATCTTCAACTCATCACACAAGATCCTGATGAACCATCTCCATGAGTCTTCACTTTCAGACTCAACCACTGCCATTGCTATTGGCCATATGCAATCATTAGCATCGATGCCAACAGCAGTGAGTAGCTGACCACCATATCTTCCTTTCAGAAAACATCCATCCAGACTGATGATTGGCCTACACCCACACTGGAATCCAATTCTACTTGCACCCAAACAAACAAACATCCTGTTAAACACAAGATTGTCAAGGCTCGTACAATTTTGAACCTTCATTGCTTCTTTCCAGCTCTTTCCCATAATCTGCCACCTCTTATACTGACTGCCTCATCACCTCTAATCATCTCTAGAGCTAGTTTCTTCGCCTTATCACCTTAGATCTATGGACTGGAGATGGTGGTCACGCCTCGTGTGATCAACTAGTGCCGCACTGATATCCCAGGTTGAGATCTAATGGTCTCTGCATAGGCTTCGCAATCCACTTGTATTTGGCTGCAGCCTACACGAGTCTGCCTTGCACACATATGCTCATCATTCAGCTTCTTAATCTGCATTCTTGGGCCCCCTTCACCCTCCTAGCTACCAACTTCCATGGACATCCACCACCCTTGCATTGGACAACATATCTCAGACTTCTCATTCCTTTCAGTCTTCAAGTTGACTTTGTTCTGAACAGAGTAAACTCTAACAGCCTGTCTAAGCAACTCAATAGAACTAAACCTCTGTCTTAGCTTGAACTTGGGGTGGACCATGTCTGAAATAGGGTTGAAAAATGGAGCTCTGTTTTGTTCCCCACTAGAGTCCGAATGACAACTCTTTAACTCTTCATCACTGTCCTCATATTCAGACTCTGGATCATTAAAGGTGGCTCCCATAACCCTATTAAGACTTCCTGGACCATCATCTTGGGCCTCCTCTCCATTGGGCCTTCTTTATCTCGCTTCTGCTAGGCCCATCTTCTTGCTTCTTTCTCGTACCAGGAATCATCAACTCTAACTTTAATTTTCATTGCCTCATCTTCACCTTCAATATCATTATCGATTCAACAAACTCGTATCACAGCCTTCCACCGCGTTTCATCCCCATCAGAATAATCCACATCTTCATTCTATGTACTCTCCTCATTCTCTTCATCATCATTCTGTTCAACTAGTCCTTGATTCATCTCAGAATCAGTTGCTCTGTTTTGACTATCAGAAGGCTTATCTTTCTCCACCTCATCAACTCTCTTACATTTTTCTTTGTCCTCACAAAGGATGATCATAAACACCATCTGAATAATCATCATCGATATCGAAATCTGCTGGTTGTCTTCCTCATTTTCTCGCTTTTTTTATTGCTTCTATATTACTCTCATCCTCAGAACCTTCTACCTCATCATCAGCCCTACCCATAGCATGTATTTCAGCTATTGCACATCCTAAGGTAAACGCATCATCACCATACTCCTCTGAGTCACTATCTAGATCACTTAGCTGCACAACAACACCCTCGGTCACCCTCCCCTCATCCTCACCAATTTCACTTGCTCTACCCTCTTCAACCATGCTAACAAGTACCATCTGTCTCCATTACATTCTCACTACCTGCCATGTTGTGTTTACGATACCATGCCGATGTGTGTTCCACATATAAATCCAACCCTTCACCCTCAATGGCTGCAGTAAATAAAGGTTGTAACCTAGCATCATCACCTAACTCACTAAACATTAACACTTTCAAATTTCCCTCAAATGGCCGACCCCTTGGCTTATAGTAAACAAACTTAACATCTTCACATGTATACCCCAAATTCTTCACACAAGCATGCGGAGAAAAATATTCCACAATACCTTTGTAATTTTTATATACCCTTAACGTACCATTAACATACTCCAGCGAAGCCTCTCTGACAAACCTCCCACCATGTAGCAAGCTGTAGATATAGGTATCAGCCATTTTCGTATAATTTAAACAAATATTGCATATCAAATAATGTTATCAACTCCTATAATTAACATTAGTAAGTTTATAGTATATTAAACGGATGTTTTAAATTAGGGTTTTAGAAATTGTTTTCGAACAGAGGGCAAAAAAAAGAGGGATTAATTTAATATATATTTCCATAATTTGATGGTAAAAATGAATATTACTCCACTTGTCTCACAAAATGTATAGAAATGAGATACTGCCGTATTCATTTTGGGTTGTTCTATAAAGGGAAAATGAGTAAAAATGTCACTAAAATATTCGAAATCTCTCAATTTACCACTAAATTTCATTTTAAAGCTAAAGTGCCATATAACTTTTAAAACTGGGTTAAAAATTCCACTGTCGTTTAAAACCGTTAAATCTGATAACTCTATGGTTTAATTATAAATAGTAGTGCTTAAAGTTTTTAACACTTTAAAATTTCATCCTCACTCTTTACAATTGGCAGTCAAACTCAACAAAGAAAAAGGTATGTTCTTCGTTACTTGCCGAGCGGCCTCCACCTTTCCTCCGTAGCCTCCCGACGCTTTTCATCATCCATCATCACTTCCATCAGCAGCGCCAACCCTCCAGCAACTCGAAGGAACCCTCCTTGCCGCCGGACGCCGCCGGAAGAAGGAGAAAACGCCCTCGACCTGCCAACCCGCTTCTCGACCAACCCGCTAGTACTTGACGCTCCAAGCCATAATCCACCGTGCCACCGACATCGACATCGACAACCTCCCCTGCTCCGCCGCACCGATCCATCCTAACTCCGCAGCCGAAAAACACCATAATGGCGACGACCCGCGACCCGCGTCGGACCCGACACTTGCTCCTGCATCGTCCTTTCCTTTTTTCTTTTTAATTATTTTTAATTGTTAGGATCAAATTGTAAAGTGTTAAAAACTTTAAGCACTACTTTTTGTAATTAAACTACAGGGTTAACAGATTTTTTAACGGTTTTAAGCGACAGTGATATTTTTAACCCAATTTCAAAAGTTAGATGACACTTTAGATTCAAAATGAAGTTTAGTAGTAAATTGAGAGATTTCGAATACTTTAGTGACATTTTTATCCATTTTCCCTTCTATAAAACTTGGCACTTGGAAAATTTCCTGGTAAGAAAACACTTTTAACACTAAGTTTACTTTTTACTCTCAATCTTCATCCTTCATCCATAAAATTACTTTTATCATACATATCAGTTTTACAATATTACCTTCAAGTTTTCAACTATTTTTCTCCATTAATTCCCATTCAAGCTGTCTCCTCAAGTTTTCAACAATTAATCTCCATTAATTCCCATTCAAGCTATTTCTCTACCAGTTAACTTGAAGGGAGTATTAAGCACTCTCTATTATAAAAAATAGATACATTTATTTTTTCCGTTTTACAGTATTTAATTTATGATTTGTTTCATGTATACATATAAAGTTAAATACTCATATGCATATCTGGTGGTGGATCTATTTGGGTAGTCGCCACGTTTCGGTTATGCTGACGTGTCCTGACGTTAGCGGACGTCATCGAGTTAATTCGGAATTCGAGTATAAATATATATATATATATTTAGTTTTTCATTATAAGTTAAATATTAAATATTAAAATATGAAAAATCATGAGAGTTAAATTATACATTTTTTTAGTACGAATGGAGTATTAACATACATTGTGAACTCCATCCAAAAAAAAAACATACATGGTGAGTGAAATATGTCAGGGTGCAAAACTGTGATTTACCTTGAGGATTGGTACAAAAGGAAGGTCTTATCTAGGCAGGCGTGTTGATCTTTCAGCAGTCTCTTGCAAGAAAACATTCCAAATGTTGAGACAACACGTTTTATATATATATATATATATATATAATGAATCATATCTGACTTATCATTTCTGTATTACACAAACCAAACCAAACTGTCTCATTCCCATTTCCCCATCCTTTCTTTCTCTGCTTCATCAAAATCAGAAGAACAAAGCAAACACATGGAACTTGAAGGGCTCATTCCTCTGGTTTATAGGGCAATCAAGAACACCAGAACCAGGCGGCAGTACGAGTGTTTGATCTCCTCCGGCGAAACCGCCATGGCTGCAGCTTCTCCGCCGCCATCGAAGGGGAACGGCGGCCGCCTCCGAAGGAACATATCTTATGGTGGAGATGTTTCAACGTCGTCTATGGATGTTGATTATGGCAGAGGCAGCAGGGGATCAATTACAACATCTCCTGATCAAGTGATGAAGAGGAAGCTGGTGAGGTTTAGGAGCCATAGGTTGCTTTCATGTGTATCTGGTGAACCCTGATTAATTAATTTCTGATCATGATCATCTGTCGTCTTTGTTAACCTGCTGCCTTGTGGACTAAGTCATCTTTCAAGGTAGTACACAAAATAATGCTTGTTTCATATAAACCCTTAAATTTGAAGAAAAATAAAGGGTTGTCTTGTAGTATTTCCTTCTGAAATGTCTCAGTAATTTTACTGAAAAAGCTTGTTTGAAGTTGGTGTACATATAGTGGATAAAACAATTTATATGTACCCAATATTCATACTTTTGTCATTTGATTGCAAACATGAATATAGTGCTGTTTTTTGTTAATTAAGTGAATTAGTGCTGTTTTTTTATTAAGTGAATTAGTATTGTTTTTTTAATTAAGTAATTAAATTACCGTTGTTAAATCCAAGTTTAATTGTATAATATATACTCGTATGAAATATGTTATACTCATCTATCTGTAAAAAAAATTATCTCATATGACTTTACTGTTTTAAAGTTTAATTTTGACTCAAATTTTAACAAAGACAAATAGTGAAAAAATTTAGAATATATATATATATATATAAATTTAAATATCAAATTATGATATACTATTTGATTTCGAATATATAAATATTTATAAAAAAATTATAGACTAAATACTTCATAAAAGAAATAAGATAACATTTGTCGGATAGAAGGAATATATTATTGAGATAATGGGTTAAGTAGAAAACTTGACGCTTGATTTGCATTTATATAGATCAAATGGTCATATGGATGACGTATATGCTACTAACTTCCCTAACACCCCGATAGTAAATTTATACAGAGTTTGTTTTGTTGACAATCAGCTTAGTTCAATAATATAAGTCATTAATATATTGATAAACTTTCTCAAAAAATAAATAAATAATATAAAAGTATATATTTATTGATACTCTATCTCTTAGTCAAATTATTATCTTTAATAAGTACTATATAAGTTGGTTCAGTTTTTGGGTGAATTCCAAACGTGTAATCCATTCAATTATCATGGATTATCATCAACCTAATAAAATCTTAATAAGTGGTCTAATTTTATGGATGCTCTTTTACTTTTATTTTGAGGTCCTCGCACTCCTCAAATTGGTCTTCGCACGGGATCAAAGTTCAACAGTTCGAGCCCGTCTCGGTTAAAAGTTTATTCGAGCTCATTCATATTATTTTCAAACCAAGCTTAAACAAAATTATAGGCTCGATACATTTATCAAGTTTTACATGAACAGTTTAGTGCTCTACTTGGCTTGATTTTATATTAACTTTTTCCATTGATGTTTGTGAACAGCTCGAGCTCGATTGATTTAAAGCTCGTCCGAGCTCAATCATAATTATTTTCAAGCCAAAGTACTTAAACACAATTTCAGGCTCGATATATATAAAATTAAAAGAAACACAATTAAAAGATCTCTTCTTGGCTAGCATGGATTGATAAATTGGTCAACACCCCCTCTTGAATCCAAGAATTGGTTCAACAAAAATGAAGTTTTGCCAAGGGCAGGAAGATGAATCAAACACCTCTTTCTTGAAGAGAAAGCAACTTTGGATTTAGCAAACTTGATCAAAACCCTTGAACAAGAGTTGAGTGGAAAATGATAGAGAATAAAAGAGAGAATTGATCTTTAAGTCAAAGTGATTTCTTCATAGATGTTGATGTCTTTCTTCAAAGTGTAAAACAACCCTTATTTATAGGTAGAAAAATAACCTAGAGTAGGAATAAAAAATAATACAAATAAAAGTTATGGAAAATTATTTCTATGCTAATTGTCCAATTTATTTCTAGCATTAGTGGACAATTGATGCTTGTGAAACCTTTGGAGTTGAAAGGATAAAAGTTTACGTAATTGGTGAAATTATTTTTTCTCCACAAACTTCTTTCATCTTGTCACTTAAGTCCTATAGGTTTGAAACGTCTCAACTTTTGACATATTTGCTTCTTGGTCCTTCATTATTTGTGTGATTGCACTTAGGTCCTCATCTTTGAAGATGTCTGCATTTAGGTCCTTAAGTAGATTCACATCAGTAGGGGAGAGAACGAGCCAGGCCGAGTCCGAGTCTAAGCCCGAGAGGCTCAAGCTTGAGGTTGTGAAGATTAGGCTCGGTTCAAGCTCAGCTTGAAATCCACCCGAACCCAAAATCGCGCCCGAGATCGGCTCGATAAGAGAGCTAGGTATGCTTGTTTTTAGTTCGGTTCGACCAGACTCGAACCATAA
The DNA here is from genome assembly GCA_024586325.1 of Stellera chamaejasme. Taxonomy (NCBI): domain Eukaryota; kingdom Viridiplantae; phylum Streptophyta; class Magnoliopsida; order Malvales; family Thymelaeaceae; genus Stellera; species Stellera chamaejasme. Next base: position 54,685,710 of record CM044981.1, on the reverse strand, counting down.
CCAGGCTCGAACCGAGGTCGTGATGCTCGAAAATTTCCTACACCAAATGAATTAGAAGGGTATCATGGGTATTTCACGTGTGGCTCGATAAGGCTTGCAAACTTTTTGAGTCGAGCCTTTCAAACTCGGGCTTGACTTGTTTGATATACCAGCTTAAAAATCGGCTCGAGATCGAGGCTCATGAAACTCGTTTATTTGGCTCATAAGAGCATGAGTTTCAGCTCGTTTCATTTCTCAGCCCTAATTAATAAGTTCCTTGAGAGGAAAAAACTCTATGTGGCTGAAAAATAGGGCTAACAGGTATCGGTTGTTGATCCATGCTTATGTTGGCTTGAAAAGAACAACGCATGGTATCAAAATTGAACCATGAGCAACCTTTGGGTGCACTTCAGCACTTTTACTTGCTTCTTCTCCACCAAATTTTAATTAGGGTAAATTACAAATACGCACATGAAGTTTAGTGAAATGTTCAATTTACCCCACTATTTTAAAAAATATTCAGTTACCCCTTGAGGTTTAGCGAAATCTTCAGTTACTTCCCTTGACCGTTTGTGGTTTTAGTTGACCGTAGGGTTAACTACTCTTCTTATTACTAATATTTCTATGTCAACCCCAACATTTAATTTTTCTTCTTTCTCCCTCCCCAACCGGCCACCCCTGTCAGCCGTCGCTATCATCTGACCACCACAACAACACGGATATGCTCAGGCCACAGCGATGCAGACGAGACCATGCTGTCAGAATGCAGGTATGCCCATACCGCCCCTTGCCTATTTCAGAGTATAGTTAGTGTAATTATACTTAAAATCTTTAAGAATCAATTAAAACCACAAACGGTCAAGGGGGATAACTGAAGATTTTGCTAAACCTCAGAGGGTAACTGAAGGTTTTTTAAAATAGAGGGGCAAACTGAACATTTTACAAAATCTCGGGGGGGGGGTATTTGTAATTTACCCTTTTAATTATTTCGTTTTGTAAAAACTTTTGTTGTGCAAACTGCAAATCCCTTTCCTCGACGCCGCTTTCAGCATCGGACGGCGGCGGCAGTCTCCAAAGCATTGCAGCCAGATATTGATCATTCAGATTTTCGCTTCACTTGACTCAATCTATGCAAGGTTAGTTTTCCTCAATGGAGTTCTCGGCGTCTTAGATTCTTCATCTATGTCTCCCTCTGTGTTTATCGGAACTGGAAGATTATGTTTGCTCAAAGCATTTACAATCAGTAGGACAACTTCAGCTTCTGTATTCTGGTCTGGTAATCAACCACGAATCTTCGTCCATTGTGTTAGATCCTTCGCAGCCAAAACCATTGAATCGGAACCGAAAGCATCTTTTGCATGCGGTTTCGAATCGCAAAGAGATGTAGCCAGTGATTCGAGTTTAGAGAGTCCAGAAAGGTCTTTCTCTGTCATCAATCTATTGAAAGGTGAGGGTTTCACAGATGCTCAGATCTCCAAAATCGTTAGGATCCGGCAGCTTCGGGTTACAGGAAACCCTAAGACAACAATCTTGCCTAAACTAGAGTTTTTCCGTTCTGTAGGATGTTCTAATGCGGACATTGCCATCATCTTCTCCAGAAATCCGGTTTTCCTGATGCGGAGCCTGGATAAGTTCATTGCTCCTTGTTATGAGATTATAAAGAATGTTGTTGGGGTTGACTCTAAAGCAGTCAAATCCTTCAAACGCAATATGTTGCATTCTCATCTTGACTTGACACTTTTTGCTTCCAATATTGGACTTCTGAGAGAGGCTGGGGTGCCTGATCCTTCCCTCTCTACCTTGTTGATCAACTTCCCATCAGTATTGTTCCAAAGATCTTCAAAGGTCTCCCAGGTTTTGAGTGAAGTTGTGCAAATGGAAATTGATCCCTCCAAGTCTTACTTTGTGTTTGCATTCTGGGTTCTCAGTACTAGGACTAAGTCGACACTTGAATCAAAATTGGACATGTTTGTGATGCTGGGATTGTCTAGGGAGGATGCATTGACAATATTTAAGAAGCACCCTCTGTGCTTGATGTTTTCTGTTAAGAAGATCAAGAAAGTAATAGACTTTCTTTTGAGCAAGACCCCATGGCAGTGTGAAGAAATTGCTAAGTGCCCCCGTGTATTCATTCACAGCCTGGAGAAAAGGACGATCCCTAGGTCATATGTTGCTCATGTTTTGCGGGATAAGGGACTGGTAAATGAGATTAGACTTTCGACATTGTTAGCCTGCTCAGAGGAGACGTTTGTGAAGAAATATATCACCCGTTTTCAGGGAGATGTGCCTCAGCTTCTTGATCTCTACAGAGGAAAAGTGAGTTTAGCGGATCTTTAAATTGATATTGAGCTTCGTTGTACGGTCGAGAACTTGTGTATCCTTCATGATAGAGATGTTCTGTTTTATAGAGTATTTGCTAGTTAGACTGTTTGGTGCTCCATGAACCCTGATTGGAGTAGGTCCTGACCTAACACCACACAATCTTTCTTCAGAACATCACTTGATGCAAACTACTTTTCATAGCATTCTGAGGAATACGAGGTTTGCGTGTTTGTTCTCTACTTCCGCTGCTTACCGTCCTTCTGATTGACATCATCTTGATTGCTTGAAAGGTTTGAGGACACATTGTAAACTTTTTATTGAAATATCACTCCAAATGAATCTATGTTACACATCTGAGTACTAACCCGGATTATGGCAGAGAATGTAGCCCATCAGGAAAAATCAATTTTCCATCACTTTCCTAATAGCATGAGATCAAATGCGAGTTAAGATTTACAGAAGACTGAGGTTGTTTCCAAGGCAGGACATTCTGATGCTTCCCTTGTAGTAGAAGAATTTGTTAATTGACAGTTAGTTACTGTAGCAAAATGGCCTGTCTGTGATACTATAGAACCAGTGCCAACTATTCCTGAATCAGCAAGGAACTGAGAGCTAACTGGGTGCTTTACCTTGAACCAGTTTCTTCAATCAGGACAGTTATCAGTGCAAATATTTGTAGCAAACTGAGTATATAATTTATGGCTATCAGGGGAATGAAGCAGAGTGCCAAGCACAGGCAAGTACGCATGAAACTAAAGGGTCAGTTTAGTTGGGAAAAAAATTTCATTTAAAATTTTTTTCTTGGTAAATATTTAAATGTATAACTAGATGGAAAATCTTATTTCCAAAATTTTGGAAACTTTAGTATTATTATGGAGAACTTCAAAACAAAGTTTTCCAAATTAATACTAGAGTTTCCAAAATTTAGGAAACAAAGTTTTCCATCTAATTATACATCCAAATATTTACAAAGGAGATTTGAAATGAAGAATTTTCTCAACTAAACAGAGCCAAAGAGAACTTTTTCATAAAACACTGACATAAGAAAGAAACCTGGTTCTGTGGTTGCAATATCCTGTGATTGAAATTATCATCAATCCCTCACCAGTTTCGTAAATTTCAAACTAATCACAAGCTACTAAGTTGTGTCACCATTAACTAACCTAGCTTTTCATACGTAACTAGCAAACATTGATTAGTAACACCAAGCTTGGCATCAAGGCTATGTTAATTCTGAGCTTCATTTATTCTTCTAATGTAGCCATAGCTAGTAGGAATATATAGAATATTAGAAGACTATATAACCCTCATGCATTTGTTGTGGTGAGTCCACCTAGCATATTTACTTGTTACACATGTTCAAACTTTTATAAATCCTCATGTATTTGTTATGGTGAGTTCACCTAGTATTTTTTTTAAGTAAAGGAGGAAGCACACCTCCTGTAATTCATTGATAAAAGAAGTCTAGCGATACTTAGGGTCCGTTTAGTTGTTGAAATTTTTTCAAGTTTTCATCTCCAAATTTCCTTTGCAAATATTTGATCATACAACTAGCTTTCAAGTGATGGAAAACCTTGTTTTCCAAACTTTGAAAAACTCTAGTATTACCATGGAAACCTTTCAAACAACGTTCCTTAATTTAATATACTAGTTTTCCAAAGTTTAGAAAATAAGGTTTTCTTACATTTCTAGGAAGATGGGCCTACATAATCACCTAGCATTTTAACCTGGTTACACAGCTCCAAACTTTTTTCCTAATTACTTCTTCCGTTTCTATATTTTTCCAACGCGCAGGAGTTAGTCGTTCAATTTAAATTAAACATAAATCAGTTTCTTAACTTTGTAAATTAGTTCATTAACTTTGCAATATGATGTGACTCAATCCCTTAATTGAGAGAAAGAACTAAAACTTTCAAATTTTTTGCAAAAATTAAAAAAACTTACTATATTTACAAACTCTATTTACCTCTTTGACTTATGAATTAATAAAGTTTAATAAACTCTTAAGTAAATAAATACACACCCTATCCATAAATAATGTCTCATTATACATAAATATATGTCTCATTATGTTTTGAGTCATTTGTGAAAAATATCTCATTTCCTTACAAGGAAAATACTAATAATTGTCTTAAATTAGCTAACAATATCCATTTTTCGGTGAATAAAATATATTATCAAATACATTATAAGTAGATGATATTTTTCTTATGATTTTTTTACTTTAGTTTGTTCAATGAAAATAATCATAATTTAGTGAATTATTATTGAGTCACGGATAACTGATTATTATAAGAAGTATATACTTTTAAACTTCAATAGGAAAGTATGAGTTTGAAAGTTATTTTTTGTCTTACAAATTCTTAATAGCAATAATTTAATTCTAATTTCGATTATTTTCTCCGACCGATTAAGAAATTAATGAGAAGAAATAAGAAATTTGGATTAAAAATAGTTTAAGTCAAACAAACAGTGAGAGACCTACAAGTATGAAAGGGGGTTCTGTGGATCCATTTTTTCCCTCAATAGTATGTATATATATGTGGCATATAATTTACAAATAAAATCCCTTAAATTGTAATGTACCCGTTGTATTTTGTGATGCTATTTCTCTATTTTGTATTTTATTGGTCTGAGTTTTACAACACTAAGTGACATCTAAAAAAACTGAAATATAGTCAATATTGGTCTATTTATTTTTCAAATATGTTTATTCTCTTCAAAATTCTATCTGATTGATTTTTTTTCCTTGGACTATTCATTCTTATAGTTGCTTTTGGTATTTATTTGTTGGTTTATATGTCTCATAACATTGTACAGTATAAAGAATACAATATCCTTCCCTAAAAGGAAAGTGCATTTCTTTGAGTACGGAGATTAAGAAAATAGTGGAAAGGAAGCATTTGGTCAAAATTAGCTCCACTTTGGTTGTGTGGTGAAATTTAGAAACGAAAGTTAGGGACACCTAAGTAAAATTGCTCTCCCAAAATTTCTAAGAAATGAAATGCACCATTCTTTCAGATACATCTTTAAAAGAAATATGTCATAGTATATGCCATTATGTACAGACCTCAAATGGTCAAGGCAGGCTTCACTGCTACTGAAGAACTCTAAACAGGGCCAACGAACATGACTCCCACACCGGCAGATGACATGGTTGCACCCGTCAAATTTCTCGATGATGGCTCCGCAACCAGCTGGGCATGGGTGAACTTGCTGTTGTCCTTTCCACCACTCACATTGCCAGCCGATAGCTATCTTCTTCAACTTCCGCCGTGCAAGTCGGGCAGCAGGTTGTTGATACATCAGGCTGCACCGTATCTCTCGCATATATGTTCATGATATAATAACGGGTAAACTCCAAGTTTAGTCCCTTACCTTTCAACTTTGTCCTATTTTCGTCCTATTTTAAGATTTTATCCTATTTCAGTCACGTAGCTCCATAAATCGTCTCAATTGTAGTCCTTCCATTAAAGTCCACGTTATGTTGACCGTTAAAGTCTTAAGTGTACAGTAAAATGACCATCAAACCCTTCCTTTTTTCGATCTGGATCGGCGGCGCGCGGATCGGCGGCCAGCAGCCGGATCGGCGGCCTAAGCGCCGAACGGCAGCCAGACGCCGGATCGGCAGCCTGGACCGCCGCTGGGCTGCCGTTTTGGCGCTGGGCTGCCTTTCGGCGGCTGGCCCGCTGCGGCATTGGCCGCCGATCCGGCTACTGGCCGCTGCCCGATACCTGGGCTGGAAGGGTTTGATGGTCATTTTACTGTACACTTAAGACTTTGACACAAAGAAACGGTCAACATAACGTTGACTTTAACGGAAGGACTACAATCGAGACGATTTATGGAGCTACGAGACTGAAATAGGACAAAATCTTAAAATATGATGAAAATAGGACAAAGTTGAAAGATAAGGGACTAAACTTGGAGTTTACCCGATATAATAACCTACAAATTGGTATCAGAGCATATTTGTTCTTAAGGGACCTGAGATCGACAATATAACCTAGCCACACACAAAATTAAACCATACACATGGAACATGAATCTTCGTTCAATATCATGTCTCCACCTATGTTTGATGGGACCAATTACCAGACTTGGTCCATCAGGATGCAAGCTAATCTCGAAGCCAATGACTTATGGGAGGCTGTGGAGGAGGATTATGGGGTAGCTCCACTACCTGATAACCCAACCATGGCACAACTCAAATATCATAAAGAAAGGAAGCAGCGCAAGTCAAAAGCCAAGGCCACACTCCTCACAAAGAAGATCTTCCACTGTCTTCAACGTAATCATGACTTTGCAGAGTGGCAAAGCAACTGGGATTACTTGAAGACTGAATATGATGGAAACGAGAGAGTAAAGGGTATGCAGGCTCTCAACTTTATCAGAGAGTTTGAAGTACAACGCATGAAGGATTCAGAAACTGTCAAGGAATACTTCGACAGGTTACTTGGGATTGCCAACATAATTCGATTGTTGGGATCTAAGTTTGATGACTTTAGAATTGTGCAGAAAATTCTAGTTACACTCCCAGAGAAGTTTGAGGCCACACTCTTATCTCTGGAGAATACAAAAGATCTGGCAAACATTGGTTTGTCAGAACTCTTGAGTGCCTTGCAGGCTCAGGAGCAAAGAAGGCTGATGAGGTCTGAGGGTTTGACAGATGGGGCCTTAATAGTCAAGACTCAGAGTGGGGGATCAAAAGGAGATAAGAAGAAGTGGACATATAACAGGAATAATAGCCAAAGGTCAGGTGTTACAACACAGAAAGCTACACCATGTATTCACTGCAAAAAGACCAATCATGCTCCTGAATCATGTTGGTGGAGACCTGACAGGAAGTGTTTCAAGTGTGGGCAACTAGGACATATCGAAAAGGCCTGCAAAAGCAATCAAAGTGCAGGCCAGACCAAACAAGCAGAAGTTCAAATGGAGGAGGAGCAGATGTTTACAGCCACATCAACTAGCCAAAATCCCACAGAAAATTGGCTAGTTGATAGTGGTTGTACAAACCATATGACCTATGATAGAGAGCTCTTCAAGGAGCTTGATGTCTCTATAAAGTCCAGAGTAAAGATAGGGAATTGAGAGTACTTGGAAGCTAAAGGAAGAGGTACTGTGGCCATAGCAGCACAGTCAGGAACAAAATTAATTTCTGATTTGCTTTATGTACCTGAGATAAGTCAGAATTTGCTCAGTGTTGGCAACTACTAGAGAATAACTATAAAGTGTTGTTTGAGAATAAAGGATGTATCATAAAGGGGCCTGCAGATGAAGAGATGTTCAGAGTAAAGATGGAGAACAAGAGTTTCTCTTTGGATTTCGAAGCAACAGAACATGCTAGAATTATGAAGACAAAGACAGATGAGACTATATGGCATAACAGGCTAGGTCACTTTCACTTTGGTGGCCTGCAATACCTGCAGAAGCATGGTTTAGTGGAAGGGTTACCATAACTAAAGGAGGAACCTTCACTTTGCACAGCATGCCAATATGGCAAACAGGCCAAGCTACCTTTTCCTCAAAAGGCAGTTTGGAGAGCACCAAGCAAGCTACAGTTGGTTCACTCAGATGTTGGTCGACCTCTCAAGACTCCATCATTCAACGGAAGTAAGTATTATGTCATGTTTATAGATGATTTTTCGAGAATGAGTTGGATCTATGTTATGAAGCAGAAATCAGAAGTGGCCAAGATATTCTGGGATTTCAAAGCTTGGGTTGAAGCTCAGAGTTGCTGTGAAATGATAACAGTAAGGACTGATAACGGTGGGGAGTATACATCAGCAAAGTTCAATCAATACTGTGCGATCTTTGGAATACAACATCACCTCACCGCCTCTTATACTCCTCAACAAAATGGGTAGTGGAAAGGAAGAAACAGAGCGATTATGGAGATGGCCGGATGCTTGGTACATGAGAAGGGGCTTCCTAAGGTGTTTTGGGCGAAGGCTAGCACTGCCGTGTTCTTGTTAAACAGGCTTCCAACCAAAGCCTTAAAGTTGAAGACACCATTTGAAGCTTGGCATGGGAGCAAGCCAAAGGTAATGAACCTGAAAACCTTTGGTTGTTTGGCATTTACATATGTTCCAGAAGTAAAGAGAGATAAGATGGACAGGAAAGCTGATGCAGAGATTTTTGTGGGATATAGCTCGGTGACAAAGGGCTACAGAATCTATGTGCCTGAAAAAAACAAAGTAATTACAAGTAGAAATGTCCAATTCTTTGAGGATGATAGCTGGAATTGGGGAGAAGATAAACTAAGAGGGGATAAGAAGCCTACAGAACAAGAAGAAGTGACAGAAGATGATGTAGATGATATGCCTATAAGAGGCACAAGGCTGCTAACTGAGATATATGATAAGTGCAATGTGGCTATTCTTGAACCTTCAGGATATGAAGCTGCATCATGTGATCTGAAGTGGATTGAAGCAATGAATGAAGAGCTCAAGATGATAGTGAAGAATGAAACATGGGAACTGGTGTCAAGGCCAGTAAACAGAAAAGTGATTGGTGTCAAATGGGTGTTCAAGACCAAATTGAACCCAGATGGCACCATAAATAAGCACAAAGCAAGACTGGTAGTGAAAGGATATGCTCAGATATATGGAGTGGACTTCTCTGAAACCTTTGCCCCAGTGGCAAGGTTGGACATAGTAAGATTGTTGATGACACTGTCAGCTCAGAATGGGTGGAACATCCATCAGATGGATGTTAAATCTGCTTTCTTGAATGGCTTTCTCGAGGAAGAGATTTATGTGGAGCAACCAGATGGGTTCATGGTAAAGGGAGATGAAGACAAGGTCTATTTGTTAAAGAAGGCTCTATATGGTCTAAAGCAGACCCCAAGGGCCTGGTACAGTAGGATAGACACTTATCTACTGGAACTTGGCTTCAGCAGGAGCCTAAGTGAGTATACTTTATATGTTAGGAAGACTGATGATGATGTTCTGATTGTTTCACTGTATGTGGATGATTTGCTAGTAACAGGAAGTAGCAAGGATCTAGTGTACTGGTTCAAATCCAGTATGACTCAAATGTTCGAGATGATAGACCTTGGGTTAATGTCATATTTTCTTGGAATGGAAGTGACTCAAGGAAGACATGAGATATTTGTCAATCAGCATAAGTATGCTTTGGAGATACTGAAGAAATTTCAGATGATGGACTGTAAGCCAAATTCCACACCAATGAATGTGAAAGAGAAGCTTTGCAAGGATGATGGTAGTGAGAAGACTGATGAATCTGAGTACAGAAGTCTAGTAGGCTGCCTTATGTATTTGACCAACACAAGGCCTGATATCATGCAAGCGGTAGGTATACTGTCAAGATACTTGCACTGTGCAAGCACTTTGCACATGCAAGCTGCAAAAAGAGTGATAAGATACATAAGAGGTACTCCAGATTATGGTTTGAAATTTGGCTCAGTAAATGGCTATGTTTTGAAGGGATACTCTAACAGTGATTGGGCAGGAAGTTGTGATGATATGAGAAGCACTTCAGGGAGTTGTTTCTCACTTGGAACTGGAGTTGTCTCATGGAGTTCTAAGAAGCAAGAAGTTATAGCTCAGTCTACAGCTGAGGCCGAGTATGTGGCAGCAAATTCTGCTGTGAACCAAGCACTTTGGTTCAGAAAGCTTTTGCTTGATCTGTTTGAAGAACAAGAAAGCAGTACAGTTGTGTATGTTGATAATCAAGCAGCAATTTCAATTGCCAATGACCCTGTGTTTCATGGAAAGACAAAGCACTTCAAGCTCAAGCTATACTATCTGAGAGAAGTGCAAAAAGAGGGGGAGGTAAAGCTGGTGTACTGCAAAACGCAGGAACAATGGGCTGATATGTTCACAAAACCTCTACCTAAGGGGAGATTCGAGTTCTTAAGGAATTTTTTTGGGTGTTTGCAGCTCCAAGGACAAGGAGGAGTGTTGAATATTGCCCTATAGAGTTGCATCAAGAAGGAGTAAGCAGGAAGAAGATAAGTTGCAGTTGTGTTTGGCGTGTGTGATAAGTCAGACAGGTTGCAGATATGTTTTTAAGATTAGTTTCATGCTTTGATTAGGACTCTACTTGCTCTTTAGAGTTATTCGATTAGGACTATGATATGTAAGCTATTTACAGTTTTTAGGACTCAAGTTTGTGATGTTTTAATAGGTTTTAAAAACTTCATTAGGATGTAATATATATACATCAATGCAAGTCAGAAAGAACAACGAAGATTTTAGCCCCAAAACAACATTCTTTATTCTTCCCTATCTCTCGCATATATGTTCATGATATAATAACCTACACACTGAACTGTCACTGGCTTGAGCTCGAAAACTGCCTCCCCCACCTTCCTCTTCAACTCTTCATTGGATTGAGGCTCTCATGCTTGACAGTTCTACCATTCATGACCTCCTCAAAAGGCATTCTATACTCTACCATCTTTTTAATTTGTACCATTGGCAGAGATCTTTAATCTGTAGATACCACTATTGGTCTTCTCCAAATCCAGATGGCAATCATCTGCAAATGTATCCAGATCCAGAATCAAATTCATATCATAAAAAAAGCATGAGAAACAAAACCACAACTTACAAAAAAAGGACAAAAAGTTTGCATTATGAGTAGAAGAGTTTATTTTCCCCTAGAGCTACCACATATAATCTCAACTAGTTCACATAAATGATGTCATAAATTACAGAGCATAGAGAAAATGTAAGAAATTTATCTTTCCTTGATCCAAATAAACCCTGTATGCCATTCATCAAACAACACCTTATTCCCAACTATGTTGGGGTGGTGGCATGAAGTTTACGATGTCAATTAATTGTCAAAAATTAGTTAACATTATAAATTCATGCAAAAACATAATAAACCTCGTATGCCATTAAAAAGGTAAAAAAGAAATACTCCTCCATCCCATAAAACTTGGCAAAGTTGACTTGACATGTAGTTGAAGATGGCCATAAAGTAAAACTAAAACATATAACTTTTGATGAACGGATAAGGGATATGAGAGTAATAAGGTAAAATGGTGTTAAAAAGTTTCCTCGATAGGAAATCTGCCAAATTTTCTAGAAGTCCAAAAAAGAATACAAGCCAAGTTTTCTGGGATGGTGGGGAAAAACCAATAACATGTGGTGATATATGTACAGGAAATGAACATCATAAGTGTAATAACCCTAAAATTTGTGATCCGGACTAGTATTTTGGCCGCAATTGATTTTATTTCTTGTGGCGTTTATTTTTCATTCTATTATATTTTATGGAATTTATCAAAAGAATGATCAACATAGTAAGAAGAGAGATCAACATGCTAAAAAGAAAGATCAACATGACAAGAAACCTTCTAAAAAGAAAGATCAACATGACAAAGAAAGCAAATCAACATGGCAAGAAGAGAGATCAACATGCTAAAAAGAAAGATAAGCATGACAATAAGATTGATCAACACGCTAAAAAGAATGAGGATCCTTGTTTAGGCAACAAATGGGGATCATCGTCACTTTATTTATTATTTACATTGTAGTTAAAAAAAGATGCACAAAGGCCAACTATATTGCTTTGTAATCCTTGTTTAGGCAACAAAATGGGGATCATCGTCACTTTATTATTATTATTTTTTCACAGTGTATTTTTCCCTCTCTTGATTTTCGCCTTCTGTCAATAGTTGAAATCTAGCTAGCTCATTTCCTGTCTATATAACAACCTGGGTTTTGTTAATAGCTTATTAATTACCTGGAGAAAATGGCCCAACTTTCTACTTTTGCATTCCTCTTCAAGCTATTTTCGGTAATCTTCCTCATACTTACTTCTTCTGGTGATCTCTCTATCTTTCTTTCTTTCTTTCTTTCTCACTCACTCAAAACCGATAATTGAAAGCAAATCAATTGAATGGAACAAAACGTTGCAAGTAGCTAGGGTCCGAATTAATGAGTAATTGTGGTTGATTCTTGGATGATCAATCCATATGACAAATTAGACAGAAGGGAGCTTGGAATTAATACCAGAAGAAGAAGACATTATAGACTCTTACCTTTTGCTTGTCTCCTTGTGATGCTAATTAATTGCTGGTATTTATTCCATCATCATTCTCTTTTGTGCTATATATGATTATTGGATGATCACTTTGGTAATTTTATTATTTTAATTTTTTTAAATCCGATTAGGTATTTTTTTTGTTTGTTTGTTTTCAACAGTTTATTTATATTTATATTTAGGATTCCCCAAACCCCTAAAAAAATGTATTGTTTATTTTCAACATTTAATGTGATTTTTCTTGAATTTTTGACATATAAAGTTGAAAATGTTATGATAAAGTGCACCCATGGTCCTGTAACTTTAATTATTGTACCATTACGGTCATATTTTAACTTTTTGTACTATTATTAAAGTCCTGTTTTTAAGTTTTTTCTTCATCCATAGTCCTTTTCCGTCTATTGACCGTTAGCTTAAACGGATTTGTGGGAAAAATAATAAAATCAGCAACTCAATTGTTTTTAAAAAATTATTTACACCCCATGTTTTAAACATAACCATAGACACTCCCCAACAGTTTTAAACATAACACTTTAACCAAAATGTTTTAATTGAGCCCAACAACACCCACCCACCATCGGGCCGCTGCCACCGCCATCGGACAGCAGCCGCCGCCACCGCCGGAAAATGCCGGAAACTAAAACAAATACACGAGAACATAGATCGGGGCTTACGACAGCCGGATCCCAGCCTAGGTCCTCCGAATTGCGACCTAGGTCAGCCGGATTGCGGCCCAAGGCTGGCGAATCGCGGCCCCAGGTCGGCGAATAGCGACCCCAGGCCGGTGAATCACAGTCCTGTGTCGTCGATTCGCGACCTAGGCTAGTGATTCGCCGACCTGGGGTTAAAGTGTTATGTTTAAAACTGTTCGGGTGTGCCTAAATGGTTAAATTTAAAACTTGGGGTGTAAATAATTAAAGTTACAAGACCATGAGTGCACTTTACCCAAAATGTTATATTATCATAATTTTACGTACATTTTAATTTTACAAATATGTAATTCTTTAATTTTTATTCTTGGAATATTTATCGTTATAATTTAATTTATTACTGTAACTCTATTTCTGTGTTTGATTACATCTTTCAATATAGAAAAGGGTAAAATGGGAAAGTCAATACCGAAATTTTTTTCACCTTATTCTTTATGTCAAGTCAAAGTGTTACATTATATTTGGGATGAATAAATTATATTTTATTATTTAAAAAATTTATTGATTAAATGTTAGAAACGAAATGGTCTAAGTTTTTTGGGATGAAGGGAGTGGTAGTAGCCGTAAATGTTTTTCACAGGAGAGAGAGAGAGAGAGCAGAGCATGACTAGATCAGGGGAGCTCGAGTCGGAGGACGGAGGTGTTGGCCAGACCTGGAGAGGATAGAGGCATTGATTGACCTTTCGTGATATATTGTGTTTTTCAATGTGCGCTAGCCGTTTCATTTCTTTGACCATGCATGTGAAGAATTGATATCATTTATTCGTTTAGTAATGTTTAGGTTTTACAAAACGTGTTTATACTAACTATTTCTTCACTGGAGATATGGAATTCGGTTAGATCTGGAATTTGGTTTCACCAAAATCTATTGTTGGACTTTAGTGAGTTAAATCTGGGTTCGTTAAAGACCGAGGTTTTGGTGTTCTTCATTTGTCAAAATCGTAAATTTTCGTTTTTTGTACTTTAAATTTAAATCATAGATGAGTTCTTGGATTCAAGATTGTTTCGTGTTCGATGAGTTGCTTTGGATCTACATCTTCTCTCTCTTTTATGGTGTTGGAAGAGAATACAAACAAATTATATGCACCAATAGCTTCTAGAAAACATTTTGTATAGTTTCTTAGTTTTTTTTTATTTGGTTTGTATTTTAGATGTAAATTTGGGAACAAAAATTTGAGTTTGTTGCAATTTCTGGGTTTGGATTGAGGTTGAAGATGTAGATATGGGAACAAAATCTTTCTTTAACATATTGAAGATTAAAGAAGTGATGTTTTTTTCAAAAATATTACAAAACTTGTTTATGAGGAGTGTATTTGTCAAAAGGGTACGAGGGTTTGACCCATCATTCTCAAATATGTGGCCTAAAATAATAACAAAAAGTAATATGGTCATAGTTGGTAACAATTATAAAATGGATACGACCGTCATAACTATGATTTCAACTACTTAGTGGTTATAGCTATAGCTAGCTCAAATTTAATTAGGTTGAGGGCTTGACTTTGACGCAATGGTGAAATTAAGAGCATGTCTTGTTGGTTCTACTCATAAAATGCTATGACTTGTTAACTTTTTCTTCTTCTTGTTATTTACAGGACTTAGGAATGAAAATGGGAATGAGAATGAGAATGAGAATGAAAATGCAAATACGAATGCGAATGTGAATTCCGATCCCACACAAGTTGATTTGCACGAAGATAATGAGGACTCTACTTCTTTGAGTAGCTTTATGTTAGGGGTGGAACTAACTGAACCTTCGGCCGGCGATGACACTAGTTCTACGAATCACGTTTACGTACGCACAAATCCGATCCAAGATGATGACGAATCTATTGGAGAGATCTATGATCAAGGAGGGAGACTGATAGGGACATATCGGAGAGGGGATCGTTTGAGCGACGATGATGAAGATTCTATGGATACCGATAATGGTTCCGGGGACGAGGTATCTTCGACCGGCAATGGAGATATGGATACTAGCAATGGTCCCGGAGAAGATGGATATATGGATCTGATCGGCGATAATGATTCCGGAGAAGGTTGATCTTCTATCGATATATAATGAAGGTATCAGCATTGCTTCCAAAAATGCATCTTCTATTCTTCTATTAGAAAAGAAAGAAAACGAAAAGAAGAAAAAGAAAATTTCACGAAGGAAAACTTACAGCACGCGAGCTCTCCTTCTCCTCTTTTGATTTTATTTATTTTTTTGCCGGCGCCTCCTGCAACCTCTCCCCATCACCCATCCATCAAAGCCAACTTCAGACTCCATCATCATTGAGCAAAGCTCCTGTCAATCACGAATTTGGCTATAAATAGAGCCAATTTGGAAGCAAAACGGGAGGAGAAATCAAAAGAAAACGGGCCATTTTTTTTCAAACTTAAACTTCGCGTTTCGGTCACCGTCGGCGCCAACGACCACTCCCATTAGGTCCGTCTCATCTCCAGGATCCCGAATCTACCTTTCTTTTCACCCAAATATCGCCGGAAACGGGCAAATCCGGTGAAAACCGCCGCGCGTTTTTTGACGTTTAACCGTTTCGATCCGTCTTTCCGTCAATATTCGGCCGCTCCCACCACCACCATTGGAACCAGCGTCTGACCTTCCACCATCTGGGCCAAGGTCCGCCGCGTAAAGTCATCGAAAAGTTTTGGCCGCCGCCGCCAAGCCCAGAATCCGACGAACTGCAGGGAAGAAGAAGCTGACTTTTGTTTTTTTTGGGATAATTACAATGTTGGTCCCTGTCCCTTAACTTTCCCCCCTAGTTCACTTAAACCCCCATATTTAGCCACAGTATCATTCAAGCCACTTTTCAAGTTTAAAACTCGACACTTTGGGCACTAGGCCTAAACCTTTTTGTGTTTTAGTTAATATTTTTGGTATTATGACAATCTAAATCGTTTTTTTACTTTATTTTCAAGATATTTTGAGTTTAATTAGCCATGTAAATTACTAATAATTATTTTCTTTTCTTTTATTTTTGGTGTGATTATTTGTCTTTCTTTTTTTTCTTAAAATCAAGCAAAAATCTAAAAAGAACCCGTGGTACCAATTTTGGGCGTACGAAAATTAACCATTTTTGTACGTAACTGACAAACGAATCCAGATCTCTCGTAGACCATTTTCAGGTTTCCAATCGACCTAGGAAAAAGATTGGTGGCGACTCTGTACAAACAATCATCGGGATATTACCGATAGGTATTTCCCACGTCGCTACAGATGGCGACTCCGCTGGGGACTTGTCGGGCCACAAACCGGGTTTGTTTTTATTTATTTGCTTGATTTTACCTTTTCTTTTGTGTTGTGTTTCCATTGTAAATATCTTAATTTACACACACACCATCCAGGATGCATTCATGACATTGAGCTTCCTACCCGAGCTCTAACAAAAGCCATTATCTTTCTAAGCGGAATACGGTGTCGTTGTACTTGTGAGACATTATTCTCCAAGCCTTCACCGTTTCCTAGTAGGGAAGTAGTGCTAGTCCCGTGGGATTAATATTCCCCGCATGGACTCACGAAAACCTACGACCCAGATTAATCCATTCCTTGCATGTCCCTCGTGGGTAAGGATTGGGCCGTCGTTATTCAACGATGGGATCTGGGAACCACCCTGAAACTCTTTGACAAACCGTTCCTTGCATATAATTGACCTTATATCGAAGCCATTAGAACAAACCTTAGGCTTCCCCCACCCATTTTTTTTCACCCTTAGGCATGTGTTTCTTGATTCACATATTGGTCACATGTGGTGCGTTATATGGCTATTGCTTGCATTTGGTTAGAATTAATTTCTCAATTATCAAGCTTAAACACTAGAAAGCATCAAAGTTTAAGAAAGAAAAAATACGTCAATTCTCGAAGGAGCGAGTGCAGGACTTTACACGAGTTGCATAAGTGACAAATGAAGAAGCACGGGATCACATGAGGCGGGATAAACACACAAGACAAAGCCGATTCGATTGAATAACCAGGATAATTTATGAAGACTCGAAGACCGAGTTGGATAACAACTCTTTGGGTTGGATATTTATTGTACAAAAAAGTCATCTCATTTCAACAATTGTCAATTCAATCATTTATTCTTCATACTTGTACATTTTTATACGTTATTTATACTAATTGTTGTTCCTTTTTTATACTTTTTGATTTAACATTCACATACATCAATTGTTTTCAATTATCAATGACACAATCACTCATCGATCATGTATTTGGTCATTTCTTTTCCACACATGTCTCTGTACATTTTCATTCATACACAGATAAAAACATCTTGCAAAAAGAGAAGTGGACATCAAGGAGTTTGAGGACAATTGTATGATATGAAAGAAATTGACGATCCCATTTGTGACATGGAAAGACAATTTCTCACAAGTCGTCTTTAAGCTGTGTCTAATACGTTGATCAATACGAATTGATGAATAATTGGAGAAATCTTTGAATTTTTACTCAAATCTTTGAGAGCTTGCCAAGATAAATTGAAAGCTAAAGTTACCTAGATTTAGTCCAAAATCTAGAGTACAGTCTTTGTTGCAATGGACCTCTGTTATTCTTTTCCTTGAAATGAGAAGGGGTAAATGTGCACTTTGGCATCCTTCAGCAAAATATCACATCATAGTTCAAGCGTTCTATTGTCTATGTCAAGACTCATTCACCAAGCCACAACAAAAATAATGTCACTAATGAGCTAAAAGGAGGACTGAATAGTGGCTATCTCGAAAACATTGCCAAATCTTGTGAGAGCAATTTCGATGAGGCCCTTCAATTTCTGAGATTATTTCAGAGAAATGTCGCCTCAACTGTTGGCCGAATAAACCTTAGAAGGTTATTTTCTCGGCATCAAAAGACTAGTCATCTCCAAAAGGAGAGAACCTCATTCATCAAAAATAGAGGCATGTAAATGATAGCACATTTCAGATCATTGCTACATTACGAAGGTCGAGATCAAGTCAAGCCTTCTTCAATTCATCAGTCTACATGGTTTGATCAGAAGTCAAGAGGCCTTCAACACATCAATACCCATGACTCTAAAAATGAAAAAAAATGAAAAAAAGAAATGAAAAAAGGGGCAATGTAAATTCTATTCCGCTGTCTTTAGCTAGAAATGGCTGAAGTTACGAGTAGTGCTAGTAGCCATTTGTCTTTGCATTTTAGTCAGAAGTAATCGGGCGTAGGTAGCAACCACTATTTACGCTCGCATGAAAATGACTAAAAAACGCAAGTCAAACAAGGTCCGACCCCAAAAAAAAAGAGAGAGAAGAAAAAGAAAAAAAAGAGTCATGGAGTCTAAACTGAAAACCTACAAAGGCGGTTTAGAATGAAGGCACAGTTCACCATCCCAATGAATAAGGGGGCAACAAAGAAATCCCAAACAATATCGACAAATTCTCAAGTTTCTCAAGAGCAAGTCCACAAATCATGAGAGTTGGGGGGCAACATTTGAGGTCATTCTTGCCGGATAAAGCAGTGATTTCGTGATTGGCACTGTCAAGTTCTGCAAATAAGTCAATTGGCTCATCAGTGACATTACCGGACCTTTCGCCTGAATTACTTCGCTTTTCATCAGCCCCTATCAATGGATGCCATTTACCTTAAAGAACCATTCGGATGATATTCATTCTTCACCTCTATGTCCACACAAAACAATCCTTCATACTAAGAAGTCCGTCCGTTATCCATGCACATTCTACTTCTTCAAATGGAAAAGAGAAAGAATAACAGAGTTATAATAAAAACACAAAGATCATCATATATCTTGTCAAGCTCTACAAATTGATAAGAGTTTTCTTTAAGGACCAACCATTAAACATTAATGAGTATCGATCTTACGGGATACATGGTTTAAAGACTCTTGTTGAGAATATGCAATTTTGTGACCAAAACTGGGGGGCAAATAGATCATTCACTCATATAATTGTTCTCAAGGGCAAAGGAGTCCAGGAATGGAAAACAATTTTTCGACAATGAGGTAAGATCACTTCAGGATGAAAGACAGAAAGCTTAGATGAAAGACATTCATAAAGAAAGCTTAATAAATGTTTTTTTGCATCTACCATGCTAATCCGAACATTTAATTGAAAATCTCCATCTTTGCAAATCCAAACATCAAGCATTTTCAGAGTCATGATCATCGTGTGTCATACATAATATCATCATCCATTCTCAAAGACAGGTTTTCAAGAAACTCGCCGACTCATGTTTTGATATCAAGATGGGAGGATTTTGATGATAAGCTCTCTAAGATGACAATGATTCATGTATACTTCGGCTTGAAAGCTTTCAGGTTTCATTTAAGCTTTCCACATTACCATGATACGGTAACACATTATCTTTCACTTGCCTCATCTTGTACATATGGGACACATTGAAATTGCGCATAGTCAAAGACTACAACTCTCGGAAATTCGCTCATTGTGCGCGATTTCACATTTTCGAATTTAGTCATTTCGTCAAACTTCACCATTTTCCAAATTCGCTCATTTTGTGCGATTTCACATTTTTTATGAAGTTTAGTCATTTTATCAAACTTCATATCAATCTCATTCACTCGGATTTTTTCATTGAAGGCAAGGAAAGTTCCTTAGCCTTAACCCATGAGAGAAAGGTTTCTCTCCCTGAATGGTAAGAAAGTTCTTCCATTCTCTTCATCCCAAGTCACCGGAGCATCACTCAAAGACGGCATCGGTGTCGTAGCTTCTCATCGAGCTCATTTCAAACGAAAAGGCTGGCCTCAAGAGGATCTCTGGTTGCCAAGCATTCATCTCCGACCATTTTGCAGCTCTCGCCCAAGCATTTACACACCCCTTGTCGTAGTCTGGTTCCCTCCACGTCCGCAGAACTCCACACAGGCAAAACTCTCCTCCAAAACGCTCCCAAGTCGCCGGAAACATCTTTTCCGGAGCCTAAAGATTTTTTCCCACCATTCGACAGCCTTTTCTCGTCATCTTCACTGTGCTCCGGTGGAACAAGCGCCGCCTGTGTCGAGTCTCTCGCGAGGAAGAAGAAAGCTCTTCCCTTCTTCTAATATTTCAAAACTTCACTCATTTTGTGGGATGCCTCTACTTAGAAGTTTAGTCATTTCGTCACACTTCTCACTAAATCATTCAGCTTTTCACCAAAGGCATGGAAAGTTCCTTTGCCAAGTCCGGAGAGGAAAGTTTCTCTCCCCATATGGTAAGAAAGCTCTTACCATTCCTATCATTTCATGATTTTAACCAATGATCTCTTTTCACCAACAGTAAGGAAAGTTCCTCAATCTTGAACGTGAAAGAAAAGTCTTCTTTCGCTGAATGGTAAGAAAGTTCTTACCATCCTTCTCATTTCAAACAATCAACAAAGAAGCAGGGAAGGTTCCTTTGCTTAACGAATAACAAGAAGGTTCTTGTTATTCAGTCTCTGAATGATAGGAACGTACCTGCCATTTTTCTCACTTCATGGTATTTTTTTGTCACCAAGGGTGAGGAAAATTCCTCAACCTTAATCGTGAAAGAAAAGTCTTCTTTCGTTGAATGGTAAGAAGGTTCTTACCATTTGCTTCGTCTCAATGCTTCGATCAAGTCTTTCAGCAAAGAAGGGAATGAAAGGTTTCTTCCTTTCACAAACAACAAGAAGGTTCTTGTTGTTCATTTTTTTTATCAATCAGTCATCTATCTTTACCGAGCATTGAGAATATTCTCAATCTCGAATTACCGGAGCAAGGAAGGTTTCCTTTCGCTTCATGAATAATGAGAAGGTTCTTGTTATTCGATTCTCAACTTTCATTCAATCAGTCATTCATCTTTCTTTTGCCGAGTATTGAGAAGGTTCTCAATCTCGAACTATTGAAGCAAGGAAGGTTCCTTCGCTTCACGAATAATGAGAAGGTTCTTGTTATTCGATTTCAACTTTCATTCAATCAGTCATTCATCTTTCTTTTGCCGAGTATTGGGAAGGTTCTCAATCTCGAACCATTGAAGCAAGGAAGGTTCCTTCGCTTCACGAATAATGAGAAGGTTCTTGTTATTCGATTTCAACTTTCATTCAATCGGTCATTCATCTTACTTTTGCCGAGTATTGGGAAGGTTCTCAATCTCGAATTATTGGAGCAAGGAAGGTTCCTTCGCTTCACGAATAATGAGAAAGTTCTTGTTATTTCATCTCAACTTTCGTTCAATCAGTCGTTCATCTTACTTTCACCGAGTATTGGGAAGGTTCTCAATCTCGAATTATCGGAGCAAGGAAGGTTCCTTCGCTTCACGAATAATGAGAAAGTTCTTGTTATTCCATCTCATCAATCAATCAATCAATCAATCTTTCATCTACTTTCACCAAGCATTGGGAAGGTTCTCAATCTCAAACTATTGAAGCAAGGAAAGTTCCTTCACTTCACGAATAACGAGAAGGTTCTTGTTATTCGATTTCAATCAATCAATCAATTTGTCATTCATCTTACTTTTACCGAGCATTGGGAAGGTTCTCAATCTCGCATCTTTGGGGTAGGGAAGGTTCCTTAACCTCGAATAGTGGAAAGGTTTCCGCTATTCAACTCAATAGGAATGTTCTTATTGAGAGAAACAAGGAAGGTTCCTTTCCTTCACGAATAATGAGAAGGTTCTCATTATTCGATCCAATCACTTGAGAGCATTGAGAAGGTTCTCAATCTCGAATCTTCAGAGTAAGGAGAGTTCCTTAACTCTAAATAGCGGAAAGGTTTCCGCTATTCAATTCAATAGGAAAGTTCCTGTTGAATGAAGCAAGGAAGGTTCCTTCGCTTTGGAAAGGTAAGAAAAGTTTCTTCCTTTTGTGAATGATGAGAAGGTTCTCGTTATTCGCCGGACAAAATTTGGGGTCATCCTACTTTGCATGCTCCATGTTCCATGAATCATGCAAAGGGGGGCAGCTGTTGACACCCGATTTTGTCCGGAGTAGTGATTTAGGTTTTTGATTTTTTTGTTTTTTCGGTATTTTTCCGTATTTTTATTTCATGTTATTTTTGTCGACCTTTTATGTACTTTTCGTCATTTTCGTTATTTTATGTAACTTTTGCCATTTTCGTTATTTTACGTAGTTTTTATCGTTTTTCACGTGTTAATGTCATTTTCATTATTTTATGAACTTTTGTCGTGTGTTTTTGTTATTTTCATTATTTTGTCGTTTTTGTAATTTTCAGATGCTTTGGTTATTTTTCTTATTTTGGTACTTTTCGTTATTTCCATCATTTTATGTATTTTTTGTCATTTTCATGTACGTTTATTTTTATTGTTTCATATATCTTTTATTACTTCGTGTGCTTCTGTTATTTTCATGATTTTTATGTATTTTTTAACATTTTATTTGGTTTAATATAGAATTAAAATGTGTTTATTTTATTAAATTAGTTAAAAAAACGAAAAAAAAGAAAGAAAACGAAAAGAAGAAAAAAGAAAAAGAAGGAAAACTTACAGCACGCGAGCTCTCCTTCTCCTCCGCCGGCGCCTCCTGCAACCTCTCACCCATCCATCAAAGCCAACTTCAGACTCCATCATCATTGAGCAAAGCACCTGTCAATCAAGAATTTGGCTATAAATAGAGCCAATTTGGAAGCAAAACGGAGGGGAAATCAAAAGAAAACGGGCCATTTTTTTCAAACTTAAACTTCGCGTTTCGGTCACCGTCGGCGCCAACGACCACTCCCATTAGGTCCGTCTCATCTCCAGGATCCCGAATCTACCTTTCTTTTCACCCAAATATTGCCGGAAACGGGCAAATCCAGTGAAAACCGCCGCGCGTTTTTGACGTTTAACCGTTTCGATCCGTCTTTCCGTCAATATTCGGCCGCTCCCACCACCACCATTGGAACCAACGTCTGACGTTCTACCATCTGGGCCAAGGTCCGCCGCGCAAAGTTATCGAAAAGTTTTGGCCGCCGCCATCCACCGGACGCCGCCGCCAAGCCCAGAATCCGGCGAACTGCAGGGAAGAAGAAGCTGACTTTTGTTTTTTTGGGATAATTACAATGTTGGTCCTTGTCCCTTAACTTTCCCCCCTAGTTCACTTAAACCCCCATATTTAGCCACAGTATCATTCAAGCCACTTTTCAAGTTTAAAACTCGACACTTTGGGCACTAGGCCTAACCTTTTTGTGTTTTAGTTAATATTTTTGGTATTATGACAATCTAAATCGTTTTTTTTACTTTATTTTCAAGATATTTTGAGTTTAATTAGCCATGTAAATTACTAATAATTATTTTCCTTTCTTTTATTTTTGGTGTGATTATTTGTCTTTCTTATTTTTCTTAAAATCAAGTAAAAATCTAAAAAGAACCCGTGGTACCAATATTGGGCATTCGAAAATTAACCATTTTTGTACGTAACTGACAAACGAATCCAGATCTCTCGTAGACCATTTTCAGGTTTCCAATCGACCTAGGAAAAAGATTGGTGGCGACTCAATGCACAATGACTAATATGGCAAATTTTTAAACTTTTAGTCATTGTCCAACTTTTCATCAAACTTCAGAGACTAAATGTGTCATTGCACCAAGGGCAAGTATGTAAATGTGAAATTTTCTTCCACATTTTCACTAATTTCACTAATTAATTAGTCTAATTTCACTAATTTCAACTAATTCACTAATTTCACTAATTCTACAAATTCACTAATTTCACTAATTCCAACTAAATTCACTAATTCCGCAAATTCACTAATTCCGCAAATTCACATATACACCTGGAAACCTGTACTCATTAACATATACACCTGGAAACGATTTAGCCCTCATTCTAGGACCGCACGCTAGGTCATATAGTGCTTGTGGGAGGGCTGCCTGATTTTTGTCGGCCTATACAGAATTGGTAATCAACATAATAAATTTCGTTCCGATTAAGATCGCAACAAATAAATGAGTAAATAAATAAACAAAAACTAACCACATTCTTGAACCAATGTGCAAACTCTGCCAGCCGTAAGTTATCCACAACATCATCGTTCATTTCTTGGAACCGATTGCGGGACAGCTCGTTAAATCGAATTACGAATTGCTCAACCTCCCGACAATTCTGAAGAATGTATGTTTGGACATGATTTACTTCTTCAGCAGACAAATCGCGAGCCCGAGCCTTCCCAAACGTTCTTGTAGGATGACTGAAAATCGATAGTCCCGGATCGTTAACAACTGTCGAAAAATTAATTTCGTTCCGTATGTGAGGGTTCACCCGTGTTCCTTGATTATCTTCCATGTAATGCTCACAAAAAAAAGCTATCTCCTGTATCAGGAACTTTTCAATGATCGAGCCTTCCAAAAATTGTTTGTTCGCACATTTTGCTTTCAACTTCTTCATATTCCTTTTGAAAGGAAACATCCACCAATAGCCGACAGGTCCATAAGTTCGAAGGTGCCAAGGTAGATGCATAGTAAGATGTTCCATGGAGTAAAAGAATGATGGCGGGAAGATCTTTTCCAACTTGCACAATGTTACGATGATTAATTCATCAAGCTTCTCCACATCGTCCAACTGAATATCATTAGAACATAGTAGTCTAAAGAATTTGCAAAATTCTGCAATTGCCATCCAAATGCCGTCAGGGATGAAACCACGTAATGTAACGAGCAGCAGCTTCTGCATAAACACATGACAATCATGAGTTTTCATAATGTAAAAAGTATTGTTTGCCGTATTGACACATTTGCCAATGTTAGAGGCATACCCATCGGGAAGTTTAACGATATGCTACAACCAATTGCAAATCATCGCAATCTGATCATCGTTTAACGTGTATAGCGCCTTCGGTTGAAATGGTTTCCCATTCCGGCCAATGCTCAAATGCAGTTCATCACGGACATTTAACTCCTGCAAATCGCGTCTCGACTGTGCATTATGCTTCGTTTTCCTTTTCACGTTCAAAACTGTGTAGAAGATGTTATCAAAACAGTTTTTTTCAATGTGCATTACATCCAGACAGTGGCGTACTTTCAAGTTTGCCCAATACGGAAACTCCCAGAAAATTGATTTCTTCACCCAATTGTGCTCATCACCAAACTTGTCAACACTCATTTTGTCCCACAGTGTTCCGAATGCTGGGAATACAATCCTATTAAGATCCCTTAAGATCTCATGACCTGACTTATACACACACGGATGTCTACGGTCAGTTTGTCCCAATGATTCAGTATTGTTACGCAGAGCATGCCGACGTGGTAAAAATATCTTATGACAACCCCACCAACTGGTTTTCCGTCCATGCTTCAACTGAAAGCTATTAACATCACTCATGCAGTATGGGCATGCAAGTCTTCCATGCGTACTCCAGCCCGATAGCATTCCGTACGCCGGAAAATCACTTATCGTCCACAAGAAACATGCTCGCATAACAAAGTTCGATTACGGTGCGCGTCCCAAGTTTCCACTCTCGTATTCCATAAAACTTGTACCTCCTCAATCGGTGGACGTAGAAACACGTCAATGTTACGGCCAGGAGATCGGGGACTGGATTTAGCGAGAGGCATGAAAGTGTACGGCTCCTTCATGCATAAATCAGGCGGCGATTGTAAACAACGATGAATACCGGCCATATCGAATACGATTGTCCTATTTCGAGACAATGGGTTAAAGCCATCAAGATTTAACCCCAATCGCGCTTCGGTACTCCTGTGCATAATCCGGATTCTTTTAGTGGTCGTGTTTCTATGACTCTCCTTGAGATGGATGTCCAACAGTGCCAGATACATTTCCACTTGCTCTAATATGATATGTCATGAACTCTGCGGTTTTAGACGACTGGTAAAGCCGTTGTAGCCGCTCATTGATTGGTAAATATCGTAAAACCTTTTTCGGTTTCGGTTTCTTACCCGGGTCACACACCTCAAACCTATCCGCTCCACACACCCTACAATTTAATAACTTGCTGAAGCTACCGTAGAACAACATACAATTATTCTCGCAAGCGTGAATTATTCTATACGGTAACCCCAGCTCCTTCAACATAGCTTTCGTACTAAACATGCTCGTAAGCAACAAGTTTCCTCCGGGTAATATTTCATTGATATATCCGATCATCTCAGAGAAAAAGACATCTGATACGTTGTGTTGACTTTTCATACTCAACAACTTGGATATAACCGATAATTTGGTGTACTTATCACCACAACCTTCATATAAAGGTTTTGATGCATCACACAACAGTTGAAAAAATTGTTGCGCCCTTTCGTTTGACACTTGGGGAGCTGAAACGTCTTCATCATCATTACTCTGATCATTTTCAAAATTATTAGAGTGCTCATGAAACCCAAAAGCATCACGGACCATTTCTTCGTAAGCCGGCCGTTCTTGGCTACCCTCAGAAGAATTATGTATTGCAGTACTCGTACTTGCGCAATTTGATGATGTCGACGCTAGTTCGTCAAATCGATAACCTCGATAAACACATGGATTGATCTCAGGTCGTTCACCATGACAATCCCACACATGATAATTGGGTTTAAATCAAATCTAATAGTAAATGATTGCCAATCGTAATTCGATCATAATAGTATATATTTTTACAAATTTTACATGGGCATTTCACCAGTTTTTCTCCATTCGATTTAGCAACAAAAAAAGCATAATCCAAGAATTCCTGAAGCCCGGTCCAAAATCTTTCACTTATATAGCGAGTCCCTTCCTCAAATCGCCGATACATACAATCAAGTCCTTCGCCCATTTACGATCTTTCCTATGATCATTCATTCATCAATAAAAACAATAACGAACATGCATAATTAATTATATATTACAATAACCAAACACAAAAGTACTTAATTAATACTGCACGTACATTCATATATAAATATTCACATATCATTTTCGCCTAATCCATGGTGCATGGGTCTATCCTGCTCATAAAAGTACTATTAGTGAAGAAACTTTTATCGTTGCGTACGTAAAGCGTAATTACATAAATTTGACATTTGCTTAGTTCCACACTATACCATTTCTCTAGAATATTACTCCCAGAACAGGTATAACGTGGAACAAGACTAAAATGCGACCGAAACTTATGTAATCCGCTCAGTTTTACATACACAATCAGAAAAGTTTAATACACCGATAGTAAACTTTTACAAACTGTCTAATCTTGGATAATCCATTTAAAACTCATACAATATATTATTTTACACCGTTATTCCAAAATATTGAAATAAAGTGTAAAAAATATATTCTTACAAGTTTTCATGTAGGCAGAACTACTACTTCATTAATTTAATTAAATTACTTAAAAGAAAATAAAATTACCAATACATAACTTAAATTGAATTAAAAACTATATAAGCATAAAAAATATATTTATTACCTCAATAATACACCTGAAGTCGACGGTACCGCAACTTCCACCTGAACTTGAGAGAATTGAGAGATGAGAGATTTGTGCACCGCTGTTGGAATGGATCAGAATGGAATGGGGAGGTGTATTTATAGACTACGCTACTGCGGCCTAATCCGCAGTACATGACCGCAGTAGGGAGGGTGGTAGGTAGGGCACGTGGCCCACGAGGGCGTACCACGGACTAACTGTGGTTATGGCCGTAGTAAAACGAACTGCCACCACCGCGCAGTTCGTTCACTGCGGGAAGTAGCTCACTGCGGCCATAACCGCAGTTAAGGCCGCAGTGAGAGTAAGCTTCCCCACGTAGTGCTCCTGGCTAACTGCAACCACTGGGGGCATTGATTTAATCACCAATGCCTGCTCTATAGCTGGTCCCATATCCTTCCTAGCTGAAACAAAACCCGAACCAGATGAACCTCTATCCGCTGGTGCTGGTGGGTTTGCCTGATATCTCATCGACCTGGCCTCAACCAAAGCTGACCATCCATCACCATCCCTCACCGAAGTACGGGTACGTAACCACGGGCCAAACCTATTCTCCCAAGTTTCCACACTATCTTTTTCAACATGAGACACTTATAACAGAAATCAGGAAGTTTTTCATATTTCACAGCCAGAATGAGTTTCGATGAATCTGAGTTGACAGTAGTAATACCTTTTTTTAGTGGACAAGTGATATCAATCTCAACTCTTGTTTTCATCAACAAACCGTCACACACCACGTCCTTGACCCGTCCCAGCGCACTGCCTAGTGCTGCACCCATCTCCTTCGTTGCCCATCCAAAAGGTAAGTCTTGGATGTGCACCAAAAAATCCACAAACTTGAAAGGCAAAGACAATATTTGATTGCCCAGTTTCATGAGATAAAATATGATCAATTCGTTATCAAAATCCCATAGTCCCAGGCGCAGGACACCGTCCATCTGAGATTGCTTCTCGAATTCAAAGAGAAATAAATTCTCACGAGGGTTATCCGTACCTTGATGAATCTTAAAGTTTACCCGATCTTTCCATACTGCAGAGAAGGCCGTCGTTAGGTTTTCCACCCGGGCAGCCCTCGCTTGAAGCAGTCCTCGAATGTCGACAGCAGCCCCTGCATCTTTGTCTCCCAACACCACTGCTGCCATCTGTCCTTCAATTCCTTCGATAGACATCAAGAGACAATGGAGGAAGAGGCTGTTCGGATAGGAGAAGGGAAGAGAAGCGAAACAATGGAGGAAGAGATTGATGATGGAGGCCAAATCCTATAGGAATAGGGACTCTTGGGAAATAAGAAAGTTGAAAACTCCAAACCTCTAAAACTCTAGCTGAGCCATGGAGAGAAAAAAACATAAATTACGCCATTCAAGTTGGACACTTATACTTTAAGTGGAAAGAAAAAAAAGAAGAGAAAACAGATGTACAACACAATGAAAGGCCAATGAAAGGATGAGGTGGACCTACCATAGCAACATCATGGGAATTTATAGTTTTTTAATAAATTGGGAGAGTTCAAATGGGCCGGTTATTAAAGACCAATCTTGTTTATTGGGTTCTAATGGAACTTTTAATGGGCTTTTTAATTCAAAATCTTTATCATTTATGGTATCAAGATTTGAGAACATTTTGGTAAGTTAGATCGAAATTATAAAAAAGTAAAAATAAAATAAAAAGCTTGGGAAAATTGGAAGAGGTGTTTCTCTTAAAAGGGAATTGAGAAGGTTGCAATGTGGCATCCTATTGAGTTTAGGGTGGAAATATTCTGGGGTAATTTTTGTCTTACAATTTTAATCCCAAATCTATCGGGACCATGGTGTAATATTTTTGAGGGATTTTTTTACAAAATCTCCTCAGGTTTCCTTTCAAAAAAAATGATATGTAAAAACAAAAGAAGATAATTAACATTTCAAGGGTTTGTTCTTATAATATTTGATTTGGAGAGATAAAGTTTTAGGAGATGTAGAATTAACGGAAAAGTGAAGGGAGACATCCTGATTACTGTTGAAAAGTTTCCAAAATTTCACGAACTTTTTTAGAAAAGTGGAAAAAAATGATTAGGTTGAGAATTTTATTCACTTTTATACGATTTTGCAATCTAATAAATTTTGGGAAACCACTTTTTATATTTTTGAATATCATATAATTGGAAAGCACTTTTCATCTCTGTCCTGATTTTTGATTCACTTATGGAGCAATTAACGTGGTAAATCTCTCTGAATTAATTGCCATCTCCAAATCTCCTTTTGCTCCAAACACGGGTAAAAGATCTCGCCTACAAAAGAATCATCTGGTGCATGTGAATCCAGTTGAAAGAGCACCAATTAAAACCAAAAAAGATGAAATACACAAAGCAAGCCAGCGGGGGTTTTGTTTGTATGTAGCAACTACCAAGGTCGAGAAAACTGAGTGTGTGGAATTATTACCTGGAGCAAACTTGCCTAGATAAAAGAAACAAGTGAAAAGAATGAGGTTTTCATTTGTAGTTAGGGAAACCAATCGAGAAAAGTAATAACTAGTTATATATATATATATATATAACTTTTATTTATCTTTAAATCAGTTTTACGCAACTCTTAATAAAGTTTATTTTAGTTTTTAACTAATTCTACAAAATCTGTTGGGAAAAAATAACTAATTCCCTTTATCCTGTTGGGAAAAAATAATAATATTTGAGCAATTTAATTTTGCAGAAAAGAAAAGGATCACAAAAGAAAGAACTATAAACTTTGGACTTTCTTTGTAATTTTACCAAACTCTACAATCTTTAAGAAGTTTTCCTTTCTTTCTTGTTTCTTCACCGGGATATCAAAATCTCTCCATTTCGTTTACAAACTCAAAGCAATATATACTAATCTTTTTACTATTTAATAAAATAACTACCTTGATTTCAGGAGAGAGAAGTTCTCATCCGTAACCTATTTTTAATTGTTTCTTTATTTTATCCATTCCTACGCACAAATAGGAAATCTAATAATTAATTAACAATCTCCCACTTGAAGACTGATTTCAATCTGTCTTCACACTTTGATTCATGAGTAGGGTTGTCGGTCTTTTACTCTTGCAAGCCAGCGAGGTTGAACATAACTTCAGTTTGTCGATTGTCACCGTCTTCGTTAACATGTCTGCTGGATTCTTACTACCTTGGATCTTCTCGAGTATTAATACTTCATCTTCCAATAAAGATCTGATGAAATGATAACGAAGTCCAATATGCTTTGTTCTGGAATGCTGAATTCTTCGCGAGATGTATAATACTCTGACTATCGCTATACAAGACATTCTTCTCCTGATTGAATCCTAGCTCAGATAATAATCCCTGAAGCCAAATCATTTCTTTACTGGCTTGAATCGCCACGTACTCAGCTTCTGTAGTAGATAATGCAACAATCTTCTGAACTTGTGACATCCAACTAACAGCTGTAGTACCCACGATGAACACATAACCTGTAGTGCTTCTTCGGTGATCAACTTCTCCTGCAAAGTCCGCATCTACGTACCCTTGTACTTTTAACTCTCTTCTAGTAAAGTACAAACACTTCTCTATGGTACCACTTAGATACCTTAATATCCACTTCACTACTTCCCAATGAGTCTTTCCTGGATTTGACATAAACCTACTTACAGCTCCCACTGCATGGTCAATGTCTGGTCTTGTACAGACCATTGCATACATCAAACTTCCAATAGCTGAGGCATAAGGAACCTTAGTCATGAAGTTTCTCTCTTCCTCCGTCTGAGGACATTGTTCCTTGGATAAACGAAAGTGACTGGCCAAGGGTGTGATAACTGGCTTAGCATCGCTCATGTTGAATCTCTGCAAAACACGTTTAATGTACTCTTCCTGAGATAACTTTAAAGTCCCACTTTGATTATCTCTAGTGATTTGCATCCCGAGAATCTTCTTTCTTTGGACCCAAGTCCTTCATGTCAAACTCTTTTGACAATTGTTGCTTCAATCTTCTGATATCTTCCATATCTGAGCCTTCTACTAACATATCATCAACATAGAGTAGCAAAATGATGTAACTAGATTGATATCTTTTGAAGTAACAACAGTGGTCAGCGTTGCACTTCTGGAAATCTTCCTTGTGCATGAAAGCATCAAACTTTTTGTACCACTGTCTTGGAGCTTGCTTTAGGCCATACAAGCTCTTCTTCAATCTACACACCATGTTTTCTTTACCTGTCTCTAAGAAACCTTCTGGTTGGTGCATGTAAATCTCTTCATCTAAGTCTCCGTGAAGAAATGCAGTCTTCACATCTAACTGTTCAAGATGAAGATCTTCAATGGCAACAATACTCAACACGATCTGATAGTATTGAGCTTCACAACAGGTGCAAAAATCTCAGTGTAGTCGATTCCTTCCTTCTGTTGGAATCCTTCGACAACAAATCGAGCTTTGCATCGCTTTGAACCATCGTGCTCATTTTTAACCCGATACACCCATTTGTTGTGAAGTGCCTTCTTCCCTATGGGTAACTCGGCTAGTTCCCATGTCTGGTTTGAAATCAAAGACTGCATCTCATCTTTCATTGCAAGCTCCCACTTGCTTGCATCACTAGCCTGACAAGCTTCTTCATAGCATTCAGGCTCTCCTTCATCAGTCAACAACAAGTAATCTGTGTATCTCCTGTTAGGCATACGAGGTCGAGAAGACCTTCTCAATACAGGAGGTGGAGTAGGAGGTTGTCTTTGTGTCGACTCTTGCACACTACCTTGTTCAACCTGTTCCTCTAACTGAGGATTTGTTATAATTGGCTCTGTCACAGGACTATCTAGAACATAATTTACATCTGTAAATATTCTCCCACTTTGCTCTGAGTCACTGGCGTCAACTTTATGTTTGTCCTTGTACATCACTCTTTCGTTGAAAATCACATCTCTGCTACGGATCATCTTCTTATTTTCGTCATCCCAAATTCGGTAGCCAAATTCATCCTCACCATAGCCGATGAAAGTGCATTTCTTAGATTTGGGATCAAGCTTATTCCTGCCTTGATCACTAATATGCACATATGCTACACAACCGAAAACTTTTAGATGTGATAGTTTTATCTCTTTTCCGCTCCATACCTCTTCTGGTATTTTGTACTCTAATGGGACTGATGGACCTCTATTAATCAAGTATGCAGCAATGTTAATAGCCTCTTCCCAAAACTGCTTTGGCAGGCCAGATTGCATACGCATGCTTCTAGCTCTTTCTGACAATGTACGATTCATACGTTCAGCTACACAGTTGTGTTGAGGTGTACATGGCACGATTCTCTTCATTCTGATTCCGTGCTCATAACAAAATGTCTTGAATCTAGTGTCTTCGTATTCAACACCATTGTCAGTTTTAAGCTTTTTGATCTTCAAACTAGTATCATTTTCAACCATAGCTTTCCATCTCTTGAAATCCTCAAACACTTCTGACTTGTGCTTCAGAAAGTAAACCCATACCTTCCGAGAATGATCATCGATGAAAGTCACGAAGTAATGTTTTCCTCCAATGGAGGAAACAGTTGTTGGACCCCAAACATCGGAGTGAACAAGTTCGAACCTTTCCTTCTTTGGGGTTCTGCCACTGGTCTGAAAGCTAACCCTCTTTTGCTTTCCAAGTATGCATTCTTCGCACATGTCTATCTCAACAAACTGTAGACCTAGAAGTTTTCCGTTCGAGTGCATTATTTTCAACCCCTTCTCACTCATGTGGCCAAGTCTCTGGTGCCACATATTGGAATTCTCATTCCCTACTGCAACCGCAATTGAACAACACGTCTCTGCTGTCATGTAAAGAGTACCACTCTTTTTTCCGTGTGCAACCGTCATTGCACCTTTTGAAATCTTCCAATTATCACCATGGAAGTTTGTGGTGTAGCCTTCGCTAGCCAATTGGCTTACTGAAATCAAATTCTTTCTTAGGTCGTGGATATGTCTAACATCCTTCAACTCCTTCTACGTCGGTCTTGAACCATTACCCGACCGAGCCATCATCGTCGGATTCGCCGGTTTCACTTATGAGGTTTCCACGCCACCTTGACGCTGGCTGATGTTTGCAACTACGTGCGTGAAACCTGCTTACCGCGGTCTCCACCGCGGTAAATGTCGCGGTAAATGGCATTTGCGCGGCATTTAACGCGACTGAGGCCGCGGCAAGCCACAGTAAATGTCGTTTACCGCGGCCTCCACCGCGGTAAAATGGCGGACATTCTACGTAACTGTCACTATCGTGGGTCAGCCATCTGTTGGCGTCGGGACGTGCTCAAGCACCCCGATGGCTCGGCCTTCCTGTCAATTTCTGACACCTGGGTGCTCTTCTCTGCGATAGGTGCTTGGAAGGTTGGGTACGCAGTTTAAGTCGCTAGTGATTTTGGGAACAGGGATTGCGGGAAACGAGAAGGCGAGGTTGGATGCCCAGACTCGCTTCAAGCCATGAATTCTTGGCAACGGAGTTGGTTGGGTAAAGAGTGGGCCTAGCTACTCCGAATCTGCTTACGACTCATAGTCATTAGTTTTCTGCTAGTTTTATTTAATTGTTATTGTGGACCCTCTTTATGTTTTGTTTTGTTTTTACTTCAGTCCTAGTCTCGTATCGGTCATACTGCTTATTACTTGCTAGTCACCTGCAAATCTTTCTCCTTTCTCCCCCATTGGCACACTACTGTGACGTGTTGACACTATTTTGCTTCGATGGAGCATGTCAGGGGTGTTGGATGCTCGCTTTCTGCAGCTTTCTATCTGTCACAGCACTTTTAGTGGTCATAGACCTTTTTAGGTGGGGATGGGGCAGTTGGAGACTGCTTAAAGGTTGAGTTTGGCTAATTGGTAGACTATTAAGCTTATTGCTCAGGTATTCTAACACCACTTTTAGGTTCATCTGATTTTGTTTCCTGGCTTATTTTGTAAAGATTTATCTTTAATAAAAAAGTCAATCCGTTTAAAAAAAAACTCTTCTTTGAACAGGGAAGGCTTATTTTAATAATAACAAATCTTTACGAAACAAGTCAATGAAAAAGTAGCAAGAGACAAGCAAAAAATGGCTCATAAGAAACCAAAAATCCAAGGAGAAAAGAGCAGCAAGCACAAAGCTGATCTTAGCAACAAGACCTGAAAACCGTAACTCTTAGGTACATGTAAAGAGGCCAAAAGAGCACCATAATGCCACTGGCTGAAGCAAGAATTCACTGGCTAAGAGCTTCCTCCTTCCCACGATCGAATCCACCGGCGTTGTCGTCGATCTAGAACCTTCGCTAGCCGGAGGATTCCCCTTTTGATCCGCCGCCTCCGTTCACCCCCAGGTGTGTCGCTAATTCGGTTCTTTGTTTGATTTGGTTAGTCCTCTAAAGGAAGATGGTCTCCCTTGTCCTGCTCTGGTTGAAGTGTTGCTGCTTGGGTGGATTCGTCTCTGCAAGCACGAGACGAGTCTCGCTAGCGATTCATACACAGGCGACGTTAGTGCAAGTCCAGCCTCGCTCAGGACCATAAGGCTCTAGAAACCAGTACAGCTGGGTAAAGAGTCGATCCAACTATCTTCGTATTGCTTACAAGTCCTATTTAAGTATTGTTTTTCTATATTGGTTGGACTACCCGTTTGTTCTTTCCCCCATGTTATTTTTTGTCGTATAATTGGAGTAGATGTTTAGGATCGATACAGGCTTGCTTTGGGTACTCTTGTCAGTGCACTGCCGTGACGAGATGATACCATTTTGCTCGTATGGAACATATCAGGGGTATCAAGTCTCAGATTCAGACGTGTTGTCCGTCATGGTTATTATAGTGCTCTTAAGCCTTTTTAGGCAGAACAGTGACTACCAAAGGCTATACTTTGGTATTATGAACAATTTTATGTTCAAACTATCTATTTTTGAGTTTAGTCCTTTAAAGGAGGATTGGGTAGATTTTCTTATTGGTTCTATGTTCTTGACTTATTTTGTAATATTTTCATATTAATAAAATAAGCCCTCTATTTTAAATTTTTTTTTTTATTTATTCGTTAAAACAATGAAGACATTTTCTCTTTGCTAGATTGGTTAAGAATCTAATATATCATCATTCGGCTTACTTGTTCTTTTCCTCCAGCATTGTACAGCAGCGTAACCCTGGTTTCTATTATATATTAACAATGTAACCTTGGAAGGGTTTCCTGAAGAGAGAAAATGGCCCAACTTTATGCTTCTTCATTCCTCTTTAAGCTATATTCAGTTATCTTTCTCCTACTTATTTCTTATGGTAATCTCTCTCTCTCTCCATCTTCTAAAAACTTGTTGCTCTCTCATTTACATAAATGGAAATAGATAGCAAACAAATCTTTTCTTTTTGAAATGGCAAGCATATATGTATTGAAAAGGCTCCTAGAGGAGAGAAAGCTAAATTAAGTTCACAGATCAAAGTTCACAGAGCACAAAAACAAAAGAGCAGAGAGAAATACATCAGACACATAGCTAACATCTCTAGCTGCTAAGGGGGGAGAGCAGCCAATCACACCAAGTCACCTGAAGATCAGTTCAGAACACCTAGATAAAATCCATAGGAGGGATAAAGCTGGATTTCAGCAAAGACACTTTAAGACTTCCAAGAAGGGTCCTGCATAACAAGTTTGTTCTTGTTTTTTTTCCAAATAGACCAACCTGTAGTGCAGGCAATAGCTTTCCAAAGAAATCTGACCTTGACGGGCACCGGCTGAGTACATAAGGGACTCATCCAATCCAAAACCTCCCACCAAAGGCGCACCGCTCTCCAGATATCACGAGCAATGGGTAAGCAAAAGAGCAGATGATCAACGGTTTCCTCCGCATCTGCGCATAATGGGCAGATTACATGGTGGACTGGGACTCCTCTTTGTTGACGAAGAACTCGAACAGACAACAGCTTTCTTGTTGCTCGTCGGACAAAAACATTGACCTTTCTTGGAACTTCCTTCAGCCACTCCGTCACCAATCAGTCTTCTAAAGGGTCAGTTTAGTTGCAGAGAAGTTTCCAAATTTTCATTTCCAAAATTTCTTTGTAAATATTTGATCATATACCTAGGTTTAAAGGGATGGAAAACAAGGTTTTTCAAACTTTGGAAAACTCTAGTATTAAATTAGGGAACTTTGTTTGGAAGGTTTCTATTTTAATACTACAATATTCTAATCATTGGAAAACAAGGTTTTCCATCTCTTAAAAACTAGGTATATGATCAAATATTTACAAAGGAACTTTAGAAATGAAAACTTGGAAACTTCTCCACTACTAAACGGACTCTAAATAACTCCTACGCTCTCCATACGCTGGCCTATAGTTTCCTAATTTCTAGCCACACCCCTAGCCCTCCCACAGCTCCCTCATCCTCTCTGAGCCCTACATCACTACCGCAGATACTTCTCACCACTCTAACCCAAAGTTTTCCTCTCTCCACCAAGAATCTCCACCTCCACTTTCCTAACAGCGCCAGATTAATGTTCCCTTTCAAACTATCCACACACAACCCTCCTTCATCATAACCTCCAAAAAAACTTTGAAATTTTGGCCCAAACTAACTTTCTACCCTCCTCTGAAACCCCCAAAAAATTAAATACGGAAAGAATAAAATTTTCTCACCACTTAGTAGGAAACCAAAATACAGAGAAGTAGAAGAGGGGTAAACAATCAAGTATCATAACATTCAAGGCCACAAAAATAGCGAAAGCGGGTTGCCCTGTCGAATTCCCCTTTTCATATCAAATTCCTCTGTAGGGTTGCCATTCCCCAGGACCCAAATTCTTGTTGATCTCAAACAACAAGAGATCCAGCGTCTCCACATATACTTTCCAAACTCCATTTGCTTCATAATACTGCCCAGAAAATCCCAATTCAAGCAGTCATAAGCCTTGGCAAAATCAAGCTTAACAACAACAGCTTCTCCTTCACCTCTTTTGCCCAACTTACCACCTTATTTACTATTAGAATTCCATCAGATATTTGGCTGCCACTAATAAATGCTCATTGAGATTCTCCGATCAGATCTGGCATCAGCACTTTTCTTTCAGTGCAGACTTTGGCTATGATTTTGTATTGACACCTATAAGGCTTATAGGATGAAATTCTGCTAGGGTCAATGGATCTTTCACCTTCGGGATTAAGGTTAAGAAGGAGGAGTTGCAGCCGACACCTAATCTCACCGTACTTTCATCATGATTGGAACAAAACGTACTTTCATCTTGATGGACAAAATCCATTATTGGGGTGGTTGATATATACTCCCTCCGTCCCCAATTAATTCTAAATTTTGTGTCGGCGCGGAGATTAAGGTGAATATAAGGTTTTATGTAGTTTGACATAATAACCTTTGAGTGGAGGTTGAACAAAAACTGAGATAAAAAAAATTAAGATAAAATAGAGATAGTTTGGTAACTTTAGAGGAGAGAAGTTTCCATTTAAGGAAAATGTATAATTTTTTAGGGACAACCCAAAAAGTAAATATGTAGAATTATTTGGGGACCGAGGGAGTACCTTACTATATTACTTCATTGCTAGATTCATGATATATAGGGATTAATCTAAGTACATATACAGGTCAGGAGAAAATATAGGAGCTTGGAATTCATACCTCCTGCAATTGTCTCCTTTGTCTGGTGCTTATATAGCTACTGATATAATTCCTTCCATCACCATTTTCATTTGTGCTCCCCATATAAATCTTTCCTTGAATATTTTATTGGGTGATCAGAGATTAGTATTGAATGTTGCCTTTATTGTTTTTCTTAATCTTGTTAGATTTTGTCAACAATTTATTTGTTTTATTTTCTGCTGCGTTCATTCCAGTAAACATTACTTTCTCAAACTTGCTAGAATTAAATCTTTTATTCAATTTTCCTTGAGAACATGACATGGAATTGACCCAATGCTAAGAGAGCATGTCATGGAGAGAGAGGATTTGGTTCTACCTCATAAATGCTACCAGTAGTTAACCTTTTTGCTGTTGTTGTTGTTGCTATATACAGGACTTAGGAATGCAAATGCAAATGCAAATGAAGATTCAGATGGCGAAGTTGAGTTCAGACGAACAAATCCGAGCGATGATGATGAATCTATTGGGGATTTGTTCGTCGGAGGGAGTAGGATAGGGGGAAATGAATGGATCTTTCTTATATTCAGAAAGATCAAGAGAACTACTGAAAGTTAATAAAATGAGTACCATCTCGTCATCATCATACTACTACTACTTGTGTATTTTAGTACTTCGTTTTATTCCCATGTATTTTAATCGTAATACTACTTTTGTTTCATTTATATTTTCTCATGGTGTGATGTACTCCCTCTGTCCCTAAATGATTGAAAGGTTTGGCTGGCTGGGTGCGAAGATTATAAGATGATTTTAGTATATGATTACTTAATTACGTCTTGGTTGAAAATGCACAAAAAACTAGGTAGAAAAATAAAGATAAAGTGAGGATAATTTAGTAACTTTCAAAGTGATAAATTTCCTTTTAATTAAAGTGGTCAATACTTTTTAGGCGTTGGGATGAGGCTGTGTTACTAGGTTGGGGAAAAGTGTTCTTTTGGTCCTCTAACTTTTCACATTTTAATAAATCAGTCCTATAACTTTTCTCGAAATCACATATTAGTTGTACAAGTTTCAAAACATTACATGTTATGGTCCTCCATTAACGAAACTGGCACAGCTCAATGACGTGACCTCTAACATCATTATCCACTCAAAGTTAAAGGATGTAAGGTGGATTTAATTAAGAAGCTAGTGGGTTAGGTGTTAGATTTAGGGTATAAATCAGAACACATTGATCAGGCCGCAATCTGCTCTTTATTGAGGGAAGGAAGAATTATATAGTACAAGAAGTAGAATCCTAATAGAACACCTAAAGATTAAGCATAAGAAGTTTGAACCGAGCCTAACAAGCTCTGCTAGACTTAAGCCTTAAGGCTGCCTAACTTGTAGCATAAGTAATCTACATAATTAATAAATAAAGCAATAATTAATTAACCTAACATTTCCTTTCCTTAAACTAGCTGTAGTTTACATTTAGTTTACCCACTAATTTGTCTGACACCCATAAGAGAACACAACTTCAACAAAGCTTAACCTTTAAGTGTCTTGGTCATCACGTCAACTACCTAATCTTCACTCCTGCAATACACCAGCTCTATCTCACCTTCCCTTGTTAGGTCCCTGAGAAAGTGGTAGTGCATATAGATATGCTTGCTCCTTCCATGCATCACTGAGTTCTTTGAGAGCTTCAGAGTTGAGCTATTATCAACCTTTATGCACACACATCCTACTTCTTCTTGTCCAAGCTCCTTCAAGATCCTTTTTACTCAAATGACCTATGTCACGGGCCTAGAGTCCGGCGTAGCCCACAGAGCCGTGCGACGTCCTGAGGCCCTAGACGATACCTCCGGGACCAGCCTTACCATATGCGTGTCAACTGGTTTCGCCCTGTCATGGTCTCATCAAGGAAGCGGTAGTAGCTCCCAACCAGTTGTGCCTTATACGGCTACGACCCCCTTCATGGTCAAGTCCTCTCGACCTGACTCGGCCAGACCGTAGCACAAGGAAAAACCACTCCTCAATGCTACTGTCGCCCTCTCATTACACCATAGGCGGAAAACCACAAAGACACGAGACCATCCACTTGGTCTTTACACGGTCACGACATTTCATGCCGTGACATTCTCCCCCACTCAACAAACAACACACCCTCGTGCTGGGGGAGAAGGATTTCGCCCTAGGACCGAACATACCGTACTCGCAATGCACACCCACCCAGACCAGCCATCACACACGGCAGTTGGGCTTCCTTGTGGCTACCCCAGTCCGCATCTCCTCGCGGACATCACCTTTGGGGAAGAGCACTCCTCAGCACGTCCCAACAACCTTGGCAACGTACCGGCATAGTCCTCACCTAAGGACCCCACAAGGTGTGCACCAGTACGCGTATGTCCCCGCTCTGATACCACTTGTCATGGGCCTAGAGTCCGGCGCAGCCCATAGCCTCCGTGCGGCGTCCCGAGGCCATAGACGATACTTCCGGGATCAGCCTTACCATATGCGTGTCAACTGGTTTCGCCCTGCCATGGGCTCATCAGGAAGCGGCAGTAGCTCCCAACCAGTTGTGCCTTATACGGCTACGACCCCCTTCATGGTCAAGTCCTCCTGACTTGACTCGGCCAGACCGTAGCACAAGGCAGCACCACGCCTCAATGCTACTGTCGCCATCCCATTACACCATAGGCGGAAAATCACGAATGCACGAGACCATCCACTTGGTCTTTACACGATCACGACATTTCATGTCGTGACATTCTCCCTCACTCAACAAACAACATGCCCTCGTGCTGGGGGAGAAGGACTCCGCCTTAGGACCGAACATACCGTACTCGCAATGCACACCCACCCAGACCAGCCATCATACATGGCAGTCGGGCTTCCTTGTGGCTACCTCAGTGCGCATCTCCTCGTGGACATCACCTTTGGGGCAGAGCACTCCTCAGCACGTCCCAACAACCTTGGTGACGTACCGGCATAGTCCTCACCTAAGGACCCCACAAGGTGTGCACCGGTACGCGTATGTCCCCGCTTTGATACCACTTGTCACGGGTCTAGAGTCCGGCGCAGCCCACAGCACCAGTGCGGCATCCTGAGGTCATAGACGATACCTCCAAGACCAGCCTTACCATACGTGTGCCAACTGGTTTCACCCTGCCATGGGTCATCAGGGAAGCGGCAGTAGCTCCCGACTAGCTGTGCCTTATACAGCTACGACCCCTTTCATGGTCAAGTTCTCCCGACCTGACTCGGCCAGACCGTAGCACAAGGTAGAATCACGCCTTAATGCTACTGTCGCCCTCCCATTACAGCATAGGCGGCAAACCACGAAGGCACGAGATCATACACTTGGTCTTTACACGGTCACGACATTTCATGTTGTGACACCTGACATGCACACATTGCAGTAACAATGAACTCTGACTCAGTCGTTGAAAGAGTCACTATTGGCAGTTTTTTGGAGCTCTAAGCCACTGCTCC
This sequence comes from Stellera chamaejasme, assembly GCA_024586325.1. Lineage (NCBI taxonomy): Eukaryota > Viridiplantae > Streptophyta > Magnoliopsida > Malvales > Thymelaeaceae > Stellera > Stellera chamaejasme. Next base: position 54,644,391 of record CM044981.1, on the reverse strand, counting down.
AGAACTAAGCAAGAACATATATTCACTTGTACTCTTTCTATCATTGAGATCCCCTACATAATCACTATCTGAATACACTTCCAAACCATCTTCTCTAACTCTCTTGTATTGAATTCCTAGTTTAACAGTTCCTCTTAGGTACCTCAAAATCCTCTTGGCAATTTGAAGATGGAGTAGAGTAGGCTTAGACATGTACTTGCTGATCAGACATACTGCATACATGATGTCTGGATGAGTGGTCGTGAGGTACATGAGGCTTCCTACTATCTGCTTGAAATAGGTTTTATCCACTGCTTTGCCTCCATCTCTGTCTACATGTGTTCCAGGTACAATTGGTGTTTGTACTGGTTTACTTTCTTCCATGTTGAACCTCTTCAATATCAGAATCTTGAGTCACCTCAATGCCCAAGAAAAAACTCATTCTTCCAAGGTCTGTCATGTCAAATTCTTTCTCCATTGACATCTTAAAATCTTCCATCATTAAAAAATCATTCCCTATGTATATTAAGTCATCAACATAAACACATACAATCAGAAATTTACCTCCACTAGTCTTCTTAGTGAACAATGTCTATTCACTCTCACATTTTTGAAAGCCTTCTCGAACAAAGTGTCCCTCTATTCAGCTGAACCATGCCCTGGGTGCTTGCTTCAACCCATATAATGCTTTATGTAGCTTGTATAGCATTCCTTAATTTCCTTTTATCTCATAACCTCTTGAGTGCTTTACATAAACATCTTCACCAATCTCACCATGAAGGAAAGTAGATTTGACATCTAGTTGCTTCACAATCCAACTTTTCATTGCTGCAATAGCCAAAATCATTCTCACAGTGTCAAGCCTTGCTACTGATGGAAATATGTCATTAAAATCAATCCCATGTTGTTGTGCCTATCCCTTTGCTACTAAACATGCTTTGAGTTTATCCACTTCACCATGCTCATTGTACTTAGTTTTGTACACCCACTTAACTCCTATCTTCTTTGCTTCTTTTGGTAGTGAGCAGAAAGACCATGTATGATGATTCTTCAAGATTGATTCAATCTCTCGATCCATAGCCTTCTTCCATTCTTCACTTTTAGCAGCTTCTTCATAGCAGGTGGGATCACCAGTAAGTCATAAGCGCCATTTCTTCAATTGACATGTTTATTTGTTCATTTTCTTCAATTGATTCCAAATGTAGAGAGTAGGTTTATCTCACACACAGTATCACGCAAATCTACTACTTCATTGATAAGGGAAGGCTTTAAATAGTATAGGAAAGAAATCCTACTTGAAAGAGAATTACTTGAGTTCTAGTCCTACTTGAATAAGAAAAGTAAATGATGAATCCTACTGCAAGTCTAGCACTTGGCCAAGACAATAGCCTTAACATCTAACTAACTTGTAGCACAAGCTATGACATAAATAGATAATATTGACTCCTAAAATATTAGCCTAACAGTCTCCATTCATGAAAAACTATCTACATGTATGAAATATCATTACCTGGAATATAACTTTTATTTTAAGAGTAGCTATACAGTACCTATTGCGCACTGTATATGCATAACATGTAATAATTGCTAAATAGTACCTATTGCGCACTGTATATGCATAACATGTATAACATGTAATAATAAAGTAGCTTTTGCGTTTTAAAGAAGTTATCTATGAGTAGTTTTTAGCATGTAGCTTAATTGTTTGATCTTGACCATTAAAAATTTATCCAAAATTCTACACCTACTTGAAACAGGTATTCCCAAACAATACTAGTATAAATACGTTTCCTAAAACTTAATTGTTACCAAACAATCCTCCGAGAAATCCTATTTATTTCAATTCTTCACATAGTCAAATAATGAAATATAGTGGATTGATAAAGTCAATCTATCAGAAAAGAGTGGAACAATTACAGGTTTGGGAGAGATAGCTAGCTAAAATTTAATTAGCTAGGTTAGGACCTAACTTGGAATTGATGCATGTCATGGTAACACAGGGGATTTGGTTTCTACCTCATAAATACTGCAACTTGAACTTGTTAACCTTTTTTCTCTTGTTGTTGTTATTTACGGGACGTATGAATGCAAATGGGAATGTAAATGCAAATTCAAATGAAGATGGCCGACCAAGTAGACATTCTTTACTGTAGACAATGTTGTTCCAAAGACGGAACACCATTTGGAAGGTGCAACACTGAAAACCAATGCATGTGTTATTCTGTGGATCCTAATCCCACACATGTCGAGTACGAGTACGAAGAAAATGGATCTTCAACCGAAGATGACACTAGTTCTACAAATATCATCTATGGTTACTACAGAGGGAGTTTTTTTTATAGGGAGATATTCGATTGTGTATGATGAAGAATCCATTGATAGCAATAATGGTTCTGAAGAAGGTGGATCTTCAACGGACGATGACATTAGTTCTGCGGATAGCATCTATGGTTACTACAGAGGGAGAATTTTTATAGGGAGATATACTGATGAAGAACTGACAGATACCATCGATAATGGTTTTGATGATGGTGGATCTTCGACCGATGATGACACTATTTCTATGGATAGCTTCTATGGTTACTACAGAGGGAGACATTTTAGAGGGACATTTTTTAGAGGGAGATATCGAATCGTTGATAATGAAGAATCTACTGATACCAATTATGGTTCTGAAGAAGGTGGATCTTCAACGGACGGGGGGAGATTTTTTAGATCGGAGAGATATCGGATCATCAATGATGAAGAATCTACTGATAACAATAGCAATTTTGAGGAAGGTGGATCTTCTACCGACGATGACACTAGCTCTATGGATAGCATCTATGGTTACAACAGAGGGAGATTTTTTTGACAAAGATATCCGATCGTTGATGATGAAGAATCTACTGATACAAGTATTAGTTCCGGAGAAGACGGATCTTCAACCGACGATGTTAGTAGCTATATAAATCTCAACAGTGACTATGACAGTGGATCTAAAGATATCAACAATGGTTTTGTACAATGTGGATTTTCGACCAATGATGAGACTAGATATATGGATGTGAACAATGGTTCCGGAGAAGGGTGATCTTTGAATGACTATGATGATGGATCTCAATCGGATACCAACAATGCTTTTGGAAATGAATCTTTTGTTATTCAACACGAAAATAATAAAACTATTGCTCGTCTAAACGTTCTGCTAGGGTTAGTGCTTCCGTGTGAGGCAAGGGTTAAGGGTTTTGCCACAAACCAGTCGATGGTTATCCAAGGAGGAATTGATGATGTTTGTGAATGGCTTGAAGGGATTAGCATGCATTGCTCGGCAATGGATTGGTCCAAATTCATTACTACTGCCTACCTTCTTTGGAGGAACCGAAATAACATCATTCACAAAAAAAGTAACTGGTCTATCCAAACAATTTTGTGGATGTTGGCTCATCACCTAATGGAGGTGAAGTGTCTCCCCAAAGCCAAATTGGCTTCACGCATTGCAGCGAAATAGCTGCCTCCACTAGTTGGGTGGGTGAAAGTTAATACTGATGCTGCAATCGATCCGGGAGGTTGGATTGGTATTGGAGCTGTTATTCGGGATGCAGGGGGTCAGCTAGTCGCGGTTTTGATGGCCAACGTTCTTGGACTTTTGAATGCTTTCTATGGTTAAGTCTTGGCCATCAAGGAGTGCTTGCATCTGGTTCATAAATGTAATATGGAGAAGGTACTTATTGAATCATACTCTAGGGAAGCTATTAATGCCATCCATGGCCCTTGCATGGGTAACTCAGAAGCAGCGCTCAACGTCAAGAATATCCAAGGGAGCCTTCAAAATCTGCTATGGTGAAGTTTGCAACATACGTATCGAGAGGCAAACCAATTCGCACATTCTCTAGCTAAAAAAGCTCTGGAAGTGGTGGGTTTCTATACATGGATCGATTCCATGCCCTTATTTTTAAAGACTTTATTACATTGGATATTGTACCGTGACTTATGCTTTTCACTGCGGGTTTTTTTTCTTTCTTTCTAGGGCCTCGGGGATTTTCTTCCTAGTTTTTTTGCCCCGTTGTATTTCTTCTTTTAGTGAACCAGGCTAAGCTAGTTACTAGGATAGATACTCACAGTTGTTGAAAAGCTTGGGCGTGCTACTCCGGTACCTCCCTCCCCCTATCAAAAAAAATATATAACTATTGATCAATGTCATTTATAAAATTGTTTCAAAGATGATTTCTGTGAGATTGAAAAAAGTCCTTCCTACGTAATTTTAGAGGTTTCTTACAATGATGACATTAAGCACTCCAACTATAGATTCTCAATTCATCACTTGTTCTCAACGTTGTCAATAACTCCTTAGGTTTGTCTGACATTTAACTTAATAAATATTTTTTAGAATGATGACACAATTTATCTTTTTTTTGGAATATGGAAGACTTACTTTATTAATGAAAGATAATTACAAAATAAGTCATAGTAAACAGCATAACTAAGTACCTAAAATAGGTATAGATAACCCAGCCCCTAAGGGTGAAATCACCATGCAAGTAGATAACTACGCAAAGCCAGAACCACTGAAACAAAGAGTAAAGTGCACCGGAGGTCCCATAACTTTAATTATTGTCCTATTGGGGTCTCATTTTAACTTTTTGTCCTCTTTAAGTCCTCTTTTTTAACTTTTTACTCATTCGTGGTCCTTCCGTCCATTTTTGCCGTTAAGTTTAACGGACCATTGGGGAAAATGATAATTTTAACTACTGAACTTTTCCTAAAAGCTCCATTTACACCCTAAGTTTTGAACATAATAATTAAATCACCCCAAACAATTTTAAAGTTTACAATTTTACCAAAACTTTTCAAATATTGCAAATAAACCCACCACCTTTCTACCCACATCCGGACAACCGCCGGATCGGCCACCCCGGCGCCGGATCGGCCACCCCGGCGCCGGATCGGCCACCCCGGCGCCGGATCGCAGCCCAATCAACATTAAATATATCAGCAAAAACGCCGCAACGGCATAAAGTAGCACATCTCAGTATCTCACGGATGTATGATCCTAAAAAAGTAAACAACTTCAAACCCCAATCTCCATTCTACCTTTTACCTGCTGCTGTTCACTTTTCCCCCCTCTAGAGTGTTAATGATTTTGTTTATGATTTGGTTGTCAATATATACAACTCGTTATTATTATTATTATTATTATTATTATTATTATTATCCAATTACTTATTAATCTACAACTTATATCTTTCTATGATCGATATAGCTGCTGATATGAAGACACATTCGAATCGGTACTTGGTAATTGCCACAAGTGGAGGACTAAATCAACAGAGAACAGGAGTATGTGTACTTTACTTACACACTAGATAAATCGACACATAATTAATTAGTCTTCTTTAGAAAATGATGAAACCACATGCACTTCAAATGCTGCAGATCACAGATTCCGTAGTTGCGGCATATATTCTCAACGCAACTGGAAAGATAACAGGTTTGCTGTTGTTTACTTTTTTAGGATCATACATCCGTGAGATACTGAGATGTGCTACTTTATGCCGTTGCGGCGTTTTTGCTGATATATTTGATGTTGATTGGGCTGCGATCCGGCGGCCTGGGCTGCGATCCGGCGCCGGGGTGGCCGATCCGGCGCCGGGGTGGCCGATCCGGCGGTTGTCCGGATGTGGGTAGAAAGGTGGTGAGTTTATTTGCAATATTTGAAAAGTTTTGGTAAAATTGTAAACTTTAAAATTGTTTGGGGTGGTTTAATTATTATGTTCAAAACTTAGGGTGTAAATGGAGCTTTTAGGAAAAGTTCAGTAGTTAAAATTATCATTTTCCCCAATGGTCCGTTAAACTTAACGGCAAAAATGGACGGAAGGACCACGAATGAGTAAAAAGTTAAAAAAGAGGACTTAAAGAGGACAAAAAGTTAAAATGGGACCCCAATAGGACAATAATTAAAGTTATGGGACCTCCAGTGCACTTTACTCCTGAAACAAAGCTCGTCTGTACTGGCTTGTAAAGGCAAAGCAAATTCATGACGATGGTTATGACCACTATGGCGGATAAAAGATCTCGAATCCCGCATCTGATACCTCTGCACGGTACCGGCACACCATAGTGTGCAAAGAGGAGCACCAACCACAATACCAATGGTAAGCGTAAAAAACTACCATAGTAGCATCAGACAAAACCTAACATAAAGTGCAAAATCGAAGACGAAACTACCGAGAAAACATATATGATCATGATGTGAACATGGAGGCAACAAAAGATGCCTTGAAGAGAAAGTAACTATTAGAGGAGCAAGTTGGAGCTTTTCGGCCATTTTCTAAGTCTGGGAACATTTTGGAACTTCAATCTTCCAAGTGGTACAAGTGACCAAATTAAAACTTGTATTGAATTAAATCCCTTTAATATTTTAAGCCTAAAGATATTAATTTTTGGAATGTAATTAAAGCCTTTTGGGCTAGAGTTTGTAATTATTAGTTTAGGGTATTGGGCTTATTACCCATATGTTAGTTTTAGGCAGCTGGGTTAAGTAGTGGGCTTAAGTGGGCTTATTAGTTTTAGGTAACCAGATATTACGTTTTTTTATGTTTAGGATTACAAACATCACAGCAGCTAGCTTACGGCTCAGAATGAATTTCAAAAGAAAATTAGAAGTGAGGTTTGAACCCTTCTCTCGTTCTGAACGACAGCTACTCCATCTCCAGCCCTGGGTTCATTCAACCGTGCCCAGAATCATACCTAGTGTTGCTATCTCACCGTAGGAAGAGGCGCTAGGTCCGCCATCGCCACCGGCCGCATTTGCTCTGTTGCCTTGACAATCGATCAAGGAGGTGGAGCAGGGCCACTTCAATCTCCGCCGTTCTCAGCATCGTCATCGAATCCACCGTTCTCCGAAGCCATTGCCTTCAACAAGCAACGAACCAGCAGCGACTCGCGACCGATCCCCATCCACGGGCGCATCAGATCACCATAGCAACAAACCATGAAATAAAACCTAAAAAAAGAACACACTAGTACTAGAAAATAATGATGGGTTCGTAAACAAAACAAGGTAAACCAAGTCGGCCCCGTCCCCAGCAAACCTTGGGACCACGGAATAATGGCCCTAGGTGGGGAAGGGAAAACCCCAACCCCACGTCAACCTTCATTGGACAAGTAAGCCCACCCAAACACTGTGAAAACGCCACTACCAAAAAACCCGACGCAAATCGTCCGTGTTGACACCCGATTTTGTCCGGAGTAGTGATTTAGGTTTTTGTTTTTGTTGTTTTTTTCGGTATTTTTCCGTATTTTTATTTCATGTGATTTTTGTCGACATTTTATGTATTTTTCGTCATTTTCGTTATTTTATGTCACTTTTACCCTTTTCGTTATTTTACGTAGTTTTTATCGTTTTTCACGTGTTAGCGTCATTTTCATTATTTTATGAACTTTTGTCGTATATTTTTGTTATTTTATGAAACTTTTGTTATTTTGTCGCTTTTTATAATTTTTCAGATGCTTTGGTTATTTTTCTTATTTTGGTACTTTTCGTTATTTCCATCATTTTATGTACTTTTTTTCATTTTTTCATGAACGTTTTTTTATTATTTCGTGTCTTTTATTACTTCGTGTACTTTTACTATTTTCGTTAATTTACATATTTTGTATCATTATTTTATGTGTTTCCGTTTTTTAGTCTATAATTTAAATGTGTTATTATGTTTAATTAACAAAAAAATGAAAAAAAAGAAGAGAAGAAAATCTGCAGCAACATAAACCTGCGCATGGGCATGCTTCCCTCCACATTTCCTCCACCTTCCATGCATGTCTCCCATCACCCAATCTCCTCTCCATTGTCAATTCACCTTAATTCACTCACAATTTTATGTGACTGAACAAAAGGATGAAGCTTGGGCAAATGGAAGCTTCAAATCTCTCTATAAATTGAAGGAGAAATGAACATTTTGGTACCCATTCATAATAAAAAACTACTGAGCAAAAAAAAGAACACTTTTGTTGTTGTTCGTCCCCAAAAATTCATCCACCACCTCCCACCCCGCGCTACGGCTACCCTCGTCGCCAACCACCCCCTCCATCGTCATCACCGACCTCCCAGCAACCAGAAGACACCCTCCTTTTCGCCGGAAATCACTGGAGGCAGGAGAACATCGAAAGAAACGGGCCGACGTCCCTCCACCTCCACTTCCTCTCCAGCCATTTTCATCCCCAAACTCAACCACCACTAGCTCTGCCACCCCGAGAGGAAGCCAACGAACCTTCCCAAGTGACCGGAGATGGCCGGATGAAGGAGAACCGGTCGAAAAACCGTTGTCGGCACGGACTCCGTTTCCTCCTCAACCGAAGCTCGGTTGGCTGTGAGACCACCACCGACCGCACCACCCACCTCCGCCGCACCGAGTAGCACCTGAACCGCCGCCGGAAGTCGATCTCCGCCACGGGCCGCCATCCCCTCAGCCGCGAAATCCAGATTCCGGCGAGCCCATCGAAGAAGAAGAGCAGAACGTGTTTCAGCTGTTTTTTTGGGAAAATTACAATGTTGATCCCTGTCCCTTTACTCCTCCCCTGATTTCACTTAAACCCCCTTATCTATCCTTGTTTCATTTACATCACTCTTTCAAGTTTAAAACTCAACATTTTGGGCACTAGGCCTAAACCTTTTTTTTTTGTATCTTAGTTAATATTTTTGTTATTATATCGATATAAATTATTTGAATCTTATTTTTTTAGATATTTTGAGTTTTATTAGCTATGTAAATTACTAGAAATCTTTTCTTTTATTGTCTTTTAGTGTGGTTATTTGTTTTTGTTTGTTTTTGTCTTTATATTTTAAAATCAAGCAAAATTTCTAAAAGAACCCGTGGTACCAATTTTTGGGCGTACGAAAATTAACCATTTTTGTACGTAACTGACAAACGATTCTAGATCTCTCTTAGACCATTTTTCAGGTTCCCAATCGACCTAGGAAAAAGATTGGTGGCGACTCCATGTCAAAAACCACGTCGCTACAGATGGCGACTCCGCTGGGGACCTGTCCGGCCACAAAAGGGGTTTGTTTTTTTTGCTTGATTTTACCTTTTTTTATTTATGTTCCCATTGTATATATTGTAATTTACACTCTCACACATACACACACAAAACATACATGTTACATTCATATCATGGAACTTCCTACCCGAGCTCTAAACAAAACAAGTTCTTTCATAGCGGAATACGGTGTTGTACTTCTGAGATGTTATTCTCCAAGCCTTCATTGTTTCCTAGTAGGGAAGTAGTGCTAGCCCCGTGGGATTAATATTCCCCGCATGGACTCACGAAAACCTACGACCCGGGTTAATCCATTCCTTACATGTCCCTCGTGGGTAAGGAATGGGCGTCGTTATTCAACGATGGGATTCGGGAACCACCATGAGCCTCTTTGATAGACCATTTCCTGCATATAATTGGCCCATATCCCATCCATTAGAACCAACCTTAAGTTACCCCCACCCATTTTTTTTCACCCTTAGGCATGTGTTTCTTGATTCACATATTGGTATGTTGTGCTTTGTATGGCTTAGCTTGAACACTAGAAAGCATCAAAGTTTAAGAAAGGACAAATATGTCAATTCTCGAAGGAGTGAGTGCGGGACTTTACACAAGTTGCGTAAGTGACAAAGGAGAAAGCTCAAGATCGCACGAGATTGGCTAGCCGCACAAGTCAGCCCGACATGTAGCCAAGGCACCCAAGTAACTGCACCGAGCTAGATGACACCAGTAGAGTGATATGAAATCAGCCAAAATTTCTGTTCAAAGGGAGTTATTCCATTCAATCATTTGATTCTTTATACTTGTACACTTTTGTGTATACAATTTATACTAATTGGTGTTCTTTTTCTTTTTTTATAACATTCACATGAATCATTTTTTTTCAATTATCAATTACTCATCAATCATGCATTTGGTCATTTCTTTTTCCACACATGTCACTGTACATTTTCGTTCATACACATAAAAAAAAACATCTTGCAAAAAAGAGAAGTGGACATCAAGGAGTTTGAGGACAATTTTATGATGTGAAGAAAAACTGATGACCCCCATTTGTGACATGGAAAGACAATTTCTCACAAGTCGTCTTTAAGCTCTGTCTAATACGTCGATCAATACAAATTGATGAATAATTGGAGAAATCTTTGAATTTTTACTCGAATCTTTGAGAGCTTGCCAAGATAAATTGAAAGTTAAAGTTACCTAGATTTAGTCCAAAATCTAGAGTACAGTCTTTGTTGCAATGGACGTTCGTTATTCTTTGTCTTGAAATAAGAAGGGGTAAATGTGCAATTTGGCATCCATTAGCAAAGTACCACATCACACTTCAATCATTCTCTTTTCCGTTTCGAGACTCATTCATCAAGCCACAACATAAACAATGTCATTGATGAGCTAAAAATAGGACTATATAGTGACTATCTTGAAGACATTGCTGAATCTGGTAAGAGCGATTTCGGTGTGACCCTTCAACTATGAGATTCTTTTTTGGAGAAAAAATTGCCTTACGCACTAGCTTGATGGCTGAAATTACCATCAGAGAGCTCTGTTTATGCAGTAAAAGATCAATCATCTCAAAGATTCTTTCCAAAAGAAGAAAACTTCATTCATCAAAAAGAAGAAGCATGAGAACAAAAGAACATTTCAGATCATTTCTACGGTCGAGATCAAGTCAAGTTTCATTCATCAATCTCAAAGTCAGATCAACGGTCATGATGTCTTCATCAATACCCATGACTCAAAAAACAAAAAAAAAAGAGAAGGAAAAAAAGAAAAGAAAAAGGGTCAATGTAAATTCTATTCCGCTGTCTTTAGCTAGAAATGGCTGAAGTTACGAATAGTGCTAGTAGCTATTTGTCTTTGCATTTTAGTCAGAAGTAATCGGGCGTAGATAGCAACAACTATTTACGCTCGCATGAAAATGATTGAAAATCGCAGGTCAAACAAGGTCTGACCCGAAAAAAATGAAAAAAGGGAGTCATGGAGTCTAAACTGAAAACCTGCAAAGGCGGTTTGGAATGAAGACACGATTCATCAGCCTAATGAACAAGGGGGCAACAAAGAAGTCTCAAGCAATATCAACCAATTCTCAAGTTTCTCAAGAGTAGTTCCACGCACCATGTGAGTTGGGGGCAACATTTGAGGTCATTCTTGCCGGATAAGGCAGTGATTTCATAATTGGCACTATCAAGTTCTGCGAAGAAGTCAATTGGCTCATCAGTGACATTACCAGACCTTTCGCCCGAACTACTCCACTTTTCATCAGCCCATATCAATGGATGCCATTTATCTTAAAGAACCATTCAGATGATATTCATTCTTCACCTCGACGTCCACATAAAACAATCATTCATACTATGAAGCCCTTCCATTATCCATGCACATTCTACTTCTTCAAGTGGAAAAGGGAAAGAATAATAGAGTTATAATAATAACACAAAGATCATCATATATCTTGTCAAGCTCTACAAATTGATAAGAGCTTTCTTTAAAGACCAACCGTTAAACATTAATGAGTATGGATCTTACGGCAGACGTGGTTTAAAGACTCTTGTTGAAAATATGCATTTTTGTGACCAAAACTGGGGGGCAGCTAGATCATTCACTCATATAATTGTTCTAAGGGGCAAAGAAATCCAGGAATGGAAAACAATGTTTTCTACGTGGGGTAAGATCACATCAAGCAAGATGGAAGAGATCCATGTGGAAAGCTTAAGCAAAGGTTCTCGTGCCAATCGTGCATCATTGGTTTTCATCAAAGAACATTGTGTTCGTTTTTTATGACGATATCAAACATCAGACATTCTTGGCATCATGTATCATACACAATATCATCATTTATTCTCAGATACAGGTTTTCAAGGAACTCATCAACACAAGTTTTGATATCAAGACGAGGGGATTCTGATGAGAAGCTCTCTAAGATGACAACGATTCATGTTCACTTCAGCTTGAAAGCTTCCAGAGGCTTCATTTAAGCTTTCCACATTACCAGGATACAGTAACACATTATCTTTCACTTGCTTCATCTTGTACATACGGGACACATTGAAATTGCGCATAGTCAAAGACTACGACTCAGAAATTCGTTCATTGTGTGCGATTTCACATTTCCGAAGTTTAGTCATTTCGTCAAACTTCACCATTTTCCAAATTCGCTCGTTTTGTGCGATTTCACATTTTTAAGAAGTTTAGTCATTTTATCAAACTTCATATCAATCTCATTCACTCAGATTTTTCATTAAAGGCGAGGAAGGTTCCTTAGCCTTAACCCATGAGAGAAAGGTTTCTCTCCCTGAATGGTAAGGAAGTTCTTCCATTCTCTTCATTCCAAGTCAGCGGAGTATCACTCAAAGAGGGCATCGGTTCTGTAACCTCCTCGAGCTCATTTCAGTCGAAAAGGCTGGTCCCAACTCTGGTTGCCAAGCATTCATCTCCGACCATTTTGCAGCTCTTGCCCAAGCATTAACAACCCCCTTAAAGTCGTCTGTTTCCCTCCACATAGGCGAAACTCTCCTCCAAAACACTCCCAAGTTGCCGGAAACTTCTTTTCCGAAGCCTAGAGATCTTTTCCCACAATTCAGCAGCCCATTCTCGTCATCTTCACCATGCTCCGATAAAACCAGCGTCGCCTGTGTCGACTCACTCGCAAGAAAAGAAGAAAGCTCGTCTCTTCTTCTAATATTTCAGAACTTTACTCGTTTTGTGGGGATGTCTCACCTTAGAAGTGTAGTCATTTCGTCATACTGAATAACTCAACTTTTCACCAAAGGCATGGAAAGTTCCTTTGTCAAGTCCAGAGAGAAAGGTTTCTCTCCCCATAGGGTAAGAAAGCTCTTACCATTCTTCTCATTTCATGATCTTAACCAATGATCTCTTTTCACCAACAGTGAGGAAAGTTCCTCAATCTTGAACGTGAAAGAAAAGTCTTCTTTTGCTGAATGGTAAGAAGGTTCTTACCATTCGCTTCGACTCAATACTTCAATCAAGTCTTCCAACAAAGAAGTAAAGAAAATTCTTTCACTTCATAAGGGAATGAAAGGTTTATTCCCTTCAAAAACAACAAGTCTTGTTGTCATTTTTTTTATCAGTCAGCCATCTATTTCATCGAGCATTGGGAAGGTTCTCAATCTCGAATCATTGAAGCAAGGAAGGTTCCTTCGCTTCATGAATAATGAGAAGGTTCTTGTTATTCGATTCTCAACTTTCATTCAATCAGTCATTCATCTTTCTTTTGCCGAGTATTGAGAAGGTTCTCAATCTCGAATTATCGGAGCAAGGAAGGTTCCTTCGCTTCACGAATAATGAGAAAGTTCTTGTTATTCCATCTCATCAATCAACCAATCTGTCATTCATCTTACTTTTGCCGAGCATTGGGAAGGTTCTCAATCTCGCATCTTTGGGGTAGGGAAGGTTCCTTAACCTCGGATAGTGGAAAGGTTTCCGCTATTCAACTCAATAGGAAAGTTCTTATTGAGAGAAGCAAGGAAGGTTCCTTCGCTTTACGAATAATGAGAAGGTTCTTGTTATTCGATTTCAATCAATCAATCAATCTGTCATTCATCTTACTTTTGCCGAGCATTGGGAAGGTTCTCAATCTCGCATCTTTGGGGTATGGAAGGCTCCTTAACCTCGGATAGTGGAACGATTTCCGCTATTCAACTCAATAGGAAGGTTCTTATTGAGAGAAACAAGGAAGGTTCCTTCGCTTCTCGAATAATGAGAAGGTTCTTGTTATTCGATTTCAATCAATCAATCAGTCAATCAATCAGTCATCCATCTTACTTTTGCCGAGCATTGAGAAAGTTTTCAATCTCGAATCTTCAGAGTAAGGAGAGTTCCTTAACTCTAAATAGTGGAAAGGTTTCCGCTATTCAATTCAAGAGGAAAGTTCCTGTTGAATGAAGCAAGGAAGGTTCCTTCGCTTCGGAAAGGTAAGAAAAGTTTCTTCCTTTCATGAATGATGAGAAGGTTCTCGTTATTCGTCGGACAAAATTTGGGGTCATCCTACTTTGCGCGTTCCATTTCTCATGAAACACGCAAAGGGGGGCAGCTGTTGACACCCGATTTTGTCCGGAGTAGTGATTTAGGTTTTTTTTGTTGTTTTTTTCGGTATTTTTCCGTATTTTTATTTCATGTGATTTTTGTCGACATTTTATGTATTTTTCGTCATTTTCGTTATTTTATGTCACTTTTACCCTTTTCGTTATTTTACGTAGTTTTTATCGTTTTTCACGTGTTAGCGTCATTTTCATTATTTTATGAACTTTTGTCGTATATTTTTGTTATTTTATGAAACTTTTGTTATTTTGTCGCTTTTTATAATTTTTCAGATGCTTTGGTTATTTTTCTTATTTTGGTACTTTTCGTTATTTCCATCATTTTATGTACTTTTTTTCATTTTTTCATGAACGTTTTTTTATTATTTCGTGTCTTTTATTACTTCGTGTATTTTTATTATTTTCGTTAATTTACATTTTTTTCATTATTTTATGTGTTTCCGTTTTTTAGTCTATAATTTAAATGTGTTATTATGTTTAATTAACAAAAAATGACAAAAAAAAAAAAGAAGAGAAGAGAAGAAAATCTGCAGCAACATAAACCTGCGCATGGGCATGCTTCCCTCCACCTTTCCTCCACCTTCCATGCATGTCTCCCATCACCCAATCTCCTCTCCATTGTCAATTCACCTTAATTCACTCCCAATTTTATGTGACTGAACAAAAGGATGAAGCTTGGGTAAATGGAAGCTTCAAATCTCTCTATAAATTGAAGGAGAAATGAACATTTTGGTACCCATTCATAATAAAAAACTACTGAGCAAAAAAAAAAAGAACGCTTCTGTTGTTGTTCGTCCGCAAAAATTCATCACTAAGCAACAAACTCTAGCCGCTTAATTCATCACTTATTCTAAACATTTCCAATGACTTCTTTCATGAAGTTTTATAAATTATCTTGAAATAAACTATCTATTTGTATGTCACACAACAGTGTGATATACACTCCATAGATTTGTGTGACATTTTCATTAATAAACATTTTTTTTGAATCATGACATTAAGCATTTTAACTTTAGCTGATTAATTCGTCATTTATACTCAACATTGTAAAATGATTTATTGCATGAAGTTCTATAAATTTTCTTGAAATGTACGATTTGCCTATCAATCAGACAACAAGTGCTATACATATACTTACTGTTACACTTTGACTTTACTATTTCAATATTCAATGTTTGACTCAAATTTTAACAAAGATAAAAAATTCAGAAACAATATTTTTAGAAAGTTTATACTTCAAATTATTATATGCATATAAATTACTAACTTTAAATGTCTAAGCATTCATGTAAAACAATTATAGATTAAATACTATAAAACGATAACAAGAAAATGTGACATTATTTGGGGACGGAGTGAGTACATTATAGATGTGTCTAACATGAAAGTGTTGAAAGCCTATGAAACTAAAGTACAATAAATTAATTCAAATAAACCATCATAGTGGCTTACTCGTACGTAGTAAAATAAGCCTATGAAACTAAAATACATGAAGAAAGATGAAATGCACTCCCTCCATCCCTTCAAACATGCATCAGTTTGACCTATACATGGATTAAGAATGTATATTGACTTGAGGGTAAACATGTGAAATATGCATTACATGCATATAAAGTACTAACATTTTTTTAGTGAGAAGAGAAAGTATGGGTAATAAAGTAAAATTGGTGTAAAAAGTTTTCCATAAAAGAAAGTATCAATTTTTTTGGACATCCAAAAAAGAAATGATAAAATGCACCGGTAGTCCTGTAACTTTAATTCTTGTCTAACTAGAGTCCTGTTTAACGAGTTTTGGGGGAAAATAATAATTTTAGCAACTCAACTTTTTGAAAAAAAAAATCTATTTACACCGTAGGTTTAAACCTAACTATTTAAGCACACCCCTAATAATTATAAACTTGACCCTTTTACCCCAAAGTTTTCTCACACTCCTTCCACCATCATGCCACCGTCCGGTCACCGCTACCACCGACACTGACTCGCCGGAACATGTCAATCATAAAAAGAAAAAAAGTCGGTGATCAAAATGAAAAAATAAAAAAGATAAAGGGGGAGAGAGATTACTGGTTTTTTAAAAGAAAAAGAAAATGGACGGAAAAACATGACTTTTTTGGGACAAAAAGTTAAAACACGACCCTAGTGAAATAAGAATTAAAGTTACAGGACTACTAGTGCACTTTACCGAAAAAAGAAATTGTAGCTTATTTTTAAGACCAAAAGAGTACGTATTGACTAAAAAACGTAAGAAAATATAAGGATTGAAAATGAGATTGCATAGCTATGTGTAGGGATGTCAAAAACTGACTCGACCCGAGGAACCCGCCAAAGGCCGACCCGTCCGAACCTGAATTAACCAAAAAAGTCAACGGCCCGAACCCGACCTGACCCGAAATACGGTTAACCTGATGGCAACCCGTACCCGAATGGCCCGAACCCGAGCAACCCGAACTTGATGAGACCCGAACCCGATAAGACCCGGAACCCGAAATGACCCGAACCCGAGACCCGAACACGATTAACCCGAACTTGAACCCGATTTACCCGAATTCAAACCCGAAGAAACCCGAAATACTCATAATGAGTCGAATATAAATATAATCAAAAGGGTTGTCTAAATTCTAATTTTGTTGGAGCAAAGTTGAATTTCCAATTTTGTTGGAGAAATGTCCAATTTTCAAAAGTCCAAACCCGAATATTTTCTTTCATGTTTTCATTTTTTTTGATCAGTTCTCTCTTATTTTCTACTTGCTCCTTTTTATTATAGTCCACATTATAGATTCCAATTTTGGAAAGTATTAAATTCTAAGCGTACCAGCTTTGTTATAGTAATATCCAATTTTTAATTTTATAAAAAAGTTTACTTTTCAATTTTGTTAGATCAATAATCAATTTCTAACTTTGTTGGAGTAATATTAAGTTTCCAATTTTGTTAGAACAAAGTCCAATTTTCATTTTTTTTAGCGGTGTGCAATAACCAATTTTTTTAGATCAATGTCTGTATTCCAATTTAAAAATTTTATTTTTTCTTACTTCATCCATCTCCAATTAATCTAACACATTGCGTGGTGCTGAGAGTAAAGGTGAATGTAAGATTTTATTTAGTTTGAGCAATGTTCAATTTCCAATTTTATCGGAACAATGTCAAATTTCTCTTCAATTTTGTTCGAACGACTCTACAAAATAGATTTATTTTGACTCTAACGAAAAGGGGAGAGGAAAACGTGTGAATAATTTTCTGATTATATCATTGTTGTATCTATAAATATAAAATACATAGTATTATATTTATAATGAAAAAATCTATATGTATAAAAATTAAAGAAGAATATAGATACAAAGAATAGAACATATACTCGAATTTGCACTCGAGAAAACTTGAACTTGGACACGAAGAAACCCGAAGAAAACTGACCCGTACCCGAAACCGAAACAACCCGAAACCCGAACCCGAATGACCCGAACCTGAAATAAGCTCGGTCCGAAGCAAGCCGAATAGCAAGAACCCGAAATAAGCTCAACCCGAAGGCACCCAAAACCCGAATGACCCGAACCCGAATTGACCCGAAAGTAGCTCAACTCGAAGCAATCCGAAATCCGATGATCGGGCCCGAACTCGACCTGACCCGCCCGATTGACATCCGTAGATATGTGCCTAGAAAGCGTTCTGTGTTCAAGAACGCAAGGCCGATTCGTTGGTGCGTCCGAAGAAGGTAAGCCGATTCTTGTCTTTTGTTCCCAAACAATCTGACCTAAAACACGATTTCATTGAGGAATTTAGAATTTTAGATAAGGAGACGAGGCACGACTAATGGATCCAAATTAAAGTGAAAACATCTGAATCCATTTTCTCCAAATTAAAGAGTATACATGCCAAATGAGCCCGTCAAACCAGAGAAAAGTACCCTAAGCCCATACCACTCTTCATACCACAGCTCAAGCCTAGCTCATTCTCCTCTTGATGGCCCAATCCTAAGGCCACGATTGCGTCCTCTCCGTGGCCCAACCCAAACTCAAACTCATGTCAATTGTCTGTCGACTTATTTGGACTAAGTTTGAATCCAAGAAATTGGGCTCGAGTAGTATCGATAGTCCAAGAGGTCGAAGTCGAGTATAATGGATTTGAGCTCAACCCGACGCATTTACATCTCCTAGTTACAATCCTCTTTTTTCCCATTAATTTTGTTAATTAAAGGAAAAACAACCAAACACCAACTATTGCTCTACTCGTTTACACGACAAATGGAGATCATCGTATTTTTTGTTGTTTTATAAACAATAATGAGGCTATCAAGATTTATCACCTCTCGATTTTCACCCTCTCGATTTATAGCGTCTCTACCCCGACGCATTTACATCTCCTAGTTACAATCCTCTTTTTTCCCATTAATTTTGTTAATTAAAGGAAAAACAACCAAACACCAACTATTGCTCTACTCGTTTACACGACAAATGGAGATCATCGTATTTTTTGTTGTTTTATAAACAATAATGAGGCTATCAAGATTTATCACCTCTCGATTTTCACCCTCTCGATTTATAGCGTCTCTACCGCCACTACGTAGAAAAGCTAAGGATTTACTGCGGTGGAGGCCGCAGTAAACCGGTTTCTCTACGTAGTGCACTAAGGATTGAATTGCGGATTGGCTGCTATCACGGGGTTCCCAAATACAAAGTGATATGTTGTGTAACTTGTGGTAAAGTAGTTTCAGTTGAGAGTGTTTGATTTAGGCATATAAAAGCGTATGTCGTGTTTGATTTTAACCTAAATGAGAGAAGTTAATTATGCCTTAAGCGACAAGATGCATAAATTTCACGAGAGATGAGAGGTTTAAGATTCAGTCACGTGTGAAGCTAGTTAAATATAGTAGAGACCTAATTTTGCACAAACAGGTAAGTTGTTCTTTATTTAGTAATGGAATATTTCAATCTACTGATATATATATATATACACACACACACACATCTATCTTTTGTTTTGGAGGAGTATCTTTTTTAAATTAATTTTTAAATGCAAGTTTGCGTGCTCATTCTGTTGTGTTTGGATATGATTCTATGCAAAAACAGTCCTCCGTGATAAACATAATGATTCTATGCAAAAACAGTTTTAACTTTTGCAAGTCATTTGGAATGGCTTAACAGTGTAAAAAGACATAAATGACTAGAATAAGTAGTATTGGTGGAAAATGATTTAAGCTAAAAATAAGGGTATTATTGTAATTTTGTAGAAGGCAGCCACACACCTGGAATGTTAAGCCATTGGCTTCTCATGTTCCAAATGGACTCTTATAATGGAAATTAACTATTCATCTGTACTTATACTCCAATTCAGGGTTCGTTCAAAATTAATTTGTTCTTTCCTACGTACAAAAGAATCCATGTATATTAAATAATGGACCATTTTGTTTAATTAATTACAGGAATTAGGAGTGCAAATGCATATGACCAGCAATGTAGCATCGGCGGTTGGAAACATTGCAACAAATGACTATGAAAATCGACGGTTTAGCCATCAGTCCACCAACCATCAATTCATTCTCTTGTCGTTCGAAATTGATCAAAATCTCTAGAGGACATAGAGCCTCATTGGAAAAAATAACCGTCAGTTGATCAAAATCGATTGTTTGAGTATAGTTGGAAAAACCCAATGGTCTAACAGTTAGTCCGCCGTTAATTGTAAAAACAAATTGCTCTCTATTTAGATTCAAACTCACATCCTTGCATTTATAATTACAGTAAATTTCGCTGGTTATTCCGATAAAAATAATTTTAATCCTATTTTGATCATATTTTAAAACTTTGTTTCATAATAGTCCTATTCTAGGGTATTTTCATCCTAGAGTTTTGGGCATGAGAGAAAACACCAATGTGGTGGACAGACAAGATGTGAGGGTGAAAAAAAAAAGAGTGGTCCGGGAGCTGGGATGCTAGGACGAGAAGTCTTTTGTAGTTCTCATATCGTGTCAAATATATTCTATTGGATTTTCTCAGCCGTGGATCAATGCTTTTGAAGAGCCGAACCACGTTAAATTGTTGTGTATGTCTTGATCGTGATTGCATATTTCCGCTGCACGTGATGGGTGCTTTAGGATGAAAATTGTTCATTTGTTCTTTTTTCCCAAGAAGTGGTATCAGAGGTGATGGTTGGAGCTTGGTGAACCCTAGATGGAGCATATGGTTAGATCCTAGTGGAGCATGTGCAATGTTTTGGTGGAAATTTTTGGATATTGACCTAGGTGATTTAATTATAAAAGATGGAGGAGTATGCTTGTTATTATTACAAGTTAAAGTTGTGACATGACCTCTGTTACTAATTGGCGATCAAGCATGGATATACTTGGCCACCAAGCATGGAGTTGCTTGGCCACCAAGGATGGAAAGTATGGAGTGATGGCTTATAGAAGAAGCCAAGTTAGTATTTGGTTGATGTGTAGCCTATATAAATGCAAGTTGTGTTAGAGTTTTCAGCATGAGAGAAAACATCAATGTGGTGGAGAGACAAGATGTGAGGGTTAATAAAAAAGAGTGGTCTGGGAGCCAGGATCCTAGGATGAGAAGTCTTTTGTAGTTCTCATATCCTGTTGAATATGTTCTAGTGGATTTTCTCTGATCTGTGGATATAGGGTAGTTAAAAGCCGAATAACGTTAAATTTTTGTGTATGTCTTGATCTTGATTGTCTATTTCCGCTATGCATGACAAGTGTTTACAGATGAAATTTGTTCGTTTACTCTTTTTTCCCAATAAGTGGTGTTAGAGCTGATGGTTGGATCTTAGTGAATCATGGATGGAGAGTATGGTTAGATCCTAGTGGAGCATGTGCAATGTTTTGGTTTGGTAGCTTGGAGTGGCGATCCCAGTTTTGGTGGAGCTTGTTTGAAGTGGCAGTGGTTGATGATAGGTGTTTGTGCGGTAAAACCCATGAAATTTTTGTAGGTGGAGCAGTGAGGTGGAGCCCGAAGCATCTCAGGGTGGATGTGTGCCGGTTTTCGGTGTGGCAACGACTACTTGATGTGTGATGTGGTAGCGGCGCGACACCAACAGCTTGGTGTGTCATGCGGTAGTGGCGTGGCACCAACGACTCGGTGTATGATATGTGTGGTAGTGTCGTGGCACCGACGGCTCGGTGTGTGATTTGTGGTAGCATTGGTGCACCGATGGCTTGGTGTGTGATGTATTGTAACGACTTGGTATCGTTGACTCGGTACAAGAAGGTTGAAGATTTTTGATCGTGTGGTTGAAGATTCGCGTTTGTGTGGTTGTTGCTCGAAGGCATGCTCATTTGTTGTTGTGTTCGTGTTGTTGATGCTTGAAGTTGTGTTCATTTGTTGTTGTGTTCGTGTTTGTGCTGATTGTTCGTCTTCGTTCGTGTTAGAAGAGTTTGAGTGAAGAAATAATTTGAGTCAAGGTGGAAACTGTTGGATATTAACTTGGGTTATTTAATTATGAAAGATGGAGGAGTAAGGTTGTTATTATTACAAGTTAAAGTTGTGACATGGGCTTTGTTACTAATTGGTTAGCAAGCATGGAGATACTTTGGCCACAAAGCATGGTGTTACTTGGCCATCAAGCATGGAGTGATGGCTTATAGAGGAAGCCAAGTTAGTATTAGGTTTATGTGTAGCCTATATAAAGGCAAGTTGTGTTAGAGTTTACGGCATGAGAAAAAATGCCAATGTGGTAGAGAGACAAGATGTGAGGGTGAAAAAAGAAGAGTGGTCCAAAAGCCAGGATGGCTCGGATGAGAAGTCTTTTATATTTTCGAATATGTTCTAATGGATTTTCTCTCATCGTGGATGTAGACCAGTTAAGAGCCAAACCACGTTAAATTGTTGTGTGTATGTCTTGATCGTGATTGCCTATTTCCGTTGTTCGTGATGGGTGTTTAGAAATGAAAGTTGTTCGTTTGCTCTTTTTTCCCAACACTTCTTAAAAAGATAAACAAAACCCTAATTGGAATTGCTATGCTTTCCTTGTAATTTCTGCTTGTAGAAGGGCCATGTGGTTGCTGACGCTACATCGTCTTATGATACGACGCACAAGTTGGTTTTAAAGGAACATCTTAGGATACAATGCGCGAAGAGGTTGTTTCGGAGTAGGAGTTTCCCTAACCCAAATTAGCTTGTGATTCTTGATGCGTTCAACAACCAACATCTTGAGCTAGATTTCACATGAAAGACTTGCAACCCAGTTTGCACGGTAACGTGATCAAAATGAGCTCTGAAGTAGCGACTCGTTGCTGTTGCAACGACTTGAGCAATCAAAATTGAATGTTGCGTCTGGATTGATAAAGAAAAATATCTTGGAGGACTGAGATGTGGTGGTGTGACAATTGGGGTTTCAGCTAAAGGGAAGCAAGTCTTGCTGCTCAAATTCGTGTGTGAAAGTGTTGGGCCTAAATTTCAGCACCATCGACTCCTTTCAAACCTGACTTCAGGCCGTTCAAGGAATTAGAGTTCTACATTGCCACTTGCTGTAGGATCGGGATGGGTCAGTCATAGATTGAAAGTTGTTGTTTTCTCAATGAGAAGTAAAATCATATTGACACTCGATCTTTCAGCGGGAAGAAGAAAAATAAATGATTCTAGTAATTTTAGTATCTCTGTTGGAGAACAAGTCTGCAATTGATTTGCCAAATAATCCAGTTGCACATGGAAGAGCAAGCAAATTGACACTTGCTTTCACTCCCGAGAAATCAAGTCAGTAATGAAAAGATCAAGATGATACATTGCAATATAAACTTCTTGATCTCCAGACTTGCAATGTATCATCTTGATCTTTTCATTACTGACTTGATCTCTAAGGAAGTGAAAGCGAGTGCCAATTTTCTTGCTCTTCCATGTGAAACTGGATTATTTGCCAAATCAATTGCAGACTTGTTTTCCAACAGAGATACTAAAATTGCTTTAAAAGATCATGCAACCAAATTGCTTGACAAAAACTTGCAGCTCTCCGAATGCCGGCCTATTGGTTCGTCAAGAGTGATCATCCCAACGATCGTTGTCTCTTCTTCTATCGCCCCGATGGAGGCACTGCGGCTTAGAAAACAGTGTTCAGCCACACATCCATGTTTTCGGCAGCCACCGAGTGTTAACAATCATTTGTTTTATTTTATTTATTTTCTTTCCAAATTAACTAAACTAATTTTTAGGGACGTATTTGATTATTTTAGTTTTGGTTCTAAGTCAATTAAAAGAAAAGGGACTGAATTGAATGTTTTAAACATTAGGCATGGTGAGGGTTTCATTTGGCCACTTTTGCTTACACTGCATGCATGCACATATACGTAACTTAGTTCCATGAATATTCACCTCCGCCATCCTTGATCTTCCACCCTCACTCAAACTCTCCAACTCCACCCTAACCCTAGCCTCCACCCTAACCCTAGCCTCCCTCATATCTCTATAAATAGAGATTCCCACAGCTGAGAACAGATAAAAAAAAAAAAGGAAGAAGCCGAGCGCCTCCTTTCTTCCTCTTCCTTGAAAAGCTCCTGCAGCCCTTGGCCATCCCTCCTCCACCACAGCTCCTGCAGCCCTTGGCCATCCCTCCTCCACCACAGCTCCTGCCTTCCAGCCATCTACAAGACCTCCACGACGCCCTCCAGTCGCTGCCGAATCTGTTGCAGGCCAGCTGACGCGCACCGTGAAGTCTCACCCTTTGCTGTCCTTGCCAGCTGAAGCAAGAGGCGAGCTCCCAGCCACTGCCGACGCCTCCCCAGTCACCGGAGCACCAGCCCAAGCCATCACCACCGCCGGAGCACCTGCTGCAGCTCGAGTCGTCGTCACCGCCTGGTTGCCGTTCGCCGCGAAGTTGCGCAGCCCAGCCGCCGGACTTGCGAGTTACGTCACGAAATCGCGAGTTACCAGGGACAGGGACACGTGTCGCGTGTGTGTAAAAACGAAACCCGGTAAAATTCTCTTCTAACCCCTACTTGTTTTTATTTATGTTAATAAAGTCCCTAACTTCTGTTCTTTTGCGTTTTTACAAGTTTAACAAGTTTTAACTTTGTTTTCTTATAGAAAGGTCACCGGACAGAGTTGTTTATTTTGTTCTTTTCATGACTCCTAGTTTTCTTTTTTCCAATTTTGTTCATAATCTATTTGTTTGTTATAATAATTAATTCTAATCATTTTTTAATTTAATTATTATCCCTTTCTTAAATATTCATGAAAAATTTCCTAAAAAATATATTGTTCATAGTTTTATTTATTGATTTATTTGACATTGATTATTCTTCATTATTTTTGCTAACATTCTCATCTCTCATTATTTTCATTTACATCATCATAATAATTATAAGTTTTTGTTATTATCATTGAATTAATTCTAGAATCTTTTTTTCATTCTAACAGAGTTTAGCTCGGGTTTTTTGGAATCTCCAAGAAAAAGGCAATTCGACCGTCGCACCAAACAAGTTCTAAGGCAATTCGACCGCCGCTCCACCGATTTGACAGGTACGCATTCTAACCCCGAGTTCTCCCAGTCCGACGGGAGCGAACTACGTTGGCTTTGATCCCGATTTAAACGGGTACGTAGGCAGCTTGGAAGCCCATAATCCAGGCTCAAGTCCAATTAACTAAAATTAACCCGTTGTTTGAAGATAAAAAAATAATCATTTTGCATTAATTAATTTATGGGAATCGGCTTTTATTTTGTTTTAAAAATTATTTTCAGACAAATTGGGTGCCTAACACCTTCCCAATTTGCACCCAATCCCCGGAATTAAAATCTCTGGTTTTCGCAGAATTGCCTTTTCTAAAATTCGGAGTCAAAAATTGGGTTTTTCCTTAATTTCTCATTTTCTAAAAAATAAAGGTGGCAACTCCCTCGTTTTCCCCAAAATTGGTGGAAAAGCCCCCAACGAGCGGCCCTCCCGCTCACAACGAGTTGTCTGGCAGGGCTTCAGATGTGGTCAGTTGAAGCGGTCCTGTTCATTTTCCCCTGCTTCAACGTGTCTGCTACTGGCGACGGTTCCACTTTAAGTTGGGCGTATGGGTCTGTTGGAATTTTTGGCGTACCAAATTCTTTTGAGTTAGTATTTGAGCTTGTGAAGCTAACTGTGAGATCAAATGAAGCTAGAAGTAGCTTACCTTAACTCAATGTAGCTAGAAGTAGCTGTACTTAGCTAGAAGTAGCTAAACTAATCTCATCTCTAGCTAGAAGTAGCTAGATACAGCTCAAGTCAGCTCAAGGAGCTCAACTTGTGCTCACACTAGCTAGATGTAGCTAGACTCAGCTCAAAGTGAGCTCACTACAGCTACAAGTAGCTGGGTGCAGCTCAACTCCAACTCAAGTTAGCTAGAAGTAGCTAACACCAGCTCAAGTTGACTAGAAGTAGTTAATTTCAGCTCACGGTAGCTAAAAGTAGCAACCCTCAGCTCAAGATAACTAATCTCAGCTCATGTTGGCTAGAAGTAGTCAACTTGAGCTCAAAAGAACTAGTCTTGATGAAGAAGTGATTTTCAGCTAAAGGTGAGTTGAAAGGAAATCTATGGAACTCAATCTATGTGATGTGGCAATTTGAAATATCTTTGTAACATTTCATCTTGATTCATGAGCAATAACTACTTGTTAACACAAAGGGACAAAATGAGGACATTTTGGTAAAATGCACCAATGGAGGTGCATGGTGTATGCACCCTACCTTATAGAACAATTCCCTTGGTGGTTACACAAGGTATAACTAGCCTAGGGAGTCTTATTTGCCGAAAAGGCACCATTTGGAAGGCACCTTTTTGGAAATGAGGGGTAGTTATCATGAATCTACCCTTGTTTGTGAACAAGGGAGTGAGGACAAACACTTGGCCTAATAGACACCAAGTTTCGGCCTTGAGGAGGTTGTAACCACCTCTTGTAACTCCCTACATCATCTATAAATAGATGATATATTCAGCCATAAGATAGACACTTGATTTCACAATTTCTTCTCCTTCTTTTCTCTCTTGTTTTGGTCAAAATCTTCAAACCTTCCTAGAGCATTTCGGATGGAAATAATTTTGTGTTCTTTCAACACAAAATAGCCTAATTCCTTCACATGCAATGAATCCTCTTGAAGCAACTCGAAGATTTGAAGATCCAAGAAGAACCGCCACCAACATACTTGGAGATTGAAGGTGTTCTTCGAAATACAAGTTTAACATACGTTAAGGAGCAAGGACAAAGTTCCTTTCTTTTTGCTGTTATACAAGGAGTAAGGTATGCCCTTCCTTGCTTCTTCTTCCACCTCCTTCTCCTCTTTCTTCTTCTTGAAAGTGAAGAGGCATGATTTTGGAAAATCACATTCTGCTATGAATCTCTAAATTAAATGAAGTAATCCGCATGCATATGACATAAAATGAGTATGTGAAAGATCTAAAATTTACAGGGTCTACCGAAACCGGTTTCGGCAAGGGCTCCTGTGAAGTGCTTCTAGATTGTACCGATTCTTTTGGAAGGGATGTTTTTACAGTGTTTGGCGGGGTTGAGCGTTGCCTCAACCCGCCTAGTGCCATGATCTTAGGGTTCTGGATTTGTTAGTTGTGAGGGCTAGCCAACATATCTCAGTTTCTTTAATTAATTGGACCCTCTGTTTAGGTTTTGTACGTATAATCTCAGTTGCGTAATTTTATGTTGTTGATTTTGTTTATTGAAATTTTCTTTAGTGGTCTGTTACGTTTTGTTTGGATTGCTAGTTATCACATAAGTGAGTTGTTGCTGTTACCATTACTACTAAGGCTAGTGTTTCCCTTAGACCATTATGGTGCACCAATACTATTTAGACTTTGAGTGTGCAGTAGTGCCGGAAGTGGGATTCAAGATCTTTTTTCCACCAAAGTGGTCATGATCATCGTCATGAGTTTGCTTAGCCTTAGGAGGCCAGTACGGGTGGCAATAACCTTTGTGGTTTTGGTTTTTCAAACTGATTCTACTTACGTGTAGGTTTCCCCTTTAGCGGGTAGGATTATTTGTACCTTCTTTAAGTACTTTAATTCGTCGTCTACAACTTATTTTGTAATTAATTTTCAAAAATAAAATAGGTCATCCATGTTGAAAAAACACTCGCAGAAGCAACTACATATTACGCCTCACAAGTTGAAAGTGCAACAATAAGCTGTTTCTTTGATTACCATGAAACAACAGTATAGTCATGCTTGAAAACATATCCTGAAGTGCTCTAAGATCATCCAAGTCTCCTTTGTATCCTTTGTATCGCAAGATTCTCTTTGCATGATCATAATTACCCTTTGTATCGCAAGATTCTCTTTGCAACTTGCATGTCAGATTGTTGTGGTGATTTCATAAATTTGCTAATTAATCCCACTAAATAGAAAATATTTGGTCTAGTACATCTGAGATACCTCAAGCTTCCAACAATTTTCTTGAAATATGTAGAATCAGCATGTGCATCATCTCCTTCATTTGACAACTTGGTTCCTACATCCACAGGTGTCACAACATTACAATCATTCAATTGACATTTCTTTAAGAGTTCAATAGCATAAACAAGTTAATGCATAATTAAACACCAATGTGAACCAAAATGGCCGACCATGCCGTCAGACACAAATTGACCCAAGATTCACCACACCTAATATAATCGAAGAAATTAAAGCCGTATCCTCACCGAACCCAACCATCTAGAAAAGAATCGAAGCATAAAACACAATGATAGTGTTGAAGTTGCAAGTTGGGCTTCTGGAATCGACACGCTCCAACTTGAAGGGCGTGTTGAAGTTGCATCGTCCAATGCTTAGTCTCCTAGTGTGTGTGTCTCTAGTAATAAGAATTTACATAAGAGTTTTTTTTTGCAAGTCAGTAAGTCGAATCCCAGTTGGACACGGTAAAGCCTTGTATACATATTCACCAATTTTCATCAATGAAAGAAAGCGGGTGTGTGAAAACGTACAATTTAAACTCCCTCTCCTCTCTCAAATCTAAACTCTCTCTCCTCTCTCAGATCTAAACTCTCCTCACTCTCCTTCAACCTCACACTCTCCTTCTCCTTCAACCTCACACTCTCCTTCCCCTTCAACCTCTCACTCTCCTTGTCCTTCAACAGATCTTCTATCGCCACCACTATTATTCGCAAATGGAGAGATAAGGTGTTGGTACTAGCAAAAAGAGGAGGTTTCGAGACCATCGTCGTTGAAGCCAGATCTTTCGAGAAGTGACCACCATCGCCGTTGTTGGAGATTTTTCCAAAATTGGGGTTTTTTTAGTTTTTAGCCTGTATTTGAATTTTTAGGGTGTTTTTTTAATTTTTATGTTGTATTTGAGTTTTTATGTTTTATTATGTTTGTTATACAAGTTTTTTTGTAATATAGTTTTGATGAATGGTGAATTTGGGTTGAATTTCCATTTGGGTTTTGATGATGAATTTGGGTTGAAGTTAATAATAATAGTTGGCTTTATTGGTTGATTACAAGAAGATAAAATCAATATAACAATCATTTTTTAGTTTCCTAAACACATTAGCAACTAACAGCTCTATGGAGCTTACCAATAGTTAATAGAAAACTAAATTGCAGGAGCCTAATGTGCTTATGGTATGTGTGCAACCACACACAAAAATTTCCGGAGTGTTTAAGGCACTTAATTGATTATGTGAGCTTACTTTTGATAACAAAAATGCACTTTACTCGTTATTGTCAATCTTTTGTATGTGCAAGATGCGAAGGTGAATTAGAGCAAAAAATGCACCATTTTAGGGCCATGACTAATATCAGATATTAGAGAAATAAGGCATGAAGTCTCAGGTCGAATGAGGGAGCCGCGTCAAAGGAAAGATGAAAAAAGAAGCCTAGCGGGAGACCTGCATGCAGGTGTTGCGTGTAGATATAGGAAGCATCAAGGGTGTGCGCATGGACTGAGCAGAAGAGATGAGCAGATGCTCTAGCGCGACAAAAAGGAGACTCGTGCACAAATGTTCTGTGCAGTAGCACGTGTTCCTCTCGGAGCCTTAGTGCACTTGCGTGCTAGTGCACACATATATCGCGCGCTAGCCAACTCCCCCATGTGCAGAAGGGACTTTCCTCGAAGTTTCACAGAAATTTCCCAAAAATACCTTTCTTTTTAGACATTTCTACTCTTAATTAGATAGCTTATTGTGCCCAACATTTTTAAAGGCCTTTAAGTACTTTAGTTCTAGTATGAATAGACATTTACAGTAAGTGATTAGGAGTTTTTTCCTTAGTTATGAATTTGAGGAGACTTAGAGATTTCAAAGATGCTGCTCCTCCTTTCAAGCTAAAGAACTTGTGGAGGATCATTTGTTGGGTGATTTCTGCCCCTTCTCTCTTTAATTTCGTCTCACTTGTTGTTATTGAATGTTGTCTTCTTGCTTAGGGTTTAAGTAACTAGTTTC
Organism: Stellera chamaejasme; assembly: GCA_024586325.1. Classification (NCBI taxonomy): domain Eukaryota; kingdom Viridiplantae; phylum Streptophyta; class Magnoliopsida; order Malvales; family Thymelaeaceae; genus Stellera; species Stellera chamaejasme. Next base: position 54,614,993 of record CM044981.1, on the reverse strand, counting down.
CACGATCTTATATGCTTCAATGTCGATATTCCTCGTGCTATTTCCATAATAGTATGCATGTTTGGTCTCTACTTACATTAGCATATCATCTTGGTGTTCGATCAAATGTCGAGAGGAATTTAATTGACTTAGACTTTGCGTGATCGCTTGGCTAGTTTTTTAGAATTATCTATAACTATAGAAAAGCTAGTTGGTGGTAAAGGTTAGGCATTGTAATGCCTCAAAAGGATCATCCCTAGTTCGCAAGAGCGGTTAAGTCTCCTTTTGTTGAGAGATGGATCGCTAGTCTGAGAGGAAAGAGAGGTAATTTTCGTAACTCACCTAGAGCATAAGATGGAAACTTGTGAGATAAATCCTCACTGGTTTGATGTGGTAAATCTAGTAGGGGTAGTAGATTTCCTCATCTCATAGGGACTTGCGCTAGTTTAGATTATGTATGTTGTTCTCGGGACGAGTGGCTTAGGTTTCGATTCCATGGAGTTGGTTGGTCTATTCCAAGTGTTAGAGATGACCTCCATGATTAATCGAGGGATAAGGGATAATCTGCCTCTAGAAGAAAATTTGAGATGCATGCACATGACCTTTAGTATGCATGATCCCCTCATTTGCTTGCATTGACATTTCTTACTTGCATCCACTCTTCTCAGCATCACACCTCTCATTCATTGCTGCCATCTTTACATTTTATCTTAGATTAGACACACACACACACAATACATTTAGACCTTAAATGCTTGATTCTCTTGGGTTCGATCCCTTACTCAACGTCCTTTGCTACATTGACAAAAATAAGGGTTGTAAGTTGTTTTATAAATTTATTTGATCCATTGCATAGACTTTGTGCATTGCAAGGAGGTAGTTAAAACACTCCTTGATCATGGAGAACATGGCGGCAATTATACTAGGCCATTCGGGAAGCAAGTCTCATGGAGAGGAAATCGCTCCCAAAATCGGCAAGAGTTCATCACTTGGGACCCAACATATGGAGAGTACTGAGCATACTCTCATGGGCATCACTTAGTTGCACCACCATCCCTCCCGGAATATCAAGATGAAGTGTTGCTTTCCATTGCTCACACATTGGACAACTTTACGAATGAGTTGAGGGAAGGTTTCCTAAAAATGGAAGAAGGAATGACTGAAAAAGAGTGATCTACCTTGGGCAACACAAAAGGAGAGGTTGTTGTCCATGAAATAAATGTTAGAATATCTCATAAAAGAGATGAGGGGCAACAACAAAAGACCAGAAGACGGGGTCACAAGAGTGAACCACCACCCTTCACATCTCTTCACGGACTTTGAAGGTGATAGGAAGCCTTTGTTGGACGAGTTACTAGAAGATTTGAGCATGAAGATAAGAGAAGGTAGTCACGTGATCGGGGAGAATTGCAACACTTTGACCGGAAAGATGACAGGTGCAGAAGAAGAGATAAGGGCATCATTGAAGATCATTGAAGTTTTATGTGGACAAGTAGCATTGGATTTACAAGCATTACATCTAGTAAACAACCATGAGGTGCAAGATGATACTTTTGTAGTAGATGGTCAACCAAGGAAAGATCCAGAGCTAGAAGAAGAACGTGCACCTTTGGAGCAAGCTTTTGGGAGACATTATGAAGATGAGTTGGAGTGGGATGAGTGGACCACCGTAAATGTGAAGCTACTTATAAGAGCACTATCTGATCCCCATCATCCAGAGCTCCAAGATGAGTATCTAGAGATCTTCCTGTTGGGCAATGTTGTGAAGGGTGGAGAACACATTTGAGAAGCACGCCATAGAGAGCTCTAACGAAATTCAGCATAGTAGATCATGGGAGGAACCGCCCACTAGACCTTCATGTTGTGGACGACACAAGGCCGAAGGGAGTCACATGACACATCTTCACGGTAATGCCTAGCCAAGGGTTGTAAATATGGCACTTGTGGGAGGCACCCCAACATTTTAATGTTCATACTTCTAGTTTTTTCAAGTTATGTTTTCCAAGTTATATTTCAATAATAAGATTGATATGTTTGGGAGTTTGGTTTGCAAGGACAAAGGCATTGAGTTTTAAGTTTGAAGAGACTGGAAGGCAGCAAGTAGGAGGCATCTCTGTTAGGTTTACGCACTGGCTCTACTCAATTAATATGCGTACTTATGCTTGCTGGTCTTGAAGCTTTCAGCTATTGCATGACACTAATGGCCGCTAGCGTGCACACTAGCCGCATCCTATAGCCCCAATTGCGCACCATTGCCCCATGACCAACCCGTGCTTTCGCCTGACCTCCGTGCGGTAGCAATGCATGCTAGTGTGCACATAAAGCACATCAATTTCATGCACTAGCACCAACACGTAGCACACTAGCGCGCGCACCAGAAACCGGGGACTCCCAGCAACTCCAATATTTGAGCTTTCAATTGCAACCAATAGCCTTCAATTCTCAATTTTCAAGATGGTAAAGCTCAAATCTCCCCTCACACCATTAAATTTCACTTCAGTTGAGGCCAAGACAAGCTTTGTAAGTCTCTAACACTCTTTTTTTGAGCAATCAAGGTAAACATCACTCTTTGAGCTAAATTGTAAATTTCAGAGACTTCATGTTTCTTTTTCAGGTCTTGGACCTTACTTTTGCCTTCTTGTTGTATGATGATGTGTTTTAGGAGATGAGCATGTTATGCTTAAATTTTAATTATACCTTGATGTTTTGACTTGTTAAAGTGAGACAACATGATTATGATGTGCATATGAGCTTTGTGTCATGACCGTATAAACATGAAGTACTTTTCATAAGACCTCTTTGTTGTGGTTGATGATCATCTATGGTGTTAGTAGGGAGCCTTGTCATATATTCATACACTGCAAGCTATGTTTACATTTGCACATGACACATTAGTCTCATCATTTGCCATGCTGATTTTTTAGATCATAGCTCTATTACATCTTTGAAGCATGCTTCATTTATGCAACATGCCATTCTACCAACTTGTACATCTTTCAAGTCCCTTTCTCTAGAGTCCTAGGTGATGTATTGATATGTTTTTATGAACTCTAGAGCATGTATTGATTGAATATCTTTCTAGGTGCATGTTGATGACTCCAAGATGGAAGCCCTTTACTTTTTTGATGCTCCAGGGCAAGCCTCGACATTGTCCCACCTCCATAAGGCTTTACGGGGCTTGCTTGGCCCCCGAGGTATGATCTTCTGATTTTACCCTCTTTATTTCCCTTCCATATGCATGAGGATATGCTATACTTTAGGTATTTGGGGATTTGTTCATATATCCTGTGGGAGTCAATTGGTATGCCTCTTAATGAGTTATTTGATCTTAAACACTTTGTAAGCATCTAGTTTATCTTTTTTAGGATGTACATAAAAGTTTTTTCAAAATCCCAAAAAATTTGAAAATTTCTTGAAAAATCAAAAAAAATTAGAAAACTAAAAGCCTATTAGGCAAGTTGTACGTAGAATATGATAAGTGTTTTCATGCATTCAATGATGGAATAGGTTGTCAAATTACTTAGTTTGAGTTCAACTATAGACGGATCTTGCTTGTTGAGTGTTTTGTTGAACGTTTTGTAAAAAACTTTACTTTGAGATTTGCATTGTATAATCTTTGGTTAAAGTTGGTTTTGAGCATGAAAAACTTCACATAGAAGAATTGGAAGACTAAGTTAATAGTATTTTGTGAAACTTGGTTTAGCTAGCTTGTAATTGCTAGGTGGTTGCCTAATGCTTGTACTTCACATAGAAGAATTGGAAGCCTAAGTTAATAGCATTGTGTGAAAAACACTTGGAATGACGATTATGGCTTGAGCGTCAAAACCGCCACTTTCTTTGACCCTATCTTCCAAGTGCAAGTCTTAATTAAAAATATACATTCACTCATACCTTAAAGTGGTCACTTTTGGAATGATGCTCTAGACATAAGAATGGAGACACCGTTTTCATGGCCTCTTGCCCCTTTTTCAAGCATCCATCTTAAGCGCTTAGCACACCATCCTCACACTAAAAAGAAAAAAGAAAAAAGGTGAAAAAATAGAAAAGTACAAAAAAAGAGAGTGAATAGAAAGTGAAAAGAAGGTGAATAAAAGAGTGAAAAAGTTGAAAGAGACAAAAAAGAGAAAGTTGAGAGAAATAAAAGTGTGTAGCATTATAAAGAAGATGCAGTTGTCTAGTGGTTTTGCTAGGGTTATGTACTAGTGTTTCCACCTAGGTTTCGTTTGTCTTCAAATTGGCGAGTTGTATGGTTCTTTGGTTCATTTCTTGTTTCATTGTATGACGATCAACAAGTACAGTATAGAGGAGCTTACGATGGCATGGGACAAGCTTTCATTAACAGAAACATAAAGAGTACCACGAGGAGCCCTTTAAATATTTCTTGGTTAGGATGCTCTGGACCAAATTTCCATTCAACACAATGGCATTCCCATGAAATCACTCTAGCGGCCGGTAGAAGAGGTGGACTGTGATGAGATTGGCAACAACAAGTGCCTATTTACGCTTTATAGTCGGGGGTGATATTGATAAGGTATTGGAGGGACATTCATGGTTATTCGACAAACACGTCCTTCTTTTCCAAGAAATTTCGAGTGCAGACCAGCTAAACCAAATTGAATTGTCATCGTCAATCTTCTAGATAGGGTTGTACAATCTGTCGGTTGGAGCGTTGAGGGAGGATGTGATAGCAAGGTTAGCAGGGAAGGTCGGTCAAGTCATTCAAATTGGGAAGAGAATGGAAAGGGACATGAGGGGAAGTACGTACATGTATAGATTGATTTAGATGTCCACAAGCCTCTGGTGCATGGCGCTACGCTCTTGGTTTGAAATTCTGAAAATCCGAAGTTTATTCCTTTCAAATATGAGAGATTGCAACACTTTTGTTTCCATTGGGGAAGTTTGGGGCACACTAATTGACACTTTGATCACCATTTTGTTGAAAATAGAGGTAATCAATATGAGGAGTTTATGATAGCTTTACCAGTTGCCCATCTTAAAAAGATGTCAGGGGAAAGACAAGGGTCACTACGATAAGAGAGAGTATCCTCAAGCTGTGAGTCGATGGGCATTGGATCGAACCGCAGGTCAGAGGGGTTAGGTCAAGTTCGTTCTCAGAATGTTGTGCGTAACTTGGCTCTAGAGGTGCAGCCAAATGATAATGGGTTTGATGACTCAGTCAAAAATACATAAATTCAATCTGACAACCAATGAGCACGACCTCGGCAGTGGGTGAGGTCCCACCCAAACAATACCCGGCGACAAACTTCTAGGGAAAAGCATGCAAAGGCTTCTGATTCAGAGTCCGTTGATTTCATCCCAGAAACGGCTACACAACAAGATAATAATGAGGAAACTTTCGGGGCAAAAACTCCACCACTTGTTAGAGAACTTCAGCATAGTGTTCTCGACCAGATGGGTCTTTTGGATATCCCGGTCACTGGCCCACCCAAATGCACAACATGGAAAAGGCAAAATCAAGGCAACCAGAGAGGGTAACAGGGATCGTGGTCGTAAACCCTTTGAACCAGGAGGAATGGATATTGATGTCAACGAGAAACACCCTCGCACACAGGGCACCAACTCACCACTCAATTGTGCACCTACACCTATATCGGTGGTGCCTGCGGAGCACGGCTGGCGGGAGTAATGAATTGTATATTTCTGAATTGCTTTGGATTGAGGGCACCACAATCAGTTCGACCCCTAAAGTTCCTCACCCTGCAAGCTCGCCCCCGACTGATGTTTCCGAGTGAGACTCACTTAAATACATGTGACATAGAGTGAATTAAGATCCACCTGGGCTTCAAGCATATGTTAGTGGTGGAAGCGCAGGGCAGTTATGAGGTTTGGCATTCTTGTGGTAGAAGGAGTGGCGGTGAGTTAGATCAGTTTTTCAAAATATCACATTGACATGGAGGTCAAATACCTAGACATTGAAGAACGATTTCAAGTTACAGGGTTGTATGGGCATCCTATTGTTGAAGAAATATATTAGGGCTGGCACAAACAAGCTTAGAATAATGAAGACCCAATCGACACTTCCATGGGTCTGTGAGGAGATTTTAGTGAGATACTTGATGCATTTGAGAATTGGGGTGGTCCACCTGGACGGGATTAACAAATGGAAGATTTTCATGAGATTATGAATTTTTGTGAATTTGGAGACCCTGGGTGACACGGCCCGGAATTTACCTGGGCTAGCAATCGAGCTGGAGGTGCTTTGGTAAGATGTAGAGTGGATAGAGCCTTGGCAACTCAACCTTGGCAGAATTTATTCCCACGTGCCAATTACGAGTCGTGTTCATCAAGTTCAACAGGATCTTCGAAGATGGAACAAAAATGTTTTCGGATATATTGGAAAGCAACAGAAAAAACTAGTGAGACGACTTCAAAAGTTCTGAAGGCAACCCCCATTGACACCAACTATGACATTTTAACGTTTCAAGAAATATGTGTCAGTATGCAACATTTTTTGTAGTGATAGACATATAAGAAAATACTAAATTTTTAAGTGAGTGTAGTAAAGTAAAATAGATAGGTCAAAGTTTCTTTAAAAGAAAACGTATCAATTTTGTGGAACATGTTAAAAATTATACTTTTCAAATTTTGTGGAACATCTTAAAAATATCTAATGCCAAATGACTAGTATATATAGCCTTTAATATCCTTTAGATGGAACGTTGTTAGGCCCCTTTAGAAGTAGCTCTCTTAATGATGTTTGAGACATTGCTTTATGAAGAATGAGTCAATCAACTCAACTTCATTTACATGGTGTTGACCTAATACGATACTCCCTATTTCCCTTATTTTTTGTAACATTTTATTTGGGCATGAGGAGTTCGTGGGTGAAATGAGTGGAGTTAATGGTGTCAAATTAAATATAAAAAATAAGATAAGAGTAATTAAGTGGGTAGAGTGATTGAGTTAGTGATATCACAAAATAAAAAATAAAAGAAAGATAGAGAGAAGGATAAATTGGTAACTTTATTAGAAAACGTTTACTAATTAAGGAAACGTTATAAACAATTATGGACGTCTCAAAAAGGAAAGTGTTGCAATAATGAATGGACGGAGGGAGTAATTTTTAAAAACCACTACGTGGAGAAACCGCCTTACTGCGGCCTCCGCCGCAGTAAATGCCGCAGTAAATGGCGTTTACTGCGAAATTACTGCGGCCTCCGCCGCAGTAAAATCTGGCTTCTCTACGTAGTGAACTACCTATTGTAATATTATTACTGTAGTTTATATGTAAACACCAAACCCTTGAGATAAGTATGGGTCAAACAACTTGGTAACCCTCCTCTGAGCCCCTAATAAACTATAAATTATCAGCATGGAGGAGACCTCTTTTAGCAACCTTGCCTTAAAATAGATAATTGACCACAATGTAATACCTTCACCACGTCACAATGCTTTCTAGATTTATGACCATTGCCCTGAAGCATATTAAATTACTCCAATATTCTAATTACATGTTGAACCTTTTCTTTCATATAATGCATAAGGGGAATGAGACGACATGAATGTAACAGGAGTATTAAAAGTAATAGTAAAAAAGGTACATCACCAGGACCATTGTCATCCTGGATCGTTAGTCCCTTTCTTCGATACTGTTGTTGGTATCCACAGATCCACTGTCATCATCGGCCGAAGATCCCCCATCGCCAGGACCATTGTTGGTACCCACAAATATTTCATCATCGGTCGAAGATCCTCTTTCTATGGAATTACTGTTGGTATCTATAGATCCAGTTTCATCATCGTCCGAAGATCTCCCTTCTCTGGCAACATTAATGTTGGTATCTTCCTCATGTCCAGTCAAAGATCTCACTTCTATGGAATCATCGTTGCTAGTCATAGACCCACTGTCATCATTATTCGAAGATTCCCCTTCTCTAAAACCATTGTCGGTAATCACAGATGTCTCATCATGATCATTACTCGAAGGTGAATCTTTTACAGAACCATTGCTGCTATCTACAGTTCCAGTGTCATCATTGGCTGAAGATCCCCCTTCTTCGTTGTCGTGCTCACTCTGTGGTGGTTCGGGATTGAAAAAATAACACATACATTGGTTGTCCATGTTGCACGTCCCAAATGTTGTTCCATCATTGATGCAACAGTCTATGCAACTTATGTATTCGCAGGGTCTGATGGGTCGAGTACATGGCCGTCGCGTGTATGCGTTTGCATTCCTAAGTCCTATAAACAACAACATAACAATAAAATGTTAACTAGTGATCAGAGCATTACGAGGTAGTTATAAAATCTTGTGTCTCATTTCTCTTTGTAATTCCCCCACATAGAATAATCAATTAACACTTATAGCTGAATTGTTAATCGTAACACTATGAAACTGACAAGATACTAGTACCAATTAATAGTGATAATTTACACATGTTAGGGACAAATAAAATAGGGCATGGTAAAATAGAATCAATTAAGAATCCAGAGTCTAAGGTAGTGAGATTTCAAAAGGGACTTATCATTGTCTATGCATGACAGATTACTAACAAGAGATAGACCAGGAAAGCACATAAATATATACTATCATTAAATTTGCACAAATGAACTAATGATCCATCGTTTCTTGATTTACCGCCTTCCTAGATCACTATCAATTATATTTGTTAGACCATGTGGATGAATTAGGATTTCTCAAATGATCGTTTGATAATATAATTTTTAGTTATATTAACTATTTCTATCTTGATGTCAACATAAATAAATATATATATATATATATATATATATATATATATATATATTGTGAAAACTTGGAACTACGAAACTATTCTCTAAACTATTAAAATTTGTAGTAAAGGACTTCAAACATAGGAACAAATTATAACCTCTATTAAGAACTCCCACTTTCAATAGGAATACTTTTAATATATTATAAATAAATAAATTTTTGAAAATAAAAGATAACATAATCGAATTTCAAAAGAAAGCAAGTGCATTAGCAAACCGATCATCCAAGAAACCATTCAAGAAACTATGGTCTTAGATAGCAGAAAAGAGAATGGTGATGGAAGAAATACCAGGAGATAACTAGCACCACATGAAGGAGACAACCCGGAGAAAAGAGTTTGGCCCTAATGTCATCTTCTGGTATTAATTCCAAGCTCCTTTTTCTCTTGACATATCGAAATTGATCTGTGTCAATCCAGCAGAGAAGCACATATATACAGTTATCAACCGCATCAGATCATCATGCATGCACCTTATTGAGTATATAAAAACCTTAATAATTATATCACTCCTCCAAACCCTAGCTACTTGCGACGTTTTGTGTTCTATGCAACTAATTTGCTCTCTATGATCATTTGAGAGAGAGAGAGAGAGATCACCATAAGAAGTAAGTAGGAGAAAGATGACTAAAGATAGCTTGAAGAGGATTATTGAATCATAAAGTTCGCCCATTTTTCTTTGTAGGCAAACCATTAACAGCTTTCAAGGTTACATTGTTATGTAAACAAGACATGACGGAGATGTTGAAGAATTCGTGACGAAAAGATATTGGATTCTTAACCAAGCTGATCGGCTAAAATTTTACTATTCAGTAAAAGGGCCAAAAAGGGGTGACGATGATCTCCATTTGTTGCATAAATATTGAATACAACAATGACCAACATTTGGTTGTATATCTTATGAACTAAGTTGATGGAAACGTAAATAATAATTTTTTATTTGGAAAAAGAGGACGGTAATTTCATACTCCCTCCATTCCTGAAAAATTGAACATATTTTCTTTTTGGGTTGTCCCATAAAAATTGATCAATTTTCATAAAAGGAAACTTCTCACTCTTAAAGTTACTAAACTATCCTCATTTTATCTTTACTTTTTCTACATCGTTTTTTTTTACACTTTCAACCAATAGGTAATTAAGTAAAAATATACAAAAATCTTATATTCACCTTAATCTCCGCGTCCAATCAAATCCTTCAATCTTTTGGGGACGGAGGGAGTCTTTCTTTTCAACTAAATAACCCAACAACACTTACATACAATGAATTAAAGGCCTAAGAAAATAAATATTAAGTAAAAATAAAGTGATGATCATCTCCATGTTATGTGTCAAAAATCAACATATTTTCTCATAATGCAAATCCACTTCCTTTTGAGCTTTAATGTATATCTTGTTTTAGATTATTTTTGTTGGTGTGGGTAACTGGAAGGAAAATGAGTGTCAAAGTGGAGCTCGTCGAAGTTTAGAAGATTGGGGCTTCATGTGGGTGTTGATGCTATGCATCCTAATCATTCAGTTTATTGGGGCAACACCTAATGACGGAACCAAGATTCTGAGGTTGGGGAGCCAATGGGTAACTTAATACACATAGAGTCAGTCATTTTGTTCAACTGATATGATTTGAGAAGTCTGAATTAATGTAGATTTTGACTGAGATAATTTTTTTGTACTCCATTTGTCCTAGTTTTTTTAGACACGTCTTTTAGTATTTAATATGTTACTACCCCTTCCCTTTTATTATTGCAACATTGTTATCTCGTGATTGGACTAGGCAAATACAATTTATAAGCCTGACTCACTCTAAGTCTAAGGATCATTTTGCAATAAAGAGGTGAGTCACGAACAGTAGATATGTATGTTATGTTATTGAGAAAATTATCTACTATGCAAATTATTCTACTTGGAAGGTAAGTGATGTGAATGGTGGAATGAAGAAATTATGTATGAATTGACACTAACTAAAACGAACAATTAGGAATTAAACAAGCAACGAGTAATAGAACTAACCACTAATTAAGAGTTAGGTCTATTGCTTCCATAATGCATGATACTAACTAGATGGATACTGATATAAAGGAGATGATTCAATCATATATATATATATATATATATATATATATATATATATATATATATATATATATATATATATTCCACCATTTTCGAGTATGAAACTCTTTCTTGCATCTTAAACTATGACAATATCTTAACAAAGCATTAACACCAAGACCATTAAGAGCTAACCTATGCTCCTAAGTGAATATCTTTTCTTTCTCAAGCAAAAGGCAAGACACTTGTGCTAATTTGATGGTCTAATGTTCATGAAAAGCTCTTTCGGGCATTTCCTCAAACACCTTATGAGTGTATGCAAGATAAGCTTGAAATCTAAGCATACATTATATTAAAACACTCAAACAAGCCCCATTTATATTAAAACACTCAAACAAGCCCCATATATCATCAACACATCAAAAGAGTTAAGAATCAAGCATTACTTTCAAAATAGACCCTACAAAAGAACCTACAAAATTAGCACACAAGAAATCAAACAACACAAAAGAAGAAATAGGAAGAATAGAAACACTAGATAATGATATAAATCACCAGTAGAGTAAATCCAGGGTTGGGTCCTCCAAGGAAGAAAAACACCAAACTCCATTGAAGCTCTCTACCAAAATCTCTAAAATGTGTTCTAGTCTCCTCTAATTACAGAAGAAAGGACCTATATATTCCATAGACATGTTGGATATCATAACATGATAAAATAAGGGTAAAAATCTCCAAATAGTAGGTGTAAAACGGATATAATCAAAGCTGACTCGAGTTGTCTTCTTTAAATGACGCGGATAGCAGGGTTTGCACTGGTATGTACTGGTGGATGCTCTAGGAACTGTTGTCAGAGACCAAGCACTCCAGGGGATGCGCAGGTATGCGTTGGTGTACGTTGGTATGGGCTGGTGCTTGCTCTGGTAATTATTAATTGATTTATTTAATTAATGATGAACATAATTAAGATGAGTAGAAGTTTTGAGGATAAAAATGTAAAATAATTATATAAGACAATCAAGAATTTTTTTGTTATTCTCGTGGAGATGCACCTGAAGGTCCAAAACTCCGCCTCCGGGACTCCGTTTCAACCGAAACTTGGTGGGTGGCCCTGTTTTCATGCTTCACATCTTAGGTCTTTGGTTGAGGAGCTTCATGCTGCATTTCCTTCCACAATTGCATGCATACAAAGAATTCGACATGACAAGTAAAACACGCAAAACATACACAAATAAGCTCAAGAATGTAATGAATTTGACTTAGAAAACTAGGGAAACATGGTATGTGTGCCACACATCAGACATTTGGTTTTGCAGCTTTTTATCTGTACTTTTATTTCTCCAACACTTTTAAAACTAAATTTATAAGTTTTAGCAAAAAAATGATAATTTAATGTGCCTAGTTTCTAAACATATTTTTTCAGATTTTTTATCTTAAAGTAATGTAGATAAATTGAAGTAAAATGGACATCAAAAGTTAAAATGTTGCAAAAATAAAAGGATGGAGGGAGTACTATGTTATTTTCCTATTAATATATATATATATATATATATATATATATATATATATTAAAAAAAACGTTTCTACCAAGGAACGATATAAACAATTGAAGTCAATTGAATTTGGTAAGTCAAACATTTCACAAAAATTGGGAAGATGGGAGTATCATTCAAGCAAACTAGTTTAAAAAAACTTCTATATTTAGGTAAAGAACGATTTGTACAAAAGAAATTCATGGATTAATAATAAATAAATAAAATTTTATAACCACATGCTCTAAGATACTAGAGAAATTTTCAATTCCAATCATTTTACAAACTATTTATCATAAACATTGTAGATACAGTATTGTACTATATGTATAGGGGAATTGGGTTTACTTTTTAATTAAAATTAGGCTTAATTTTTGTTTGAGGCTTGATAGAAGGGATTATATGTGTAAATATCTCAAAATCTATGTTTTAGCTCAAAAATTGATTTGGAGAGTAAATTCCAAAGAGAAAGAAATGAGAGATTTACCTTTGCCATTTGAGCGCAAATGTGACTTGAAATGAGTGAGGATTGAAGAATTGAGTGAAGTGTGTGAGTGTGAGTCGAATAAGTAGTGAAGAAATGGAGGAGTGTCGTGAGTGGGCTGAGAGTTTGAAGAGGGAAGGCTGGTTTCGCTATAGCTGGGTTAGATAGATAGGCGGGGCGGGGCGAGGCGGGTCGGGTCAGGGGGTGGGTTAGATTGAGGGAAGGTTGGGGAGGGGTAGGTCGGGGGGTTTATCGAGTTTAAGAGGGGGGTTATGTCGGGGTTGGGCTGGTGGGGTGGGGTGGGGTGGGCTGGTGGGATGGGTTACGGTGGGATGGGCTGGTTTGCGTGTTTTTTGGTCCAGGGGTTGCGCTGGGTATGGGGTCGACTGGGTAGTATAGGCTGGGTGTAAGGGTTGGTATGCGTGTTTGGGTAGCAGGAGATGGGCTGGGGTGCACGGGGGTACGCGGGGGAGGTGGGGTAGGCTGGGTCGACAGGGCTGTTTTAGCCCAGTAGCAGCGCGGTTTAGCGCGTAACCACGCTGGAGGTGAACGGGGTTGGGTCGACAAAGCCTTACCAAAAAATTCCAAATGTTCTTACACTCACCCATAAAACCGAACAAACCGAAACCAAATGGTTTCGGTTCGGTTCGGTTTTTAACCGAATAAACCGAAAATTTTGGTAAATTTGAATTTGACAAAAATTTCCCTATTTTTCTATCACCTTCCTAAACTTGTTGAATAAAACAAAACAATTAAACAGTTGTAGCAAGATGATTCAAAAAATGTCCAAAATATGAAAATAATACCAACATAAATTAAATGTAAAAAAAATAAAATAAATGAGTTCCGTTTTTTCGGTAACCAAAAAACCGAATCCCAAAACCGAAACCTAACCGAATTAACCGTTATTCGGTTTTGACCGAAACCGAACCGAAAAACCAAATTGACCGAACCGAAAAAATCAAAGGCGGTTTGGTTATCGGTTTTTTCAGTTTTGGCTGAACCATGCACACCCCTACTTGTAGGCTGAGTTTCTTTAACCCCCTTCCTCTTTAACTCATATTCCCCCAAAGAATAGCAATCCACCAACTCACCGTTTAAGGCCTTCATCATGTTATCCAAATTGAAAGACAACTCCTCATCATCAACCCTCAATGTTAGAACACCTCTTTCAACATCTATTAGAGACCTTGCGGTAGCCAAAAAGGGCCTACCAAGTATGATAGGCATCAGTGTATCTTCCTCCATGTCTAAGACGACAAAGTCCACAGGGAAATAGAATTTTCCAACTTTGACAAGAACATCCTCCAATACTTCCCGAGGAAAGGTGAGTGATCTATCGGGAAGTTGCAAGCAAATTGATGATGGCTTCACATCTCCCAAAACCAATTTCTTACAAACCAAAAGAGGCAGCAAGTTTATGCTTGCTCCAAGGTCACACAATGTCTTATCACAATGGAAAGGTCCAATGTCAAATGGCAAAGTGAAGCTGCCTAGATCTTTGAGTTTTTGAGGTAGCTTCCTTTGTATGACCGCACTAGCCTCTTCTTCCATCAAAATCAACTCATTGTCCAAAAACCTCTTCTTCTTATAATGATATCCTTCAAAAACTTCGCATACTTGAGAATTTGGTTGATTGCCTCAAGAAATGGTAAGTTGATCTCCAATTTTTTGAAAATTTCCATGAACTTGGAAAATTGAGCATCTTCTTTTTTCTTAGCAAACCTCTTCGTAAAGGGTAGAGAGGCTTGGACTTGCACATTAGAAAGGCCATCCCCCTTGTTGTTTTAGGGTGCCACCCTCTCCTCTTGAATAGGAGTGTCCTCACTCATTAGATCTTCCTCTTGGCTAGGTGTGACTTTAGTAGGCTCGGGAGTCAAGTGGTCATCTTCTTTAGGAAGCTCTCTTGGTTGTGTCACATGAATATTCTCACTTCTCAAATGGACAGCTTTGCAAGTCTCATTAGGATTCACCTCCGTATCACTTGGGAACTTGCATTTGTTCATGTATCTTACCGAATTTGCAAGTTGTGCAACTTGAGTCTCCAAATTATGAATAGATGCTCTTGTGTTTGCACTCTCCCCATCAATATTTTTGTCCATCTCAATGAACCTATTGGTGGTGGTTGTATTTGCGTTCCTCATTTCTTGTACCAATGCCTTCATAGACGCTTGCATTTTAACCAACGGGTCATTAGCTTGTGAACTTTCCACTTGTGGTTGAACTTGAGGCCTTTGATTTTCATAGATTTGCCCCGAATATGGCCTTGACTTGTTATACAAATTCCCACCTTGTCGCTGTTGGAAATTGTTTTGGTTGACATAGTAGTCAACAAAGTTGCAATCATCGAGTTCTTCTATGTCCTCTGTGTACAAGGCTTGTTTAACATGGCTACCCCTCTTTTGGTTTTTGAGTAATCTAGCCATCATAAAAGCTAGAGCGGATATTTTACACGCATTAGTAGGCATACTTCATGAATTACTTTCCGTATACTCGAATGATTGAATTACTGTTTATTTATCAATCATACTTAGTTTTCATTGTTTGTATACTTGTTTACTTGAGGACGTATCAGAACCCTAATGAAAGGCCTGATACACTCCTCCTTACTGAGCATATGGACGCTCACCCCTTATAACTTCAGGTGAATACCCTACTGATGAATACTATCCTGAGTTCACTGAGTAGGAGTCGGGATACGAGTACCACGAGGAGGAGCAGACGTTGGGTGATGACGCGTTGTAGTCGCTCGACAGTGGCTTAGTTGTATCTTTATTTTGGGAACTTGATTCATTTCTGTTGTGCTATTTCAAACCCATATGTATAAGTACTTATGTTTTACGGGATTTAGTAACACTTCCATTTATTACTCTAATATTTAAAATAGTTTTATTTACCTATCAAAATTTATTCTTGGATTATTTCTAAAAAGGTTTCAAAGTCTAAAAAGTTTCAAATTTTTTACAAAATTTTGGGTTATAAAAATGGGGGCGTTACAGAGCCAATGTGCTCGAACACACTGCGTGGGGAATACAAGCCTAACTGCGGCCCTTACTGCGGTTTGGGCCGCAGTAAGCCCATGTACGCAGTAAATGGCACAGTTGCTGGCGCAGTAGGATTTACTGCGGCCAATGCCGCAGTAAGGCCGCAGTAAACTTTTTTTTTAGGGTTTAAACTCTCATTTCTCTTCATCTCCGCCATTCTTCTTCAATTCATCCTAATTTCTTTCTTCTTCTCCTTCCTTCTCAGTTCTTCCTCTTCTTCTTCTTCTATGTTTCTTCTTCTTCTTCTCCTATTTCTTTTTCTTCTTCTTCTTCTTCTTCTTCTTCTTCTTCTTCTTCTTCTTCTTCTTCTTCTATGTTTATTCTTCTTCTCCTGTGTTTCTTCCTCTTCTATGTTTATTCTTCTTCTCATGTGTTTCTTCTTCTTCTTTGTTGATGCTCAACCATCGTTGCTTCACCACCACCGCTCCACCGCTGATGCCGTCGTAACTTGGTCACCGTTTATCTGAAATTTGGGTTTTTCTGGAATTGTGGATGAATCCGGATGAATATACCGGATTCATCCACTTTTTTAAAATAAAAAATATTCTACTGCGGCCATACCCGCAGTGAGGGGCCTAACTGCGCCCATTTTTACTGCGGCGTCTACTACAGCCCATCCCGTAGTGATTACTGCGGCTCTACTGCGTGGTGGGCCGCAGTAGAGCCCGTTTTCTCGACGTAGTGACAACAACACTGCATGCATTACTGATGTTGATGGTCTTATATAGCCTTTACATGATGAATCCTAATCCCATGATAATAAGAACTCCTACTCATACTAGAACTTAAGCTAAACTTATTCTAATCAAATTAGAACAAGGAGACTTGCTCCACACGCAAACACTAAGCACACACACTCCTAAACTACTCTGGATGAACTACGTAGTTGTTGGGACCTTGGTAGCGGGCCTGGTAACGGGGAGCCCACTACCGAGGTCCAAAAAAGCTCTCTAAAGAGGCGAAGCAGGCAGGCTGTTACCAAAAGACGTCACTTTTCTATTTTGGTAGCGGGTATAGTAACGGGCTGCCCCCTACCAAAATGGTAACTCTGAGTCCGCTACCTTGCCCCCTACCAAACTGACAAAAGTTGCCACATTGGTTGCCACATATACATGCATACATATATATATATATATATATATATATATATATATGAATGAGATTAATGAAGATCTAAAATCAACATTGATATCCTGTCTGAAGAGTGATCCATGCTTCTTTTACTGTTTTTACTTCAGAAATTTTGGTGAATATTGCATCATCAACTCCTTGATGAATTATTGACAATGCCTTGGTATCCTTCTGGACTTCATCAATAGCATTTTCTGAGATGTCTTTCTCTACTACTAACTACAAATTTTGTGATTGGAATATTGTCTTTATCTTTATGCTCCAGAACTCATAGGATATTCCTTTGAACACTAGGATTTGTCCCAAAGGCACACTGTGTATTGCTGTCATTGGCACTTTTCAACTTGGCTATGATACCACAATTTTAGGGTTCAAGAGTGCAAGAAAGAAAGAATTGAGCCAATGTGCTCGAACAACAACACTGCATTACTAAATGTTCATGGTCTTATATAGGCTTTGCATGATGAATCATAATCCTATGATAATAAGAACTCCTACTTGTAGCGACGAGATTTTTGAAAGGAGTCGCCACCAATCTGTTTAGGTTAGGTCGATTGGAAACCTAAAACTTGGTCTGCACATGCTCTAGATCCGTTAGTCAATTACAATCAAGAATAAAAATTCTCGATTGCCCAAAATTGGTACCACAAGGTTTATTTCATATTTTTGCTTAATTTCTCTTTTATTTGATTTTTATTTATTTAAAATGATACACAAAATAATTAATTATAATCAATTCGGAGGTAATGACAACAATTAACGGAAAAAAAGAGAGAATAAATTAACACCACTTAAATGAAAGAATTTGTAACACAGATTAAGAAAAAGATTAAAAGTTTAGGCATAGTGCCCAAATTGTTAGTTTTGAAACCTGTTGATGGCTCGAATTACATTATTAGAACCTTGAGGGATTTAAGTGACCAAAGGTAAAACATAAAGGGGCTGAGTTAATAAAAGGAAAGAAAATAAAATAAAATAAAATAAAAAGTAAAGACGCGTACCTGTTGCAGCAGCGGCACGCGAAGGAGAAAGGAGGAGGGGGTAAGCTCGGGTTCGTCGTTTCAGGCGGCGTCAGTGGCGGAAAACGGCGTCGATCTTCAGGGCGGCGGCCGGCGAGGAGAATGGCGGTGGTCGGAGCGCGAATGGTGGCCTAGGTCGCCGGATTGAAGCTGGTTGAGCTGCGGGCGGGTCGCGGTTCGAGGCGAAATTCTCCGTCCTCCGACCTCCGTTGGCGAAATTGAAGGTAGATTCAGACTCCTGATTGCGAGGCCGACCTAATGGGAGGAGTTTTGGTGGTGGAGAGGCTGAAAACAGAGATCGAAGGTATTGGGTGGGTGAGTTTCGGATGTGAACGAAAAAGAAAAAAAGAAGGCGTATTTTTCTTTTTTGCTCTTAATTGTTACTTTGCTGCTAATTAATTTTTTTAGGGTTTAGTTTATGATGTATTTATAGGCCTAGGTTAGGGTTAGGGTTATAGAGTCCAATTAGGTTAGCATTCCTATTTTTTAGTGGTTTAGATTAAATTTAATTGTATTAGATTTTTTGTGATAATTATATGATTTTATTTTGGATTTTTCGGATTATTTAATTATTATTTTAAGATAATTATATTTTTTTTATTTTTTCATTCTTTTATTATCATTTTTATCTTCCCTTTTTATTTTATTAATATTAATTAAAGATTTTCCCCCTAAAATTACTAAACATTCAATTAGGTTATTTTACTTTTCTTTTTCTTCCTTTTTTTTAGAATTAGTCAAGTTATGCTTAAATTTGTTAATTAGTTAATTAGATTAAATTAACTGTTAATTACAAATCCGGGTAAAAATCGAGTGTCCACACTACTCATACTAGAACTTAACCTGAATTTATTCTAATCACATTAGAACTAGGAGACTTGCTCCACACGCAAACACTAAGCACACACACTCCTAAACTACTTTGGATGCTACCACACTACTCCTCTGCTTCTACAGCTTCAGAATCACTTTCTTCAACATTTCACCAATTATTTTGCGCACCTTTCTCTCATATTGGCCTGAGGATTATGTGGACCTTAGGATTAAGTTAAATAGTATTGCTAAAACACCTTATAGTTACTTACCGCATACGATTTTAGATTCTGAACTCGTGTTCTCTATCAACTGTTCTTACCTAGAGCCTAGAGCTCTGACATTTCTTGGAGATTTCCACGAAGGAAACTAAAGATTAATATGGGAACTTGAAGAATCCATATTCCATTTGATTCTCCTACCCTTCTCTTGTTATTTTCAATATGTTTATGCTTAGTACTAGAGTAGTTGTGGAGTACACATTTAATCTCCTTAGATCTAGTTTTTGATAGATGATTGAGACTTAATTCATGAGTTATAATGTTTGTTTCCAATGATTTATTTGTTATTCCTTATGCTTCAAAGGTTAACATGTGAGATTCAAAACATTGTTTGCATGTTGTTATTGATGTGATCACAGGAGGGGGAAGTGATCACGAGCTCGGATCTAGCTTGAGGGAGGCGGTTTCCAGCAAGAATGGAAACGAAGAACAGAGGAAGAACACGAAGGAAACAGAGTCGGCCAAGGGAACCTCCTCACTACGAGGTGAGGCAATGCCCTTGAAAATGCCTGGGAAGTGAGATGGGATCTAGCACCTCTTGACTACAAGGTCAAGCAATACTAGATATTATGCTTGGATCCTCTTGCCTGGATCACTAGGGAAATGGAAATGCAAGAGTGGAGAACACAAAAGCCGATGACTCCCGGGAGTGTTTCACCGAATTGCTTAAATTCAATAATATGTTCTAGGTTACAATGGTGACTGCCACTTAGCTTATATAGTGAAGTGAAATGGAAGAAGTAAAGGAGTATTTCGAATGTGCATGCGTGCAGAAAGTATAAAGTACTTTTGCACGCTTACAGAGTGAAAAGCTTCTAAAAAGGTAAAAAGGTAAGGCTAGCCTAAAAGTGGTTGTTTGTCCTTCCAAGTATCGGCGGAGAAAAGACACCCTGTGTCAGGTTTGGTCGGTCAACTGGTGAAGCCTGGAGATTACGCGAAAGGCCGTCGCTAGGAGCCTTCGCTAGAATGCCTCCGCCGGTGCCTTGCGGAGTTGCCCTTGGCCGAGGCCCTCTCCTTCGCCAAGTGTTCGCGCGCTTAAGACTGGGCTGCTCCTTCTTCAAGAACGCTTATGCTTAAGACTCGAGGGCTTCGCACACTCTTCGTCCCAGTAGCGATACCGAGTTGGCGAAGTTGTAAGGCCTTCTCCCGAGACTCCTCTCGATCGTCTGCGCCATGAGCCTCATGAAAGCATTAAGGTTCGCTTGGACTTGTTTCAGCCGGGACTGGTCATGGGTCCGCCAAGGCCTTGGAACGGACCGGGGTCGCGCGCGCTTGAGGTTGTGGGTCTTCGGAACTGAGGGTCCTTTGGGCGATGTCCTCATCATACTCTCCTTCTTCAAAAGAATCCGTCCGCGGATTCTTAAAATCTGCTTGTCCTTCAAAGGGAGCTAAATCACAAGCGTTAAAAGTTGCATGTACATTATAAGAGCCATCGCAAGGTAAGTCAAGTACATAAGCATTTTCTCCTATTTTTAGTGATTTGAAAGGGCCATCGCCTCTTGGCGCCGGTTGCTTTTCCTAGCACTGGGAAATCGATCTTTTCTTAAATGTAACCATACCCAATCCCGACTTGAAAACTTCTAAATTTTACGCCCTTATTAACTCGCTTGCGTAAGACTCATTAATTTTCTCAAGTTGTTTGTGAATCTTAGCATGCAAGTCCTTCATGCGTCGGGCTTTTCCTTTCCCATCTACGTCCACCTGTTCAGTGTAGTCTAATGCGATTAAGTCCAAAGGGGTTAAAGGATTGAAGCCATATACAATCTCGAAAGGACTATGGGATGTAGAGGAATGGTAGGCTCGGTTATACGCAAACTCTACATGAGGCAAGCATTTTTCCCATTCTTTGATTTTTCCTAAGGAGGGTGCGCAGGATAGTGATGAGGTCCTATTAGTCACTTCGGTTTGGCCGTCTGTTTGAGGGTGACTGGATGTGGAGTACATCAGACCGGTGCCTAGCCTAGACCAAAGGGTTCGCGAAATGGCTTAGGAATCTCGAATCTCTATCGCTAACAATGGATCGCGGAGGCCATGATATTTAACGATGTTATTAAAGAACAATTCCGCCACATGAGATGCATCTTCGGTTTTATGACATGGGATGAAATGGGCCATTTTGGAGAACCTATCAACTACTACAAATATAGCATCATGACCATGCGATGTCCTAGGTAAACCACTTATAAAGTCCATGCTTATTTCAACCCAAGGAATAGAAGGTGTGGGAAGAGGAGTGTACTTCCCTTTCGGTTGGAGAGTCAACTTGGCTTGGTGGCATGTGACACATCGGCGCAAGCTTTGGTGACATCCTTCTTCATGCCGGGCCGAAGAAGTTCTCCTTAACGGCCTCAGCGTCTTTTGGACACCGAAGTGTCCCATGAGACCACCTCCATGTGCCTCCTTGATGATCACTTCGCGCATTGACCCTCTGGGAACGCACAACCTTTTCAACTTAAACAGAAAACCATCAAAAACATAGTAGCCTCTTTGGCTTCCTTTAACACAGTTGGCAAATATTTCACCAAAATCCACGTCATGTTCATACTTAAACCCTCAAAACCAACAATCCTCGTATCGAGAGTCATGAGTAATGCATATCTCCTGGATAGAGCATCAGCAACGACATTGTCTTTGCCCTTTTTATACTTAATAACATAGGAGAAAGACTCAATGAACTCTACCCACCTAACATGCCTTTTGCTCAAATTTCCTTGTCCTTGAAGGTACTTCAAAGACAAGTGATCCGTATGGATTACGAATTCTCTAGGCAGAAGATAATGGCTCCACGTTTGTAAGGATCTCACAAGAGCGTATAGCTCTTTGTCATACGTGGAGTAATTCAGGGTGGCTCCACTCAACTTTTCACTAAAAAAGGCGATGGGACGGCCTTCTTGGTGCAAGACAAAGACCGATGCCTATACCACCGCATCGCACTCTACCTCGAACACTTTGTCGAAGTTTGGCAAAGTGAGTAGAGGGCATTTGTCGACGAGATTTCAATTCGTTAAAAGATTTCTCTTGCGATCGACCCCATTCAAAGACGACATTCTTCTTAGCCGGTTCATGCAAGGGCAAGAATGGAAGAGAAGTCTTTAACAAATCTCTGTAAAAACTAGCAAGTCCTAGGAAGGACTGACCTCGATTAAGGAGTTAGGAGTAGGCCAGTCCCGAATGGCACCGATCTTACTCGTCTACCTTGACTCCTTCGCACCCACTACATATCCAAGAAAGTTAACTTCCTGGGATGCGAATACACACTTTTCAAATTTGGCATACAGTTTTTCTAACCTAAGCATATCAAGGACTTGCCTCAGATGCTCAACATGCTCCTCATGGTTCTTAGAATAAACTAGTATGTCATCAAAGTATACTACCACAAATCTCCCTATGAAATGCCTCAAAACATGATTCATTAGACGCATGAAAGTACTTGGTGCGTTAGATAACCCGAAGGGCATAACATTCCACTCATACAAACCAATCTTGGTTTTGAAAGCAGTTTTCCATTCATCACCTTCCTTCATCCGAATTTGGTGATATCCACTTCTAAGGTCAATTTTTGAAAACACACAAGCACCACTCAATTCGTCTAACATGTCATCAAGTCTAGGTATAGGGTGGCGATACTTTACAGTGATAGAGTTGATGGGGCGACAGTCCATGCACATGCGCCAAGTGCCATCGCTCTTTGGTACGAGTATGACTGGGACCGCGCATGGCGACAGGCTTTCGCGGATGAACCCTTTGTCTAACAACTCCTGAACTTGCGACTGGATCTCTTTGGATTCTTGGGGATTGGTCCGGTTGGCGGCCTTGTTGGGTAAGGGTGCCCCCGGAAGCAAGTCGATTTGATGCTCGATGCCGCGATATGGAGGAAGGGTTCGCGGTTCATCAAATACTTCGCCGAATTCTTTCAGGACCTTCGCACATAGAAAGGAAGAGAAGACACATTGTCAAGTGTTAGCATGCAGTGAGTGGGGATCAGGAGAAAACAGATCCTGTTTCCAAGGAACGCTCTTTTAAAATCCCTCTCTTTGGCTATGGGAGGAAGACACTCTTGTTTTCTCGTGGGCTCTCTCGGGGTGTTTCCCATTAATGCACACCCTTTCCGTTCACTCAAGGTTCCTTGAACCTTCTCACCATTTTCTCTCCGCTCTCGACCTCCCCTTTCTTTTCTCTCGGACTTACTAGCCGGATGGATTTGATCTGATGGGCTTGAGTTGGGGTGAGGGAAGCAGGTGTATGGTTTATCGAGGTGAGTGAGGGCATATTTGTTGGCTTTGCCATAATGTATGGCTTCCTTGTCATATTGCCAGGGTCTGCCCAAGAGGATGTGGGTAGCCTGCATTCGCACTACATCACAAGTGATGGAATCCTCATACTTGCCGATCTTGATTGGGACTTCGACTTGTTTGACAACCTTTACAAAGGTTCTGCTGCCGACCCACCGCAGCTTGATACGGTTTAGGATGTATGATGGTGGGAGGCCTAATTCAGCGACCATGTCTTGGCAGCGTTGACACAACTCCCGCTGTCAATAATGAGACTGCACAGAGTCCCATTCACCATGGCTCTTGATTGGAATAGATTTTCCCGCTGAATACTTTCGGTGACACTTGGGGAACTTTGCAGGACCCTCTTGGTAACTAATATGAGACCGTCCATAGGTAGCTCTCCCTCTTCTGCTTCACTCTCATATTGCTCTTGCTCGGGATAGCCCTCTCCTTCCTCTTCACTAGACAATTCCCCGTTGGGCCGCATTACCATGGCTCTTCGGTTGGGGCAATCCCTCGCATAGTGTCCCTTGCCCAGGCACTTAAAGCATTCGATGCTCCTTGACTGCCGAGGGCCTTCATTAGTGATGGCGTTGGGTTTCGGCTGAGGTTGCGAGGAGGGTCTTGTGTTGGGGTAATTTTGGCGAGGGGATGGCATCGCCGCAGAAGATGCGTATGGTTTTGGCGGGAGCGGTTTGGTGAAGGGGGGGGTCTTGCTGCTTGGGGCCCTGCCGGGGGGAGGAGCAGGGTAGTAAGAGTTTCCCTTCTGTAGGTGTTTCTCCACCCGAATGGCCTTATGTACCAGATCTTGGTAATTCCGGTAATCGCATAGTTCAACCGTCTTGGCGACGTCCTCCCGTAGGCCATATAAGAATCGCCAACTTAGCCTCTTCGTCCTCCTTGACGTTGGCCCTCACGTGGCCCTCTCAAGGTCCTTCTCGGTATTCCTCGACACCGCGATGACCACGGATAAGGCGCCGCAGCCTCTGAGCACAATCTCGGTCATAGTAGCTGGGTACGAATCGGTTCTTCATGGTTCTTTTAAGATCTTCCCACGTGGTGATAGGACGACATCGGATCCTGGCTCTTTCGTGATGCTCTTGCTCCCACCAGGTGAGAGCATATTCATGAAACTCAATAAACACAAGTTTCAGGGCTATAGCGTCAGTGTATCCCATCATATCAATGATCCGCTCAGTCCTAGCCATCCATGTAAAGTACTCTTCCGGATCACTGGATCCGTAGAAGGGTGGTATTTGAAGCTTGATGTTGGCGAGGGCTTGTTGGTCCTGGGCTTGCGCCCTGCCTCCCAGGTCTCTGTTGAACCCTCGGTGAACTCGGCCTCGCTCTGGTTCTTACTCTTCTTCTAGGTCTCTGTGGAGATATGCTCTGGCTTTAGCTCTATCTTGAAAGACCATTCTTTTAATAGGCTTTGGTGGTGGCTCAGCGTAATATTCCTGGTCATCACCGTCCAGGATGTCAACACCACGATCTATTCTCGTGGAAGTGGTTGGACGACCGTGAGGGTGGCACGTGGCTTCGTTGATGCAGGGTCGAAAGTGGTATGGGTGACTCCATCTTGAGCCCGTGATGCATGGGCGTCATCGTGGGCTTGCGAGCTTTCCGGTTGCTTTCCTTGAGCTACCTCTACTTTCGTTAGTCGCTCATTTGTCAGGGCGACTTGAGCTCCCAGTTCATCCAACCTCTGTAAGATCTTCGTGAGCGTCTTTGTGCACGGTTAGTCGGGATGGATGAGGGGGATGAGTCTGTTGAAACCATCGTAACACAATCTGTTAAAGATATGTAATCGAAAAGAATCTCGCCACTCCCCGAGTGTTTACTCTCACTCTCGTGTTTCTCTCAACAACTTTGTCACTTGGCTGTTCATCGACGGCTTTTACAAGTTCTCTAAACTTGATACCGTTTTCAACCTTAGATCAACGATGAACACGCAAGAAAACACAAACAAAACTCTAGTAAAACCGCAACTTGCAATTCAAGAAAATGACTAGTTACTTGAAACCGGTTTTGTGGGATATCGGGTTCGGAAGATACTGGTTGGAAGATTAGAAAAGGCTTTTGCAGTTACAAACACTTTTTGTTTAAGTTCGGAAACTATTTGTCTGATCAATCTTACTGTTCACTTGTGTTTTGGGAAGAACACGTAAGAACATTCAAGAACTTTTCCAGATCGCAGAAACTTGCTCAATACCTTTCTTTCTTTAAACGTTTTTCTTTACACACTTGTCGCTCAGGGCAACTCTCTTTGGCTTATCTCGAAAATATTTGGCTTAAACAAGCACACTTTTAAACAACTTTTTCGGTCTCAATGAGATCATCAACCGATATTCCTTCAAGCGTAAGAAAAGGTAACAAAAGGTTTTGCTTGAAGAAAACTCATCAACTGATACGGTACCTCCAGCAAGCACTTTGGCTCTGATACCACTTGATGTGATCACAGGAGGGGGAAGTGATCACGAGCTCGGATCTAGCTTGAGGGAGGCAGTTTCCAGCAAGAATGGAAACGAAGAACAGAGGAAGAACACGAAGGAAACAGAGTCGGCCAAGGGAACCTCCTCACTACGAGGTGAGGCAATGCCCTTGAAAATGCATGGGAAGTGAGATGGGATCTAGCACCTCTTGACTACAAGGTCAAGCAATACTAGATATTATGCTTGGATCCTCTTGCCTGGATCACTAGGGAAATGGAAATGCAAGAGTGGAGAACACAAAAGCCGATGACTCCCCGGGAGTGTTTCAGCCGAATTGCTTAAATTCAATAATATGTTCTAGGTTACAATGGTGACTGCCACTTAGCTTATATAGTGAAGTGAAATGGAAGAAGTAAAGGAGTATTTCGAATGTGCATGCGTGCAGAAAGTATAAAGTACTTTTGCACGCTTACAGAGTGAAAAGCTTCTAAAAAGGTAAAAAGGTAAGGCTAGCCTAAAAGTGGTTGTTTGTCTTTCCAAGTATCGGCGGAGAAAAGACACCTTGTGTCGAGTTTGGTCGGTCAACTGGTGAAGCTCGAGATTACGCGAAAGGCCTTCGCTAGGAGCCTTCGCTAGAATGCCTCCGCCGGGTGCCTTGCGGAGTTGCCCTTGGCCGAGGCCCTCTCCTTCGCCAAGTGTTCGCGCGCTTAAGACCGGGCTGCTCCTTCTTCAAGAACGCTTATGCTTAAGACTCAAGGGGCTTCGCACACTCTTCGTCCAGCGCGATACCGAGTTGGCGAAGTTGTAAGGCCTTCTCCCGAGACTCCTCTCGATCGTCCTGCGCCATGAGCCTCATGAAAGCATTAAGGTTCGCTTGGACTTGTTTCAGCCGGGACCTGGTCATGGGTCCGCCAAGGCCTTGGAACGGACCAGGGGTCGCGCGCGCTTGAGGTTGTGGGTCTTCTGGAACCTGAGGGTCCTTTGGGGCGATGTCCTCATCAGTTATCAAGTGCTCGATGAATTGATTGAGAGAACATTTATAGAACATAGATGAAGGAAAAGCATAGTTGTTCAATTAGCTTGAGAAGGTTAATGAGAATCTACTATGTGTGTTTTGAAACATGAATTTAGTGCAGTTCTACGTGCTCACTATGATAAGAGATTTACCTTGACTTAGTTAGGATAACTCGTTTTCAAAAGAAGTAGGAGTTAGACGTTAGCACCCATAAATGAAGCTTGCAATCTTGTCTTAATCCAAATCATATAACTAAGGTCTAATGAGATATTCGATTCGTAAATCAACTATATTCTTATTCTTATAGTTTACTTAGTTATCCTTTAGTACGGAATTACATTTAGTCATAATTTCACATCTTGGATATTCACTGTGTTTGTTGTTAAAGTTCTTATCAACTTAAGCAATTGGTCATCCAAGTTTTATTTTAGAAAGTATACTCAATACTCACACACACTTTACACACTAATTTCGTGGGATGAACTCCTACTCACTACTTTACTATAGAACAATCCTTACAATTAAGGTGAGTCGGGTATAAATTTATTCATTGTCTGATTCATGACATAGCACTCCATTAAATTGTTCCCTATATCCTTTGCATTTGGTTGTGATAATCATCATCCATTCTGTTGCTTATTTTTCACTAGTAGGAAAAGTCTCCAATTATTGTTAATATCACAACACGACGAGGAGGTTTTTAATGTAGCTGAAATAATAGATCCACACATATACCTAGAATACCAGTCATTAACCCATTCAGATCCATAGCAATAGTTGTGGTGTCAAAGTAATGTGAAAGGAGGCAATGCGACATAATTGCTGATATATATGAGCCGATCCATTAACTCATAACACCCTCATGAAATAATAATAATAATAATAATGCAAAAACATCCAGCTGTAAAAAAGCTAATAATAGCATAACCCGTAAAATGGTTTGTTAATTATAGGGCAACGATTCATAATAAGCCTCCGTCCGCAAAAATATAGTCATTTAATTTCAATGTTTGACTCAAATTTTAACAGAAATAAATAGTTTTAAAAAAAATTAAAAAATATATTTAAAAAAATTAAATTTCAAATTATGATACCCCCTCTCTCATTTCAAACAACATCTTCTCTCCCTCTCAATCCTCTCTCTCTCAACCCCCTCAATCCTCTCTCTCAACCCCCTCAATCCTCTCCTTCTTCTTCATCCCGCCGGTGTTTCATGGCCTGATTATCGCCGCGGTGTTTATGTATGTGTCGATCCCATTTTTTCAATTTAATTTCTTTAATTTTCTGTATTTTAAAAAAAATTAGTTACGTGTTCAGGTATGTGTTTCAAATTTCAAATTTTCTTGTTTTTTAAAATTTCTGTAATTTAATTTATTCTTTTTGTAAATTAATTAATTCCTGTAATTAATTTTAGTAATTGTTTTTTGATGAGTTGTTTTCTGGGTTTTTGTTGTAGGTTGGGAACCATTTGAATTTGGATGAAGGTTGAAGGTTTCTGAGTTTAAATAATAAAGATTTCTGGATTTTGTGGATGAATCCCATTTTTTTTAAGTAAAGAAAACGTTTACTGTGCGGTTGGGCGCGATAAGCCACGTTAGTTACCACCGTCGAAGTGCAGTAAGGTTGTAAGCCATGTACCTCCACGTAGTGTTAAGTAAAGTTTGTGCAAAAAAGCACAATGAAAAAGGAATAATGAAAAAAAAAACAGAGAAATTAAAAAGCCATCATAATTATGGGTCTGTCTACAGTACCCACCAGGTACCTGTACCTGGTTACATGGCGATGAGGTGGCAGTACACCTAAGGCTGACAGGTTTTGCAATTAATGGGATAATTGTTAACTAAGTCACTGAAATTTAACTAATTATAATGAAGGAGTAAACATATTATTTGGGGAATAATTCCTCCACGCCATGGATGTTCACACAGCTTGAGAACATCGGTCAATTCCTCCGTCAACAGATGTCATTACCACTGTACAAGCTATCGGGAGAGACTGGACCAGAAGCAGACCATCAGGGACCGCCAACAGTGCCGATCCGTGCCATCATTTTGTCTCATTCGTCGATAATTTTTTTTCTAAACCGACGTGTCACTTAAATCGCCGTCGGGGGTAGCCATTGTTTTCCCATCCCTCGACACGAGTTTCCCAGTCAGGAGCCGTCCTTGTCGCCTCCCGGCCAGAATTTGATCGAATATATGTCTGTTATGGTGATATGGATCGGGTCCATCAGGATGCTTGCAGAATTCATATAATACGATTTAGATCAAGAAAACCCATGCTGCTCATAGTTACAGATGTTACTATTAGGGGCATAGACATATCGATACTTGATAATGTTATAAACCAGGACTTTCCACGAAAACCCAAAATCTTTGTCCATCGAGTTGAGCGAGCAGAAAAGGCAGGCCGAATTGGTACTGCTCTTTCTCTTTTGTAACATCTGAAGGTAAACCTTATGTGCTTGATCTTCATCTTTTCTCTCAAAGCCAATCAAGGCTGCACCAACTGAGGAAGAGGTTTTCCAAAATATGGATGGAGTGACGAATAAATTTGACAAAGTAATTTATAAAAGAGAAACTGTTAATGGGCGTTTCCAACAAAAGGTTCTTGATCTTATTTTAGACAGAGTTCGATCAATCATTTATTCATTTGTTGAATTGAGTGCGTTACTGAAGACTTGTGTCAATGCTTTTTCGCTTATACTCGAAAACAAAGCCTTTGCCTTCAAAAGAATCCATGAGAAGAGCAAAGGATTACTAACTCTCGTGAATTACTAATTTGCTATAGATAGAAGCAGACCATTCTTGAAGTCGAAGGTGAAGCTGCTAAATCAAAAAAATTGCAAAAGGTACTTGAATCTATTATACTTGTGGAACATTTTTCCTACTTCTAGGTTAAGTGTCAATTTCATAATTGAATTGGGTTGTGATTGTCTATTTATTCGTACTAGTCTAATACTTCAAAATCTTTTTATTTGGTGTTCCATTTACAGCACATGTCATATTCTACATTTATTTGTACCATCCAATGACCATTGTTCTTTGTATTTGATGCTACCATATGGTTTTGGCTTCCTACAGGGCTCTGACAATCAGTGGGTTTGTGTGATGAAGAATAAGAGGGCCATTCATGACATAGTTATTTGGTGCATAAGCAGCAATGTCACAATCATAAGTTCCTCTCCCTGCATAGTTTCATAATACGTAGTATAAGTTGGTGTTTTTAGATTATATTGAATGACATTCTGGCTTCTTGTTCCATGAGTGATGTCACCAATAAATCTGTTACCTGTGAATGAAGGTATTTCTTCAAAGACAATATGGCAGTGTCTAAGCACCTTATCCTTTTTGCAGGAAGTTCAACCTGAAATTACTGATGGTGAGAAGGTAGAAATTAGGGGTCCGTTTAGTTGCAGAGAAGTTTCCAAATTTTCATTTCCAAAATATCTTTGTAAATATTTGATCATATACCTAGGTTTGAAGAGATGGAAAACAAGGTTTTCCAATCTTTGAAAAACTCTAGTATTATTAAATTAGGGAACCTTGTTTGGAAGGTTTCCATTTTAATACTAGAGTTTTCTAATCATTGGAAACAAGGTTTTTCATCTCTTAAAAATTAGGTGTGTGATCAAATATTTACAAATAAATTTTAGAAATGAAAACTGTAAAAATTTTCCATAACTAAACGGACCTAGATGTTTTTGCAAGTCCATCTCTTTATATTGCACTTGTAACATCTAGCAAACATGTGAAAGAAATCAAGCTGAAGTTTTGAGGGAAAAAAAATCTGCAGAAATTTAATATGGAATGATCATTCTTAATTGAGCATTGAACTTTTTCCTTTCATTTTATTAGGAAAATGTAGAGTTATTTAGAGAAGAGGGCATCCTTATCCATATCCTGTTTTTATTTTGTGAGCATCCTCATATCTATCTTCATAATGAGCCTTCTGATTCGAAACACTGGAAACTTTTTAGTTGGCTATTGAGCGGCAACTTTTGGTCGGTGAGTTGGCAAACGGACGGGCGAGTGGAGTAACAGGGACAACAACAGCGACCTCGAGGCAACGGATTGATGGCAGGAGCAGCTCGCGTGCAGCCGGATGATACGTCTGGCTCCTTTCTACCATGCCGCCTCTGATGTTCACTTGCTCCGACGAACCTGGGTTGGTATAGAGATGCGTGATGCGTCTTATAAAGGATGTGTGATGCGTCTAATCTCCTTTATTGTTTTCTCTCTAACGGTTCCTTAGGGACCTAGTTGATAACTTTACCACTTATTGAACAAATCTGCAATCTAAGATGGCACGACAGTTCAATGCCAAATAAGCAGGGTACATGTGCCTGGCGGGCACTCTAGACAAATCCCATAATTATAAGCACTTCTCATATAAAAGACAAAAGATCAAATCGGTGTGAAAAGGGGGTAAAAAAACAAAAACAAAACAAAACGAATTAACCTTTCCCAATCGATGCCACCAAGTGATCAAACAAACTGCTCTCCTCCCAGCGAAACTCACTAGAAACCAGAGTTCCTGTCTGAGTTTCCCATTTTCCATACCATTTGTTCTTCAAAGACATCAATGGAAGGTCTGATTCCTCAGGCTCACAGGGCACTCAAGAATCTAAGAATCAGACGGCGATACGAGCGTCTCTCCTCCTCCGGCAGAAGATCGCAGAGTTTCCGGCTTCCAGAGTCGTACTTGAATGGACAGAGCCCTGTGTTCATGGTGTCATCACCGGTTAAGCAACTCAGCCTTTTTGAGGCGGAGAAAATGGCCGGCCACCACCGGAGGAGCAGGTCTTTCGGAGATCATCCGTCGTCTGTTGTTCGTTATGGTAGAGGAGGCAGAGGTTCAGGCGCTTTAGTTCCGGTGAAGAAGTTTCTGGTGAGATTTAGCAGCCACAGATGGTTTTCTTGTGTGACTGGGTCAAACTAAGCCCATCTCTGTTAACCTGCCTTGTGCCCCAAGGTAATTTGGTTCCCTGTTCAAGTTTTTGCATAAACTGCTTCTTGCATAAAGTTTAAGTTTTTTTTTCTTAAATCTTAATTAGATCTCCTTCCATCCTATAAAAACTGTCACATTTCTTTTCAACATTGAATCTGTAATTCTTTTCTTCAACGTTTTGATGTATAGGGAGTGTTTGGATAGAAACTTTGGGGAATAAAAGTTTATATTTTTAAATTGTGGATATGATGTTGGTGAGAGAAGAGTTGGATGGATTAAGTGATTTGATGGATTTTGGGATGTTTTGTGTGTGAAAATGTGTTAAATGAACACAACCATAACGTCAAATTGGTATTCATTATTTCAAGTCATACTTCCTAATTATTCTAGGACAGAGGGACTAGCAATGTACAATGGTCTTTGTTATTTCAAGTTTTCAGTTTTGTATGCAAGTATGAGTGTCTCTTCTGAAACCTTAGGTTGCTTGATCAGCAAGTCTTCTTAGTTTTCCAGGATTGTTGGTCTGTGTTGTGATCTGATTATTCTTGAAGCACACTGAGCAGGTAATAGCAAGCTTTCAGGAGATGAGATTAATGCCATCATGAGCATGATGCTCTTCCAGTCTTCTAGATGTTAGTGGATCTGTGCTCATTTGCATCATGATCAAGTGGATGAGGCAAGGCCCTATGTAGAAGATCAAAGGATAGATAGCCATAAGCCTTATCTGCAGAGAGGCAAACCATTAACATAATTTCATTTCTAAATTTGTAAATGTAGAAAAAAGAAAATTTGTAAATGTAGAAAAAAGAAAAGATGGACAATGGAGAGACAATGGAAGGGAAAAATCTTATTTATGCCAGGCATACATATGCCCACTAACACTTAGTGTTAAGTGTGGGAATATTCCGTTAGTAGTTTTCCCATTTCGGACTTCCCATTTCGGACTAATATATCATATGCGTTTTCCCATTTATTAATGGATACGTTTTCTTTCTTTAATTAGGTTCGTCCGGATTCACGAGTTTTTGATTTGGTAAGTGGATATTTAATGCCGATATCGCCAATTACGGTTGTCACTCTTCCTTATGTGACTTCGGTAGAAATCTTTTAGATTTGGACTTAATGGTAGTGGTGTTTGAGACGTTAATATGTATTGGTTTCATTTGTGAATGTTTCGTTGTCCTGCTTTGCCACTTCGTTCTTTTTTCTTTTCTTTTTGCATTATGTACATATAAATTATTTAATTTTTATATATTAAAATGTAAAAATCCTAGATAATTAAGTATGAGCAAACCAATCTTTCGTGATTGATAAAATATAAGTTTTTAGACAATAACCTTCCAATTTTAGACAATTTTCCATGCTATGCATTTTATCAATTTATATCTGAAATTGTCTATGTTACGTTTGAAATTGACTTTCCGACAATATCCTTCAAATTTCAGACACTCTACAAATGAATTCCAAAATCGATTTGTATTTATTTTCGGCATGTGTCTATATATATATATAATCATCAATGTCTGAATCATATAATTTACTAATATAATAAGTCCAAACTCACATACATTTGAAAGTCATATATTATGTGATAAAATAAAAATGATAGTAAAGTCAAACTCATATGTAAAGTCTTACATACATTTGAAATTGATTTTCAGACACAATTGATTTAAAGTTGAGAAGAAAAAATGTTTGAAACAATTGACATATACATGTTTGAAAACAATGGACTTTCATACACATGTATTGTTTATTTCATTATGTCTAAAACTCATAATTTCAAACTCTTATATAAAGTCTGAAATAAATAAGAGATGTCTGAAACTAAATACTTTTAAGAATATCACAAACTTATGTCTAAAATGAATATGTTAAAAACACAATAGGTATGAAACCAGTCCCAAATTGTATAAAATCAATTTCAGACTACAAACAAGTGTGGAAAAATACATTTATGCAAAGATTTTAATGAAGTTCTTAAAAAGGTTATTCGAACTTGCTCTTCTAGCGTAAGTTGTCATGGAGAGAGCACTCACTATGAACATGTTTGCAGGAACACTTTTAAAAGAAAATGACTAACATTAATTTAGCGAACCCGTGACGAAGTCGGGTATTAGATTTAATGTAATGTATTGTTAATTTCATTATGACTAAAACTCATAACCTTTGAAACTCATATATAATGTCTGAAATTAATATGAGATGTCTGAAACTAAATACTTTTAAGAATCTCACAAACTTATGTCTAAAATCAATATGTTAAAAACACAATAGGTATGAAACCAGTCCCAAATTGTATAAAATCAATTTAGACTATAAAACTTAGTTATAACATCAAATCCATTTCGGACATCGACACTCTATAAATTAATGTCCACAATCGATGTGTATCTTATTTATACAATGCTCATTATATCATGTCTGAAACTCATAAATTAAAAGTCTGTAAGTGGCCAAACTGTAATAAAATAAAGATATAAGCTCTAAAAGGATGAGACAAAATATCGGCTCCGCTGCCCAACGATTTCGCGGTGAAGGCTCAGAAAACCGATGAAGCGTTGGTCGGCGGCCGGTTTCACGGTGCTGGAGCCGCCAATTAGAGCCCTGATTGTCCGATTTGAGGCGGGTCGAATTTCGGCCCTCCTTGACGGATCGTGGCGATTGGCGTTGTTCTAGCGCCGGCTTCATCAGATCTGGGGTGCGCCAGAAGAGAGGCCGGCCGCGACGATGCGAAAATCGTCATTGTTGCACGCCGCCGCTCCACCTCCAACAACATCGCCGAAGCCCGGGTCTCGAAATGTGGGAGATTTGGCGGTAGCCTGGTCGGATCTCCGCCCTTCCCATCGGGTTCGTCGAACTTCTCGTATTTCGCCGAGAAAACTCATCCTTCGCGAAGAAACGCTCGTCGGAACCCCGCTCGTGTTCACCGAGGAACCGAAAGGACGTCGATTCTCACCAACCGCCACCTCCTACACAACAAAGAAAGTCGATTGATTCAAAGCACAAATTGCTAGGTCTGGAATATGAGAGTTTTTCTTAACGGGTTTCATTTTGGAAACATAATTGGCTTTAATTGAGGTTTGAAATTCGAGCATTAATGGGATTTGATTTCAACCCTGATTCCACGCTTCATGCCTTTCGACCCGTTTTTAATATATAATACATATATCGACTTTCCATTTCGTACTTCCCAATTTTATGTTTAAAGTAATTTTTAATTTTGGTTGGTTATCTAACGGACAGTGGAAGGAATAAGGTTGGGCATATGTATGCCTGGGCATACACACTCATGCCTCCAATGGAAATGGTACATTGAGTATGTTTCTGCAGGGTACTACACATTAGAATTAATGTAGTCTACTACATTAAATCCTACATATTGGTAAAGCAAATGTGGTATTTGGTTAAATACTACTCTCCCCCCAATAAAGATTGCAACCTTTTTTTTGTTTTCATAGTAATTAATGTACTATTTATTTTTATGAATTCATAGACATGTAAAGTTAAATGATCCATATGTTCTTATAATTTACTATCTAAACTTTCAAAATATATTTTTTTTGAATTTTTTTACTATTTATCTTTGTAAAATTTTTGAATTAAACACAACAATCTTTATGGGACGGAAAGTAATTGTTAAATTATGGATTCTTAGAATTCTTAAAATCTATGAGTTTGCTTTGAGAAATATAGTAACTCTGCTTATTTTCAAAATCTACCAAAGATCTCTTCTCATAAATTATTCTTAATGAGGTTTGAACCGGACAACGGATTCCAAGAATTTCTACTTTTCACTTTTCATATATTCTAATATTCTTACCATCACTGGATTCATAAATCTGCGGACCAAACACTCTAATATTTGTGGTAGTTGAATTCTTATTAGAGGGACACATTGGACATAATATGGCATAACATTAGATTCATGCATACTTGATTTGCATTGCTTGCTCAAGATAATAATTTTAATATAGAGGTAAGAGACTAAAGATTCCCATACATGGATCTAAACATCTGATCAATAGGGGCAAATTCACCTCCCAATTTTCGGTGATTTTGTCCAAAACTTTTTCGGACTTCAAGTGAATTTGGCCGACGCGAAAAGTGAATATCTAACGTGAATTACGTCCATGTGAGGCCCCCTGTCCAGCTGCCATAATGTGAATCACTCCACTCCCTTTTGGCAGCTTCTCTTCACCTGCCATCTGTGGGCCCCACCACATCACTCCCCTTTGGCCGCTTTCCTTCACAAAGCTTAGTTTGAAGTCCCCAAAATTAGGGAGTGAATTTTTGGGAGATGAATACCTTCAAATTTGATGAAAAATTTTCCACCCCCATCAAGATTTGAAACCCCTAATATAATTCAACACGATAGCTAGCCAATATAATCATTGCTACTATCAATAAAAAAAGGCTGTGTTATGTATTCACCTTGGTGAACCTATGTCCACAAAAATAAATACATGATAAGTTTTTAATAAAAGTCTCTTCAAGTGATTATCCAAAAAGACTATTCATAATACGCGGTATTTCCCAATATCAAACTGCTTGCAACCCATACCAAAAGAGTCAAGTTTCATGAACTACGAGTTTGAGTTCAAACCGAAATTTAAATTTTGGTATAATAGGTTATAGGTTTGTGTGATATTAATACTCTCTCATCCCTCAAAAATTATACACATTTTATTTTTTTTATTGTCCCTGAAAAATTATACACTTTCCTTGCATAAAAACTTATCTCTTCCAAAATTACCAAGTTATCCCTATTTTATTTTTATTTTTCTATCTTATTTTTTGTAAATGCTACTCAAGGGTAATTATGTTAAACTACATAAAATCTTATATTCACATTAATCTTCACATCCAATCACAGTGCTAAATCTTTTTGTGACGAAGGGATTATATAGGCCCATGATTGTCTCATATATAGGCCCATGATTGTCTCATATCTAGGCCCAACTAACTACACATGGAGTTCCTCCTAGTGCAAGAAATAGTTTTCTTCCACAAGAAGCATGAATTCTTCCACCGAATAGTTGTCATTCACTTGTCTTCTTTTGTCTTTATTTTGTTTCTTGTGCCTTGTGCTGGGTAAACGAGAATGCTTCCTTTTGTCTATGCCCATTTAAGTAATTAAAACCAAACCTTCTGTGGCACGTCACCATAGGCACCAAACAGGTTCAAGACCATCACAAAACGAGAGAAAAAAACGCGGTTGAAGGGAATATAAACACACCAGTCCAGGCCTTGTATAGCCATAAACAAGAACCAATAGAGAGAGAGAGAGGGGGAGAGCAAGGAGATCATAGCAGAGATATGGATGACAAACTGAGACTTTTCATGTTGGCCTTATTAGTGGTTGCATCTCTGGCATGGAGTACTGAAGCAGCTCAGAAGTTAACCAGTGAGAGGCTTTGTAGCCAGTGCTCAAAATGTGAGTCCACCAAATGCCCTGATACGAAAGCATACCCGCTTATGGTAGCGTTCGATCATACCCTCATAGCCGGTGCCCTGCAATCCGACTTTGTTGATCCGAATGACAGTCGTGTCTACTCAGTCCCCAATGTTAGAGGTGGAGAGTCCGACCAAAACAATGCCTATTTTGGGTGGGAATTGATTTTGGATGCCTGTGATGACAATGATTATCGCAGGTAGGCCCTTGAATCCTATATGAATGATATGCGATAGGAAACATTTTCGCACGAACTTTAGCTTATTACCCTGAATTTCACTATTTCTGTTGTCTTATACCTCAAGTCCTGAACATTTCTTAATTCAGTCAACCATATCATGTTTGTTGATGGAGGGATACATATGAAGGGAAATGAACTAATTAGCTTATCCAGCTTCTTCAATACACCACAGGTTCAGCAACTACATGGATAAATGCTCTGGTGAGAAGACTTATCTCACTGCGGGCAAGAAAGGAGAGGTGAGCCTTCGGATGCTACAATCGTTGGAAAGCTCGGTTGAGGCTGATTGGATGTCTGTAAACCCACCAAACATGTATTACCGCAGAGGATTCAGATTATTGCAATCGCGTAGCAACGGGAAATGTCTCACCATTGATGGAGGGCAAACGGAGAATTTGAAACGAAAAGTTCGAGTTGCTCATTGCAAATTCGATGGCACCAATAAGCTACAGTTATTTAACCTCCAGTTCAAGTACCAGAATGCTTTTTGCTGCTGTAATGTTTACAACCAGTGAATAAATATGACTGATATCTGGTAGAAATGTGTATACCAACATACAATGTAACCATGTAAGCAGGTTGTAGTATAAGATACTTGAGAAGCAAGAAACTTGTTGTTTTTTGTAGTAGAGATGGAGCTGGGGGAAATTGGGACAGGCATGATTACATGACAGGACATATGTTTCATTTGGGGTTTATGATTACGTTACTAGTACAAGATGTAGGAATGTTCAATTTTTGAAATTTTGGGAGTAATTTGCATACTTAAAGAAAGTATAGGGATGCAAATGTCGTATTCAGTCTGATGATATGACCAACGGCGGAAACCGTCAGAGGTCAAGATCCGATGGCTTCGATCGGTGCTGCTTCAGCTCAAGAAAGCTTCCTCAGCCGCCTCTCGTCGACGCCTCGCCGGCTCGTGCCACACCAGGCGGCGGCGCAGCTCTCATTCTCCCGTTCCTTGTCTTCCTCCGCCACAGTTCGAGGTCAGCCACTGCCCCGTGAAAAATGTCTGATCGGAGCTTCTAGTGTTTCTGATTTTATGCTTTCAATTCGACAGTATTTCCTTCCCAAATTGAGTCGCAGCGGAAGCGTCGTTCGTCGCCTTTGCGAGCTGAAGCTGTTCGCCAGTTGATGGGATCGGTCACCAGAACACAAGGCCTTCGCTTCGCTGTGGTATTGTCTTCTCCTTCATTTTCTGGTCCGGTGGTTCAAATTTCCCTACTAGATTTATTCAGATTTATATTTATCTTTTCGTTACAAAACTTTCAAGGTTGTGGCCCGGTTCAATGAGATAGTTACCAAGCCGCTGTTGGAGGGAGCCTTGGACACCTTCAGGAAGTACTCTGTCAAGGAAGAGGACATTGATGTCTGTAATTATTCTGTTGCAAATCCTCATGTTTATCCTATAGGAATATTATTTTTGTCATGGCATTGAGGGTTGTCCTTGAAATATGAAATAGCATACTTTTATGGAAATTTTCTACTACCTTTTTGCATAATGTGGATAGTTTGGTTCTCCAAATATGTTTTCATTGAAACTTCTATACACAAGTCTAGTTTTATTCTTATGACAGATGCACTTGTTTTTGCCTTTACTGAAGCATTTCCATTCCTTCATGCCATCAGCACACTTTAACATCACCGGCTTGTTCGTTGTCTCAGGTTGTATGGGTTCCTGGTAGTTTTGAAATTGGTATTGTTGCAGAAAGGCTTGGGAAGTCCGGAAACTATCATGCAGTTTTATGTATTGGAGCTGTGGTTTGTTCTTCTTCACTGTTTACTTTCGAGTCTACACTTGAGGCATTCTAAATAGGCTGTGAATGTGTGCCGGCTTATGCTTGCCTTAATCTTTGACTGTTTTCTTTGTCACTAGGTAAGAGGTGATACTTCTCATTATGATGCTGTTGTTAATTCTGCAGCATCTGGGGTGCTTTCAGCTGGTTTGAAATCAGGTTGCCTTTCATGTTTGGCATTGTCCATTACTCCTATAATTTTTTTAAAAGGTTTAAATACGTTTTTAAAATAACGTTTACGTTTGTTCTTCCCTATACGTTTTCATCATGATTAATTTTGGAGTCTTTAAGGAAAAGGTTATGATTATAAGTAACAATGTGTTTCTCCTTATAAGAGAATGCTTCAACCATAAATGCTTTTCTGAGTAATTGCTTATGAATTTCTGCATCACTTATTCAGTTATTAACTCCAAACTCTTGTATCGTAACATGCTTTGTGGGGATATATTTATTTCTCAAGAGAACACAAGAAATTTTATCACTTGTTTAGTTGTCTGGATTTTGCTCTTTTTTTTGTTCAGATTTTGAGTTAATGCTCTTCTATATGAACAATGTAGGTGTTCCTTGCATATTTGGTGTTTTAACATGTGATGATATGGATCAGGTAAAGTCAAGAGGCTCTCTTATCCAAATTTAATGGGAAATATCAGTTTTGCATCATTGAAATTCACCCACACTGTGTCCTTTAGAGCACAGTCCTGTTCAAGCGCCATAGTGATATATTGTAATACCTTGGTTTCTGTCCTTAAAGTCCTGTGCGTGTGTCCTCGATTTTTTCGTTGTGTGGAGGTGTGTTGGAGGAAGCGACATTGATTTGAATAATTAAGAATTGGACTTTTCTTTTGCTACAGGCACTGAACCGAGCTGGAGGTAAATCCGGTAACAAGGGAGCTGAGTGTGCATTGACAGCCGTAAGTCGATATTTTAAGCAATAATACTTAACACGGTGCTTCTCTTTCTTCTCTCTTCTAAGTTTATTCTATTAATTGGTGTCACAAGTACTATCAACTGGTGTAAGTTCTTCCATCTTTTTCTTTTTCCCTTTAGTATTTATCTCTGCAAGTTGTGAGAAATTCACCAAGAAAATAATTGTGCTTTTCTTGTGGAAAGCATAAGCCCCTTGCATATATTATATAGGAAATACATCTTTGTAAACTCTCGCTTTGAATTTGATAGATAGCATTTCTTATACTCACATGCAAATGCAGTTCAGTACGTACATTGATCATGGCACTCATCACTCATGCCATTGATTCCTATACAAAACATGGAGTTTCTGGCCTGAATAAATTGGTTATGCGCTGAACACATGGTCTAATGATTCATTCTCTTACATTACAAATATAAAGATCTATGGCACATTTACATGCCTGATGAAATTTCAGTAGTCACTGCTGGTTTACCAGACTTATTTGCTATGATGTCATTTTGATGATTGTGTATGGCAGCATAGCATGTCTCCATCTGCTTTCAGTTTGTTTGTTCCTCTTACCCTTTTTGTTTTCTCTTTCTTTGAGCATACTGAGCATACTGTTTTGATATTGATTCTCTCTTTTTTTTTCCTTCTTTGTAGATTGAGATGGCTTCCTTGTTTGAGCACCATCTAAAGTGACAATATCAATCCATGAAGAGCTTGACATGCTATTCTTTCCTCCATTTTTATGTTTCATGTGAGATTATGAGTAGTTATCTCTGTTGTAGATCTTACATACAGTCAAAGCAAGCACTAGCTACAGGATATTTACCTGGTTCAACGTTGCATGGAATTATTTGATACTCCATATCAGAGATCAAGTACAAACTCTGAAAGCCTTTGTCTTTATGTTACCCTTTAATTCAATAATGGGAGTATGTATGAAGCATAAGAATCTGATTTGACATCTTTAGCACCAACCATTATTTTATCGCTAATCATACAATCACCAAATTATTCTCTTGAATGCACAATTGTATTTACATCATCTTGATCATCTCCTCCACCGCCATTTTTAATCACCTGTAGGAATCCCAATTGCATTGGATTAAGTCAGTGGCTTGAGCAAACAAAATGGTATATTTGTTCTGTAAACGTTGACCAGGGACTGGTTGGTAATCTACCATGCTAACTTCTTGTACTTGCCTACAACTTCACGTGATTCATGTAGCTTCACAAAATAAAGCTAAAACAAATGGACCAAATCAAGGAATAAAGAGCAAAAGTGGTGAGAAGCTTAGTTCCCAAGTTACTTAAGAAAGATATGCAAAACAGCCAGGCAAAAAGCTTAAGGTTTCTGTTTGGGAATATATAGTGTCATCCATGTCTGAAGCAATCTAAACCTTTGTCATGTAAACCTCACATCATTTTCTTTTAATTATAACCATATTACATACATAGCCTATGATCATCCACAGCAAAGACATCCAAGACCTGATCCAGCATAAGCCATGAGTTTGAAGGAAACTAAATATTCTCTACTAGTTCTCTCTTTTAAATCACCCACCAAACCGCTAAAATGCGAAACGGAACCTAGAGTAGTAAGTCATCACCAGAGCTTAATCCAAACTTCTGCTCATGGTAAAGTTTCCACTTATTTGTTCCAGCCCTACAAATGTTCCGGCCCACAGCTTTCGCACCCGTTTAGAGATTCCTTGCAAACCAAGCTTCTCTATTTCTAGCTCTCATCAATGTCTAAACCAGGTATGTATCTGGATTGCTCACTGATGAGCTTCAAGTATGCACTGAATCTCAACCTTCCATTTTCTTTCTCCATGTTTCTGGTTGATTATCTTACTTTGTAGAGTGTCGCGGCCATCATTTTCGCTGATGGATCAGACTCAAGGCTTTATCCGTTGACAAAGAGAAGATCAGAAGGAGCAATACCTATAGCGGCTAATTATAGGCTGGTTGATGCTGTTGTGAGCAACTGCATCAACAGCAACATAAACAAGATATATGCCCTCACCCAATTCAACTCTACATGTCTCAATTCCCACCTTTTGAGAGCATACCCCGCTGCTGCTCTCGGGAAAGAGGGCTTTGTGGAAGTTGTTGCTGCATATCAGAGTCTTGAGCACCAATCCTGGTTTCGGGTATGACTACATTTTGGATTTGAATTTGCAAGTTCATTCGAAATTCTTGTGTTTTGCATGTTGATTGTTTCTTAATCAGGGGACTGCTGATGCCATTAGACGGTGCATGTGGATTTTGGATGAGTATCCTGTCATGGAGTTTCTGGTCCTTCCAGGCCATCATCTGTACAAAATGGACTATGGGAAGCTGATAGAATCCCACCGTGAAAGAAACTCTGATATAACTATCGTTGGCACAAGTGCAACCAGTGACCAGGATTTCGGTTATGGCATTTTGAAAGTAAACTCTGAAAATCAAGTTGTAGGGTATTGTGCAAAATCTGAGACTGGAGCGATGGACTGCACTAGAGTAATGATGCTTAGAAATCGCTTCTGCCTAACTGTTTTCTTCTTTTCTTTCTATCATGATTCTGACTGGATGTGCTCAAGAAATTTCATACGAAATTCACAGGTAGTGAAAGAAAAATCTGATGACAACAGCTTTAGGAGTATCCCAAGCATGGGCATATACCTAATCAATAGGGACACATTGGCTAAACTCCTAGATGAATATTACCCCATGTCAAATGATCTTGGAAGTGAGGTCATTGAAGGTGCCATATCCAAAGGAATGAAGGTGAAAAGCCACTTATTCGGTACCCTCCTATTTAATTCCACTTGCCTTATCCAATATATAACATTGGTCTTGTCCAAGGGACAGGTCCAGACATATCTGTTCGACGGATACTGGGAGAATATGAGGAGCATTGAAGCATTTTACAAGGCTAACATGGAGAGCATAAAGAAGTCAGATATCAGATATAAGTCAGTAATTTAACTTACCTGCAAATCCTGAGAGAAAGGTTACCGAACGTTTCGCCAAACATCATTACCGATCAACTAATAGAAATTTCTTTTGTATCAGGTTTTATGACAGAGATTCCCCTGTCTATACAATGCCGCGGTGTCTGCCTCCAACTCTTGTAACTGATGCAAAGATTATGGATAGCGTAATAGGCGATGGTTGCACGTTAGATGTGAGTACAGCATTAATCTGCAGCATTGGGGAAATGTTTGTAACCTGGTTTTGCTCTTGGTTTGTTTTGTTTAAATCATATGCTTAACTTTCTAAGAATAGAGATGCATGATCAAAGGCTCAGTGATTGGTATGAGGACAAGAATTGGAAATGGTGCAGTCATAGAAGATACTGTGATAATGGGTTCAGATGTTTACCAAGTAAGAGAAAACCATTACAACACCTTTGTGTGCTCAAAACTGTTCATTATGGTGTAACTATCTTCTTTTACTGCAATGAGCAGGAAGTAGATGATCAAGGGAAGCGAGTAAGGGGGAAAGGATCAAGCATTCCACTAGGGATTGGTGGAAATACACGGATACGAAGAGCGATTGTGGATAAGAACGCAAGGGTCGGGGAAAATGTTATGGTACTACACAAATTGTTGCTATTCATGGTGTGTTTATTGCATGTATTTACACAGATTAAGTTTTGTACTGAACTTGCAGATAATGAACAAGGACAATGTGCTTGAAGGGTACAGAGAAGAGCTTGGCTATGTCATCAGTGGGGGCATTGTAGTCATTCTTCATGGAGCTGAAATCCCAGATGGCTCTTCCATTTGAGATTATGTTTCATCTCATTCTTTATCTGATAGAAATAAAGACAGTTCAGTGTCAAA
Source organism: Stellera chamaejasme (assembly GCA_024586325.1). Taxonomy (NCBI): domain Eukaryota; kingdom Viridiplantae; phylum Streptophyta; class Magnoliopsida; order Malvales; family Thymelaeaceae; genus Stellera; species Stellera chamaejasme. The sequence continues at coordinate 54,571,002 of CM044981.1, read as the reverse complement.
CCGACAGGACAGTCTTTTAGGCCAATCCCAAAAGCAGCTTCAAGAACTAGTAGCAGCATAATGAAACTCTTTGCCATTAATTGTTCTTCATTGATCAACAAGAATAGGTCCTTCATCAACTTAATGACAATATGATTACTGCAATTGTAAATCAAAAATTCATTTCAATTGAAACACAGCATTAGATTTGGTTTCCTTATGAAGCAAATAAGTAACAGTTACCAAACTTTGTCAGGAGGAGAACGTAAATGATTATAATGTAATTAAAGTGTTCAATTTGAAAAGTTTTAAATAGTATAGTGGTAACTGAGAATTTTCCCATATATAGTCTGTTTCTGCTCAGTTCTCAACCTTATCAGACCAGAGAACTAAAATTGTGTTCCTGCTTTCCTCCAATCAACTGTCCAACGGAATCAGATTGAGCTTCAGAAACTGTTTGATTCTTCTAAGGAATCGAAAATTCGGGGTATGTCTGTTCTCTTCTCCGCCTCCCTGTTAGTTCGCTGCAGCCATCGCTGCAAGTGATGATCTTTTTACCTGTTTAGTTCTGCACTTCGCCTTTGTCGATACAGTACGATTGAAGTATGGAAGCATCTTTCAATCTGGTCTCTGCGAAATCTTGTTTAAAACCCATTTTCCTTAGCCCGAAGCTTGCTCGTAGCTGTAATTTTCTTTATTTAAAATCAGCAACTTTGCCCCAACTTGAGGCGGGCTGTAGAGTAAGAAGCTCCGTTGGGTTCAGAAATGGCAGCAGTTGTAGAAGTAGCGTGAGTGTTGTCAACGATGATGAGCGAAACGACGACTGGGAGCTAGAGTTCTTGGGGGAGGTTGGCCCATTTGGTTCCTCAGGGCCTAGTACTAAGAAAAAGCAGGAGGCTTCTAGGTTGCTTAAGAACACTGATGGGATGGATTGGTGTGTTAGGGCAAGAAAAGTTGCTCTCAAATCCATGGAGGCACGTGGGTTGTCTCGTACAATGGAAGATCTGATAACTGTCAAGAGGAAGAAGAGAAAGAACAAGAAGAATTTGAGCAACAAAGGTGGTGTTGCAAGGAAAAAGAAGGTTATTGAGGAAGATATCGATATTGATATTGAAGGGTTTGAATTTGAAGGTTTAGAATTTGATAGTGAAGATGGGATTTCTCAGCTTAAAGAGAAAGTGAGTATGATGGCAGGTGGGATGTTTGCAGAGAAGAAAGAGAGGTCGATGGAGGAATTTGTTCAGAGGCTATCTGAATTCTCCGGTCCATCTGACCGTAAGAAAGAAATAAGCTTGAACAAAGCCATTGTTGAAGCACAGACTGCTGCAGAAGTTTTGGAAGTTACATATGATATGATTATGGCTGTTGGGAAAGGTTTGAGCCCGTCTCCTCTTTCACCATTGAACATTGCTACTGCACTTCATAGAATTGCTAAGAATATGGAGAAAGTCTCTATGATGACAACCCGTAGGTTGGCTTTCGCGCGGCAAAGAGAGATGTCAATGCTTGTTAGTATTGCGATGACAGCTTTGCCAGAATGCTCCGCTCAAGGCATTTCTAACATTTCGTGGGCACTGTCCAAGATCGGGGGTGATTTGCTTTATATATCAGAAATGGATAGAGTAGCAGAAGTGGCCTTAACCAAGGTTGGTGAGTTCAATGCCCAGAATGTTGCCAACGTTGCTGGTGCCTTCGCAGCAATGAAGCATTCTGCTTCTGATCTCTTTTTAGAGATGGCGAAAAGGGCAGGGGAAATAGTTCACAATTTCCAGGAGCAGGAGCTTGCGCAGGTTTTATGGGCTTTTGCTTCTCTTAATGAAGGTGCTGACCCCTTGCTGGTTGCTCTGGATAATGTTTTTAAGGATGCAAACCAGATTACCTGTTGTTTAAATCGTGAATCAGTGAGCTCCCACGAGGATATGAACTCCGATGAAATGCTTCTCTCTCCAGAACTGAGCTTCAACAGGGATCAATTGGGAAACTTAGCATGGTCCTATGCTGTTCTTGGACAGATGGGGCGGATATTCTTTTCTCACATTTGGAATACTTTGTCCATCTTTGAGCAACAAAGGATTTCAGAGCAGTATAGAGAGGACATCATATTTGCTTCTCAAGTGCACTTGGCAAATCAGTGCCTAAAGCTTGAGTACCCCCATCTTCAGTTATCCCTTAATGGTGATCTTGAAGAGAAAATTGTTCGTGCTGGGAAAACAAAGAAGTTTAATCAGAAAACAACTTCATCTTTCCAGAAAGAGGTTGCTCGCCTTCTTGTCAGCACCGGGCTTGATTTTGTTAGAGAATATTCGATTGATGGGTATACTGTGGATGCTGTACTGCCTGATAAGAAGCTTGCCTTAGAGATTGATGGACCAACTCATTTTTCAAGGAATACAGGTACTCTGTCTGCCTTTACGTTTTCATCTAACAAAAGCACTGACATGTGAATATGTGATGCTTAATTTAGGCCATGGTAGAACCATCTGTATGCTATTGATTAAATTCCATATATCTGCAGGTGTTCCTTTAGGGCATACAATGCTTAAACGTCGGTACATCACTGCTGCAGGCTGGAAGGTTGTATCATTGTCCCACCAAGAGGTGTGTTTAATAGTTACCTGTTTCTTTAATACTCCCACCATCCCACAAAAGATGAAACGTACTCCCTTTTGGAATGTCCTAAAAAAGTTGAAAGTTTCCTTTTTAAGAAACTTTTTTATCACCACGTTCAGCTTATTACCCTCAATTTCAAGTTTCCACTCAAAAAGTTACTTTTGTCTTATATGTCAATTTTACTTCATTAACCTCAAGTCGTCAGCACTCCTTAATCTCATGCTCAGTCAAATATTTCATCTTTTGTGAGAGACAGAGGGAGTATCACTTTTGGTCTTCCGACTTTGTAGTTTCTTACTTAATAATGATTAATCAAAACCTTTCAAGTTGGATCATCAGGCTAGTGGTTCCCCAATTATTACTGATTTTACATTCTGCATTGTCATATGCATATCGCTTTGTTTGACGATAGCGTTAGTGATTAGCATCATGTATATTCAAACATTACAGGTGTGGACTGTGATTTTCGCTTTTTCTAAATTATCTCAACTCATGGTAACCCCAAACTGCGTTTGTCAAGCGAGTTTGCTTGCATCTGGAATCTCTAGCATTCGTTTCCGTTCGCGTGCATAAACATTTTGCAGCTGCAGTATTGTTCAATTAGACTTCTATCACTAATGCTTTTCGGTTTTTGTTTGAGCCTTGCAGTGGGAAGAACTTGAAGGTGGTTTTGAGCAGCTTGAGTATTTGAGGGAAATTTTGAAAGATCATCTCAATGGTTGAGATGAGCGAAAATGTGAGCTGATTTCGCGGCGACCATGAATTGACCTTCTTGCAGGTGGTAGTCTCTGTACCAGATGATGTTTCAAATGGAAAGGAACTCTTTGGATTGTGGAAAGGTTTGGGCATGGAGCTGAATGCTCGGTTGACGCTCAAGTACACATGACACTTGAACGAACCAAGGTTAATGAAAAGCAATAAACAGGAAAAAGTGAAGAAAGCTAAAATGGAGAAAATCTAAACTAATACTACTAAAAGTTTTCAACAAAAGGCATATCTTATCTTATCTTAATCTTAATATATTAAAAAGCACGAATGAGACTTTGGTAAATGTTGATTGGCTTTTCACCCTCTAAATTTAAGCTTTGTAGTTTTCTAATGAGACCTAAATATGTGATTTTATATTATTTAAAGTTTTAATCCTAATAATTTGTGATTCTATATTCTTTAGAGTTGTAATCCTAATATGATCCTAAAAGGCACTCCCTCCAAAGTTTTTTGTAACGCTTGTTTTTCAGCATTTAATCTTTGATTTTATTTCTATGTCATTTTGAACTATAATTTTATAACTTATATATTGAGATGAAAATTTGATGAATCTCTATTTTGTGAAGATGTTTTTTATAATTTTTTTCTACTAAATGATGATATTGATAAATTGAAGTCAAATTAACCTCAAAAGTCAAACGTTGTAAAACTTATGTGACGGAGTGAATATAAGAAAAATGATAAAAATAAGACTTACTAATCGTACACATGGGTGGTGGGTTTCTCCAAAATAAGTATTGATCCAATTCCTTCTTAAAGTTTCTTTTGGTGATCATTTAAATCTCTAACCTTGAATGCTTTCCTCTTTAAGATATCCCAAAGTATTGCTTTTTTTACACCTAATACCCTTTCTGTCTCAAAAGTATTGCATACTTTCCTCTTTAAGATATTCCAAAAGTATTGCAACACTTCTTTTTTTAATAACTTTTTATATAACTAATTTACCAAATTATTCTTAGGGAAAATGAGTCATTTTGCCATTAATGTTTGGGAGTTGATAACTTTTTGCCACTAAAGTTTTTTCTATGGTCAAATTGCCACCAATATTTGGGAGATGGGGTTAATTTGGCACAGTCGATATTGGACAATGTATAATGTATTCGTTAAATATGATGCTTTTGGTGCCATAGATGTTGCTCTTTATTTCAAGTATGATGTTCTACCTCACCAAAATGATGCACTCATTTTGATGACTTAACAGTGCATGCATTTTCTTCAATCTCCTAAAATGATGTCTTTCACTACCAGAACGATGTACTCTCGTTGTACTATGATGCTCTCAATTACAAACATGATGCACCAGTTCTGATGACTTAATTATGCACTCGTTTTCTTCCACATTACAAAATGGAGTTCTCAATCTGATGCTCTATGTGCTTAAAATGATGCTCCCTTTGGTAAGTATGATGAGCTTAGCACTTAAAATGATGTCCCCCCTTTGGTAAGTATGTCTTTATGGTGCAATGTGAAGCTTGTTTTGCTGAAAACTTATCTTTTTGCATCTATTTCAGTTGATATTCTTCCAATTCATCACTAATTGACGTTATTCAGTTCATTCTAATAGATTTGAGCATTGTTTTTATGCAATTCGTGGTTACATCATTTTTACAAAAAAGAGCATCACAATAAATTGAGAGCACATCATAATGGTAAGTAGAGGCATCATAATTTTGTCGTTTGCAGCAGGTTGCAGTTTCAGGGCGTGGGATGAACTTTTGTTGTTTAGCTCAGGAAATGGCTGAGAATGAAGCGTCGGCGACTCAGGAAGCGGTTAGAATTTAGATCCAACCCTGACGAAGTCTTTCCTCTTCATTTCTAAAGAAAATTTGAGTTTATGTTACTTCTACGACGACCACGCGACATCTTCGTGTCTATGTGTGGTATTTTTGCAAATAAATGCAATATGGCACAATCCGGCACATAAACTAGAGCAGCACACTATAGTCTTTGCCTTCAAGAAAAAATGGTAAATTGGAAAAAAAAAATATCAAAATTTTCTCACTCAATTTTTCTGTCAAGTCAAAGTATTGCATTATATATGGGACGGAGGAAATACTTGAATATCTATATTAACAACTATATTTTTTTATTTTTACAAAAAAACACAAATGGATATTTGTTGTTTAACAACTCTTGGCCCTTGGATAGGCTATTTTGCTATCTGCTTATGTGTCAACGTGAGTAATTTCTTCCATAGAGATGTCTTTTTCTTTCCCCTCTAGTCCTCACATAGGTTTGAGCCTTGCAATGGGAAGAAATTGAAGGTGGTTTAGCAACTTGAGTATCATTTTGATGGATCATCACAAATTCTCAATGGATGATCCTGAGCATTTAACCTAATGGTCATACTTTTAAGAACATTTGTAGAGATCTCGAATTCAAGTCTCCAATCTCTTACCTCATTTGTATCAAAAAAATATCTCAATGGATGAGCGAAAATGTGAGCTAGGATCGTGGTACCAGATGATGTTTGAAATGGGAAGGAAGTCATTGGATTGTAAAGGTTTTGGCATGTACCAGAATTCCGAGTATCAGGTTTTGCCATGGACAATATTGAAAGAACTAAGCTTCATCAAAAGCAAAAAAGAAGAAATTTGAGCTCACGGTTACAATGACAATTGACAGGGTAACTGAGATATACTCCACAAAAGTTGAGGCTTTTATGATATCTCCTCCTCCTAAACGCTCATTTCTCGCAACCCAGAAACAGGATGAATCATAAACTTGGAAAGAAGCATGAAGGGAAATCGGCGACCGGTTGCTCTGATTGGTGTAGACTTCCTGTTGAAATTCTTGACATAAATAATCGTCGAGAAACTCGAGCATTTCAGAGATCGCCTCAGTCTTGCGTCGGTCTGCAAGGATTGGAGAATTCCGGTGACGCCGCGTCCTCTGCCGTGGGTGGCGGCGTTCCCCGGTAAAGGTGTTTTCGTTGGAAATAGCAGGTCAGTAACGATCAGTTTCGAATTTCACGAGATCTGCTCTAATGTTAGTGAACCCTGTCACCTTAGACCTTACAAGCGTTCACTCGAGATGGCTACTTGTGTTGATCCCTCATTCGTTGAGCCAAAACCCCAAGCTTCTGAATGCGGTCGGTTCATACGCAGAATACTGCCTCCTGATACCCCTTTTTCTGATGATGACTTCATTGTACAACCAATAATCGAAGAGTCCAAATTAGGTTGGTTGGTCGTTTTGATGTACAACAGATTCATAGGCAATGACAACCAAACAATTCGGGGTTCCTTTTTTGTGTATCGTCCTTTTTCTGCTCGGTCCATGATTTTACCGGATCTACAGAATCAACATTACACAATTACCTTCTCAGGCTCTGATCCGACATCTGCAGACTGTGTGTCTTCTTTGCGATAGGTTGTCAGGGCACAAGAATTTGAGTATCCACACCTGGAGTCCTCCTGGTCAAGAAGCTTGGAAGGAGAGGCATGTCATTATGGAGGACCACGATTGGTTTCCCCTTAGCAATGTGACTTGGCTTGATGGGATCTTCTATTGGTGCAACTATATGCACATGGAAAGCTTTAACCCTTCCAATGGTGAAAGGAAGGAGATTGCTTGGCATGAACCTTTGTATTAAGTTGTCCGATCGAGGTGAATGGCGAGATCCTTATCTTTGTATATCATATTAAGCACACTAAAAGGATTGAGTTGTTCTTCAAGTATAATTCATTGGAAGGTACTTGGATAAGAAGAGATGATTACTTGAATGACCAGGTGCTGTTTACGAGTAAAATGTGTCCATCTTGCTACTCGGTTTCAGGGTATGTGATTACAAGCTCTAGTAGGGTCTTCAGAAACTATGACTTAAGCAGCAACGATTGTCAAGATGATGTGGATATGAAAAAGAAAACTGTGGTTGAACGCCTTTTGATCAAATATTGATGCTGCAACTAAACCCTATGATGTGGAGTTGGTTGGCACCTCCCTTGAAAACTTTTGGTTAAAAAGTTCATCTGCTGTGTGTGAGAAATGTGTAGCATCTCCATGGACAGGTAACTTTGCATGTAGTTATGCTCTTACTCTCTTTCCTTTGATATCCTTCTGTACATCTCAATGAGCTGGTTTTTGGAGATGTTTGTATTGCAGTATTTCTTAGCATAAAATGTTTTGAATATATAATTAGATTTTCAATTTTGATTTTCCTCTGGTTTTTTGGAGGATTAAAATGATTTTATTGTTAATGTTGTTAAAATTTTAATTTGAATAACTATAAATTAAGATGAGTCGATGCGCTTAAGCGCACCTTAAGTGCTTAAGAAAACCATTTAATTACCAATGCCACTTCACCCTTTTTTAACCTTCTACCCAACCTCATCAGAGCCGACCCAGCCTCCTTTCTTCCGCTCATCTCGTCTTTCTTTCTACCAGGAGCATCTCTCCTTGGTGCAAATGCATGTGACAATAGTCAAGTGTTTCCAATAAGCATGACAGTTTGAACACCCAATATTTCCGAGGGGAACGTCTCGAAGTGACAGTTGAAAGCTTGACGGTAGCCGATCCTTGAGGGCTCGCCAAACATAAATATTGATCTTCTTGGGAAGCCATGAATTCCATACGGTTGGATTCTGACCAGTGCGTCGGGGAAAGGTTCTGCTGATCTGCCAAAAATGAAAACGAGGCCATCTGGAAGGATCCCGAATTGCCAAGGGACCATTGCCAGCTGTCCTCTAAATCAGCCTTTAGATTTACACCCCGCAAGAAATCTCTTAGTTTTGAAGATTATCCCAACTCTTTCCCCCTCAACTCCCTTCTCCATTTGTTGAAAGGGAAACAACCAGCAGAGCAGCCAAAAAAATTCGCCATTTCTTCCACATCATTTTTGCAAAGCTTCCTCCATAATATGTAGGCCTTCAATCGCAATCAGAAATAAGAATGGTGATAAAGGGTCACCCTGACGAAGACCTCTTTCCATTAGAAATAAGAATGGTGATAAAGGGTCACCCTGACGAAGACCTCTTTCCATTTTAAATTGTCTTGTTGGGCTTCCATTAACCAAGACCAAAAGTGATGCTGAATTGATACACGCATGAATCCAGTTCCTCCATTTCTGTGTAAAACCCATTTGTTATGTGAAGCCCGAGTAGATTATAGTTTTCATCCCATCATACCTACAGTAAAACGTTTGCCATGTAACTTTTTCAAACAAAAAAAAGTCCATGTAATTATCTGGCCATCGATTTATTTATAGATTATGCTATTAAATGGATATCTGAGTGAATTGAACGGTTCGAGAAGTAGACAGGCCATCGATTAATTAGTCGAAGAAGCGAATATTTTCTAATGATGAGTTTTTGTAAGTGAATAATTAAGTCTTGTGGAGTTGTTAGAAATTTGATAATAGGAGAGTTGTGATCTTCTTGTAGGAGAGACTTGATCACAAGTAGAAGAGCCATGATCCCGCTGCAAGAGAGTGTGATCCCGCAATAGAAGAATAGTGATCCCACAGGAGGAGAGTAGTGATCTCATAACAAGAGTTTTATGGTACTTGTAATTCGTGATTTCTTTAGTGAAATATGATGATCTCAATATGAATTTCATAACCCTAGTGTTAATGCCAAAGGATTAACATTAATTAGAAATAAGATTGGGATTAGAGAATCATACCTGAAAGGCTATCCGAAAAGGCGGGCCTCCCGAAGGGGAAGAATCCGGACATGGTGAGGTGGAAAGTGGCTCGGCTGGTTGCTTCGTCCTTGTTGCTCCTCTCCTTCGATATGCTGCTTCCAACTCCAGATGAGCACCTGGTACGACTCTCCGACGCTCAAGTCAGTTCTCACTTCACAAAGTAGTGAGGCACGAAAGTTGAGAGTAAAGTAAGGGGATTCTGTCTAAGTTTTCGTAGATAAGACGAGGCCAAAGTGGGAGTATTTATAGGACTTGGGGAGGTATGGGCACCGGTATGGGTAGGGGGACAGTGTCACCCACACACTATGAAGAAGTGCGTGCCCCCATACTATGGATAGCGGCTCGGCCTAAAACCCTGGCTTTGTTCCCAGGTTCCATGGGCCGCAACGCCTGGAGCCGGCCCGTGGCATGGGCCGCCGGGCCCAAGCCCTTGGCCCTCACCACCTAGTATGAATTCCATAACTAATGCGGATGAATAGTAAAAAAATTAAAGTCTAAACGGACTCTAAAAAAGCATTAAAAAATAGGGTAAACTCTACTTTTAATCCGTTGCTTTCTGATTTGTCTTACTCAGATCTCATTTTAAGAATTCGTATCATCTGAGTCCTTTAACTTTAATTTTTGTCTCAATTAGGTCCCATTGTTAATTTTTCCTTTAAGTTAACCGTTAAATTAATTCTTTTACCAAAATACCCTTTTTAAATTTCAACTCATCCCCTCATTTTTTACAAAATCTTTAAAAAAAATGTCTCACAAATTAAACTTTCACATTTTCACAATCCTCAACCCAACACTCTTCACACACACACACTCTCTCTCTATCTCTCTCTCTCTATTTGCTCAGAACTAGAACTGGATCTCCATTTCTTCATCAAAAGGTAAAAATATATGTTTGAAAACTTGGATCGTGTGATAAGCTTGTAAAACTTCATCATTTTAGCTATGAATTGGTCTCTATTCAATGAGAAAAGGGGCGGATGAATTTTTTTTTTTTTTAAAAAAAAGCCATAACTTTTTCTTCTCGCGTGCCTGCAGAGCACATCTTTACAGCCCTCCATCTCTGCAAATCCACCTCCAGGGCTCCACCCTTTGATCCTTGCGGCCATTGACTTGAATCCCGGCATCCCGATCGCGCCAAATCCAGCCACGTGAAATCCTAGCAGCTTCAGTTTCTTCTCCACGATTGCGACAAGCAACTTGTCTCCAATGGAGTTCGACGGCGGCGGTAACGGCGACAATCGATGCGTCGGCGGATGGGGAGAGGATCTAAGGCGTTGGGACGATTGATTAAGGCTCACACGAGGCTGGAATCGCGAATTGGCTGAGGATCGGGCCGGTGGGACAGATTGCGATTTCTCTTCTGATTCAGTGTCTCTAGCGGCTTGGGTGGGCTGGCTGAGGTCAGCGTGAGGTGGCGGCGGTGATGAGGCGTAAGTTTGGGGATGAGGGGCAGCGGGTGTTGAGGAGAAAGGTGGAGGTCGATGGCTCGTCGATACTGGTCTAGCCGCCTCCTTGGGACTCGGGTGATTTGCTCGATTTTGCCATTGATTATCAATCGAGAATTTGGATGGAGAGGAGTGAGGGAGTTGGATGGAGGTGGATATGTAAAAGAAATACTTTGGATAAAATTGATAGTTTTTATAAAATTGAGGATTATAAGTTGTAAAATAGTATAGGGATTTTCTGTTGATTAAAGCATTTTTTATTTAAGTGCTTTTGCTTCTTTGTAATTTTCCGTTTTTTTAAGGAAATTTTGTTTATCTTCATAATTTATTTGTCAGTTAGATAAATTTAATATTAAAAAAACAAACAAAAATTGACCTTGATTTTTATGAATTTATATTATTTTTTCACATGTCTATAAAGAAAACTGCATCATTTTAATTTAAAACTGTATTTAACGTAAATTATTACTAAGAAAAATATCATATGTCCACATTCATCAGACCTTCAATATTTTATGATTTAAAGTTTCACACCAATATCCTAGAATTATACTATGTAAGAATTATATTTTGATTTATCAAAAAATTTACTATTATTGAGTTTTTTTCCATAAATGTGGAAAACCCTATGATGACATGGTTTTGAAATTTCATTTCATCTTATTATTCATTCGAAAGAAAATTGCGATAGGAAGAGCACCCGGCGTAAAACTTTGCCACTATGGTTTTACATGAATTTATAGTGTCAACTAGTTTTTAATTATTTGTCACTATAAATTTCATGTCACTAACCCCAACATAGTTGGGATTAAGGTGTTGTTGATGATGATTGCGTTTTTTTTTCTTTTTCCGCTCACCTATATTTTGAACCCTAGATCTGCCATTGGTCTAAACGAACTCTAAAAAAAGCATAAAAAATAGGGTAAACTCTACTTTTAGTCCATTTGCTTTCTAATTTGTTTTACTCAAGTCTCATTTTAAGAATTTGTATCATCCGAGTCCTTTAACTTTAATTTTTGTCCCAATTAGGCCGTACTGTTATTTTTTCCTTTAAGTTAACTGTTACATTAATTCTTTTACCAAAATACCCTTATTAAATTTCAACTCATCCCCTCATTTTTTACAAAATCTTTATAAAATGTCTCACAAATTAAACTTTCACATTTTCACCATCCTCAACCTAACACTCTTCACTCTCTCTCTTTCTCTCTGTTTGCTCAAAACTAGATCTCCATTTCTTCATCAAAAGGTAAAAACATGTTTGAAAACTTGGATCATGTGATAAGCTTGTAAAACTTCATTTTAGCTATAAATTGGTCTCTATTCATTGAGAAAAGGGGCGGATGAAATTTTTTTTTTAAAAAAAAAAAGCCAAAACTTTTTCTTATCGCGTGCCTGCGGAGCACATCTCCATAGCCCTCCATCTCTGCAAATCCACCTCCAAGCCTCCACCCTTTGATCCTTGCTGCCATCGACTTGAATCCCGGCGTCCCGATCGCGCCAAAGCCAGCCACGTGAAATCCTAGCAGCTTCAGTTTCTTCTCCGTGATGGCAACAAGCAACTCGTCTCCGATGGAGTTCGACGGAAGCGGTAATGGCGACAATCGATGCGTCGGCGGATGGGGAGAGGATCTAAGGCGCTGGGACGATTGATTAAGGCTCACACGAGGCTGGAATCGCGACTTGGCTGAGGATCGGGCCGACGAGACAGATTGTGATTTCTCTTCTGATTTAGCGGCTTGGGTGGACTGGCTGAGGTCAGCGTGAGGCTGCGGCGGTGATGAGGCGCAAGTTTGGGGATGAGGGGCAGCGGGTGTTTGACAGTGACTCACCGCAAGTGTACGGTGGTCGCAAGTAATAAAACCGGGAGTACCGGGTCGAACCACAGGGACTTGGATTTCTGTGTGTTTTGTGTGTGAATTACGAGTAAACTAAGCTAAGAAATTGATTGGATGGTTGGTGAGGATTAAACTAACATGCAAGAACGGTAATTAAAATTGACAAAAACAACTAACAATTAAACTAGAACAAGAACTTGAGTAATTAAATGATGCAATTAACTAGATTATCTCTTAGGAATTATTGCTCCGCTTAGATTTTAGGTGTGAATAGCTAGAATTACATACAACTCTTACTTAAGTTCATGTAGGAGAATTTATTAGGTCTAAACCATCTCTCGATGTAAATTTAGAGATAAATTAACAACGATGTCTTGTTTCCTAATTCATTGTTGTAGTAATCTATTCTTTTCCTAGAATCAATTATGAACCATCGTTCTATAATTAAATCTAGCATGCATTTCTCTATGGTCTAGTACGATTAGTTTATGTCTAAATCTAATCATACCACAATAACCCTCCATCGAGGTGTTTAATCACTTAATCACGAGAAATCCAAACACAATAATAAGTAATAATCATAGAACTAGCATAATCAATTAACCCAAGTTTAAGCTTTGCTAATTCCCAAGAGATAATATCCAAATTAGCTACTTAACATGCTTAAATAATGAAATTGATGTTGTAAATAAGCTTAAGGGTTGAAGTGAAACAAGGAAACTTGTTGGGTGGCATGCAAAGGAGTTGAGCCAAAATCATCATCTTCTCCAATCTTCGGGCCAGAGTGCACGGAGCACCTTCACGCTCCTCCATCTACTACTGAAAGCATGTCCAACACATCGGAAAGGTTGGCTCGAGACCGGAGAGGGAAGCCCGGGCCTTGGCCGCCACGTAGGAACTCCGGCGAGCTCCGCCGAAAGCTCGACGGAGCTCCTCCTTGTTGCTCCAACAAAACCTTTGGCCGCTCCCAAAATGATCGATCCTTGCTGAAATGGAGCACCCTTTTTATGTAGGGCAATTTTAAGATCAATGGCCAAGATTGATTCATTAAAGAGATCAATGGTCATGATCAATTTTCGACATCTGGTGATCACAAGGTGATCACCAAACGTGGTGATCACCAGTTGGTCAACAACTTTCAGCAATTCAGCCTTCACGCTCCTCGCTTTTAGGTGATCGCCTAGCGATCAACATGTTTCAACTTCCTTCAGACTTGTTGATCACCCGGTGATCAACTCATATGGCTTGAGCTCCCGCAATTTAGGTGATCACCAGTGATCACCGGGCGATGGATCGAGAGCTCGCTTTTAGGTGATCACCAGTGATCACCAAAGCGATGGACCGAGAGCTCGCTTTTAGGTGATCACCGGGTGATCACCAGAATATGAAATTTCCCTTGTTTTGATCCTCTTGTTTCTTCTTTTGTTACATCTTGCCCCAAAATATCCTGAAGTGCCAAAATCAATAATTTTATGAGGAAAATAATTATATTTTCAATTTAATCCATTAAATACTTCCTCAAAATTAGAACATAAAATGGTCTCATCAGTGTTGAGGAGAAAGGTGGAGGTCGATGGCTCGCCGATACTAGTCTAGCCGCCTCCTTGGGACTCGGGTGATTTGCTCGATTTTGCCACTGATTATCAATCAAGAATTTGGATGGAGAGGAGTGAGGGAGTTGGATGGAGGTGGATATGTAAAAGAAATCCTTTGGATAAAATTGATAGTTTTTATAAAATTAGGGATTATAAGTTGTAAAATAGTATAGGCATTTTCGTCATTTCACACACATAACAGTTAATTTAATGGTCAAACTGACGAAAAAGACTTGATTGAGACAAAAAATAAAGATAAGGGACTCAAATGATGCAAATTCTTAAAATGGGACCTGAATATGATAAATTGAAAAGATAAGAGACTAAAACTAGAATTTACCCTAAAAAATACGACATATGGATCTGTTTTTTTCTTTGTCTTTCTTTTTCTTTCCATTGAAACTATATATTTGTAATTTTCCATTATGAAATAAAAAAATGCATTTTTTAGAGATAAAAAAAATGGTAAGGTGGTAAACTCAAACTCTGTCGTGACCCCTTTTGATATCAATTTGTAACAGCCGTATAAAATATCAAAACTATTTAGCGCGGAGATTAATAAGTGCGGCAAATTTAAGGTAATAGTGAAATAGAGTATACAACATTTGACTATTAATTTGATTTGATTTTATTAATATTATTTTATAATAGAAAATTTTAAAGAAAATACATCAGTAAAGTATATATTCAAAACAAATTATCAATTCAAGAAATTTATATTTATATTTTAAAATAATTGAAAATAAAATAATAAATTAAATGCTGCTTCACTTTGGTTAGAGGAGTAACATAAAATAAAAAAACTGTTGAGGGAAGAAAAAAATAAGATAATATTAAATCAGGAAAAAAATAAGATAACAAATTTGATATCTAAAAGTTTATTTTAAAGTATATATATATATATATATATATAAAAAGGTCAAATTACCTATTACTCCCATAAACTATGTTGACTCAATCACTTTAGTTCCTAAATTATAATTCGTTCCAACTTAGTCACTGAACATTAATCACTTTACCCCTTTGACCATATCAATGATAGTTGACCTTAGGAAAAATATCTTTTATGGTCCTAAATTTTTTCCAATCTATACTTAAACACCCTAAACCTGTTAGATCTATAAAAAATACTCTTGTCCCCAACAACCTTTCTTCGTGCCTACCACCCTACTACCTTACTGTTCCCGTCCCCCTCCATTTTTTTATCTTCTCATGCCTTCAAAACTTCAAATTTATACAAATATAACTCTAAACAGTTAAGTAATTGACCATGTTAAGCTCATTGGCGCCGACTTACTGATGAGTCGAAGGACTAAAGTAGTATGATTTACATAGTTCAGGGATTGAGTGAGAACAAATTTTATCAGGAACTAAAGTGAGCGAGTTAACATAGTTCAGAGGAGTAATAAGTAATTTGACCTAATATTTCTTTTTCATGAGTATAATTTTACCAACACACTACTATTTTTTCATTTTTCTTGATATATGTGTCCAAATAAATCTTACAATAGGGGGTTTCAAACCACCGAATTTGGAGGTGAGTTTTGGAGGTGAGATTCGGTGAGAAATCATCAAACTAAATCGGACCTCCCGTGATTCGCCCTCCCCGTGAGCATGAGAAATGGCCGGTGAGAAAGGGACGTGAGAGCCGCCTCCCAGTCCACGTCCCCGCCGAGCAACACTTGTTTTGAGTCTACTCCTCGCCTCCATCCAAGCACCACCGTCGTCCGCACCTTCCAGCGTTGCTGCAGTCGAGCTCCCACCAGATCCGTCGCTGCCCAGCCTCTACGCCACCGAGCGCCGCCCCAGGCGATGTCGTAGACCTCCTTATCGTGCGCGATCAATTGGGTGTCGACGGTTTCCCGCTCGATGTCCCAAATCGTGCAGGTCGTGTCGATTGACGAAGTCCCGATCCGCTTCGGCTCCGCCTCGTTCCAATCGAAGGAGGTGAGCGGGCCACAGATCTCGTTGTTCTTGTTTCCGTCCGTTAAGGAGCCGTGTTCGTGAGAAATGAAAAAACGAAGGAAGGTTTGAGGGGCCGTGTTCGTGAGGTGAGATTCAGTGGTGAATGGCCGGCGTTTTCCGGTAAAAATTTTTTTCTCCCACTCTATGGTTTGAACCTCCCTAATATTTATGGGATGGAGTGAGTAATTATTTCCCTGTGCGAAACATTCGCGTATAGATAGACACGCGGGTTCTGAAATACGACTATATAAGTAGAAAGTCATCTCATTAAAGAGGCTCACCTGTAATACTTCTAATCAACCGCCCATTCACTTTCCAAGTACACTCCTCAAATTCATCTCATCATCAACCTCGGAGCTCCATCTTCACTTTCACTTCAAGGTAATCTGCTTCCCTTTTTCATGTCCTGCCGATCTTTGTTATTCCAGTTGCCTGCTTCAGATCTGATAATTAACGACTGCGTTTTCCCTTTTCGAGAACAAAGATTGGTTGATTTACCTGTTGAACTAGAGTAGATCTCTGCTTGTTTAGCTCTTAATATGTAATCATGGATCTGAATCTGAATTCGATACTGGTTCATTTGCATAGCAGTTGCTTCTCTGCTTGTTTGATCTGAAGTTCCTGCTGATCAGATTCTGATTTTCTTCACTTGGTTGACCAAATTAAGATTGTTCTTTTGTTTTGAATGCCTTGTCTGTTTGTATCAGGAAATGTCGTCATCCGATGATCCACAGGTAGTTGAGAGGGGTATTAAGGAGAAGAAACAAGAGGAGGATGAGAAGGAAGAGGGGAAAGGTGGATTTATAGAGAAGGTCAAGGATTTCATTCACGACATTGGCGAGAAGATTGAGGAAACCATTGGTTTCGGTAAGCCAACTGCTGATGTTTCTGGCATCCACATCCCTACCATCAACCTTGAGAAAGTGGACCTTGTTGTTGACATCCTCATCAAGAACCCCAATCCCATCCCAATCCCGCTGATCGACATTAACTACCTTATTGAGAGTGATGGGAGAAAACTTGTATCGGGCATGATCCCTGATGCTGGAACTATTCGTGCTCATGGAGAAGAGACTGTCAAAATACCTGTTACTGTGATATATGATGATATCAAGAACACGTATGATGATATCAAGCCTGGTAGTATTATCCCTTACAGAGTCAAAGTGGATCTCATTGTGGATGTCCCCATTTTTGGAAGGTTAACGTTACCACTTGAGAAAACAGGAGAGATCCCTATTCCTTACAAGCCTGACATTGATGTGGAGAAGATACATTTCGAAAAGTTCTCTTGGGAGGAATCTGTAGCGATTCTTCACTTGAAACTAGAGAACAAGAATGACTTTGACCTGGCATTGATCGATCTGGACTATGAGGTCTGGCTATCTGATGTCAGTGTTGGAATTGCGGATCTCCAGAAGTCGACCACAATTGACAAAAACGGGATCAGCTATATGGAGATCCCTATCACCTTCAGGCCTAAGGATTTTGGGTCTGCTCTTTGGGACATGATTCGGGGAAAAGGAACCGGTTACTCCATGAAAGGGAAAATTCATGTGGATACCCCTTTTGGAGAAATGAAATTGCCCATCAGCAAGGAGGGTGGTACAACCCAGCTCAAGAAGAACAAGGAGGATGGTGATGATGAAGATGAGGTATGTCAATTCTCATTCTCCTTAGATTGCTTTGTTGCTTTTCGTTTTTCTATTCCTTTTGCGATTTGAATTGCATTTGCTCATGGATCTTTGATTGTTTCTTTATGGCCTTGTCATTACACATTTTCTGCATGCACGCTTGATTGCCTCATGTGCTTAATCTCATCTAGGGTACAATGCTTCCAAAATTTATGAAATACTATAATGCGAATGTTAGTGTTACTCCCATTTTCGTTTGCTACATGTTAAGCATTTTTGTCCTTCTAAGAACATTAAAGTGCATCCTACATTTATTGATGTTGGATGGAAATCAAGATATACTTCTTCTCTTTGGTTAATGCTTTGGCTTTTTGTGATGAATATGCAGGACTAGAAGATTGTCCGGAGTCCTAGCTGAATTGATCCGTCTTATATACTAATAGAGGTCATTACATTTTAGAATCATTTCGATCGGGAGGAACAAGTTTTATGTACTACATTTATGAAATTTCTTTTCTTTTCCGGTTTGTCATACGGTAGGCATTGTTGCTTTATGAAGAACTGGACACTTGTGGGTGTATGTGTGTACCCTTTTGTACCAATGTATTGTGCATTCATCACGTCATTTGGTTTTATCGTCTCCATCCCTGTTTCTCTTTTTCCTGTTCCTATTTGTGTGTTCTGTTGTTTTGTTCTCGTGTACTGTTGAAGTTCGTGTATGTTAGTTCTATGAGTTGTGTGATACTTTTCCTTCCCAGCTGGTACTGAACTCGAAGCAATTGAGTGACCTTGCCAACATATAAGGGAAATGAGAACGGAACAAAATGAGTAGATTAATAGATTAACTAACTTAAGAAAGTTTAATCAAAATAGCTATATTGATAATGTGTTTTTATAACTTAAATAGATATTTTGAATTATTTATAATTTTTTGAATTTATTTAAAAGTACAAACTATTAGTTATAGGGAAAAAATAGGACAAGTAGTTAAATTGATTAGTCCGCCGTTTCCCCTAGTGCCCATCCTCTTCCTCGTCTTCCAAGCTTCTCGTCCCTCCGATCATGCCCTCCGTCATTGTATGCTTTTGGTGATTACAGCAATAAGCTCGCTTCCCTCCCGTCTCTATTCTTCAGCAATTCATAGTCACAACATCAATTAAACTTAGAGAGTTTGCCTCTTTCTCGGTCGCCCAATTGGTGGCCATTTCTTTTCTTCTTCGACAGGCAACCATGGTGTCGCCTGTCATCGCCGTCCTCTCTTGTGGTATCGCAACTCCTTGCTCTCGCAACTCCTTGCTCCACCATCGTCTGTCACTGTTTCTCTCGTTGCCCGCGCTCATGGATTCCATCCGCCCGTGGCTCGCCGAGCTCATGGATGGCGGTGGACTTCCTTGCCCAGTGAAGGTTGAGGTGGGGTTGGGGTTTTCCCTTCCCCGCCTAGGGCCATGATTCTGTGGTCTCAAGGTTTGTCGGGGATGGGGCTGACTTGGCTTACCTTGTTTTGTTTACGGACCCTTCATTATTTTCTAGTATTCGTGTGTAGTTTTTTGTTTTTTAGGTTTTGTTTTGTTGATTTCCGCTATGGTGATCACTTATGTTTTCTTTCGGTAGTTTCATTTTCGATTTTGCACTTTATGTTAGGTTTTGTCTGATGGGTGCTATGGCAGTTTATTACGCTTACCATTGCTACTGTGGTTGGTGCTCCTCTTAGCTCACTATTGTGTGCCGGTACAGTGCAGACGTACTAGATGCCAGATTCTAGATCTTTTATTCGTCATAGTAATCATGACCATCGTCATGAATTTGTTTTGCCTTTGAAGACCAGTACGGGCGAGCCTGATTCCAGTGCTCTGCCTCTACGTAGTTACTCTATTTGTGTGGCGATTTCACCCTTAGTGGGCTGAGTTATTTGTACCAGTTTTAGGTACTTAGGTCTTTCATTTACTACGACTTACTATTTTGTAATGATCTTTCAATAATAAAGTAAGTCTTCCATATTTAAAAAAAAGTAGTTTAATTGATAAAAAAAGTTTAGGGTGTAAAATGAATTAATGATTTTTTATTAGGAATCAATGAATTTTGTTGATAGTTACACAATTTTTTGTTTATTTCAAATGGTTAATGGACTAAAATATCATATTTTTAATAGTTAAGGATCTGAATCGTACAAATACATAAATTAGGAGCTTAAATAACCAAGTTACTACTCTCTCCGTCAAACCAAATATAGTGTATTTGACTTTGCATGTAGATTAAGAAAAGTGTTTGACTATAGGGTAATAAGGTAAAGTAGGTATATAAGACAAAAATAACTTTTTGGAGTGGGAAGGGAAATGGAAGGTAATAAGTGATGAGTGCAAATAATGTTATATATTTTGCCCCTAAATATATGCTTTAATTGGGATAAATTGCTATGTTTTTATTATTTTGTGCAAAAGTTTTGTAGGATTCCACTTTGGGAGATATTGAAGAAACATTGAGGAATTTGAGGCTAAATTGACACGAGATGAGAAGTTGAAGACAAATTGATTAAGAAGATGGAAGCTTAGGACCAAGTTACAAGAGAACAAGAGCTCGAGGGAACGAAATGAATAAGTGAAGAAAGTTTAATAGCTCAAACACATTTGAGCCATTGAAAACCTATTCCTGATAGGTTTGTACGTGAATGTGGCGTGAAAATTGGACTTGGGCTATAAAAAGCCAATTAAAAAGGGATTGGAGGGAAGTCTTGCACAATTCACAGCCGCACAATAGGACGCATTATTGAGAGGCAGCCAACAATTCGTGACTTTTGGGAGAGGAACATAGGATGAGCCAAATGGGAGAAATTGATCACCATTTGTCATTGATTGTGTTATGCGAGTGGTGAAGACACAGTTCTGGACAAAAGTGTGTACCTAAGTGGTGTATTAAAAGAAAAAAATCTGCAATCAAGAAAAAGGCACTTGTATGCCAGAAATGTCACAGAGGTTGAAAAAGTGTAATTTTGTGGAAAACAAAAGTGTGAAGCTTGCAAAAGATACGAGTTGGGCATGAGTGTTATGATTACTGTTATTCTTTGGTGCCCAACTACTTGGAAGCTCAAGAATGTTTCAAATAAGCTCCACCTAAAGAAATCTTTCAACCGATTTCCACTTGATATATATGGGCCCGATCAGTATGGCCGTATTGCCAAACGCAAACGTCATATGGGTCAAGCCCACCAATACGAGGAGTCTCGTAAATACGACGAGCCCTCGTACATAGGCCACTAGGCGCCCCGTATGATCTGGTTGGCGCAGCGCTTTCTGGGCTGGGCCCAATTGGTACTCCAACATAGTACACCAACCAAAAAGTGGCCCAAAGACACAATGCCCAAAAGCCGCACCAAAGACACAGACACAAAGTTGTACACACTCAAGTGTTTGTCGGACCAACACCGCTGAGCGATAACGTCCAATCCGCCGCTCCGAACTCGAAGTCGGCGGCTCACGCGTGGGGAAAGATCCCACCAAACACTCTACCCCAACGTGGGAGAGTCTGGGCATCACCCTATAAGTGGGTGATGCCAACCCAAAAATAAGGTAACTACTACACACCCACACCTTCCTCCTATCTCTGCACCTGAAAGTGTCTTTTATCTCGTCTCTCAGGTACCGGAGTTGACTTATCGCCACCGTCTGAGCATCCAGGACAACCGGAGATTACCGTTTGGCTATCAATTTGGCGCCGTCTGTGGGAAACGAAAAACGGTCGGTTTTTCTTTCCTAAGCAACTTACTTTTCTCTCCTTACCATTCTCATGGCGAAAACAAGGAGAACGCACAACAGTGTGCACGTTGAAGATGCTGCTTCCAGTTCCTCCGATGTGCATCCACGCCCTGCTAGTGACGCAATGGGGACGCAACAGCCCCACAACCCTCAATCGATGGCGGTCCCGCCACTCCCTGTCACTAGCACACCTGGGGGGCAGCAGCCACCGCCGCCGCAAGCGGCCACTCTGACATACCTCGCGGGGACTTCGACGACCCCCCAGCAGGTCATCGTCGATCCCGCTCAGCTAGCGCTGCTCCAAGCGAGCATGCTTAACGAGATGAAAGCCTTCATGGTAAAAACCATCAAGGCGGAAATGCAGACTGCTCGCCTCCCACCTCACAACGGCAGGGACGACCAGTCCCAAAATCAAAACCCATCTGCTGGGAATCTCGCGTCGATGACATCCTCCGACGAATCAATGTGGTCGAGGAACAGTTAAGACACCAAACCTGGTCCTCGACGATATCGAGGTCCTCCTGACGCAGCCGTTCACAGAGGACATAATCGCCGTCCAGGCGCCGACCAGCTTTCGAATGCCAGTCATCGAAAGCTACGATGCTACAACGAATCCCGTCGACCATCTGCGACGCTACATCTCCCAAATGGAGATGGCTCGGGCCTCCGAGGCAATACTCTGCAAGGCTTTTAGCTCCACCTTAAAAGGGGCTGCTTCAACATGGTTTGGAACGCTACGAGGCCAGCATTTCAAATGCTTTAAGGACCTCGCCTCATCGTTCCTACGCCACTTCATGGGGGCTCGACCCCCAAGACCGTCCAACACTTGTTAAGAGTGAAACAACAAAGGGAGGAACCACTCCGTGACTATATCCGGCGGTTTCAAAGGCGGAAGCCGTCCCAAGTCCAAGGTCTCTCCTCGGACATGCAACTCTTGGCCGTAACTCAAGGCCTACAGCGAGTCAAGGCTCGCTTACAACATCAATGAAAACCCCGTCACAACGATGGGTGAGTTCATCGATCGAGCAACTCGATTCATGAACTCCGAGGAGATGAACAAGCCTTACAGCAGGCCTCCCACAAGCGAGCGCAACAGGAAGTTCGACAAAGGGTCTATCCCATCGAGGTACCAGCCCTCGAACATCAGCTCGAGGACCTCCGATCAGCACCCAACACTTCGTGACACCCGCACGAACATCCTGCTAATGCTGGAGAAGCAGAACAAGGTTCCCAAGTGGCCACAACCCATCCAACATAAGAACACGAGGGGCTTTGACAAGTACTGCCTCTACCACAAGGATCGTGGGCATGACACAGAGGCGTGCTTTCAACTCCGGAATCTCATCTCGGAGATGATTGAGCAGGGCAAGCTCAAGGAATTCCTATTCGATTCCGACTCCCCTTGCAAGGATTTCCCCAAGGGTCGTAAGAAGGACGACGATAACGACGACCGCAAAAAAGCGCGTCGTCGGCACAATAGTCCTCGAAGGCACAACTTGCCACCACCACCACCGGCGGGCACCATCCATGTCCTCACAAAGTCGGAAGGTGCCTCCTCTAGGAAGCGTTACGCGAGAGAAATCTTGCAGATCGACCACCTCGAGGAGAATGTCATCTACCGTCCCAACGGGACAAAGGTTGTCGTTCCACACTCCGATCCGCTACTTATCTGTGCAAGGATCGCAGGTTTCGACACCGGCAGAGTCTACATCGACACTGGCGCGAATACCAGTGTCATCTTCAAAGACATGCTCGACAAACTCGGGGTACACATGTCTGCCATAAGGAGGAGCTCCGGCCCTACATTTGGCATTGGTAGGGACATTGTCCCAACTGTAGGGTCGCCAACCTACCCTCATGCTCATCGAGGACACACAATTCGGCACGGTTGATCGCCACTCCATCATGACGGAGTTCTTGGTCCTCGAGGTGCCCTCAACTTACAACGCAATTATTGGCCGACCAAGCCAGGTCGATTTCAGCATGAGGTGCGACATCCGCTCTCTTACAATCACATTCGCAACGCCTCGTGGGATGCAACCATCTACATCGACCAGCGTCGCGCGACAAATTATGTCGCTTCTTTGAGCTCGGCGGTTGATTCGCAAATCTCGAAGAGCGTCGATGATCCTATGGATCCCGATGACAGGCCGCGCCTCGATGACGTTACAGAGGAAATCGAGGTCGTACCGGGAAAAAAGTTCAAGGTTGGCAAGAACCTTAAGCAAGAGGAGAAGTTGGGCCTAATTCACCTCCTCGAGGCCAACATGGACGTCTTCGCCTGGAGCTTGAAAGACCTACCAGGCGTCGACCCGTGTGTCATTACACACAAACTCAATGTATTCCCGGATTCCAAACCGGTTAAACAAAAGAAAAGGGGTATGACCCCTCAAAAGCAATTTGTAAAGAGGAAGTTTCTAAACTCCTCGATGCTGGAATAATAAAGGAAATTCACTACTCCGAGTGGCTTGCTAACATAGTTTTAGCCGACAAAACTAACGGCGACCTTCGTATGTGCGTCGATTTCACGGGCGTCAATAGGCACTGTCCAAAGGACCCCTATCCGTTGCCAGTCATCGACCAACTCGTGGACGCTACTTCCAAGTACAAATACTTGTCGTTCATGGACGCTAAGAGTGGTTACCACCAAATCTACATGGACCCCGAAGATGCCTTAAAAACGGCTTTCACAACGGGTGATGACGTCTACTATTACGTCCGAATGCCATTTGGGCTCAAAAACGCTGGCGCCACCTACCAGCGTCTAATGAACAAAGTCTTTGCCAGCCAAATGGGCCGCAACTTGGAAGCATACGTCGACGATGTCATTGTGAAAAGCATGACATTCGAGGACCACCTTCAAGATCTCGCTGAGACGTTCGAATCATTCCAACGATACAACATGAGGCTCAATCCAGCCAAGTGTTCCTTCTTCGTGGGGGCTGGTAAATTCCTAGGCTACATGATCTCCGAAAGGGGGATTGACGCCAACCTTAAGAAAATCTCAGCCATTACGGATATGGCACCACCGAGGAACATTAAGGAAATCCAGCAGCTCACCGGAAGAATTGTTGCCTTGGGCCGATTCATTTCAAAATTGTTCGATAAGTGCAAGCCGTTCTTGAACAGCTTCGCATGAAAAAAGCTTTCACCTGGACGGCGGGATGTCAAGAAGCATTCGAGCAAATCAAGAAACACCTCTCTGATTTGCCAACCCTGAAATGCCCGCAACCAGGGGACGAACTCGTCATCTACCTCTCGACTTCCAACACCACTGTCTCCTCAGTGCTCGTTAAAGAGGAGTGCCCGCAACAGTGGCCCGTTTATTATACAAGTCACACTCTACGAGGAGCTGAGGTCAATTACCCTCCCCTCCAGAAAACGATATACGCCTTGATCGTGGCTTCCAGAAAGCTGCGGGCATATTTTCAAGCCCACACGATCATCGTCGAATCGATCTACCAATCGGGGACATTCTAAATGCACTAGAACACAGTGGTCGTTTAGCCCGTTGGTGCATAGAGCTCGGGGAGTACGACATTAAGTTCGAACCTCGGCGAGCCATTAAGGCGCAAGCCCTGGCAGATTTCATGGCAGAGCTTTCCATCTACCCCCTCGAACATGGCCCTTCGAGGCTCCTACCAACAGAGTTAGAGCCTCCTGAATGGGACATGTTCGTGGATGGATCATCCAAAGGTCTGATCGCCCAGAGGAGGCATTCATATAAAGGGCCCACGGCATGGAAGCCAATCTACGAGTGGCATTCCAGTTCCACTGTCACAAATAACGTGGCTGAATACGAGGCCCTCGTATCAGTGTCTTAAAACAGCTCAAAGCCGGCTTACGACGTCTAACCGTGCACGGTGACTCTCGGCTCGTCGTAAGCCAGTCACGGGGACTAACGATCGCAAGGACCGCACTCTCTCGAGGTACTGCAGCTGGTCAAAAGCCTGCAAGGGCAGTTCGAACAACTGAATATCGGTAAGGTCCCAAGGATCAAAACACCGTGGTGACAAATTGTCTAAAGGCGGGCGGACGCCATTCTCGAAACCTTAGCACAGCCCTCGATAAGTACAATTCATACAATCGATGCCAATGCGTAAACCGATTGGAGGCACCCAATACTTCAATATCTCCAAACCGGAGCAATCGAGGCCCTCCGGCGTTCAAACAGAAAATAAAGACGCAATCATCGAGTCTCGTCTTCATCTATGTTAAATTATTGCGCAAGGTGTATTCTACTCCTTTACAAAGGTGTATAGGCCCTGATGATTCCAAACTCATCTTGGACGAGGTCCACTCAGGAGTTTGTGGAGCACACATCGGCTCCGACGCACTGGCCCACAAATGCTTGCGCCTCGGATATTATTGGCCAACATTAAGGAAGGACGCGCATGATTTGATAAGAACATGCCATAAATGCCAGCTCAACTCCCACGTCCGGCACCGCAAACGAAGTAGTTACGAGACTTATCCTATACCCTTCGCATTGTGGGGCCTCGATCTAATCGGGCCAATGCCTAAAACCAAGGGGCAGTTCAAATTCTGTATAGTGGCCGTCGACTACTTCACTAAGTGGGTCGAAGTCCGGCCACTCAAGAAAATAACAACTGCCAAGGTCATACGATTCCTCTGGCACGACCTCGTAGCGCGATACGGCGCACCACGGGCCATAATCACAGACACTGGGACCCAATTCGCGAGCAAAAGCTTAAGGATTGGGCCACTAAGATGAATATACAAATGCTCTACGCCCCGTGGCACACCCATGATCAAATGGCCAGGTCGAGGTAACAAATCGCACGATCAAAGAAGGCCTGAAAAAGCGCCTCGATGACAACAAAGGAGAATGGGTCGAGGCTCTACCCAGCGTCCTCTGGGACTACCGCACAACTACACGAGGTCCTACAGGGGAAACTCCTTTCTCCCTGGTCTACGGCATCGACGCTTTGCTCCCAATCGAAGTTACCATACCAACGATTCGAACGCTATATTATGACGCCCCTCACAATGAGAGCGGTCTTCGAGCGCGTTTGGACCTCGTCGAAGAACTACGCGAGGCGCCGGACTTAGGCTTATGGCCTTACGGCAAAGGGCAAACCTCGACCACAACGCCAAAATTCGGGCAAAATAGATCCACGTAGGTGGTATGGTCTTGCTAAGGGCGGAGCTATCTGGTCGTAATCCTGGCCAGGGTACACTTCGTTCCAGGTGGACAGGACCGTACATCGTACACAGTAGGGAAAGAGGAGGTGTCTATAAACTAAAGGACCATCAAGGGAAAAAGCTCAAAAACGACTACCATGTCGACGATTTGAGGCCTTACTACGTCTAAGTTGTACGCTTTCCTTTCAATAAATTGGCATGGGTATTCAAAACCTTTGCGTTGTATAAAGCAACGTTCAGTTGTGCGATTTGTCTTAAACAAATTTGCCTTACACAAATACAAACACTTCGCATTATGCAAGCAATACTCATATAACAACTATAAAGGCAGTAAAACGCTGCAAAATTGCTCATTACTCTATAAAGGATGTGCAAAAATTTAATTACAAGCCCCAAAACTACTTGGGGGCATCATCGTTTGGGGGTACAACAGGGGCATCCTCTACATGCCCAGGCAGAATATCATAAGGATATCCTACTCCTAATTTCTTCCCTGCCCTACCCCACTCGAACAAAGCTGCCTGGGAGGGCTCCTCGATTTTCATCGCATCAAGGGGATCCAGTGTGCCTCCTCGACTATAGCCTCCACTTGATGGCGGCATCGTAGAACCCTTCAAAGATAACGGACCCTCCATGGCAGGCTTCGACCACTTTCTCGGTCAGCGCCTCGAAGAAATTGCCCACTCGGCCGATCCTCTCAAAGAATGGGCTTCACAAACACGCGCGGTTCAAGGCTTTCGCCCTCGAACAACTTAAGACCAAGTCGGTTTTCAAGTTGTCCAAAGGCTGAAAGTCCGGCCAAATTGTTGCCCAGCACATTGTTGAGATTTCTGGCCAGCTCTTCGACTTGGGCCGCCAAAATCGAGGCCTGCTCCTCTGCCTGAGCAGCCCTCACAGACAGCTCCTCCGCGAGCTTCTCCTTCTCCTCGACCTTGGAAGCCCTCAAGGACAGCTCCTCGATGAGCTTGTCCTTCTCTCGGCCTCGGCCTCCATCCGTTGGCACTCCCGAGCACTTGCTCCATCTCGACTGCTAGGTCGTTCTTCGCGTTTTGCTCGGCAAGGAATAGGGCCTCGAGTTCCTTCCCCTTAGCCGTGGCGATCTTGATTCTTGGCCAACGAGGCCCATAGCCCTCAGTGTTGGCCTCTTCTCTCTTCGAGGCAGCCAACTCGGCCTCTTTCTCGGCCAAGGCTTTCTTGAGCTCTCCACTTCCTCGGAGTCTTTTGCCTTGGCCTCAAGCCTCTTCATGAGGGCTTCAAGCTCCTCGATTTTGGCCACTAGGCCTTGAGCCAACACAGTCTTCTACAAGTTACGAACACAAAGCGTATAAGTAAAAATGTCCTACAAAAACGCAAATCAGTGGCGTAAGGGGACTTGAGAATTCTGACTTACTTGAGCAAGGTCCTGGCAGATGTCCTTCGCGATGTCCAGGAGTCCCAGGGTTGTGTGCTTCAGATAGTGCCGGTCACGGGGCATTGAGAGCCCCTCGGAAACTTTTAGTCTCACCTCTTTGTCCCCCAGGAGCACCGACTCGTCGCGAGTCACCCTCATCACGGGGTCCCAGGCCTCCACCAGGGCTAGGCCCTTGCGCCCAAAGGTCTTCTCCCGTAGCTCCCGCCGGTAGTCCTCGAGCAGCTGGGGCTCGAAGACCGGGTCAATCCCCTTAAGGGTCTTCGGGATCCTCGAAGGCCTCCTCCCAGATGTTCGGGGAGCCGCGGCAGCCCTTCGAGCGTCAGCCAAGAGCCCCACAGCTCCTCTACGCCTCGAATGGAGCTGGGATCGCTCCTCGGGGCAGGCCCTTTCCCTTTGTCTTTCGCGGGGCTTGGGGCGCTATCCGAGGACACTTCTACACCCTCTGCGTCTGCAAGGTTCAAAAGAAGATAAGAGTACAATATAAAAGAACTGTTTGCCAAAACTACAAGGCAAGACAGGGGTGTTACCTGTAATTCGAGGGCGTTTTCTCCGAAGGTTCTGCTCATCAGAGTCCTCGGAAAGCTCTTCGATGACCACGGGGCCAGCCACACTGACTGGTTGAGCCTCCGTCACCAGCGCCTTCTCACCTACGGGCTCCACGTCTTTCGAAGGCCCAGCTGGAGGCTCCTCGACACCTTTCTTGGTGGGCTCGGAGGGGCGTTCCTCCTCCGCCAACTTCTTGAGGGCTTCCCTCAACTCCTGCTTCTTCGCAAAGAGAGTGCTGGGGTGCGACATCTTGACTGTAACAATACACGAAGTCAAGTTAAGACAGAAACTGGAAGACGTAAATCACAAAAACGACAGTAAACACAAGGCAGACCGTTGGGGTTCCTAAAAGCGCCCTCGAAGCGCTCAATAAGGTCGCCATCCAACCCTTCCACCCAATTCTTCGTGGTGTCTCGTGGCCCGACATACGATGGGCCCCGCTAACCCCCACTCTTCGCAGGACCACTTCGTCCCGGGCCGGCTAGGGTGAAGGGGAACCTACCCTTACACTCCTCGAGCCTCTCCGCATCGCGAACCCATTCACAAAGGGCGTCGAGGGCTCTCTTCCCTCGCTACCCGCCCACGAGAGGGCTTCACCGATACCCTGGCGTTCTTCTCCTTTACGAAGAACGCAGGAAGCCCTATCCTCCTTCAAGATGAAGAAGAAGTTGCCCTTCCGGTTCCCATGAGCTGGTGGTTTCGGCGAAGACTCCGATCTTCACCGATTTGTTCCCAACCTTCACCTCCTCAGGGGTCAGTTGGTAGAAGGGATGCCCAACCGGCCTCTTCAGTGTATAGAACTGCAAGAAGGTCTCCGGCAACACCACCGCATTCGCCAAATGGCAAGCCGCAACAAACGCATTTACGGTGGTAAACATGTTTGGGGCCAACTGCCAGGCGAGACTCCCGACCCTCACACACAGTGCGGCAACGGCCCGAGCACGGTGGGAGTCTTAGTCCGGCTTTCGGTTGAGCCTCGTAGACGACCATTGTCTGCTCCCTCATGGCCTCGTAGCTCAACCCCAACCCCGCCTTTCGCAAAACATCGGCCGGGGAAAGCCCACAGACCACCCCCGTATAAACGTGGTAGTTCTGGCAAATCTCGGTCATCTTCTTTTCCGACAGGACACTGCGGGGCCACTCCTTCTCAACGTCAGGGCCAACGCCGGGCTTGCTTGGATTCTTGGGAGCCATCTACAGAAATAAATCACAGATTCAAGAAATAAAAACCTAGACCCAAGAACCCAGGCAGCGGCGCGGCGACGCCTCACTCGCGACAACTCGCGCGACGAAACGAAATTAAAAAGGGATTCCACTTACAGATTTATGCTGGAGATGAGAACGACCGGT
Organism: Stellera chamaejasme; assembly: GCA_024586325.1. NCBI lineage: Eukaryota > Viridiplantae > Streptophyta > Magnoliopsida > Malvales > Thymelaeaceae > Stellera > Stellera chamaejasme. The sequence continues at coordinate 54,541,303 of CM044981.1, read as the reverse complement.
TCCAACGGCTGGATTCTTGAAACCCGCCGGAAAATTCTTCGATAATTGCCGAAAATGGAAATGAAAGCAGGCGAAAAAGCAAGGAAAGCGAGAATGTGGAAACCTGACCTTTCACATGGGTTGGCGTATAAGTACAGATCGATGGGAGTTGAAACGACTTCCCATAATTACAAGCGGCGCAAAAGCGCAATTTCAAAAGTCTTTGCTCAACCGCCTTACGCGGTAATGGGCCAACAATTGGGCCAAAGAATCGGGCTCTCTCTCAAATTAAAAGGTCCAAACGGCACAACGCCTTATGGGCTAGGCACTGGACAACAAAGTTTTAATTCCTCCTATTTAAGCAATATCGGGGTATAAAAATCGTTCTCAAGGCACACGAAAAATTCGGATTTTTCGATACAATGGTAGCTGCCATTTTAAACTCAAATTAAATTTCAAAACGGAGCACAGGGGCCCTGCCCATCCTCCGCTGTGGGAGGAGGACATATTGATATATATGGGCCCAGTCCGTATGGCCGTATTGCCAAACGCAAACGTCATATGGGCCAAGCCCACCAATACGAGGAGTGCTCCTCGTAAATACGACGAGCCCCTCGTACACAGGCCACTAGGGCGCCCCGTATGATCTGGTTGGCAGCAGGCGCTTTCTGGGCCAGGCCCAATTGGTACTCCAACATAGTACACCAACCAAAAAGCTGGCCCAGCACACAACGCCCAAAAGCTGCACCAAAGACACAGACACAAAGTTGTACACACTCAAGTCTTTGTCGGACCAACACCGTTGAGCAAGAATGTCCAATCCGCCGCTCTGAACTCAGAAGTCAGCGGCTCACGCGTGGGGAAAGATCCCACCAAACACTCTACCCCAACGTGGGAGAGTCTGGGCATCACCCTATAAGTGGGTGATGCCAACCCAAAAATAAGGTAACTACTACACACCCACACCTTCCTCCTCTCTCTGCACCTGAAAGTGTCTTTTATCTCGTCTCTCAGGTACCGGAGTTGACTTATCGCCACCGTCTGAGCATCCAGGACAACCGGAGATTACCGTTTGGCTATCACCACTCTTACCAAGCCATGCCTCAGTACAACCCAATTGAAAAACCACCTGATTGGTAAGACATGCAACCATTTCCTTCGGGAAGAAAAAGAAGAGGAGTTTTGGTTCGCTTGCAAGCCTATGGATTGAAGATACTTAGAAAGATCACTATACACACGTGCACACCCACTTTATAGAGCGAAACAATTAGGGAGTGATCCTTTGTTTATTGATTTGAGCACAAAGTCCTAAAACCTATTTGATCATTTATATGTTTAGAGATGTGTGGTTCTGAAATATGATTTGGCTTAAGCGAGCATTGATAGTTTGTTTGATTGATTTGCTTAGTTCTAGGATTACATGTAGGTAGAATTGCTAGGGACTAGCAATTGTCTGAGTTTGGGGGTATTTGATGAGTGCAAATAATGTTATATATTTTGCCCCTAAATATATGCTTTAATTGGGATAAATTGCTATGTTTTTATTATTTTGTGCAAAAGTTTTGTAGGATTCCACTTTGGGAGATATTGAAGCAAAATTCGAGGAATTTGAGGCTAAATTGACACGAGATGAGAAGTTGAAGACAAATTGATTAAGAAGATGGAAGCTTAGGACCAAGTTACAAGAGAACAATACCTCAGGGACCGAAATGAATAAGTGAAGAAAGTTTAATAGCTCAAACACATTTGAGCCATTGAAAACCTATTCCTGATAGGTTTGTACGTGAATGTGGCGTGAAAATTGGACTTGGGCTATAAAAAGCCAATTAAAAAGGGATTGGAGGGAAGTCTTGCACAATTCACATGATCGCACAGACGCATTATTGAGAGGCGATTAACAATTTGTGACTTTTGGGAGAGGAACATAGGCTGAGCCTAACGGAAGAAATTGATCACCGTTTGTCATTGTTTTTCATCCTGAATTTTCGGGTTTCATTGTCTTTATTATTTTTCGTCATTGAACATGTTTAGTGGCTAATTTTCTAATTGCTTTCTAGGATTACTTTGTGAAGCTTGACTGTAGGATCTAGCACTTTAATTCTACATATTATTACTCTTGGATGCTGTTTAATTACTTGAAACATTGATGCATTATTCTCTTGATCACGGAATATTGTGGTGTGTTTTTGTTCGATAGATAAAAATATTACTAGATCATAGGGTAATTAGGCTAGATACTGTTATAGAGCGATGACTTGCCAATGGTTCTAGGAAGGAAGAAGATAGATCACCAAAATAATTAGAGTGGGGCGATGGTTGTACTTTAATCACCTAGGTGTAACGCTCGATAGAGGACATCTAGAATTGATAAATCTTCTTACATGTTGAGAGTAATAATTGTAATAAATATAGGGTGCGTTTGGTTGGCGGGATAAGGAGGGATGGGATGATTTTTATCATGTCCTCCTCCTTCATCCCTCGTTTGGTACGTCCAGGGATGGGATGAGTATTATCCCTTTTAATATTTTTATCCCATAAAAGTGGGATTAAATAATACCTCACCCACCAATGGATAAGGAGGGATGGGATAAAAAAAAGGAAGAAAGAAATTTGAGACTATGACAAATTTATTTGATATAATCTCATCCAATCCTATCATAAATAATCTCATCCAATCCTATCCTAGATAATCCCACCCTATCCCATCTTAATCATCCCATCCCACTATTTTTTATCCCTGCAACCAAACGAGCCCTTAGAGTGTTAAACCCTAAGGTCAAGTGGATCATAAATCCTAGAAAGCATTTTTAATTCCTAAATTTTCTCATCACCTGCAACTTAGTTTTGTTAATTAATTTTCATAAACAATCCATCAATAATCTCTTTTATTTCTATAATTCATACACAACTTGCTAGAATCACAAGTCCCTGTGGATTCGACCCGGTACTCACCGGTTTACTACTTGTTTGACAGCCGTACACTTGCGGTGTTCCAACCAATAAGGTAAAGTCGATGTAGAAAGTTTCCTTTTAGGAAACGTTGGAGTTTTGCTGGGACGGCCCAAAACAAATATTGGATATTTACTAGGACGGATGGAGTATAACTTAGCATATTGAGTTACTCCCTCCGTCCTTGAAAAATTGAAAACATTTCTTTTTTGGATTGTCCCAGAAAAATTGATCACTTTCTTTATAAGGAAACTTTTCACTCTCAAAGTTATCAAACTATCCCTACTTTATCTTTACTTTTTCTTCCTCATTTTTGTGCACTTTAAACTAAAGGGTAAATAGGTAAACATATACAAAAGTCTTACATTCACCTTAATCTCTGCGCCCAACCAAATCCTTCAATTTTTAGGAAATATAGGGATTATATTTTAATCATAAAAGACCCCACTTCACCTGACACACAAACATGCGCACCAAGCCTTCCCCAATCCCTGATGAAAGCATGATATGTCTTTACATAGCATGAAATTGTAGGAGTTTTGAAGAGTATTTAGGTAAGGTTTGCTCACAAATAATCATATTTTGGCAGGTTATGACAAATTTGGGACTAATTGTAAAATTGAATAATCTTAGAGGTCAAAGCAAGCTTAAAGAAGGAAGTCTAGTGCTGGAGCCATGGCCCGGCCATAGCTGGAATCGACAAAGAGCATTACAGCCATAGCCCAGCCATGGCTGGAAACAAGAGAGAGCATCCGAGCCATGGCCAAGCCATAGCTGAGAACGCCAGACAACATCTTCAGCCATCGCCTAGCGATGGCTGGGCGCCGAAAATCAGATTTAATCTCAGCCGTTCATCTATTTGTGAAGTGTTTAAAACCTAAAATCTACAATTGACGCGGGACTTTTTGGGGAGGATAAGAGGAGCAGGAGCAACACAACACGCAGAGGAGAGGGGAGCCATCTTCATCTTCTTCATAGGCTCCTCCAACTTCATTTATTCATAGATTTTAGATTTATTCTAGGGTTCTTTAGTTTTCATAGTAACTTTCATTTTTAGAATCAGATTTAGCTAGTTTTTTTATTTCCCCTCTTTTTGGGATTATATCAACTTTGAGTTCATCTCCACCATGAACATGGATTTGCTCCATTTATCTCCATTTATGCTTTTTATTATGTTGAGTAGCTAGTTTCCTATTATCTCTTAGGAATTATTGAAGCTTGGATTATGAGTATGTGATTTTCTTGATGAATGAATATTGTTTGATGATTTATGTTTGCGTTTCTCTGAATTTCTTGATTAAATACCTTGAAAGAGGATTAATCTTGACATAATTAAACTTAGACATAAGCTAATTATGTTAGATCGTAGAGAAATACATGTTAGGATAATTATAGGATGACAGTTCATAATTAACCTAGGAGGAAAATTGTTTAATTGCTAATAAGTTAGGAAACAAGATATTGTTGCTAGCTTATCTCTAAATACCCTTGTGAGAGGGATTTAGACCAAATATATTTTCCTACATAGACTCAAACAATATTCATGAGCTAGTTCGTATCCATGTACTCATGATCTAAGTGGAACAAAATTCCTAAGAGGTAATTTAATTTCATTGCATGTTTTAGTCATCCAAATTATAGCTCTAGTTTAATTGCTCTAGTTGTTTAATCAATTCAATTATCGTTCTTGCATGTTAGTTTAATACTCACCAACTATTCAATCAATTTCTTAGTGTAGTTTATTCGTAATTCACACACAAAACACACAAAAATCTAAGTTCCTGTGGTTCAACCCGGTACTCCTGATTTTATCACTTGCAACCACCGTACACTTACGGTGAGTCACTGTCAATCCCCCACTATGTGTTTTATCCCCTTCCACCTCCCAAAACTTTGCAAGTTTTATCAAATGATCCCTATTTTTTATTACTGCAGAAAAATGGTATTGGAAGTATCCTAACTTTTAATTTTTTAATAGGGGCAGTGTCTCCCATGACCCCCATGGTAGGCCCGCCCCTACACCCAGATGTGTGAAGTTCTTCATAAAGCAACAATAGGGGGTTTCAAACATGCAAAACTTGTGGGATGTAAATCACCAAATTTGTTTCGAATTCACATGTGAATTAGTTTTTTTATTCTCCTCATGCCAAGTTTGAAGCCCTGGTGGAAAAATGCTTGGAGTTGGTGGTGAATTATATTCACTGTCACCCTTCTCCTCCGTGCCCCTCAAGCCTCTAGCCACCATCTGCCTCTGTACTCCCATCCCTGTCACCCACCTCCACCAGACGAACCTAGCAAGACTAGCCTTGGTCGCCGAAAATACAAAATCTCACAGTGGAATTGGTTTCAAACTGGAATTGCAGAACAACAGATCAGAGAGATGCAAATGAATAGGCTTAGAAGAATTGTTTTTGGGGAAAATACACTCCATGAACTAGAAGGAAAAATGAGAATTTTTTATTTTAGTCCTGTGGTCACTTACCAGATAGATCAGACAACAAGCATCAACCTCAGCCTCCGGCTAACAGCTTGAAGGAAGGCTCTCCTGAAACTAGAAGTGAAGAACTCGTCTGCCGCTGCGCTTCTCCAGAGCGGCGTACTCTGTGCTATCTCTCCGATTTTGTTCTTTCAATCGCTGCCCCGGACCTGACGAAGCTCGCTAGCCGCCTCAAATCGTCGAAGGACGCCAGGCCAACGCAAATCGAAGCTAGACCCACAAACCTGACCTGCACCTCCCTCAATTCCGCCGCCGTTCTAGATTCATCGCTCTGTCGGTGAGAAGTGAAATTGGAGCACAACAGACCAAAGTGTGTGTCAATGGAACTTCATCATTCGGTCTCTCCACCAGCACCTCAAGAATGATGTCAGATCTGCCCTAGCTGCTCATTCTAAGATTCGTGCTTCTCTTTCTGTCGCGGCTGCCTCTATCAAGAAGCTGACCAAATCGGAGGTCTCCATGAACAGAGTTGTGGAGCTGAGTTGTTGGGGGTCATCTTTGATTAGGTTTTGATCAGCGCAAAATTCACCGTGAATTAAACGAATTCACTTCTCGCAAAATCAAGCGAGGTCCGAATTTGTTTGGTGAAAAACTTGAAAATTCACCAGTGAAAAAGAAGTGGTGAGAAACTAAAAATTCACCTAGAAAAGGTGATGTTTGAAACCCCCTAATGTCTACCATATGACAAAATGAAAATAAAAGAGATAATAATAAATGTAGTTGATGGCCGTCAGATCCAATCTATGAGATAATAAATCTCAGAAAGGCCCAAAAGGCCTAGCAAAATGCTAAGTCAGTAGCCTAGAATAAAGGTCATATGAAAACTCGAATAACTTATAACCCTAACAAGTAAAAGATGTTCCCGGACATGCTAAGGAAATACCCGAACATATGAAGGACATTCCCGGACAACACATACCCGAAGATACTAGGAAACGCCACTAGGAGTCCTAAAAGTTACACCATTTTCCCCACTCAGTCCTAAAACTCATAAGAATAGCGAACTCGAGTCCTAAACGTTTGCTTCTTCCGATCCGTCGAACCTAAATGTTACGTTTTAGAATTTCGGACGTTTGTTGTCCGACGTGGAGGGAGACGGTGTTAAATCGGCAGAGGGACCTCCACTTCGCCTTCGGGGAAACGCCACTAGGAGTCCTAAAAGTTACACCATTTTCCCCACTCAGTCCTAAAACTCATAAGAATAGCGAACTCAGTCCTAAACGTTTGCTTCTTCCGATCCGTCGGACGTAAATGTTACCACCATACTCCTTAGGCCACTTTGTACAAGCCTCTGCTGTTTGTGCAACCTCTCCATACACTTCACTCTAATTGCTTCAAGCATACTATAAACGAGCTTGCATCTATCATCTAATATCCATCCATTGAACCCTTCACACAAATTATTATGCACAATGTCACATTTAATCGTTGGGTTAAAGAATGCCTTACACCATTGTTGTGGACTAGTTTCTAGCAACTTCTTTGCACAATCGGTTGGGGTGATGCTCTTGATTTCTTCAATGACTTTGTTGAAATCAGGCTCGTTTTTTGCTCTTGCAGCAGTCAAAACAGTTTTCCACCTTGGGTCTTTGAATTTTGCTCCCAATTGGCGTACAAATGCCTTGCACATGTCCTATGCTCAACATTAGGCAATAGCTTGGTAATGACATTTTTAAGTCCTGTAAAACAGAAACCTTGGAAAACATCAGCCACTGTATTCGCAAATAAATAAGAAATCCCAAACCTCAAAATTAGTTCATAGAATTTGATCTTACTTTTTGTTTGTCACTGACAATAGTCCACCCCAAACCATCTCTTATTTCAAGATCGTCAATCAATCTCTCTAGAAACCTCAAAGTTACTTTTTGTTTGGCAGAGGCTTGTACAAAGTGGCCTAAGGGGTATGGTGGTAACATTTAGGTCCGACGGATCGGAAGAAGCAAACGTTTAGGACTGAGTTCGCTATTCTTATGAGTTTTAGGACTGAGTGGGGAAAATGGTGTAACTTTTAGGACTCCTAGTGGCGTTTCCCCGAAGGCGAAGTGGAGGTCCCTCTGCCGATTTAACACCGTCTCCCTCCACGTCGGACAACAAACGTCCGAAATTCTAAAACGTAACATTTAGGTCCGACGGATCGGAAGAAGCAAACGCTTTAGGATCGAGTTCGCTATTCTTATGAGTTTTAGGACTGAGTGGGGAAAATGGTGTAACTTTTAGGACTCCTAGTGGCGTTTCCCCAAGATACTAAGGACATTTCGGACCATATATATTTGAGACCTTAAGGACAAGTGTCGTCTGATACGCCGCCATTCTATATTGAGATATTACGACAATACCACTCTATTACAATGTACTATAAAAGCACTAATCATACACACATTTCAAGGTAACTATTCACTCTCATTCTCTTGGCGCTGTCACACTCATTCCTAAAATTCAGCAATACTGACTTGGCGTCAGAATACCACGCAGAGGACCCCCTCAATTTCCCTCGTTTGGCGTAACGACTAACCGTATTTTCACAAATCCCAATGGCGTCACCAACGTCATGGCTCGTCGTAGACAACACAGGAGAACAGTGACGGCTGACACCATAGATCCGCCACCAGTAGTACATAGAAATTGTTCATTCAGATCAAAACTACAATAACCTTAACCCTCTATTAGTATATAAGACAGATAAATTCAACTAGGACTCCAAACAATCTTCTAGTCCTGCATATTCATCACAAAATGCCAGCGCATAAGCCAAAGAGATGAAGTAAATCCTGATTTCTTTCCCAACGTCAAGAAATGTAGGGTGCACTTTAATGTTCTTAATAGGACAACAATGCTCAACATGTAACAAACAGAAATGTGAGTAACACTAACATTTTACATTTGCAGTATGTTTTATACAGTTTTGGAAGTATTATACCCTAGATGAGATCAAGTACATGAGGCAGTCAAGCGTGCATGCACAAAATATGTAATGACAATGCCATAAATAAACAATCAAAGATCTTTGAGTAGATGCGTAAAAGGAATAGCAAAAAAATGAAATCGCAAAAGGAATAGAAAAATGAGAAGCGTTTACGATAGAACAAAGGAAAATGAGAATTCGCATACCTCATGTTCATCATCCCCGTCATCATCCTCCTTGTTCTTCTTGAGCCGGGTTGCACCACGGCACCACCCTTCTTGTTGATGGGCAATTTCATTTCTCCCTTTCATGGAGTAACCGGTCCCTCTTCCCCGAATCATGTCCCAAAGAGCAGACCCAAAGTCCTTAGGCCTGAAGCAGATAGGGATCGCCATACAGTTCATCCAGTGTTTGTCGAGTTTAGTTGACATCGGGAGATTTGCAATTCCAACACTGACATCAGATAGGCAGAGCTCGTACTAGTCCAGATCGATCAATGTTAGGTCAAGGTCATTCTTATTCTCCAGTTTCAAGTGAAGAATTACTACAGATTCCTCCAAAGTGAATTTTTCGAAATGTATCTTTTCTGTCAAGCTTGTAAGGAATTGGGATCTCTCCTGTTTTCTCAAGTGGTAACGTTAACCTTCCAAAAATGGGGACATCCACAATGAGATCCACTTTGACTATGTAAGGTCCGATGCTTGATATCATCATAGGTCCTCTTGACATCATCATATATCACAGTAACGAGTATTTTGACAGCCTCTTGTCCATGAGCATGAATAGTTCCAACATTATGGTGTTGATTTTAGAGATCTCTCAAACATGCTTTCATGTTGATCTTTATTATACACATGTAATGTTCCACTTTACATAACATACATTGGTCGTTTCTTCTTTACAAGCATGATATCATTTTATCAAATCATGCCATGAAACCATCAAATCCAACAACAAAAGAGGGAGAAGAAGGAGTCCTAGACATGGTACTAAGTGGCGAAACACACCTTGCATCAAATGAAAAAACCGCTTAAGGACTATTTTAACCATTGCTCCAATCCTACGTATGCTCATTCCTTGAGCTTTCAAGCTTGCTCTAATGGCAGCCCTTGGCTTGAAGATGTTGTGATGATAGCGCCTTGCACCAAGAGAAGAAGAGAAGAGGGCGGATGAGATGTGAAGTACCTTGAAGATGTGTGGAATGACAGAAATAATTCCACCCTTAATGCTCCAAAACTTCCAAGGATTTGGCACTTGAGAGAGAAATTAAGGAGAAGAAGAACAATAATAAAATTAGGGATGATGAATGAGGTTCCCCTTCCTATCTATTTATAGACAAATGGGAGGTGATGAGAGTTACCAAAAAACTATTCATTAAATGGTGCCTACCATCCACCTATTTCATAACTAGCACCCACTTGCCATTAAGTCATATAACTCCTCACTGAATGTGTCAACCACATTATCAACTACATTGTCAACCTCATAAATTAGCAATAATGGCGCTAAAGGTGGTTATCTTTACCAAATAAGGTTTGAATTACACAAAGTAGTTCCAATCATTTCCATTTTACATATTTGAGCCTCTTTAAGCTCATTAATGCACATTTACCAAAATACTCTTACTTTGATAAATTGTGCTCTAATTGTTTCTTCTCCGTCAAGTTACTCTCAGCTCCTTTAAGCCGGAGTACTAGCTCAAAAGCTCTTTGTGCGCCAAGGAATTCCAACACATGGATCATTCCAAAGACAAGTTTTCTCTCATCACTCTCAATAAGGTAGTTAATGTCGATTAGCGGGATTGGGATGGGATTCGGGTTCTTGATGAGGAGTTTTATGTTACTTCTTTCAAGGTACCCTCTTTAAAATGTAATTACTCAACATGATAGCTTCATCCCACATGTTTTTAGGTAAACCTAAACTTAGTAACATCGCGTTCATCATTTCTTTCTATGTGCGATTTTTACATTCAACAACACCGTTAGATTGAGGTGAATATGGTGTGATGGTTTCATGTACTATTTCTTGTTGTGTACAGAATTCATCAATTGGTGCTTCATATTCGTCACCTCTATCACTCCTCAATCTTTTGATCTTCTTTATTGAGTTGATTTTCAACCTCATTTTTATAAAGAACAAATTTCTTCCATGGAAAATTCCGGTGACTGAGCACTTTTTGTTGCGGTTTTGAACACATATGATGGGTATGTGGTCTGGGAGATCTACTCTAGCTTGGTGATGTTTACTCTGGGAGATCGACACTGGATGAGTTCATCGGAGTAGCTGGTGGCTTAAGGCTCGGATGGGTTGAGGGAGGAGGATTTATGACCGTCAGATCAGGTGGAGGTGAGCTCGTCGGAAGTGAAGGTGGCTCTTAAGCTCGGATGAGCTGAAGGAAGAAGATTTTCGACAGGTTCTCCTAGCTGCGGCATGCAACCTCTGCGAAATACTTCTTTTTTCAAGGGTTGTAGTTTGTACTACTGTTTTCTTCAAAATATGGAAAAAAGAGACTAGACTTCTTTTTCTTGTAGCGCCAGAGGCAGAGGGACCACTCCTAAAAGATTCCCCAAGACCACTATCATATAAATCCTCCAATACAATTCGAGTGTACCATCTTTTTTCTTATTCCGAGAAAAAGATGCAGAAGGAAAAGAAAACATCGGCGGAATCCCTTTAACCAAATGCCTTATTATCAATCTTCTCAAAGTGAGAACTGTGCACTCATGTATATCCGGATGATTCTTAGCGTGGAATCTGCTTGGTAGATAACCAAAACATACAGCGGCACGTGATAGGATTAGGAGTAAACGAAAAAGAATTGGTCTTGAATCCTTGATTCATGCATGCATCAAAAACCCATATGTGCAATCTCCGTTTCTGGTTTTACCCATTGAAGAGAGACCGAATTTCACAAAGTTGACGGTGGAGACATGCTTTTGTCTGATTTCAAAATTAGACCCAATTGATTGCCGGATTCAATTCAAATCAACAATGCAGAGTACAATACCACTCTATAGGTCTATGCATGCCTCGATTCGGTGCACCGGATCAAAGTCGTGGACAAAACAACTTGTACTCGCATCCTCTCATCCACTAAAGGTCAACACAAACATATCTCTATCTATTTATCATATCAATTTCAAAGTTTCACATTTTAACATAATGATCTCAAACATTTGAAATCATACAACTTTAAAACATACTTATACCAGTGACATCTAACTAATGTTGATGTGGCATTTAACGCTTTTAAATATTATAAAGTTAAAGTGCTAGAAATTTTCTCAATTTACATATCAGTCTTAGAATTTCACATCTTTACATGAATTCAACTCATCTGTCTTCCCAACTAGCAACCCACCATCGTCATATCCTCTTATCTAAACACCGGCATCATTGTGATGCCGTATTATCATACACAAGAGAAGACCCGGGATTTTTAACATGTGGGGTACAATTTCTTTCATGTTTTTTAAAATATATATATTCTGAGAAATATTTTCGGTAATTTCAAATTTCACATTAATTAGATTTTCATAGGTATTTTAATTTTAATATATAAAAAATGTTTGTGATAGTATGTAAAAGCGAAGAAGTGTATGAGTGGGGAGGGGAGGGTGTCACACCAGATAATATTTAAGTATATGGATTATCTAACAAGTATAATTCATAATTTATTTAAAAAATGAAAATGCAATAATTTTTTTAAGCAAATTGAACTATGAAATATTTTAACTATTTTTTATCGCTTAAAAATACTGTAATAAGATATTTTAATTTTATAAAATACAAACAGTCTTATTTGTTAGTAGAAAAACAATTATTTCATTTAATAATGGTTAACCTATTATAAATGTTTAGTTTGATATTTAAAATTGTATCAAAGCTGAATGGCTTATTTGATAAAATAGCAAATATTGTGAGTTGAATGCAAAGTCATGCATAATAGTAGGACACAAAGCGTAGATGCGAGGAGACTCGCAACTAGGGGTGAGTAACGAATCGAGCCGAGCGGCTCGAGCTCGAGCTTTAACGAGCCTCACGAGCCTCGAGCTCGAGCTCGAGCCGGTTTCGAGGCTCGAATAATATACGAGCCGAGCTCGAGCCCGAAACGTTCGGCTCGTAAGGTTCGCGAGCCTTAACGAGCTCGCGAGCCTAACGAGCTCACGAGCTCGTTTGGGGCCGAATCGAGCCTAGCCGAGCTCGCGAGCCTAACGAGCTCGAGCTCGTGAGCTCGTTGGGGCCGAGCTCGCTAGCCTAACGAGCTCGAGCTTCACAAACCTTCGAGCCGAGCTCGAGCTGTCTCGAGCCGAGCTCGAGCTCGAATATTGTGGCTCGTTCGAACTCGAGCCGAGCTCGAGCCGAGCCGAATTTCACGAGCTCGAGCTCGAAAATGCTAGGCTCGGGCTCGGCTCGGCTCGAACTCACCCCTACTGCAATCGGTAGCCTACCTTATATGCTCTAATGACAGTAGGCTCCTAAAGTATGAAATATTTGTCAAATGGGTCCCTATACTTTAATTATATCAAAGTATACTACCACTACTACCATAATTTACAGAATTTTATGGGGACACGTGCCTCGCGTGCTCCCATGATGGGTCCGCCCCTGAGAACAAGGGTTTGAATAATATGATATTCATTTTACGACAAGCCTTAAATCACAGTAACCTTCGATGAACAACTGGATTGAATTAAAAAAGATGCTCCATTCATATGACATAGTTATCAGTTTTTTTGGAGATGTATTTGTTCTTTTGACAACTGGATGCATGGAATTAATAATATGAGAAATTTATTAGTGTTTAAAAATTGATGAGAAATATGTGACAGTAAAATGATGATTGAGATGAAAGATTGTTGAAGACAGGTTGATAAAAATTGAGGAAACGAACACACTCATGGCCGAAATTGGGGCTGGTCTATTGATCCATTTTATTTTTATACATTTGGCATAGGGGATTGAGATGGTGGAGGTTCAAACTCAAAACCTACACCTCATGTTGAAAATTTTATGGAGAATTTGGTGAAATATTTGAAAATTGATTTGATGTTTATGAGATTAAAAAAACTTGGAGGGAAAAGTTGATTAATTTGATGGTTTGTTGAGAAAATCACTCCCTTAAAATCCCTGAAAAATTGGTGCGTTATTTTTTTATACTGGGTAAGAAAAAATACATTTAAAAACTAGAAATATTGTGTTTAAAAAAATGCATTATTTTTTTGGAGGGATATAGGTTGTAGTAAGCAAAAATACACCCCAAGGTAGGGTAGTGAAGAAACATATGACCCTAATTGGGGTGGTTTTGTCTACTGGTCCATTTCTGAGAAGGTGTCTCTGACTTTGGGTTTGGTAAATGTACGGCGGCGCTTGACTTGTTTTTCAGCTTTTGTTTTCTCTCCGGCCACCAAGGTTACGCGTTGACTAAGGCACAATTGAACCAAGAAATTCTAGCAACAATTATGTGAGCAATTGCCAAATAAGTAATTAATGTTTTACTAAACATAAGGTGAATGTAATATTTTGAATTTTTCATTTAAATAGTTTTGGGTGGATTTAGAAATTTTAAAAATTGATACATATGAGAGGAAAAAATGATAATTTGATAGAACGATGACGTCAAATATAGCCTATATTTACTCTGACATAATTCTTTTAAGGCCAAAATGTGGATTAGTATCCTGGATTATTGTGAGTGATTTAAGGGTCTGAGTTTCGGATCGGGTAGCCTTGTACCCTGCCTGAACTATTAAACTCGGTGTAACTAGGGCTTTGACTCACTAACTCGATTACCATCGTGATATATTTAAACCTAGCCGTCACTTTTACAAATTGGTGTCATAAATGAAACAAATAAATAACTTTGAGGTCCCAGCACGGAAATAAGGTAATCTTTTTGTTTTTCTATAACTCTATTTTGTTCCACGTAGATTTCCTCCCTACAGAACTCCGGCGAGTCTCCGCGAGCTGATCTTCACGGAATCCTTTCCGCCGCCTCGATCTCTGTTGCCCTCCCTCGGTGCTCGCCGGATAGTTATTGAACTGAGCCGCTGCTCAATTTCACAACCACCAGGGCCGCGACGTTCTACTCAGCACTCGATTTTGCTCCAAATTTGCTCACGTCAAGGCTGGTGTTCTGTGCATCCGCTTCAGGCAACGATCTAGTGTTAGGCTTCAAATTCTAAGGCGGGCTCAGATCTTCTTGTTGTTCTCTGCTTCCATAGCCGATCGAATGGAGCTCCTCAACACTCAATAGGGTGGTATGGCTAGTGGTGGATTCAAAGGAAGAACGGTCAAAATTACAAACCACATAAAAATACTTTAACAATATCTGGGGAGCTCGTTTAAATCTAAAAGAAATTAATGGACAAGTTTTTTTAATGTTCTTATAGTATTCTGTAGAAATTTGACAAACCAATTTTTACGTAAAACAAAATATAATTTTGACTATATGAAAAGTTGAACAAAAATTATTCTGAAATTGAATACATGCATCAATTTTGAGAAGTATCTTCGTGGGTTTTTAAATCTGACTTTTTAATTTGAAAATTAATAAACTAGAGAAGTTCTTAATAAAAATATATATAAATATATTTAAAATTTAAGATTTATATTCTAGAACATTTAAAATCACTATGTATATAGAAGTTATTTTTCTTAAACAAGCTTTTTCAAAAGAATTTTAAAAGCTTTTCATTCAATAGTGCAACTTTTATAAATTTTTGTGATTTTAAAAGTTATATATATATATATTACATTCACTCTTCCTTGATCAATACGTTAGTACATAGTATAAAATATATAATTATGACAGTTTTTATTGTTTTGTGGTAAATCAGAAAGAGTTAAAAGTTAGGTGATTGAATAAGTAATTTTCTTCATTTTTACCGTCAGTCAACAAGCGAAAGTTAGGTCAATGCCCTTAAGCGCACTGAGTTTAATAGTTCAGGGTACTAATTTGCCCGATCCGAAATTCATACCCTTAAATTATCGACTCACGATAGTTCAGGGTACTAATACATATTTTGGCCTTTTATTAAAGGCAACAAGTGATATATTATAATTATGATCAAGATCTGCTCCGAGGAGGAGAACACCCTGATTTCAAGAAGAGTACAATGATGCTTAATTACAGATAGTTTTCAATAGCCCCTAGTGGGTTTACAAACCAATTACTCGATGGAGCATTGAACTTTCTGCAACGGTTGGATATCCATAAGTAGGAAATGAATTGTACATCAGACAACCAAGAGTTGGTCTCTAATGGATTTTCCTTGAAAATTCTAGCATTTCAGTTTCTCCATATACTCCGTGATGCAATTCTGATTATAGCATCTCACCCATGCCTTTGGAATTGTGAAAGCTTTGTGAGAGGCGGGTGTGAAGTTGCAGCTTGCATGTGTTGGACAACAGAACCTGTAAAGTCTCCAAAATCACACTAAGAGAATAACGATTTACAACATATTAAGGCAGTCGGACATTGGACCAAGCAATGGTCTAAAGTTTCGAGCACATAATCACAATTTGAGTAGGCTACACTCTCTAGAGGAATGTTGCGAATTGCAAGTTGAAAACAAGTTGGCAGCCTGACTTGAGATGTCATCTAGTAGAAAATATTAACCTTCTTTGGCACCCAGGAGTTCCAGGTGGTCTTCAATGGGCTCGGTTGCTTGGCCAGGATGGACTGATCTGCAAGCTTTGCGACACTTGAGACTGAAAAGCCATCGTCGACATTGAAGTCGCATTCCCATCTGTCCGCTTGATTGTATTGAAGATTCATAGCATGTAAGTCAGATAAAAGGTCCGTAAGCTCCTCTAAAACCCTCCCTCTCAACTCTCAACTCTCTCCTCCACTTCCATACCCAACCCTACTCACCATTCGACCAAACCCCTCTATCTGCAATTTTGGCATCTCCGTCTACAACTAACAGATACAATGTTGGGTAATCAACAAAACACTTATTTTATACCCTTAAATTAATTCTTTTACCAAAATACCCTTTTATTAATTTTTAAATTACCCTTGATTTTATGAAATTCTAACCCTTTATTTCTCTCTTTACTCTCTATTTATTCATCACCTCAAAGCTATTCAATACCAAATCCCAAATACTTGCTGCTGGACTTTTCGATTATGAAAGCCCAGATTCATTAATTCATCATCTCTTTAAAAAACCACCACCTGATCATCAAACCCGATATCACCAGCCACATCAACATCAAAGGAGGAAAGTTACATATCTTTTAATTAAAGACTTAATCAAATCCACCCGCAACCTAGATTTGTAAAAGAAGATATGATGAAAAGGAAGGATATTACGAATCATTAATGAATACAACGATAACAACACTGAATTCTTCTATTGGACGTTGCTAGTACTGGCTCCACTCTCCACCATCGCTACACAGGTACGTGATCGTTACTTCGACTCGAACTGCCCTCAATTTCAGTAGCATTGGTAGCACCAATTTGTTTCCAAAACACCATCATACTCTGCCCCGTTTCTTGATCAACCGATCGACATCCTCTAGCCTCTATTCGTCGATCTGTTTTCCAAAATTGCTTCCAGCAAATTCCATCCTCGTTGACAACTTCATTCTCAGAACCAGACTCGCCGGTCTACTTCTTCTCGTCAAGATTCACCCACATGCATCACCATCTCACTTTCTCTCCTCTCTATCCCAATCTCTTATTGAGACTCAGAATCGTCTTTGTCAAGATCGTCTCGGTACCGTCCCATCGCCCCCAAATCGGAATGGGACGCCGTCCCATCCATCACCCAATCTCCCTACTTGAGAAAGCTATGGCCGTAGCTCCAAGCTCGTCCCACTCGGACACGTAAGTGTGGCCGATCCACCATGTCTACGCTCTTTTTGCTGAAGTGGACGAGGACAACGATGCCTCCGCTTCCGTCGCCACAGCTTTCAATCCTAATTTCTGTTTGGAGATCGACGATCGACAATCTCCGGCCAGAGAGTTATTTGCGCCGACGGTGAGACCTCCTCTGCCTTTTCTTCGGTCCTGATTTCTGTTTGAAGATGAAAGATCGTTGATGATGCGTAAAAGAGAGGAAAAAAGAATGTTAGTTGAGAGAGATATAAAGAAGATTGAGTAAAAGAGAGGAAAAATAATGTAGGGACTTATATGTATATTTGTTAACAGTTTAATGACCATATTTCTAGTAAATGCGTAATTAAATTATAATTGTAGGGTATTTACATAAAATAACAAATAAAACTAAAAATTTAACGGAAAAAACATGATGAAAGGATTTGAGTAGGGACTCAGATGATGCAAATTCTTAAAATAAGATCTGAGTATGACAAATTAGAAAGCTAAGGGACTAAACATATTAACCACAAAACATGGTTATAACTTATAACAACTCTAAACATATTAACCACAAAACATTTTTTACAAAAAATAAAATATTAATAACCTTATTTTTAAAACGGTTGGTACAGTTACCCACAATATTGGGATCGAGTGTGGCGTATTTAATGATTTAATCAGTTACTTTACTTTTAATCTCTAATAATGTCGGTAACATGATCATAACTCTTCACTCTCTCTCTCTCTCTATTTTGATTAACATAACTCTTCTCTCTACTCTCTTCAATTAAAGTATGTGTGGCAGTTGCTAACTTGCAAGTGTGGTCAAGTTGCTAGCTAGCTTGCGTAAATTTATCCCCAATTGTGTCTATATATTATACTATTATATTTGTTGATAAGTATTATACTATTCTATAGTAGTTTGTTAAAACTGTACTTTTCAGTAATTCTAAACGGGTAAAGTGCATTCATGGTCCTGTAACATTAATTATTGTACATCTTGTTTTAACTTTTTCTATCAATAAAGTCCTGTTTTTAAGTTTTTTCTTTATCCATGATCATTTTCCGTCCGTTGACCGTTAACTTTAACGGATTTATGGGAATAATGATAAAATCAGTAACTCAGTTGTTGTAAAAAAATTTATTTACATCCTAAATTTTAAACTTAACCATTTAGACATCCCCAACAGTTTTAAAGTTAACACTTTAATCCAAATGTTTTAATTAAGCCCAACAACACTCAGTCACTGTCAGGCCGCCGCCGCCAAAAAATTCCGGAAACTAAAACAAAAATCTGAGAACGTAGATCAGGCCTAGGACCATTGGATCCCAGCCCATGGCCGTCGGATCATGGCCCTGGGTCTTCGATTCGCAGCCTAGGCTAGCGATTCGTCGACACAGGGCCGCGATCCGGCGACCACGAGCCGAGATCCGTGGTCCCAGGCCTCGATCTACGTTCTCGTCTATTTGATTGAGTTTTCGACATTTTCCGGTAGTGTCCGGTGGCGGTGGCGGCTGCCCGACGGTAGCTAGGTGTTGTTGGGGTTAATTAAACATTTGGGTTAAAGTGTTAAGTTTAAAACTGTTGGGGTGGCTAAATGGTTAAGTTTAGAACTTGGGGTGTAAATAAATTTTTTTAGACAATTGAGTTGCTAATTTTATCATTTTTCCCACAAATTGTTAAAGTTAACGATCAATGGACGGAAAAGGACCATGGATGAAGAAAAATTTGAAAACAAGATTTTTTTTGTACAAAATGTTAAAACATGATCGTAGTGGTTAGAGGATCATGGTGCACTTTATCCAATTATAAAAACCCATCTCAAACTAACCCATAGTCTTAGTCTTCCTTTTTTTTATCCGGAAAGTTACATGAATAGCACTATAATTAAAATATCAAATATTTTTCACACTCCACTTTTTTTTTAATGAGTAGGTTTATACGAGCTGGTCAAAATTTATCTCAAAATGCAAGTTCCAAGCCTGCCCGGGCATTAAAAATGAAATGGGATGCAATGCAAAATTGCAGCTGGCCACTGCAATCCTGTCACTTTTTTCTGAACTTTAAATAATTTATTGACAAGGAAGTAGTATCACTGTGAAAGATATTTGCACATGAAAACGGATTTGGTACAATCTCATCCCAAATTCCGAATCAGATCACCTCCACCTACTTCACTCATCAAACAGATGCACGTACATATGTATAAACCCGAAAAAGATTGTTTTTCATTTTAAAAAAGGTTAAGTTACTTTAAAAGAATGACAATTAAAATTAATTAACGAACAAAGTCACAAAGCAATGAATAAGAGAAAAAACACATACATCCAGAATGTTAAAAAAGAGCCACAACCCGGCCAAAAGTAAATAGAACTAACAACTGACTCTAGTTTCTTAGCGACAGAAATGAAAAGACAATAGATTAAAGAAGAAGATTTGATAGAGTCCATAACAGGCGTTATGCTTGGTAGTTTAAGAAGATTTTTGGAGCATCCAACACAAGGATGTAGAAAGCACCATAAAGAGCATGAGAATGTAGTACGGCCGCATATGCTTCCGTGGAGCAAGACGTCCCCTCACCATGTAGGTGCTAGTAAAGTTTCCTCGCCACTTGTAAATATTTTGTAACACCACTAGGAACCTCTAGTTCAGAACACACACAACAAAATGACACACAAGCACACAAGGAGAAATAACAAAAATAAAAGAAGCAATGACCAACGTAGGGTGCGTGCCAGGAGGTCCTCAGAGCCCGGCAGCACCACAAAAAGGGACTCATTTCTCCTGGTGGGGTGAGATTTCTCTCAGCCCCACTGAAATTTCGTCCTCGACAACCCTTTTCTCATCAAGCTTACGCGGAAGAATCGGCCTGCTCTAGAAACAAAACCCAGCAAAATTGAAGCAGAGTTCCGAGACCGCCAAAGTACGGGAGGCTGGGATGGCTCTGATTGCCAAGGCAATCGGAACTGCCCCCACCTTAGTAGCCAGGGGAAGCGGTGAAACCAACAGCCATGAGACTGGAGGCGCAAATCAACGGAGGGAAACCTGCCGCCACCGATCAGGGAAGGCATGGAGGGGCTACCAAGAAAAGCCTTAGACACTCCGGTAGCCAGAAACTAGCGAACCCATGCGAATTTCACGAGGGCCACGCGGTGGAGCCACACCTTCGGATTGCAAAGCAGAAGGCGCATATGGCCTAAGGCGAATCCAAGGAAAGCCATTGCGTAGTGAGATCCATGACGGACAGAGAGACACCACCATCATCCTTGATGGCGATGGCGATGCGGTGCACTTGGTAAAACCCAACCGACAGAGCATGTGCGGAGCTAGGTTAAGTTACTTTTAATAATAATGAATTTTTTTGAACGATTACGATAACTTCTTGAGATCACGCTAACATTATGCCCAAACTGAGTATATAGTTACCTTTTTTCACATGTCATTAAAAATAACTACATTGCTGATCATAAAAGGTTAAAAAAAATGTTGCTGCCGAGTACATTATTATTCTTAAGATTCTATGTTGTTTAGTTGGAATCTTGAGGAAATGAGAAGTATGAGTAGGCGTCTTGTAGGTTTTCTCTCGCAATGAAAGTGTCATGTCGCGTCGCTGAAGCGCGTCTGGGGTTGCTCCCAGCCCGCGGCATTTCTGCCATTAGATGTTGGGTTTCTTTAGATCCCGAGCGTGGATCTTCTCTCACGATTGTCGACGTTCTTTAACATCGGCCAGTTTCATCCTTCCCTTAATTGGTTCAACCTTCTCCGATTTGGTCCTCCATACTGTGGTTGATTTCATTCTTCGATTATTATGGTTTGACATCGAAATGGTACATTAGTCGTTCCATCAGCACGGTCGTTTCACCCCTCTCTGATATGGTTTCCCCATCCCCATGTTGTTGCACCAACGTTGTGTCTGGCTCTGGTATGGTCCCTCGATCGTCCAATTTCCTTTGTGAATTGGAGATGATATAGATTTTTTGGGTATGCTAGTTCTCGATTTGGAGGTCTAAAGCATTCTGGTGTGCTTGGCCTTGTGATGGACATCGGGTTGGGAGTGGGACAAACTGTCAAGAAGCCCAGAACAATGGGTGCCACTACTGCGGCGATTGGCCAGAGTTTGACAGGGTTGAGCGATGGCTCACCTTGGCCAAAGCCATGAGACACGATCCGTCAAACTTTTTATAAATAATTCTCAAATATAAATTAGATAGTTTTAAGGATGGAGAGAGTATATATATTTTAGTGTGTAGAAACTACAAAATTACCACCTTGCATCCCTCCATCTCTGTATTCGACTAAATCCATCCTTCAACCCTTGCATCCGATCTCACTGGCTACTTGCCATTGTCCTTTGTTCCTCGCCTCCGACCACCACCAACCCCAAACCTTCCTTATTCATCTGACCACTGACGTACGTGTAACCTTTCCTCCATCTCATAAACGTCCCCTCTCACCATAAGTCGGAAGCTCACTGGATATTCGAACTTGGTCGAATAACGTCGTACTCACACCTGAAGGTTTCCAATGATCCAAGGCCGGAGGTGCGAGATAGAGCTTGGTTCAAGGTTTTAAATCTCGTACCGCTCATCGTACCATTTCATTATTTAAATCCATAAGTCTTCAAACTTTTTAAAGTTGATCAATTGACGCATTGTACCGTCATTTCTTTAATTTCGCTAGTAAGTGAGACAGTCGAGACAAGCTAGTACTACGGCCACTGAGATGAGATTGGCTTAAATAATACTGTTTCACGGGACCCACGTACCGCCATTTTCTTCAATTTCGCCAGTAAGCGAGACGGTCGAGATGACTGAAACATCTGAGACAGACTAGTATGGTCACCGAGATGAGATTGGTTTAAATAATACTGTCTCATGACCGGTACCGAGATGAGACCGGTATGCCGGTTGGGACGAGACGAGATTTAAAACTATGGTCGGGCTACAACAGACAACAACCTCCCTCCTTGCACGTTAGAAGCAACGATTATTCTAGATCTTGGATAAACTTCTTATTTGTCCTTAAAGTTCGATTACTTTCACAAAATTACCTCATTTGTTTTGAATTGAGCAGATCTTTCAAAGAATCATAAGAATAATACAAAAGAGAACATATCATCATGTTTGATAATTTAATAATCCGTTATAGGAATTTTGTGCTTCACCGTAGGAAAAACATGATCCAGTAGTAGAAGTATCATGATCCTACAGTAGAAGAAGAGTAGTGATCTCGTAGTAGGAGAGTCATGATTCTGCAGTAGAATAGTAGTGATCCCATAGTAGGAGAGTCGTGATCATATAGTAGGAGAGTCGTGATCCGGCGATAGAAGAGTTGTGATCTCGTAGTAGAAAGGTTGTGATCTCACAGGAGAAGAGTAGTGATCCCCAGTAGGACAGTCGTGATCTCGTAGTAGAAGAGTCAATATCCTATAACAAGAGTTTCATCATCCATGGTCCTTCTAATTTATGATTCTCATAGTGAATATCATGATTTTCGATATGAATTTCATGATTCTAGTAAGAGTTTCATAAATAATTCAGATGAACAGTAAAAAAAATATGTCAACGCCTAAACAGACTCCGATATATGAATCTCTTTTAGCGACATTTTTCCCCTTAACTCTTGGGTTTTCGACCATCAACATCCATAATTGGAGTAGCCACCAATCTATTTTGTAAGGTTGATTGGGAACTTAATAATGGTCTACGAAAAACTCAAGGTCCGTTAGTCAATTACATAAAAAAAATTATACACCCAAAATCGGTGCCACAGGTTAATTCTTTTTCATTCACTTAACTTGACTTAACAAAAATATGTTAGAAATCGTATCAACTCATAAAAACAAACAAAACAACCGAATTATAATTACTTATCTAACTAGAAAAAGAAAAAGAAAAAAAAAAGAATAAGTGCACGTACATATCAAAAGGCAACAGAGCTGACAAACATAACAAAAAGAAAGTTGATGCTTTTTTTTCTCAGTTAATGTCCATCAAAATTACCAACCACAGCCAAAACAAACATATATATAATCAAGAGGAACTAATATTGAAAAGTGGAAGCCTGACCATTGGTCACAAAGTTATTAGCCATTGATAAAAGTGCTTTGACTGTCACGTATCAAAGCCCATACCTTGAAGAAAACGCTAAATCGCTTCCTCCGACTTGAATTTTTTGTGTTTTTCCGTGAAATCGCCCTGAGATTTTTTGTATTTTGGCGAGTTGATTGTTGGTCTCCCTAATGATTTGCGCAAACCGGTCTTTTACCACGAACTGGTAAACCACTCGCGATCGTGTGCAAGTTGTGGGAGTTTGAGTTCCGCAAGTCTGCCAACATCGTTTCTTCTTCCTCCACGAACAAATCGTGTTTCTGCCACATCCAAGGAAAAATTATTAATTTAGTCCACAACTTTGCAATATCTTCAATTTAATCCCCAGCCTTTTCAATTTTATTTCTAAAGACCCTCTCTTTTTATAACTAGTCATTTGAGCCCTCTCATAACATACTTTTAAAATCTTCAGGACAAAATTGGTAGTCAACACTATCCATGGCTGCAACCACTTTGTCGCAACTGTCACCAATAACAACACCTCCACCCCTATTTTACTATCGAAAAGCCCAATGTCAGTGTTGAAATTCGGCTATAGCTAGCCCTAGGGCTATAAATGAACCGAACTGAGCTCGAACTCGGCTCAGATGTTTTTTTATCAAGCTCGAGTTTGGCTCAATAGCTCACCAAGCGTTCATGATATAAGCTCGAACTCGGCTCAATTGCTCGCGAGCTGCTCGAAAACCTGTCAAGAATCATCTAAACTACATTCGAGTTTAGCTCGATAGCTGCTTGAAATCCGATACTTTATAATTTTAGTCAATTAGATCTACTACTTTCAAATTACTCCTTATACTTTATAAGTTTCATAAATTAGGTCCAATTACTTTAATTACTTACATATGAACTATGTTAGATTCTTTTTAGTATGTATTGACTCGATAACCAATCGAATCGAATTCAGGTCCAGTCGAACTCGGCTTGATAAAATTATCAAGCTATGAACTCTGCTCAAACTAGAAACTCAATAATACATTGCTCAATAACACATGAACCAAATTTGAATTCGAGTGAATTCGATAAAGACTTGGCTCATTTACAACCCTAACTATAACAGCAATCCACTTGCCATATGAAGGGGGAAGATCAAGTTTAGCTGCCTCCTGTAGCACTT
Organism: Stellera chamaejasme; assembly: GCA_024586325.1. Taxonomy (NCBI): domain Eukaryota; kingdom Viridiplantae; phylum Streptophyta; class Magnoliopsida; order Malvales; family Thymelaeaceae; genus Stellera; species Stellera chamaejasme. Next base: position 54,516,918 of record CM044981.1, on the reverse strand, counting down.
TTGAAAAACCTTATTTTCTAAAGTTTGAAATACTCAAGTTTAATTTTAATTGGAAAACTTTTAAAACAAGAATTTTCTTTTAACACGAATTTTCCCAACTATGAAAATTAGGTTTTCTATTCGTTTAATTTTTTTTTCAACATTCATATACACATTAAAAAGGTTAAAATAGAAAATTCGGAAATTTTTTCAAAACTTAAACGAGTCCTCACTTTTCAACCAACCCACAATATATAGAAAATGTCAAAAATAGCTCTGCTTTCTAGATTTGATACCCTGAGGTGGTTGTTTTGATCATGTAGATATGAGTGTTTTTTATTTTTTTTGGTAAAAATTCATTATAGTTTAATTAATAAAACATCAAATATAATATTTTTCTTCAAAATGTTGCTCACATAATCATTACATCTATTTTCAAAAACTCACTTTTTTCGCCAAATTGTATATTTAAATATAGGAAAAGAACAAGCACCTTATATGCTTGTTATTAGCGAGGTCAGAGCATCTCTAATAGCTAGAGTTTGAGTAAATTTTTGTGTGAAAATATTACTTTTGCTTTTACATTTTAAAATTGTTTTTAGGGGAGCAGCTCTAATAGCCTTTATGATGTTTGGAACAGGGTTCATTCTCGGTGTCAGCGGATCCAGTATTGCTGATCGATCTCCTAATCGATGAGAACGGTCTCAACAAATCGCGTCCCCAAAACAAAAGTTGACAAGCTATTCGATATATCGTGATTTGGTCTATTTGAAAGGAGAGAAATGCGGTCGTTCATGACAATTCGAACTCCTCAAGCATCCGAGTCTCGAGTCCATTCAATTCCTCTTTTTTCTCTGGATCTCTAATAAGAGTAACTCTAAGAATATTTTTTGGTGTGATTGGGTGTTACACCCTCTTGCTGCTATTAGCAACAGCAGCTAGCTCTCTTTCATTTTTTTTCCTGTAAACTTTAAGATCTTCTCCTCTATCTTATAGGGAAAGCCTTTTATTTTATAATTCCGTTGCCTTTTTCAAAAAAAAAAAAGTCATTAGTCAGTCAGTCATGGAAGCGTGTTAGGATAGCAAATTCCACTGCGTCCTTTGGTCCAAATCTTTCTTTCTTGTGAGTTTGAATACTACTGATTTAGCTCAACTAATGCGTGCATTAGTTTATAGGTTTCAAATCTAGATTTACAATTATAGCACATTAAAATTGTTTATCTCAATGTGCATAATAAAACAAGAAAATCAATACGTCGTAATCTTGTCCCAATGTGCCAGTTTCCGAGTCAGCAGGGAAATGTTTTAATATATATATATATATATATATATATATATATATATATATATATATATATATATATATATATCTTTTTATTGCCTTGATTGTAGTTTTCTTGTATTATAGTAGCATATACTTCTTCTTTTATATAGTAAAATTGATACATTTTTATACACATTTAAAAATGACTCGTATTATTTACCAACCAGTGGAAAAATTACTAATTGTGTCATATGTCTAAATATCTAACTAGAAAATATATTTTAATCTTTAAAAATATTTATTAATTGGTTAAATTAGTTAAATAGTGTTAATATGTACTAGTGATTTGACCCACTAATAAGTAAATAACATGACCTTTATAGCTTTCATTGTTTTAACAATTAAATTCTATAATATTTACGTCCTAAATCTTTTCGATTTAAGATGTCAGATCTATAATTTACTTTATTTTAACAATAAAATCCTAAATTTTTTATCGAATTAATGATCAAGTCTTAAACATTATATTTTAGATTATTATCAACATTTTAAGATTTCTCAACTTCTTAATAACCCCAAATGCAAAAAGACTAAAACTTTACAGATTTCTTTTTTATATGTCATATTTCAATAAAACTTATTCAAAATGTGTTCTATTATATTTTCCATATTTGAAAATGATTTGGGGATCACTGGATCTGCCCGAAATATAAATACTCGTAATGAAGTTATGAAAAGCTGTTGGATTGCCCAGGGGTGAAGAACCTTGGAAGACACCCCAAGTTACAGTGAATCATTATCCGAAAAGACAGTTTTACCCCTGGCTTTTCCCAAAACCAGCAACTTTGAATTCAATTTTAGACAAAAAAGCAAGAAAACCCCACTTGGAAAAACATCCTAGTTTACAATTCACTGAACCCAGACCACCCCTTCCTCTCTTTTTTCTCTCTCTACCTCTTACATCAACCTTTAAAATACACTGAACCATTCCAAGAGAAGCTCTGGATCATTTCACACCCTTCTTTAAATTCACTTCAGACCCAACCCAACACAAGATTCCTTAAATTGATCACAATTTGTCTTCGTTAGGTTCGGTCTCAGCGATCTCACCTGTTTTGTCCAGAAATCGATTCGCGCAAGATCTAATCGACCTGGTGGTTTGGTCGGGTCGGATTTGGGAACCGGATCTTCGGGAATCTTGTTGCTGCAGTTTTGGTTATGGATGGTGGTGTTGAGAGGAAAAGGGTGGCGGTGGAGTACCGGCGGACATCGTCGCCGGCGAGGAGGTTGGTGGCGGTGAAGGCGAGCTATTTCGGAGCGGAGTCGCTGCTACTTCTGCTCTGTCTCACCGCCTCCTTGCTCGTGTTGCCGTTGATTCTTCCGCCGCTTCCTCCGCCGCCGCTGATGCTGCTGCTCCTTCCGATCGCCATTCTCGGCCTCCTCATGTTGCTTGCTTTCATGCCCTTTGGCCATGCCAGAGACATTACGTACAAATACGTCTGATATACACAGTTTTTTTCCTTTTGAAATCTAGATTTTATTTTTGTTTTGCACAGCACAATTGTGCAAATGAGAAAAGAGAATACTTGCTTCATTAATATTTTCCGTTTCTTGTTCAGAAAGCCAATTGAGAACGATTCTCTTCATAGTCTATATCTTATACCATAACTTATTCTTATTGACCAAGTATTTTTGTAGAATATGAATTTCTTACGGTTAATAAATTTCATGAATTTGTTTAGAATGGGCTACCGTTTTTTTTATATACGGAAATAATCATAAGATGATATATGTCCTCCATTATAATAGAGAAAGAATTGCTTTTAGTTATTAGCGAAATTATCAAAAATCTCAATAAGGATTTACATAGTCAAATTTTTAGGTTTAACTACAAAAATTACATCCTTAATTTTTACCTTAACAATTATACCCTAACATTTTCACCTTACATTTTAACCATCTACTACCAAAATTATAGAGTAAAATCGCGTGAGGCCCCTCTTTTAAGTTTACGGCTATTATTAAGTTTTTAAGTTTTTCTTGATGTGATCCTATTTTTAAGTCATGACCCATTAGTCTTTTCACAAATTTTGCCGTTAAAATGGACGGTTGAGGGTGAAATGACATTTTTACCCTTAGTTAATTACTTCAATACACTCAGTGTTTTTAAATTTAATCAATTCTACCACAAAGTTTCCAAAACTTACACTAAGTGGTTTAACTGGAAACCTATGAAACTAAGTTACCTAAGTAGTATAAGGAATAACGAAAAGGGCTGAAATTGTAGTTTACCCAAAAGAAATTGAAAGGAAAGCTTCTTCTTCTTCAACGCGTGCTTGCAGCAGACGGCGGAGGAGACGGCGGCCGGCGAAGGAGTTGTATTTCCCGTCGGCGCCAACAACCACTCCCATTAGATCCGTCTCATCTCCAGGATCCCGAATCTACCTTTTGTTTCACCCGACTGACGCTGGAAACGGGCAAATCCGGCGAAAAACCGCCGCGCATTTTGACGTTTAACCGCTTCGATCCGTCTTTCCGTCAACATTCGGCCGTTCCCACCACCACCATTGGAATCACCGTCCGACGCTCCACCATCAAGACCTAAGTCCGCCGCGGAAAGTCACCGGACACGGGCGGCCGCCGGACGCCGCCGCCGAACCCAGATTCCGGCGACCTGTGAGGAAAACGAAGAAGAAGAAGCTGACTTCTGTCTTTCGGGAAAATTACAACTTTGGTCCTTTTTCCCTTTACTCTCAGCTTTGTGTCACTTAAACCCCTTTATTTATCCATAGTTTCATTCAAGTCACTGTTTCAAGTTTGAAAATGTGTAAATTTTGAAAATGTTGGGGTAGAATTGATTAAATTTAAAATTTTGGGGTGTATTTTAACATTTATTTAAGGGCAAAATCGTCATTTACTCTCTTCCGTCCAATTAAACGACTAAAATAGACGGAAAGGACTACAATGGGTCGCGCAACTTAAAAATAGGATCACATTGAAGCAAAAACTTAAAATGGGACCATAATAGGTCGCAAACTTAAAAAGAGGGACCCTACGCGGATTTTACTCCAAAATTATACCCTAACATTTTGGGTTTCTTTTTTCCGATGTTATGAAAGATTTAAATTATTACTAGAAAATAATTATTAAAAAAATTAGAAAAAATATATTTAGAAATTACATACATTGATCTATAACTTGCATCTAAAACTTTGATTTTGTATATCAAAATATTAAATAAATAAAATCATTAATTAACTATTGAAAAATACACTATTTTTTTAGGGACAAATGTAGTATATTCATAGTTGTCTAGTTTTCATTTTATTTTATTTTATTTTATTCCTTTATTAAATGTAAAGATAAATAATAATGTGTTTCGTTTTTTCTAAAAAATGGATAAATAGTTATATTCTTCCAGAAAATCTATAAACCATATTCACGGATCAAGACTTGGACGATGAGTGAGGAGGAGCCTCATAGCCCAACAAAGCTCACAGCCCAGCCAAATTGAGTTCGCGTTCCAAACGAAATCAGATTCACGAATTCATTGAGTAGCAACACTCTAATCCTATGGCGCTGGGGATTGGAATTCATCGAGCCGCATCAGAATCTAAATATCTCAAATTTTTGTCTCGAAATCACGAGCAGTCCAAGCTTCATCAGACCAAAAGATGCGAGGTGAGGTCAAGGCAGTTGGGCACTGAGGGGCTGAGGCAAGGTCCAAGGCTGTTTGGCGATGGCGGTGCTGGGCTAGGCGCCGGTGGGTGGGTGTGTCATCAGACTGAGAAATCGGAGGCGAGGTCAAGGCAGTTGGGCTAGGAGATTGAGGCGAGGTCTGGGGCCGCTTGGCGATGGCAACGCGGTTGTGCTGGGCTGGGCGCCGGTAGGTGGGTGTGTCATTGAAGGGTGTTGGATTTGGTTGTTGTGGGAGATAGTAAAAATGTAAGAGTTAAAAAGGTTAGAGTTATAATTGTTAGGGTTCAAAAACTAGGGAAGTAATTTTTGTATTTAAACTTAAAAATCTAATGGAACTTTAAACGGATGTTAGGTTCAAGGGAAAATAGTATATTTCTCCAAACCTCAGGGAGTGTTTTTCTGAGAATTTCTAAAATACGGGGGACAAAGTGGAGAATATGCCAAACCTTAGAGGATGTTTGATAATTTCCCTAGTTATTAAAGTATACTTTGGGTTCTACCTTTTTTAATTTTTTTAATACAAAAGGGGTAGGGGAATTAAAGATGGTGAAAATTTGAACACAAGATCTACAACTCTTGTCCTTAGAAGCTTAGTCACTAAGTTAGATGCTCCGGATACTTTGGGTTCTATCTAATGATGAGGGTAAGGCTAACGATGGGCATATCCACTCGTGTTCCGGTTAAGCTTCACATATTGCTCTACCATGGAGTGAGTAATTTTTGTGATCTACCTATGGTGGAACGGATCATGGATATCCATCAGAACTTCATTGAATTCTCTTACAATATATTATTTAAACTTTTAAAAAATTACAAAATTAGGCTTTGTTGAACAAATTACTTATTTAATCGCTCAACTTTGTTGAACAAATTAAAAAAGAATAAAAACTTTTAAAACTCAGACTTTAATAACTACGTGTGGAGCGAGCCGAACAATGCAGATCAATCCATTAACAGAGTGGAATGGTACATCAAGTGATCCACCAAAAGGCGGATCGATGCATATCAGTCCATAGAACGGATCAATCCTCTCTAATGACCATCCTTAGGTAAGACTGCATGTCACAGGGAGAAGATTTCTAAACTATATTTCTAAACTATACTAATTAAGGTATTTTAGACCACTAATTCTAATTAGGGTGACTCATTTAGCATTATGATTTATGACTAATTGGATACTTTTTTTCTATTTCCCATTGAACGTAATTTTGTTAGGAAATGACAAAAATTGACAGTTCGGCCGGCCAATTTGGTCATCGCTTTTCACACTTTTCCTTGTAGCAAATGCCAAACAACTCCACGGCAACCACTCTCATCCCAATTACATTCTCTCCATTTAGATGAACCGAAGGGGTGGTTGGAGCAAGAGGTTGTAGGCAGAGGTGGTACCACTCTCGGGGCAATTAGGGTAAGTTCCCGCATTAACTTTTTTCAAAGTATAGAATGTTTATGTATATTTAAGAAAACTTTGAACCTTACAAATGTAATTTTCCCTCTTACAACCAGTACGAGAAATTAATGTTTACCCCATGAGGTTTAGCATAATCTGCAGTTTACCCCACGCATTTTCAAAATTCACTATTTTCCCCCTGGAGATCTAACTTACTTTAATTCTGTCGTTAGTCATTAGATGAATGGAACTCACTTGCGAATACAACTGAAAACTACAAAATACCCTTAGTTACACATAATTCCTTTGCAATTTACCCCTTTTCCCCAACCTATCCAACTAACCCCAACCCACCATTCCTGAAACCCTAACCTTGCCAAGCCTCATCCTGAGCACGCATCACACCTTCTCCTTAGCCTCTCGATGGCCTAGGCATTGCCCTCAGCCTCCTTCGCTAGCCGATATGGCCATCGTCAAGATCCTCCAGATTTTAGTGGCGAGATCCAATGGCGAATAATGTGCTAATCGGCTAGCTTGGTCAAAGATGAATATGGTGACGGTGCAGTGTTTGGTTTGTTGGTTGAGAGATTCTAATGAGGGAGCACAAGTTCGGGAGCTTACAAGTAGAGCTGAGTAACGAATCGAGCCTGTTCGAGCTCAGCTCGAGCTCGAGCTCCAACGAGCCTATCGAGCCGAGCTTTTTCGAGTTCGATCACAAGCTGATTTTGAGGCTTGTTTAACAAATGAGCCGAGCTCGAGCTTGAGATGTTCGGCTCGCGAGCCTTAACGAGCCCGCTGAAATTACTAGTCTATCCCCCTCATTTAACAATATTCTAATCCTACCCTCCTGACTATTCCCCAAATTACATAAACCTTTCATCGGTCCCCAACCCAACTCGATCTCCATCGCGACGAACGGAGCAACCCACCTCTGCCCATCTCCATTCACGATACCATTCTGAAATCCAAACCCATACAATCGCAAACCAGTAACAGAGCTCGACGTCCGACATCCTCCTTCACCTTGGAATTCATCGTTCACCTCTAGTCGTGCCACAACCAGAGCTTCGTCTGAATCGTTTCCAACTTCCACATCCGGCCACTCCTCTACTCCCAGTTGTCGGCAATTCCCTAGGCCCCAACCCATGCCCTTTCTTTTCTCCGGAGCTCTCCCACCGCTAGCAGTCCCACAGATGACGTTCTTGTTGATCCCCACCACCATATCCGATTAAACTTGATGGAATCAATGTCGATCTAGTTCGAAAGGAGGCTAAGAATGGAATTTGAAGAGTTCATCAAAGAGGAAAGCAAGAAGAAATCAGATGAAAAAGAAATACATAGTAGAAAACTTGAGAGAAGAGAAGGACAATTTTGCGGCATCTGCTACGTGAAAAAGAAACTGATGAAAACCTATTGTAAGGGTAAACTACAACTTTAGTCCATGTATTTTCCAATTTTATTCATTTTAGTCTCAGAAGCTCGAGCCTTTACGAACCTCGAGCCGAGCTCGAATATCTCACGAGCCGAGCTCGAGCTTGGTTATCTCATGTTCACGAGCTCGAGCCGAACTCGAGCCGAGCCTAAACAGTAACGAGCTCGAGCTCGAACCTGCTAGGCTCGGGCTCCGCTCGGCTCGTTCTCACCCCTACTTACAAGTCCTCCTCCAAGCCTATTGCACAATATTGGAGTTTCGATGACAAGATTAAGGACAAAGAAAATGAAGGAAGTACTTAGAATTTTTTTTTGAACAAGGCAATGGTCGAGAATGAGGTGCAAAACTTGGAAGCACAAGTAGCTGCAAGATGATTGAAGACTTGGGCTTGAAGTTACTTGCTAAGGAAGAATGCTTGACTGGAGTCTTCTTTCTTATTTATTTAAATGACACTTAGCCTTTAAACTATATATTTGTGTTCAAACTAGCCCCTATACATTATATTTATCAGAAAATACTACTACTACTACCATCATAAATTGTAGAATTTTACTGGGGCACATGCCCCCATTGTGGGCCCGCCCCTGAAGGCAAGTTGCGCAAATGTCCATCCCGTCAAACTTCGACAAACTGGGCAGCAACTTGGAGAGGCCATAACTTCATTGTCTCAAACTAGGGCAAACTGGTCACTAACTTGGAGAGGCCATAACTTTCTCGTCTGAGCTCCAAATCAGATTTAAGGCCGAAACCTGTCGTGCCGAACACTGAAACAAAAACCCTAGTCTATCACTCATACGCCAATTCTCTCCGCCACGGTAGGCGTCGCAAAGTGGACGTCCCAATGCTCTGTGGAAAGTAGATCTCACGTTTCAAAAGCAACCACATCTAGGTATGAGTTAACATTTTTACTCACTTTTAGAGTGGTCAATGGTTAGCAGTTGTGGTACATATTTTCTGTTCGGGAATAGAATGCATATCCCATTTGGTTGTATTTGAACAATGATGTTAAAATTTTCTGTATGTGGGCTATATTAATTGTCTAATTTTGTGAATCGGATTAAGGATTAAATTGGTCAAATAAAACATACAGAGAGACCCATATGGTGATTGATCTAATTACGGGTCAGTAACTCCATTTGATGGGTAGGCCCATGACAAACTCTATATAAGTAGAGCTAGGTCCCTCCCTTAGCCACTACTTTTCAACACTACAACGTCATTAGGGAAAAACTTCTGATTGTGAAGTTCTTCACCCATTGGGAGTACCGACTGTTGGAATAAGGGAGAAGACCTACGTTTCATCAGGTCAGATGTTATTATTCTGTGTTAATTATGTGTTCTATGCTCTCATGTTTGATCTTGTGGCTGTGTTAAAATTAAATTATCATGTGGTATCAGAGCCAATTACATGATCATAGAATACATGTATGTTTATATACGATTTTTCTATGGCGGATACATGATCATAGGAACTGGCTTGGAATTCCCACTATTGTCTCTGTATCCATCATTATTGGTTGAATTAATTAAATGATTGATTAATTGCTATGGTGGAAGAAAAGAAACTGGGCACGAACTCATCTCGGACTGGGATGTTCTATTGACATCGGCGGCAGACAGTTAGGGTTCCACTGTTCCGGCAGAGGCATCGTCGCTTGAACCGCTGGGCTTCGCCGGTTAGGCTGGGTGAAGTAGCCGCAATGGGCCGCTGTTAAGGTTCGAATTAGGATTTCTATTATATCGACTCTCAATCCGCAAAACAGAGTCTGAATTTTGGAAAAATACACAACCATTGCAGAAATAGAACTCGATCAACACCGAGACGAGAAGGTGGGATGGCTACGCACCAGAGATGCCTTCTGCACCTGGAAGTAACATAGGATTAGGGCTGGGCTCGAAAGCACAATTCCAGTAGTTGAGAGAGTTGGGAAGGGAGAGAGGGAAACTCACATTCAACAATATTCAGGTCTGCCCCTACCGTTGGAGAGATGACCGTTATATAAGCCTCCCCTCTGCCAGCAAAACGACGACGCCCTTCTCTTATTGAAACGGAGCGCACAACAATAAAAGAAGGCACATGCCCAACACGTGACCATACAACATACTGCCATCATTCCTATCAGTAGTTGCCATCAACCTGAGTACCCAGCAGCTGCAGCTGTAACAAGGCCCCCTCCATTAAAAATGTGCTTGTCCTCAAGCACATTACAGCTGAAAAGAAGGAAAGCGAGCCTGGAAGGAAACCAGCTCCTCCCAAGTAGCGCCCTCAGGACCAAGACTTTAGTAACAGCTCGATTGCCCTACTTAGCTAACTTCCTGTCCAAAATCGCAAGTGGCAGAGGTGGTTCAATGATGTCAGAAAGAGCCGGTAATGACCCGTGAGTGATGTGGGAGCCCAGTTTCTTCTTGAGCAGAGACACGTGGAAAACATTGTGGATCTTAGCTTTAGGTGGCAAGAGTAATTGGTAAGCCACCTGACCAACACGCTTTAAAACCTTGAAAGGGCCATAATATCTTGCAGCCAACTTATGGTCTACTCCCCCTCTCATTGAGGTCTGCCGATACTTGTGAAGTTTGAGATATACCCAATCTCCCTCTGCAAAGCTTCTCTCCGTCCTGTGCTTATCAGTATAGAACTTCATCCTTGCTTGTGCCTTTTTTAGGTGGTCCTTCAGATGTTGTATGATTCTCTCCTTAGTCCCTAAATTTCTATCCACGGCCTCCATGGAAGACTAGCCAGCTAGATAAGGAAGATGTGTAGGAGGTGGCTGGCAGTATACAGCTTCATAAGGCGTCAGTTGAATGGAAGTATGAAAGGAAGTGTTATACCACCACTCGGCTAAGGGAAGCCATTGCGTCCACTGCCTGGGAAAGTCCCCTGTCATACAGCGCAGGTAAGCTTCCACACTTCTATTTACCACCTCTGTCTGACCATCTGTTTGGGATGGTAACTGGTAGAAAGTTTAAGTTCAACTTTCAACTGCTTCATCAGCTCCTGCCAGAAAGAGCTCATAAACACGGCCCCGCGGTCACTAACAATATCTGTTGGCATGCCATGCAGTCTATAAACTTGATCCAAGAAGACTTTTGCCACAATGATTGCTGAGTAGGGGTGAGGGAAGGCTATAAAATGCGCATACTTACTCAGGTGATCCACCACAACTAGGATGACCTCCTTCCCATCCGACTTCGGTAGGGACTCGATGAAATCCATGGATATACTATACCAAATCTGCTATGGAATTGGCAAGGGTTGCAGCAGGCCAAGGGACGCACTGGTGTCGTATTTATAGCGCTGGCAGATGTCACACTCACGCACAAACTGCTCGACATCCTTGGATAATCCCTTCCAGAAACAAAACTGATTAATTCGCTTCTTGGTTGCATCCCTGCCAGAATGCCCTCCACTTGAACCTTCGTGCACCATCCTGACAATTCTGGTTCTCAAATCCTTGTCACCTCCAACCACCCATCTACCTTTCCTTCTTAATCCTTGGCTGGAGAGTTCAAACTTAGGGTGACTGGTAGCATCCTGCAACTTGTCTTGTATAATTCGCTGGAAGTGTGTGTCTTGTGACACACTATCAGCTATCTCTTTGAGCAATGGAGAGGTCACAGTTACCATTGCTTGAGCTGACAATTCAGGAATTCGAGACAGGGCGTCGGCAACAACATTCTCCTTTCCCTTTCGATACTGAATTTCATAAGTGTATGACAGCAGCTTTACGATAAACTTCTGTTGGAGTGGGGTGAGAATACGTTGCTCCATGAGGTATTTGAGGCTCTGGTGGTTAGTTTTGATTATAAACTTCTGCCCCAACAAGTAGGGCCGCCACTTTTCCCGAAAAACACAAGAGCAACAAATTCCTTTTCATAAGTGGAAAGGGATTGGTGTTTAGGTGATAATGCTTTGCTGAGAAAAGCGATAGGGTGGCCATTCTGCTGCAGAACTGCCCCTACCCCCTCCTTTGAGGCATCTGTTTCAACGATGAAGGGCTCCTTGAAATTAGGCAGGGCCAACACCGGCGCTTGGGTAAGCGCTACCTTCAGTTGTTCAAAAGCCTCTTTTGCATCAGGAGTCCAAGAAAAACCATCGTTCTTGAGTAAATTAGTTAGAGGCCGGCTGATCAGCCCATAACTTCTGATAAAACGCCTGTAATAGCCGGTTAATCTGAGGAATCCCCTTAACTGCTTCAATGTCCTGGGCCTAGGCCACTGTTGCATTGCCTCAACCTTCTTTGGATCTGTGGCCACTCCATCTCCTGATACAATATGGCCCAAATATTCAACCTTACTCACCCCAAACTCACATTTAGTTTTCTTCACTAGCAGGGAGTTCTCTTGGAGGATTTCCAAAGCTAACTCCACGTGTTGCAAGTGTGTCTGCCAATTAGGGCTGATCATTCGGTTATTTCGGTATAAACCGAAACCGAATTACCGTTTTTATTCGGTTTCGGTTATCTATTATTAGATACCGAATTAACCGAAGTATACTTAAAACCGAATTAACCGAATACCGATTTAAATTCGGTTATTTCGGTTTCCATCCGAAATAACCGAATTTTAGAGGCTGGGCTGGGCTGGGCTTAGACTGAGTGTGTTGTGTGGCTGCTAGGGTTATTAGATATTGGGCTGGGGCTGGGCTGGACTAGGCTTAGATGGGCTCATATGCGGGCTAAATATTCGGTTAATTCGGTTAACCGAATAGGTAAAGCCCGTAACTGAATACCGTACCGAAAATCGAATTATAACTTCGGTATTACCGATACCGAACCGAAATACCGAAAATACCCGAACCGAATTAACCGAAACCAAAAATAAAATCGGTTAATTCGGTTAAACCGATAACTTGCTCAGCCCTACTGCCAATCAGGGCTATACACCAAGATATCATCAAAAAATACCAGGATGAATTTCCTCAGGTGCTGCTGGAAGATTTGGTTCATCAGGGCCTGGAAAGTTGAAGGTGCATTTGTAAGGCCGAAAGGCATCACAATGAACTCATAGTGTCCTTGATGTGTTCTGAAGGCAGTCTTCTTAATGTCTTCCTCCACCATTCTGATCTGATGACACCCCGAACGCAAATCCAACTTAGTGTAGAACTGGGAACCGAACAATTCATCCAACAACTCCTCTATAACATGAATGGGAAACTTATCCTTGATAGTTACCTTATTGAGTTCTCTATAATCAACACAAAGACGCCATGTGCCATCTTTTTTCCTAACCAAGACAATAGGGGATGAGTAAGGACTTTGACTCGGTCGAATAACACCAGTTTCTAACATTCCTTGCACCATCTGTTCAATGGCATCCTTCTGAAGTGCAGGATACTGGTAGGGTCTAATGTTGACAGGTCCCGTGCCAGGCTGTAGTGGAATGTGATGATCCAGTGGCCTTTTGGGAGGTAGACCCACTGGTTCCTGAAACAGATGTGAATACCGAGATAAAAGGCCCCCCAACTCTGCTTCCTTTTGGGCTGAGACAATCTCAGAGGCCCTGCAGGATAGCTCATGTGCGCTGCTCTCCAACAATTGCACACTAAATGCCTCAGCTCCCTGCTGCAACAATCTTTCCACCTTTTTAGCCTTCAGAGACCTGCTGTGTACTCGAGTTGTTCCCCTTAAAACCCTTCTTTTCTTGAGATACTTGAAGGACATGGTCAATTTCTTTGTGTCCCACGTGATTGGACTCAATCCATCCATCTAGAGGAGTCCCAACACCATTTCACAATTTCCCAGCCCCATTACAAACAAGTCATCTGTGAAGTCCATATCATGAATAGTCCATTTGAACCCACGGATGATACCAATGGAAGGCACAAGTTGTCCATCAGCCAAGGTGATTCCCACGGTTGGCAAGGGCTCTACCTCAAATCCATGCCTCTCTGCCCACAGTCCATCCACAAAATTGTGGGTACTGCCCGTATCCATTAATATATGCACCTTGTTATTACCCACCAGACCACCCACTATCATTGATTTGTGGCTGGGAATGCCCGTGATAGCCTGCAAAGATACCACCGGATTCTCATCAGTGCCAGAGCTGGACTCCTCATCGTCCTCACTGAACTCCTCTGTGTCCATAACTAACTCAATCTGTCTAAATTGTCCCTTCCTGCATTTGTGACCAGGAGACCACTTCTTTTCACACCTAAAACACTCTTTCCTAGCTCTTTTTTTGTCCAACTCCTTGTTCGTCAGCCTCTTAAAGGTTGGTTCCAACTCAGAGGTGGTCAGACTCTGTTTAACAAATCCCTTGCTAACAGAATTTGAATTGCCTCCTGGCGACTCCAAAATTCCCTTCCCTCGATAAGAACCACTTCTTGACGACCTCCTTGGGTTTCTAGATATATCCTCCTGTAACTTCGAGAAATGTTGGGCCTCACGGAGGGACAATGGCCTCATGGCTCTCACACGAGCCCTCAACTCAGAGAATAAACCCCCACAGAACATTCCAATCATCATAGATTCAGGCAGAGGTCCTACTTTGGAGAGGAGATCATCAAAAGCATCGACATAATCACTCACCGAGCCCGTTTGTTTCAAATTCTTAAGTTTCTCCGACGGTGATTCATAGTTCTCAGCAAACCTCTCCTGCAAATGCACACAATATTCGTTCCACGTCGCTCGATCGCGCCGATGGTAGACGCGCATGAATCGTTGGTGCCAGTGCAGAGCCGCTCCTTCCAAATGCACCGCCGCCGTCCGAATCTTCAAATTCCCCGGCACTCCATCCAGATAGAACAACTGATTACATCTGAACACCCAGCCGTCCACATCTTTCCCCGTGAAATGCGGAAAATCAATTTTGCTCACCTTCATATTGTTCATGACTGCAAGAGATTGGTTCTCTCGATTCTGGATCAACGACGGTCTGTTTTCTTGTCCGGCTCCTTCAATTCGAGCTCGATCACCCCCGTCTTGGCAAACTTGAACTCGTTGCATTCCGACAATCAGTGCGGTGAGCTGTCGAAACTGCTCCGCACTCTGCCGCTCACTCCGATCTAATAGCTCCAAGTGATTGGCGTTACTCTGATCTATCCGTTCTTCCAGCGCGCGAATCTGCGATCCAAACTTCTCTTCGATAACATTCCTCAACTCAGCCAAACGAGTACCGTCCGCCATTGTCAGATCCAAAGAACTACTGCTCTGATACCAAATGTTAAGGTTTAAATTAGGATTTCTATTATATTGACTCTCAATCAGCAAAACAGAGTCTGAATTTTGGAAAAATACACGACCATTGCAGAAATAGAACTCGATCAACACCGAGACGAGAAGGTGGGATGGCTACGTACCAGAGATGCCTTCTGCACCTGGAAGTAACGTAGGATTAGGGCTGGGCTCGAAAGCACAATTCCAGTAGTTGAGAGAGTTGGGAAGGGAGAGAGGGAAACTCACATTTAACAATATTCAGGTCTGCCCCTGCCGTTGGAGAGATGACCGTTATATAAGCCTCCCCTCTGCCAGCAAAATGACGACGCCCTTCTCTTATTGAAACGGAGCGCACAACAATAAAAGAAGGCACACGCCCAACACGTGACCATACAACATACCACCATCATTCCTATCAGTAGCTGCCATCAACCTGAGTACCCAAGAGCTGCAGCTGTAACAGCCGCTGGGCTGCAACGATGTGAGGCACCAAGGTTTCAAGAGCTGCGTGGCTAGGCTGCCAGCGGAGACTCGATCGGCTGGCGGCGGTGATCCCGACTTTGCAGGAGCTGCGGTCCCATATGGAGGAGCACCGACGATGCCTGGGTGCCCGACCAATGCTGTTTCGCGGTAGTGGCAGGCCGTTGGAACACCGACGGCGGTGCTGCAGAAGACCGTATCATGGTCTGCTGGGAAGGGAAGAACTTAGGGTTTTCTGGGTTAATGCCTCTCTAGCCCTCCAACCTTTTCCCTTATGACGCTTAGGACCCTAAAGTTTAGTTTGTTTCAGTGACATCAGGTTTTGCCGCTGAAACAATATCATTGGTCCTTAAATTTTTCTGGTTCATTCAAAATAGCCCCACCCTTTTCTGTAAAGGACCTAAAAGCTGTTGTTTCGACCAGAAAATCCCCTAAACTTTTCTTAAAGCCAAATAAAGTGTATAATCATGCAATAAAGATTAAATTCACTTAAATTAAAGAGACATATACAGTTTTTAATGTCTCATAAGTAAAATTAAAGTGAGTATGCATGATAAATAATTAATTCTTTTGATTAAATTACTCAAATAATTATGGCAAAATATGATTTGAGAGAAATTCGAGTGTTTTAATTCTCTCATTTGGTAAAGTCATATGAATTTTTAAAATGAGCCCCTTGATTGCCGGATTGTGAAGGTAACATAAAGGTATGTCCCGTTGTGGGGGGTTTAAAGAGGTTTATTAAATTGTTGTCACCAAAGTGGTCGATTTGATGAATCTTGTAAGATTCCGTTCTCGCATGATTAGGGACGTCTCTGGATTAAATGCATGGTTATTCTGCCCAAAGGTGTTGATCATGTATGAAGTTTAGAGATGATACACATATGACATTTGATTGATGAAGGACTTGTATGAGCTCTCTATTCACCCAAAGGTGGTAGAAAAGTGAGTATAAGAAATTCCTCGAATCGTCATTATGTGTGAGAGTTTAAGATTGCATGTTATGGATTCTGCCCAAAGGTGTTTTCATGATGATGTGCTTGAATTCTTCGGAGATATACTATTTTTGGCTTTAAGTATCATGGTTATCTTAAAAATTATTGACATCTACGTTTATTTGATCTTCTTCAGTCACCTTTTATGTTAACAACAATATGGTCAACCTGAAATATCACACATAAAATTGATATGTGTGATCTGTTACCCCAACTGACTCCAACTTCAAGAAATGGAAGCAAGATGTGGAATTTGCTCTCGAGATGGCGGATGTGAATCTCGCCATGATCGCTGATAAGCCTGCAGATCTCACCGCTATAAGCAATGATGAGGAGAAGAAAGCTTTTGTTGCTTGGGAGAAATCGAACCGCATGTGCTATCTTTCTATAAAGAGGTCCATTCCTGAACACCTGCTTAGTGGTATTTCCGATTCTAAAGATGCAAAAATTTTCCTTGATTATGTGTCCCAGAGGTACAAGGTATCCTCAAATGCTGAGATAGGTACCCTATTAAGAGAACTTTACTCCATGAGGTATCACGGAGTAAAAGATGTTAAGGGAGTACATCATAAGAATGGTTCACATTCAGTCGAAACTGAAAGCGCTTAATATTGTCCTCCCTGATACATGCATTGTGCATCAAGCACTTAACACCCTTCGTGTGGAGTATGTGTCACCCCACGGTGGAAGCACACAAGTGATTACGACGCACTCAGTTGGGGTAACAGATCACACACATATCAATTTTGACAAGTGGGCCCTGTGGGCCCCACAGGGTATATGTGGGCCCCACAGCTCATTTTAAACTTCCTGCTCAGAATTCTTCACCACAAATCATATATCACGCACATATGCTTACATATATACACATACAGGTGATTTCTGACAATAATCCCGAAACTCGAGGCGTAGGCCCCACGGGGCGATTTACACCTTTTCGGACGTATAAGTCCCAAAACTGATAAAAACAAGCATTCTACACTCAGAAATCACAAACATGCACATAATCTGCCCAGAATGCTTCCCAGCAGAAAATCTAGCACAAATCTGACTTTTGACGAAAACCCGGATTTTACTAATTCTACATGCATACATGTCATCTACAATATACAGAGCCACAAAATGTTATCGGAATACATACGAGCGTGCGAGGTGGTGACACTGGGTCCAACCAACGTCCTCGACGTGCAAAATACTGCTGCTGCTACACACATAAGAAAGTTTAACCGATGAAAACCACAGTGCTCAATAACATAATCTAAACTCCAGAACTGAATACCACCCAACACATCCCGAAAAAGTCGATCACACAGATATCGAAAATCCCGGAACGATATACACACACATCAGACATTACCCCTTATTTCGTCAATACAAATCACAACAGATCGGAACACACAGAATGATACCTAAAATATCACACACAAAAGCAACCCCCAACTCTACTCAGCGTGCTGCAGGTCAGATCCTCCTGAAATGAAGAAATAAGGGGTAAGTTCTCGAAAGAACTTAGTAAAGGGTGAGGTATAAGCAAAGATTTTCTTGGAGCACAAGAAACCTGCAACCGAAGAAAAACGTAGATATACAAGAATACACATACTCATGTAATTACATACACATGCTCAACCAATACAGATTCAACCAAATGCAATGCAAGTCAAACAATGGATTATGATGTAGTTAGGCACAATGACAGTCTTCCCAACCTTAGCCAAGGCACACATATAATTACACACAAGAGCATGGTCAGCTCGGGGTCATGATCCCCACCGTCATATCACAAACACGTTAAAGGTGTATCACACAGACTTACACCATTTAGGTGTAGATACACATCCTCAATGCTGATCCCGCGACCTGCACACCAATGCTTATACCATTTGACCAAGTTTGGCATCAGCGGGCCAACCCCTTAAACCAAACTTAGCCTCAATATACTCCGATACGCATTCTATAAAGTACTACAAAATGCAGTACCCAGAGACACACTGAACCCTTACCTTAACTAGAAGACCGAATGAAATTTTCCGATCAGCTGTCCCGGTACGGATTTCAAAAGAGATTCGGCCGCACATTCGACTACCCCTTATTCACGTATGATCCACAGATACAAAATACACATTCAGAATTCATAGAATCAATCCACATCAATGGTGCCAAAATTAGGGCTCGGGCAGGAAAAAATGGCTTTCACATACGGCCTTTTCTGGAAAGACCGAATAGCACAAGACGTATAACTTTTCACCCTGATTACAAATATACCCTTACCTTTCGTCAAATCAAGCCTAAAGCTTAGTTTCTATTCAGAAATTCGGAACAATTTCGGCAGCACTTCTGCAAAGATTCAGCTCTCACTCCTAGCACAAAAGATGTAATAGAAGGTGCAAGGATTGCTTAGGAACTATAAAATCCACCATAGGAGAAGTTTCATAAATGTGGAGCAATTTTCAGAAGCTCACGGTTTCCAAACGGAGCTGAATTTACAAAATCTGATCCATGATAACTTCCTAACTCATCACAAGGATCAGTTTGGTATGTTTACCTCAAAACTTCTTCAAGTATTTGAGAAGATAAATTTTGGAGCTCAAGAGGCACAACAATGGCTGATATTCGGCTGAGCATGAGAAAGTAGGAGAAGATGGCCTTTTTGGCCATTTTCTAAGTTTTTATATATATTCTTTTCTTTCTTTTTCATTTTTTTATAGAAATGAGCCAAGTATCCCATTTTACACATGCTCGCCGCCTCTTTTTTTGTCCTCTCTACCAAATTGTTGTAAATTTTTTCCCTTTTTACACTTTGGCCCCACGAATTTCAAATGTTGCAATTTAATCAAACCCGAAAATTGTAATTTTCAAACTGTAACCCCAAACGTCACGAAATCTGAGACACATTCTCGGGACCTCATATCACGCACAAAACATGCTTCATATAACTAATTATGAGTCCCGAGCCCCACAAAAATCGCTACTTCCGGTAAATACGCTTAATCGCGTAATTAGTTGGAATTCGCACTAGATAGCAATAACAGTAACGACAACTGTACCACATCCTCGGGACTTCATATCTCACACCAATCATACTTCATATACTTAATTATAAGTCCCGAGGCACAGAAAATTCACTAATCCCAATGTTGATGCTTAATTGCGTAATTAGCGTAATCACTTACCGGGTGTCTATAACAGTACAGGCTTCTTGTCACTACTTATAACTCTCAGGACGAGGCCTGGGCAGTCAATGACCTCATTACTAGGTGCGTCGTTGAAGAGGAGAAGCTTAAGAGTGAGAAGTCCCACACTGCCTTGTTTGTATCAGGAAAACACAACACGAAAAAGGGTGGTAAGAAGTATAGTGCTCTTAAAA
This sequence comes from Stellera chamaejasme, assembly GCA_024586325.1. NCBI lineage: Eukaryota > Viridiplantae > Streptophyta > Magnoliopsida > Malvales > Thymelaeaceae > Stellera > Stellera chamaejasme. The sequence goes on along the minus strand of CM044981.1, from coordinate 54,497,158 downwards.
ATGTTCAGACTCAATCTAATGGTCAAACTGGAGGAGTGGGTGGTCTAAATCTGGTGATTGAGAAGAAAGTGAAGAAATGTTTCTTCTGTAAGAAAAGAGATCACTTCAAGGATGATTGTCCTAAATTCAAAGTTTGGTCAGCGAAGAATGGGCATAAAGGTAATGACTCATTGGCTTTTGTTTTACATGAATCCAATTTGGCTATGGTCCCATCCAGTTCCTGGTGGCTCGATAGCGGTGCAACCACTCATGTGGCTTTCACTTTGCAGGGATTCATAAGCAAGAGGAAGCCAAATAAAGAAGAGTCAAGGCTTGTCGTTGGCAATAATGAAGAGGTGGAAGCTGAATTCATAGGAGTTGTTTATCTAAATTTGAATTCTGGATTTCAACTTATTTTGAATAACACATTCTATGTACCGTCTTTTATGCGGAATTTGGTTTCAATTTCCATGTTAGACAAAGAAGGTTATGCTTTTGAAATCAATAATAGTTTGGTAAAATTATTTTTGAATTCAAATCATATTGGTACATGTTCTTTGTTCTCAGGGCTATATAGATTGTGTTTGACTCCGAATGACCTTTATGCCACCTCATATAATGTTGAAAAAATTATTGCCAAAAGATCTCTCATAAAGGAAAAATCTTTCATGCTGTGGCATAAAAGGTTGGGCCACATCTCTAGGGAAAAAGTAGAAAGGTTGATAAAGGAAAACATCCTACCTACTCTTGACTTCAGTGACCTAGAGGCATGTGTTGATTGTTGTAGAGGCAAGTTGACCAAAGTTAAGAGAAGAGGAGCTACACGTAGCTCAAATCTATTAGAAGTGAACCACACCAATATAAGCGGACCTTACTCACATACTGTTTGTAACTCCAAATATTTTATCACATTTATTGATGACTATTCCCGATATGGTTACCTGTACTTGATTAAGCAAAAGTCTGAAGCTCTTGAAAAGTTTAAGATCATCAAGACCGAAGTCGAGAAACAGTTGGGAAAAGTCATCAAGGTTGTGAGATCTGACCGAGGTGGTGAGTATTATGACAAACATGAGGACAATGGACAAATTAAGGGTCTGTTTGCTAGATACTTAGAAAGCTGGAGTCCTCAACATAATGGTGTAGCCGAAAGACGGAATCACACCTTAAAGGATATGATGAGGAGCATGCAAAGTAGGGCAAATTTTCCTGACTTTCTATGGGGTGAGGCTATTAAGGCAGCCTTGTATATCCTCAATCGAGTACCTAGTAAGTCAGTTCAAAAGATGCCTTTTGAGTTGTGGACCGGTAGGAAACCCAGCTTGAATCATTTGCGAGTTTGGGGTTGTCCTGCAGAAATGCGATTGTACAATCCCTTTGAGAGTAAATTGCAATCTCGTTCTACTCATTGTTATTTTATTGGATACCCTGAACATTCTAAAGGGTATAGATTCTACCGTAAAGATGGAGGTACTAGAATTGTGGAATCACAGACAGCTAAGTTTCTGGAACACGATGTGACTGATGAATGTGATCACTTTGAGATAGATAAGGAGGTACAAGCAAGTATTATTTGTGTCTCTCTACCCATAAATCAAGAGACCGTGGATCCTTTACCTGTGGATACTCCAAATGAGGAAGAACCTTTACAACCACCGGTTGAAGAGGTTATCCCAGCACAGGATGCAGTAGCAAAGGTTTCACTTAGATGGTCAAGTAGGGAGAGGAGGTCAGCTATACCTTCTGATTATGTAGTCTATCTTGGGGAGAGTGATTACGATATTGGTCATGTAATTGATTCAGTGACATATTCTGAAGCCGTGTCTAGTCCTCATAAGGATTTATGGTGGGATGCAATGAGGGATGAGATGCAATCTATGCAACACAATAAAGTGTGGGAGCTTGTTGAGCTACCTAAAGGCTGTAGACCCGTTGGTAATAAATGAGTGTACAAGACAAAAAGGGATCCTAATGGAAAGATTGAGAGGTTTAAAGCCAGACTAGTTGCCAAAGGGTACACACAGAGAGAAGGAATTGACTATGTTGATTTGTTCTCTTTCGTGTCCTCTAAAGACTCATTTCGAGTCATTATGGCACTTGTAGCTCATTATGATCTAGAGTTACACCAGATGGATGTTAAAACCGCATTTCTAAATGGGAATTTGACAGAAGAAGTCTATATGGAACAGCCTGAAAGTCTTAAGGTAGCTGGAAAGGATCATATGGTACGTAGACTTTTGAAGTCTATTTATGGTCTGAAACAAGCTTCTCGTCAATGGTACCTGAAGTTTGATGAGGTAATCACCTCATTTGGTTTTGTGGAAAACCACGTCGATAGATGCATATATCACAAGGTCAGTGGGAGCAAAATTATCTTTTTGGTCCTTTATGTGGATGATATTTTGCTTGCGACAAATGACTTAGGCATACTGCATGAAGTTAAACAGTTTTTGTCTAGGCAATTCGACATGAAAGACCTTGGTGAAACATCATTTGTTCTTGGTATTGAAATCCACAGGGAACTTGTTGGGTCTCTCTCAAAATGCGTACATTGAGCGTGTATTAAAGAGAATTAATATGAATGACTGTAAACCTTGGAATGTGCCAATTACTAAGGGTGAAAACCTGAGTTTGGCATAATGTCCCAAGAATGACTATGAGAAAGAATCCATGAGAGATGTTCCATATGCTAGTGTTGTAGAAAGGCTGATGTATGCTCAGGTATGCACTAGACCGGACATCGCATTTGTAGTAGGTCTCCTAGGAAGATATTTGTTGAATCCTGGGCATGACCATTGGGTTGCTGCAAAGAAAGTTTTGAGGTATTTAAAGTGAACCAAGGACTGCATATTAACCTTTAAAAGGGTTGACAACCTTGAGCTGGTTGGCTATACGGATTCAGACTATGTCGGCTGCAAGGATGATCGGAAATCCACATCAGGATAAATTTTCATGTTGGTAGGTGGTGCAGTATCATGGAGAAGTGTCAAGCAGACACTTGTGACCTCGTCGTCTACCATGCATGTAGAGTATGTAGCGTGCTTTGGAGCTTCAACGCAGGCCGCATGGTTGAGAAATCTCATTAGTGAGATGTCGATTGTTGATTCTATTGCTAATCTCATTCGGTTATATTGCGACAATCTTGCAGCTGTGCTGTTTTGCAAGAATAATAAGAGCATTTTTTGGGCTAAGCACTTGGAGATTAAATACTTGACTGTTAAGGAGCAAGTCAGAAAGGTGAAGTTGAGATAGAGCACATTGGGACTGAATATATGGTTGCAGATCCTCTAACCAAGGGACTTCGCTCTGAAAATTTTAGGAGCCATGTTACTAATATGGGATTAGTAGAGTCCTTTGATGTGTTTGGTTAGTGGGAATCTTGTTTAGTTGCTCTGTCATTCTATTTTTAAAAACACTTTTGGTTTGTGTTTTTTAAGTGCATATTATAATGAATGATGTTATTCAGTCATAAACTTTCTTCACTATAATATGTTGCTAAAGTCTTAAGATGAGTGTCAATCTTAAGCAAAGGCCTGAGGCATTATATGTGGGTCTTGTGATTGAATGTCTTCTGTGACACATAAGGGTCATCTCGAGATGCATACATATTTATAGACATACAGGCTCGGATGAGCAATAAAGGATTTCTCTAGCGTGCTTGTGCCGCTGAAGGAGAGAAATCAATGTGACTGACAAGCGAACAACTGATTTAGATCATAAGGTTGCTGTTGTTGTTGTTGCTTGCCACACTTCCACATCGTGTTCATGTCGATAAGGTGCATTGATGTGTGTGACCATGGAAGGGGCTGCATTCCTGATTAATGCAGTTTCCGCCATGATCCTCCGTTGAGAACCTTATTGGACGAAATGGTATCTAGAGTTTTCTTATGACCAAATAGTTTCAAAAGTGCGCACATAAAGTTTAAAGTTGTCTTAATCCGATAAAATCGTTTTGTTTTCAAAAAGATGTCGTTTTAAAAATTCTTGATAATTAATATGCCCAAGTGGGAGAATGTTAGAATTTTCTGTATGTGGGCTATATTAATTGTCTAATTTTGTGACTCGGATTAAGGATTAAAGTGGTCAAATAAAACATACAGAGAGACCCATATGGTGATTGATCTAATTACGGGCCAGTAACTCCATTTGATAAAAGATGTGGGGTTTTAATAAGTGTGGTTCGATAGAGTTCATGGGCCGTTGATGGGTAGGCCCATGACAAACTCTATATAAGGAGAGCTAGGTCCCTCCCTTAGCCACTACTTTTCAACACTACAATGTCATTAGGGCAAAACTTCTGATTGTGAAGTTCTCCACCCATTGGGAGTGCCGACTGTTGGAATAAGGGAGAAGACCTACGCTTCATAATTCTTGATTCCGCTGCGTTTTCTTGATGGAGCTTAGATCAGGTCAGATGTTATTATTCCATGTTAATTATGTGTTCTATGCTCTAATTTTTTATCATGTTTGCAGCACTTTTGCAGGATTAACAGTGAGATACTTTGTGGTAAAAAATGATTCGCACTAATCCTTATTGTATAGTTAGTTTCTAATTCATGTGAGTTGCATGTAGGATGAATTGGCTCGAATAATAAATAAGGCAGAAGGTTTGAAGTGGATGAGGGAAATGCAGATTACTGATTTCAATTTTCAGAATCCGACATCAGCTTTTACTGTGATGAAAGTGTTCGACATAGATTACAATTACCAGATGGATATGATTATGATGGTGATTATGAACGTGAGTGATATTGCACTATATTTATGGCATGTAGGATTACTTATACATAACGGCTAAGACAACATGCGTATGTTACAGATATTTCTCGAAAGGACCAATTTCAGTGAAACGCATGAGGGTGTGCATCCACCCAACAAGGAATCAATGAAAATGTATGATTTTCCAAGTTACAAGTTAGTGTAGGGAAAAAGGTGTATAATTATATTTTTATAACGACTATTTGTAGAGTTAAGAAGGGAAAGGAGAAGATGTGTCATCAGGCGTCACCCAACGGAGGATCTACTAAAATGGCAGCAAGTGAGAATAATGCAGAGTCCAGGTAATTCACATATCTTGCTTGTTATGTTCCTTTTAATGTCACTGTGTTGGTTAAGCATTTGATGTTCGTTTTGTAGCAGGTGTGTCATTATTGACCATGCTATTATTTGGATATGTAATATATTTTTGGAAACTGTTGATTTATGTTATATGTAGATTTTTTGGACAAACGATGAGTAATCTATACTAAATACATTAAGTTTATTTCACCTTACGGCGGTTGATTGATTATGGAAAAAAGGGAATCCGTAACGTAGTCGGATATTAGAACTAGTTTAGGGACAGTGGAGTACGTGTATGTGAAAGACTAAAAGTAAAACCGATCCACAAGGTAAAGCGTGGAATTAGGGATTATGCGTGCATAATTCCCCCATTGTTTTTTTAATAAATGCACAACATGCTTCTTCGTTTCTAAATGATTAACTGCATGGAAAATGCTATGGACACTCTATTGACATTTACCATGTCTTCATTTTAGTGGACCCAAAATCAAGTAGACCCACAAAAATGATTACATGACATTTGTTGAATGAGAGAATGTGCAAAGTGAGTGTCCAAAAGAATATCCCATACATTTCCCAACATCATAATCTCACAATCACACGCTTCTTCGTTTCTAAATGATTAGGGGGTTTCAAACTTAGAGATTAGGGGATGAGTTTTTCACATAATAACTAAGGGTTTGAGAGGTGAGTGAGAAAAGTGAGTAATGATGGCCAAAGTTTGAGGAGCCCGTGAAATTGAAGGGGGATGGGGTGTGAATTCGGCGCATGACTTGTTTAGATACTTGATTGATCAGCATAAAATGGTGATCAACATGATGAGTTGTTTAGATCGACATCACTACCTAGTTAGATCGACATCACTATCTTGTTAGATCGACATACATATTTGATTGATCAGCATAAAATGGTGATCAACATGATGAGTTGTTTAGATCGACATCACTACCTAGTTAGATCGACATCAATATCTAGTTAGATCAGCATAAAATGTGTGTCAATTATACTGTGCACTTATTTGTGCGCACATTTGTCTGCCGTGCACAACTTTGTTAGATCAACATGATGAGTTGTTTAGATCGACATCACTACCTAGTTAGATCAGCATAAAATGGAAGTGTGTCAATTATATTGTGCACTTATTTGTGCACGTACAACTTTGTTAGATCAACATGATGAGTTGTTTAGATCGACATCACTACCTAGTTAGATCGACATCACTAGCTTGTTAGATCGACATACATACTTGATTGATCAGCATAAAATGGTGATCAACATGATGAGTTGTTTAGATCGACATCATTATCTTGTTAGATCGACATGACTACCTTGTGAGATCGACATACATACTTGATTGATCAGCATAAAATGGTAATCAACATGATGAGTTGTTTAGATCGACATCACTACCTAGTTAGATCGATATCATTACCTTGTTAGATCGACATACATATTTGTTTGATCAGCATAAAATGGTGATTAACATGATGAGTTGTTTAGATCGACATCACTATCTTGTTAGATCAACATGATTACCTTGTTAGATCGACATACATACTTGATTGATCAGCATAAAATGGTGATCAACATGATGAGTTGTTTAGATCGACATCCCTATCTTTTTAGATCGACATGACTACCTTGTTACATCGACATCACTACTTAGTTAGATCAGCATAAAATGGAAGTGTGTCAATTATATTGTGCACTTATTTGTGCGCACATCTGTGTGTCGCGCGAAACTATGTGCGGACTGTCGTTCGCAGCGCACAATTTCAGGTGAATAACGAGGGGCTACTCACGTGAACAACTAAATTCACTTTGGTCCTATTCCCTTGAGATCTGCGTAGACAATGCTGAATCATGCAATCCTACTCACGTGTGAAGGCGGAGCAAAAAATCAATTATTCACATGAAAAAACTGAAGTTTGAAACACCCTATTAACATCATAATATCGGTCAGCGGGTGTAATATAGCGGATGCAATGAATCAAATCTCAAGAGAATACCCGAGATTTTGTGGCTAGTTAAGAAGGGTTAGGTTTGCATTATTAAGTGTGGGCTCGTGGGCTACTAGGTGTGAGGGGAAAACACGTTTTGCTTAAACCTGATATTCTGCTGCGCGCCGCCTCTTCACGGCCGTCCCAATGCGCGCCGGGGAGGACTTTTGCGACTCTATTCTCTCTCGCTTCGCGAACTCCACTCAAGAGGACCAGCGTCACCTCTGCGCCACTATCGGCGCCATGTCTCAAGAGCTCAAAGACCAGAAGCTCACTCTCACTCCCGTCGCATATTGTGTCGCCGCTTGCTCCTCCCTCGACCGCCTCATCTCGCAGCCTGATTCCCCCCCTCGTGTTATCCACTCCCTCGCCACCATCCTCTCTCTCGTCCTCCCTAGACTTCCGCGCGGCCTTTTGATGGAGATGGAAAGCCTCGTCTCAGAAGTCTCAAAAACTGTGGTTAAGGTTCTGATGTCGAATGCGTTGCCTTCCCCGGACGGCGACGATGCTGTCGTTGCTGCCTTGAAATGTTTATCTTATTTATTGGTTGCTAAAAGCTATAATAGTTGCTCCGAATTGCCGAGTCCCTATGACTTCCTCCTAAGATTTGTCGTTGATTCCCGCACAAAGGTAAAAAGTGGCGAGGAAGCGTTCCTCGTTAATGCAGAATCCTGTGTCTATCTGATTTTTATTGGCTGACAAGTAATTTATCCCTACTGATTCCGGTATGACCAAAACTAGTTGTTGTTGCTTTGAATTGAATAGGTGAGGAGACAATCACATTTGTGTCTTCGTGAAATTCTTGAAGCTTTTCGAGGAACATTGTTGCTAAGGCTGGCAAGTCAAAGGATTACCAACGTCTTGAAAAAATCTCTTCTTCTGGCAGGTGGTTCCAATTCAGAATCTACTGAAGGGGCTAAGGGAGCTCAGGAAGTTGTGTATGTTTTGGATGCACTGAGAGAGTCTCTTCCTCTTATGTCAATGGAGTACATCACCGAAGTCCTCCAGTACTTCAAAACACTCCTCGAACTTAGACAACCACTTGTAAACCAGCGTGTGACTAATGGTCTATATGCCGTGTGCACCCATCCATCATCAGTGGTCTCTGCAGATGTGTTGGTTGATCTGTTATGCTATTTGGCTCTCTCAGTCTCCACAAGCAAAACGAATGCTGTCTCCATGACTTATAACACACGTCTGCTAAGTATGGGAATGAAAAAGGTATATTCGCTCAATAGGGAACTATGCCTAACCAATTTACCCATCGTGTTCACCGCAATAAAAGGTACGTTTTCCATCGCCTCATTTTACTTGTTTTTTCTTGTCAGTGTCCTAGTTTCTAGTAGTATCATCAATAATAAAAAACTGGCTGTGTCGTTCTAACCCATCTGTGATGGCAGATGTCTTTGGATCAGAACATGAAGAGGCAATATTAGCAGCCACGGATGCATTTAAGAGCCTAATAACTGGATGTGTTGATGATGGTTTGATTAAGCAAGGATTTGGTCAGATCATGAATCCAGATATGGGAGTAAGACGTGGTGGACCGATTATTATCGAAAAACTATGTGCAACAATCGAGAGCCTGCTTGAGTATCATTATTATACTGCCTGGGACATGGCTTATCAGGTCATATCAGAGATGTTTAATAAATTAGGTACTTTTGCTACTTGTTTTTGCCATTTATTATCTTGGAAGTTTCTTATAGATCAATGAATGGAAGAGTACCTCCCACGGGAAATTAGTTTATTTGTGCTTTCTTTCTCTTTCTTCGTTAAGTTGTGGAAACTCCTCAGTATAAGTACTCAATACATGGTATGGTTTTCAGGTTATTATTCTTCATATTTGATGAAGGGGACTCTTAAGAACTTGGCTGACATGCAAAAGTTACCAGATGAAGATTTCCCTTACAGGAAACAGGTATACACACAAACCCCCGCTCCCTGCATCTTTTCTTTCAAAATAAGACATGTTTCTGTTACAGGAAATAGATATTCTAGAACCAGTGATATGCCTTTTACACCAAAGCATGCAAGGTCTACTAGACAGGAAGTATTTTGTGTCCATATGCTCTACTAATACTACTCTGCTTGTATGGATGCAGTTGCATGAATGCATTGGCTCAGCCTTAGGTGCAATGGGGCCGGAAAACTTTTTGGGACTTCTGCCTCTCCATTTCGAGGCTGATGACCTTTCAGAGGTAAATGTTTGGCTTTTTCCTATCCTGAAGAAGTATACAGTTGGAGCTCGTTTGAGATTCTTTGTGCATACTCTTTTGGAAATGGTTGCGACTTTGAGAAAGAGGTCCCTCAAGGTATGGAAGTTGGTATGGAATTCTGGTTCTGAAAAAAAAAAACTCTATTAACATTTATCTCTTCATTGGACAGCTAGAACTAGAGGGAAAAATTTTCTCATCCAGGAGCGTTGATGCACTTGTATATTCCGTGTGGTCCTTATTGCCTTCTTTTTGCAACTACCCTGTGGACACTTATGAAAGTTTTGAGGGTCTGCAGAAGGCTTTATGTACTGCTCTTGTTAAGCAACCAGACGTACGTGGTCTAATTTGCTCAAGCTTGCTGATTTTGTTCCAACAAAATAACAAAGCTAAGCAAGACGGAGATAGTTTCTCTGATGGTGATACAAGCTCTGCAACACAACGAGCTATGTCTCATTACACCCAAATAGTTGCTGAAAATAATTTGAATGTGCTGACCAACTCTGCCCCTCAGTTGCTGTCTGTTTTATTGAACGTATTTAAGCAATCCACTACTGATGAGGGTGGTCTTCTCCTGGTAAGAAAATGGGTTCTGTTTGATATCATTTTCAATGTGTTTGATGGCAGCTTCTGTTATCATTTACTGGTGCTTTTGTTCCTTGTAGGCTACCATAGCCCAGCTTGCTTCTATAGCACCGAAATCTGTCCAGAATTATTTCAGGGAAACTATGAAGAGTCTTTGTTTCATGCACATCGAGAATTTATCTAGTGAAGGCACACAAACAGTGGAAAGGTGGTTTTTGTAATTATGTTCCATAGTGTTATGTTTTGAGGATGTCAGCTATTTCCCATTTTGTGAGGTTTCCATTCGTTAAGCCATGATGTTTTAACCTTTTGACAGACTTCTTTTCCCATGTGGCTAAACTTCAGGGCTCGGCTGTTTGACTTAACTACTGCATTATTGCCTGGTTTAAATGAGGAAGAAATAGTTGCTTTACTTCAGGCTACAAAGCCAGCATTGCAGGTTTGTTGATTCAAGGTTAATACTTCTCATCTATTGTTGTTAGACTTGTAAGTCATGCATTTCTGTAAAATCTAAATTGCAGGATTCTGAAAGTATAATCCAAAAGAAGGCATACAAAGTACTGTCTATGATACTCAGGGTAATACAATTTTCTGATTCTGGAATATTGTTTCCGTCAACTTTCAATTCTTGTTGGGAAATTATCAAACATCCCCCCTGAGGTTTGGTTTAATCTCGACTTTGCCCCCTGTATTTTCGGAATTCTCGAAAAAACCCCCTGAGGTTTGCTGAAATATACAAAAAACCCCCATGGACCAGAACTCCGTTAGTGATTCCGTTAGTTTTTTAGGTTTAATTAGGAAAATTGGATCCTAAACTATTATAATTCTAACAAATCTACCCTACTTTACAATTTCACCCTACTTATCTTAATACTCTCTTTATCGAACCATCTTTTGTTTTTTTTCCCCAATTGAAAAGGAAACATATGTAACAGCGTTGCAAGCTGAAGCATTAATTTGTTTAGAATAATTTAGATCCAATTTTGGTAATTAAATCTAAAAAATTAACAGAATTACTAACGGTGTTGTGGTTCAGGGAGGTTTTTGTATATTTCATCAAATCTCAGGGGGGTTTTTCGAGAATTTCGAAATTGCGGGGGGCAAAGTGGAGATTAGATCAAACCTCAGGGAGTTTTTGATAATTTCCCATTCTTGTTTTGATTTCACCCCCTTTTTCTGTGCTCTGAAATTCTAAATTTCAACTTCTCTCTTTAACTTTGAAGCTTACCTGGTCGACTAGTTATTTACATGTTTTACCTTACTACCATCTCTCTTTCAGCCAATTTTATAATTGTTTTTTTTTAATTTGTTTTCCTCATTCAGAAACGTGAATATTTTGTCTCTCTAAAGCTCAAGAAATTGCTTGAGGATTTTCCCACGCATATGATTGAAGTTTTGACATCATGCCATTTTTCTGCAAAACGTCACAGACTCGATTGCTTGTACTATTTGATTGCTCATGAGTCCAAGGTATATGGAATCCTGTGTATTCTTTTTACAGAATAAATTACTGTGAAAAGAAAGCTTGAAACGTTGAGAAGTGATTACTTGTTATACAGGTGGGTTCGGAGGAGAGGGTCCGTGAAATACTTGCTTCTTTTCTTACTGAAATAATTCTCTCTCTGAAAGAGGTATGAAGTCTATCCCCAGTTTTTTTTTCCCTGCATGGATGCTATTGGACATAAATATGCTTCAAACATGTCCTCTTGTGTCAGTAACGTTGCTCCCTCTGTCCCAAATGGGTTGTCACTTTTCCTTTGCAATTTACAAAGGAAAGGGGACAAACCATTTGGGACAGAGGTAGTATAAAATAGACCTATTTGTTAAAAATCACTTTAAGCTTGTTGGTCGTTATAATTCATGATAATCTTCAAGTTCTTTGAATATTGATTGTTGCCAAAGAAATTTTATCTTGAATTTTGTGGTTGCTACAAATTTTGTGATAATGCTAGTAGAGTAGTTTTTTTAGAGAGCATTGTAAGGGAGGTGAAGATTACAAAGTCTTATTGTCTGTGGGAGGAAGCTGATTACAAGTATGTTTTCCTTCTGTGCTAACCATTTTTGTCATGGTTTGATATCTGCATGTGGATGATCTGCATAGCATTGGGAGTATAGGACATAGTGTTGTTGTAAGCAACCCCACTATATGAAATTGGGAACTTCTTTAAACTAATGTATGTGCTTCTTGAGAAGATGGTGCTGGTTTTTTAGTTTTTTTTTTTTAAAATTCTCGGTCTTTTTATTGAATTTTTTTATTTATGAAGAAATGTTTGTTATCTTTTGGGATGTTCTTTGCAAGAGAACTGAAGTGCATGTGCTCTTCTCTGACAATTTTAACTTTTGTATAACATGTAGTCTAACAAAAAAACAAGAAATAGAGCTTACGAGTTACTGGTGCAAATTGGCCATGTGTATGGAGATGAAGAGAATGGTGGGAAAAGAGAGAATTTGTGTCAACTTTTCAACATGGTATGGTTCTACATTTCATAATTTTAATATATCATGCCTGTTCAATGAGGTTGAATGAGATTTTATTCTGATATAGGTTTATTTACCTCGGGTGTTTGTTGAACATTCATTTCTCTTAAATTATTTTACATTCAATTTTGTACAGTTGTACCTTTGTTGTATTAAATTAAAAGTGCTTGAGTGGGCATCTGTAATCACAGGTTGCTGGAGGCTTGGCTGGTGAAACTCCTCACATGATTAGTGCTGCTACAAAAGGCCTTGCGCGGCTGGTTTACGAGTTTTCTGACCTTGTTTCAACTGCATTCAAGTTACTTCCTTCCGCATATCTCCTACTGCAAAGGAAGAACAGAGAAATAATTAAAGTTTGTCCTACAGCTTTTTCACCCTATTTTGTTCACAGCTTTCTTTTCCTTGGGTTGGTTGATTTACTGAATCTTTTTTGACCATGTAAAATGCTATGATGAATGCAGGCCAATCTTGGTCTTTTAAAAGTATTGGTTGCCAAGTCACATGTGGATGACTTGCAAAAACACTTAAGGAGCATGGTGGAAGGCCTATTTAAGTGGCAAGATGATACTAAAAACCATTTTAAAGCGAAGGTTTGTGTTGTGTGACTGTGAACCTTTGAGTTTATGTTACCAAAGCATCTGTAATGCAGCTGTAACCTTGATCTTTTGAAATGTCAATGAACCATTATGTTTTGCGCCTTCTCAAGTATCAACCGAATTTCCTTGTTTAAATGTTGTCTACACTTATAATGTAAAGATAGATGCTTGCAAATTTAGCATTGCTCTTACTGGTTTGTGCTCATTCGGCACTATCAGTTCCGTCATTCCATATAATTTTGCTCAGTTCTGGTCTTTAAATTTAAAACTACCCATCTGTTTTGCGTCTTTCAGATTAAGCTTCTTCTGGAAATGCTTGTGCAAAAATGTGGCCTTGAAGCTGTTAAAGCTGTGATGCCTGAAGAACACATGAAACTCCTCAGTAATATACGAAAGGTTCACTTGTCGACCAATGTCTTAAAAGCTCTCTCTCTCTCTCTCTCTGAGTTTTGGCTATTTTCCCCCTTTTTAGGTGAAAGAACGCAAAGCAATGAAGCTTTCTGCTTGCTCTGTGGAAAGTAGATCTCACGTTTCAAAAGCATCAACATCTAGGTATGAGTTTAACATTTTTACTCACTATGATAGTGGTTAATGGTTAGCAGTTATGGTACATATTTTCTGTTTCTTTGGTTGTATATGGAAAATGAATCCTGCAGTTGTATTTATTGCTTTGTTGGGGAAACAGAAAACACAATTATTTAACTGTTTAATTTGAATTCCAGAATCACCATGTGAGTGGGAATTTAAGAAAAAAGAAACGAAAATAATTTAGTTTTTGCCTGCACTGAGCATAGCCCATGTGATTTGCTCATCAGTGATTGCCTTTTTTTCTTTCAAACTGTTGCATGTAGTGGAAGGAAACACATCTAAATATTGTTTAATGTGAAGCCCAAAATCGCTATGTGAGTGAGAGCCTTGGACGCAGTGTTTTTAAAGCGCAAAGCGCACTAAAGCACTAAGGGTTCAAATCGCAAAGCGCAGAGCGAAAGCGTGGGCTTTATTGAAAAGCTTGAATCTATAAATTACTCCTAATATATGGCAGTATGAAGTAGTTGGGAAGTCTCAGGATTTAGCCTAATATTAAGATGATTGTATGGTAATAAATAAGAGAAATAGGCTTAATGGGAAATTTATAGACAAATGACAGTCCTGTTATCAAGTTATCTATTCTATTCAGTTAATCCCCTAGACTCCAACTCCTAGGAATTCAATCACCCAACTAACATGTCATCTAAGGGACTAAGTTGAAATACAAGTTTAAGGACCCAAATGAATATGAAGAGACAGTTTAAGGATGAAGTCAGTGTTTGACTTCCCATCTGATTTTAGCCTAATTCCAGATCTCATTGTCGAACTGAAGAACACAAACCAGGATAGCCATTTTGGCTCCTGCTTGCTCGACCCAGCAATAAGATGGGCAAAATTGGCAGGGATGAATGGCGGGGAGAGGGAATCGATAGAAATGAGAGAAGAAATGGATAGTAGAACAATGGACGCATCACCAGCGAGACGAAGCATAGCTCTCGTTTGGGAAGAGACCATAAAGCAACTGGCCGGTGAGAAGGAGCTACCGCCACCACCACCGCCGCCCCTTATCTTCCGTTCTGCCATTCTACCCACTCTTCTTCTCCTGGATCGACGAAACACGGCCTGTGTTTTACTTCTCATTGATTGCCTTCCTTTCTAACAGTTGCATGTATTGGCCTTGTTCCTTACGAATGAACTGATGAAATTTGCCTATGTTGTTTTGGTGTATGCTGAGGCCAGTGGTTGGTTTTGTGGTTTTTTTTCTCTAGGCTTTTGAGTTGGCCTGCTTATGTTTCTCCTTGCAGGCTTAGCAAATGGAATCACACTCACATATTCTCAGATTTTGGTGATCCGGTTACCGAGTTTAGTGATGATATGAACCAAGATGCTGTCTCAGGTAGACTGAGCAAGGCCTCCTCACTGCTAAAGTCAAAACCATCTTTGCCAAGGTCAGTTGTGTAGTATTTTAGATGGTCCATAGTATAACATAACTGTATCACTAGCTTAAAAGGATATTGAGAGCTATTAATCGAATTTTTCTCTTGTAGTGATAATCTCAAATGGGAAATGATGTCAAATATCAGTACAAATTTGGATATTCAATTAGTTGAGAATGATTGAAAAATTCATGGTTTTGCCTTTCATCATCAGTTAGACCTTTAGCAGCTTCAAGATTAATTTGATCTATTGCGTCCCCTTTTTTGTTTGTCTTGTTTACGATGTAGTTTGATTCTTTGTTTTGATCTGGTGGTTCGGACAATTGAATTTGCTGTCTATATATTCCTTCGAACCGATGCAATGGCACTATCTTGATGCAGGTCTAGGAGATCATGCAAAGCAAAAAAGAGCTTGTCTGAAGACTTGTTTGATGAACTGGAAGATGAGCCATTAGACTTGTTAGATTGCGTTAAAACTAGATCTGTCCTACGATCATGTTCTCAACGCAAGAGGAAACAGGATTCAGATGATGAGCCAGAATTCGACTCTGATGGTCGCATGCTAATTCATGAGGGAGTGAAAAAGAAAATTGCACCCTCAGACCCTGATTCTGATGCAAGGAGTGAAGCACCAAGTCGGATCTCAGCCAGCTCCTCAAGAAATATCCAAAAACGTAGAAGAACTTCACAAGATGGTTGGGCATACACCGGTAGTGAATATGGTAACAGGAAGGCTGGTGGGGACGTGAAGAAGAAGGACAAGCTTGAACCTTATGCATACTGGCCACTGGATAGAAAGATGGTGAGCCGTAGACCAGAACATCGGGCTTCTGCAAGAAGAGGCATGGCAAGCGTTGTTAAGATGGCGAAAAAGCTTGAAGGTAAGAGTGCTTCCAGTGCGCTTTCTATGAAATTTATGAAGTTTAAGAAATCTCAAATGAAGCGTAGAAAGGGAAAAGCCAGGTAGATGGCTAAGTACCATTTTGGCGTTGATTTCTGTGAATTCATGGAGTCTGCACTGCAGTAAGTATTTCTTCTCAACTTTGTTAGCTTTTGGCATGTATTTTAAGTTGCATGTGGTTTCACAACAGGGGTTCTTTTTGGGGGTGTTATTGTTATTATTATTATTATTATGATTTTAAGTTACCCTTATTATTATTATTATTATTATTATTGGTATTGTTGTAACTTCAAAATTCTTGTTTTAGCTTTTGAAGTTGCGTTTGTGGTTCAGACCGGTATTCCAGCTTCTAAAATTGTACTCTATTCTACTAGCTTCTGAAGCGTTATGTTTTGAGGTTAAATAGTATCTAGGGAATATATATATATATATATATATATATATATATATAATTTCTGGTATGTTTGAGATATCGTCGATATGTTGGTATTATCTTGTACCATTCAAAAAATAGTACGGTTTGGTTCACGGTTAACTAAAGTCGGATGGGTCTAAATTGAAGTATGTGAAACCAAACCGAAATAAATGTTCGGTTTCAGATTTTACTTTTGGTACTCCGGTTAAAGGGTAAAATGTACAGGTAGGCTTATAATTAAAATTATTGTCCTATGGGTAATTAAATTTAAGGTTTTATATCATTAAAGTTTCGTTTTAACGGTTAGTGCGTTCATATAAATAGTGGAGCACACGTATTCTTAAATTTTAATTTTAGCTGAATGACACGTTTTTTTCTCCCCGAAACCCTAGGTTTCGTTAGAGTATTGTGCCGTTAACATAGAGTTTACATGCTTTTACTTCATGGTTGCTCAATCCTTTGTATGCATCATCATGGTTCTCGACGCCTTGGAGGAAAGTTTTGCCGCCGTCTCCCTCACCGTTGCTGATGCTGATATCATTGATTTGGGGGCCCTTGTTGCAGCCTCCGAGGCTCCACCATCCCTCGTTGCTCGGGTCTTCACTAGCCGAATGGCGAGGTCACTAGCCGAATGGCGAGGGCGGAGCATCTCCGACTTGCTTTGAAGGCTGCTTGGAAGGATATCGAATTCTCTGTTCGGTATGGTACGGATAATCCTAGTGATAATTTATTTATCTTTGAATTTAAGAAACAATAAGATTTGGAGAATGTGTTGAGATTAGGTCCTTGGTCATTTGATAATAGAAATTTTGTCGACTTTCTTAAACCTGGAGACCGTGTCTCAGTCATGTCTCTAGCTACTATGGGTTTTTTTGTTCATGTCCTCGACCTCCCATACGGTTGAGCGACGCGTGCTGTTGGAGAAGCTCTTGGAAAGTCTCTTGGCATTGTCAAGGGAGTCATAACGGGGGGGAATACAATGCAAATTCAGGTTACATTGGATTCAAAGAAACCGCTGCATCATGGAATCACAACGGTTAAAGGTTCTAAAACATTACTGTTGATGGTAAAATATGAGAAACTCTCTGACTTTTGTTACAAATGTGGCATTTTAACTCATGTTGAGAAGGAGTGTATGGAGACAAATGAACTTCAGTTTGGCCCTTGGATGAGAGCTAGAACTGGCTTACGTGACCGAGATGTGAAGTTCGGGGATGCAAACGCACCTATGGTTGCGGCAAAGATGCCACCACTCCCTGAACATGTAACCGGCCTGAGCAGGTTATGCCTTCGGGTTAGCCACGGATGGTGAGACCAGCGGAACCGGGTAGTCTTCATTTCGTGGTCACCTCAGTCCCAGAGAAGAATAACCCGTCTATAGGGGAACGTGCTTTGGTGGTTACTGATGTTCCACCACTTCCTGCGCAAGGCCCTCAGGCGCTATTCACTTTTATTATTGGTAGTGATCGTACCCTTGTTCAGGTTTCTCGTTCTGGTAAGAATGTCTCCTTAAAAAGCGGACAAGGACGTGGTACAGAGAATGCTCCTTCTACTTTAGAATGCGAACAAGGAAGGAAAAGAGATCGTATTGGGCAGGTGGAGGAGCAGAGGATAAAAGAGAACACGGCAGGGAGAGGCTTTGGCTCTCTTTGCTTGAACCAGTGAGGATCATCTTCCCAAGCAGGGTCGGCTCTGAGCTCTCTCCCCTTGCTTGGTCCGCTAGAGAGTCTCTAATATATCTTTGGCATGTTTGGATATTGGTGATTTTTGCTATGCTTTCTGTCTTGGATGGTTGGACTCTTCCGGTATCTTTTACAGGGTCTAGGCTTTTTGGGGCATGCTTGATGCAACTCGCTTGGAGGAGGAGGTCGGTGGCCAGTTATTTCTCAGAGTATGCTGTGGGTAGGATGCCACACGAAGCAATGAAGCTTTCTAAAGAGCAACTCTCATTATGGCCGAAGCGTCCAACATTCATCAGTTCTCAAACTATTATGTCTTTGATGTATTTGTTATCTTTATTTTCTTGCTTATGTTGGGTTATTATAGATCTAGGATAGATAGCCTTTTAACCTTAAGTTATCTGGTTCGTAGTCACTGTACCGCTCGTAGCTGCAAAGAGCTAGTCATTAGTTTTCCTCTGGGCCTCGTCCCTGCTTGTCAAATTTTTTCGGCTTTCGCCGTTTGATCTTGAATGTGAGCATTCCCTTTAAAAAAAAGTTAGTGCGTTCATAGTCCTTCTGCCAATTATTTTCTGTTAAATTTAACGAAAACTCGTAAAAAATATGTAAAATATGATTTTATTGACTGAAATTTTTTTGAATAAATCTATTTGCACCTTATGTTTTGAATCTAACCATTTGAGCACTCCATAGCAATCATCAAACTAAAAATTCTACATGTTAACTTCTTCCCTTCATGCTCAATCCACAATCCTTCCGTTCTCCGTCAGAAGGCCAGGGGTGAAGCCTGAATATTGTATGAGTGGAGGCAAGTTGAGAGTAAATATTAGACATTTGAACGAGTGAGGAAAATACATAGAAATATATAGGGATCATAATGACTATTTGATAGAATTTTATATGCTACATCAGTAATAACCCAAAAGTGAGTAGGTGCAATTGAAATCACGCAAGACTGTGTGGCACCGCCCCTGCGGATGGTTGCCCTTCTCCATCGGAACTGCCTAGAATCACGAGCCCAGAGAGCAAATCACGAGCCCCGATCGCGAATCGACAACTAGAGCCACGAATTGCGAGCCGGGGGGTCGCAAATCACTTGACCCCCACTATTTATTTTTTTTTAAAAAAAATCAATTCTAAATTTGAAACGAGTTGTGATATTAAGTAGGGATGTTGGATCAGGTGGGATTCGGATAGTTTGGGTCTCTGACATGTGCCCTGCTAAAACAAAGTTAACAAAATGTTGAATAGAGGTGGGCTTGGTCTTGGGCTTGGGCTACTAGTTGTTAAAACAATTATTGGGTAAATAAACGGACTGGTGGACAGTCCATTACCTTAATAATGGCATTGTCTCTTTGGTCGTACGGCATCATTTTGGAAACTAAAGGTGATCAAGAAAGAAGGAAGTCGCCGTAACCGTCTTGAGGGTCTTGTCAATTTCCCTATCTGAGAAACATCACACTTTTCCCTCTCTCCAGAATCGAATCGAATCGAATCGAATCTTTATCGTATTCGTCCCTTCAAGATTTCACAGATGCAAGCAATGGAGGTGCCGTCGCTGCGGAAGGAGGTGCCGAATGATTTAGTGTTAGCCATTCTCTCCAAGCTTCCGGTGAAGGTCATCGTGCGATTTAGGTGCCTTTCTCGTTCGCTGGCGGCCGCTACAGCATCACCAGTGTTCACTGCTTCATATCACTTGTCCCGGCCCCAAGCCCTTGTTTTCAATCTACATCAGTTCATCGACGTTGAGTTCACCGCCCTCTCCGCTGAGCTTCGTCCAATCCAGAAGATTAATGTGGCTGTATTCGGTTATTATGCTTTTTTGCGGGTGGATGGCCCTTGCGATGGATTGTTTTGTTTTAGTAACGGACCCGCAGAACGCATAGCCATCTGGAATCCATCCACGAGAGAGATCAAACGAATTCCACCTTCCACCATTCCTCGGCCGCTACAAACTACTGCGAATTGCAAGGGCAAAGTGTGTTTGGGTTTCGATTCTGGTCATGAATATAAGGTGGTCCGATTCGTCGACAACCACTTGACCAAATATCCGAATAATCTTTCACTGGAGGTATACAGTCTTAGCTCAGATTCCTGGTATGCGATCCCTGCCCCTGGATTTATTTCCCTTGAAGGCCACTCGTTCTGGGACAGCAAGAACGGGCTCTATCATTGGTCAGCGTGGGCGAAACCTTGTACTTTTGGTGATAACTCTATGAACCTCATCTCTTTCGACATGAAAGAAAGTTTGACTGTGGCCACAATGCCCAACAACATACTGCCTTTGTTTGTTAGACCATCGGGTAGTACAACATTCCGTCCTTCTTGGGATTTTTTACGACACTCTGATGGAGCTATGGCTTTAATTGTTCAAGGTGATACAGCTGCAACTCTTTTCCATCTATGGGTGAAGAGGGAGGAGGGATGGCTATTGGAATCAACCATAGGTCCGTATCATGGATTGGAGAGACCATTGAGTTTTTGGAAGAATGATCAACTGATTCTAAAGAATGAAGCTCATCAACTGTTTCTGCAGCCTGATTTGGGAAACACGGGAGTGGTGGAGAATTTGGGGATTGAGGGAAGGGGGGTGATGGTGTATGCAGAGAGTTTGGTAGGCTTCAATGGTAGAAATGAGCAGCAAGAAGGCATAACTCGTGAGATGGTCAATGCACTGCAGTAAGTATATTGGATAGGAACTATTGTTAGCTTTCTGTCATGGATTTCTCTTGAATTGCTTTTAAGTTGCCTATGATTTCAGAACATGGTTCTTTATGGGGTGTCATTACTATTATTCTATCTTTCATTGATTATTGATTAGCGGTTTGGCGTTGATTTCTGTGAATTCATGGAGTCTAAGTATACTGGATTGGAACTGTTGTTAGCCTTCTGGTATGAATTTCTTTTGAACCGCTTTTAAGCTGCCTATGGTTTTATAAGTAGAACAGGGTTCTTTATGGAGGTGTCATTATGATTATTATTCCAACTTTCATTGATTATTGGTATTGTTCTTAATGGAGTCTTTCTTCAAGTGGTTCTTCTTGGACATTCTCTCAGTTTTAGTTGTAACTTCAAAAGGTGTGATCACGGTAGATAATTCGTGTTTTGGCTTTTGAAGTTCCGTTTGTGGTTCAGACCAATATTTTAGCTTCTGAAATTGTATCTTTGGTTATAAACTTTTGCTTGTAGTTGAAATAAGTGTTCTCTCTCTCTTCCCAGAATTACCTGAAGAACACATGAAACAACTCAGCAATTTGCGGAAGTTCACTGTGGAGCAATGATTTGAAACTTCTCTCTGTCCAGAATTACCTTGTGATTGTGAGTAGGAATTTAGGAAAAAAGAACGCAAAGTTGTCTCTCTCTGTCTGTGGTTTGACTTTGACACTTTTAGCCACTATGAGAGTGGTCAATGGTTATGTAGTTATGGTACTACGTATTCTCTTTTGAGGTATCAGAATGCATGTCTTGGATGTTATTGCTTTGTTGAGGAAACATAAAATGCAATTATAGAACTGTTTATTTTGAATTCTAGAACCATGTGAGTGGGAATTTAGGAAAAATAATAGACAATAATTTTAGATGTAGTTTATGCTTCAACTGAACACAGCCCATGTGATTTGGTCATCAGTGATTTTAAGTTGTCTATGCCTATGGTTTCAAAACAGGGTTCTTTATGGGGTGGCATTAGACTTGTTAGATTGCGTTTGATGAACTGGAAGATGAGCCATTAGACTTGTTAGATTGCGTTAAAACTAGATCTGTCCTACGATCATGTTCTCAACGCAAGAGGAAACAGGATTCAGATGATGAGCCAGAATTCGACTCTGATGGTCGCATGCTAATTCATGAGGGAGTGAAAAAGAAAATTGCACCCTCAGACCCTGATTCTGATGCAAGGAGTGAAGCACCAAGTCGGATCTCAGCCAGCTCCTCAAGAAATATCCAAAAACGTAGAAGAACTTCACAAGATGGTTGGGCATACACCGGTAGTGAATATGGTAACAGGAAGGCTGGTGGGGACGTGAAGAAGAAGGACAAGCTTGAACCTTATGCATACTGGCCACTGGATAGAAAGATGGTGAGCCGTAGACCAGAACATCGGGCTTCTGCAAGAAGAGGCATGGCAAGCGTTGTTAAGATGGCGAAAAAGCTTGAAGGTAAGAGTGCTTCCAGTGCGCTTTCTATGAAATTTATGAAGTTTAAGAAATCTCAAACGAAGCGTAGAAAGGGAAAAGCCAGGTAGATGGCTAAGTACCATTTTGGCGTTGATTTCTGTGAATTCATGGAGTCTGCACTGCAGTAAGTATTTCTTCTCAACTTTGTTAGCTTTTGGCATGTATTTTAAGTTGCATGTGGTTTCACAACAGGGTTCTTTTTGGGGGTGTTATTGTTATTATTATTATTATTATGATTTTAAGTTACCCTTATTATTATTATTATTATTATTATTATTATTATTATTATTATTGGTATTGTAACTTCAGAATTCTTGTTTTAGCTTTTGAAGTTGCGTTTGTGGTTCAGACCGGTATTCCAGCTTCTAAAATTGTACTCTATTCTACTAGCTTCTGAAGCGTTATGTTTTGAGGTTAAATAGTATCTAGGTAATATATATATATATATATATATATATATATATATATATATATATATATATATATATATATATATATATATATATATATATATATATATATATACATTGAGCAAACAACAAATTGAAATGGTGGAGTCTTTGCGGACGGAGTAGTATATATATATATATATATATATATATAATTTCTATATATATAATTTACGGTATGTTTGAGATATCGTCGATATGTAGGTATTATCTTGTACCATTCAAAAAATAGTACGGTTTGGTTCACGGTTAACTAAAGTCGGATGGGTCTAAATTGAAGTATGTGAAACCAAACCGAAATAAATGTTCGGTTTCAGATTTTACTTTTGGTACGCCGGTTAAAGGGTAAAATGTACAGGTAGGCTTATAATTAAAATTATTGTCCTATGGGTAATTAAATTTAAGGTTTTATATCCTTAAAGTTTCGTTTTAAAGGTTTGTGCGTTCATATAAATAGTGGAGCACACGTATTCTTAAATTTTAATTTTAGTTGAAAGACATGATTTGTAATATTATATTATTCTTCTATTTATGCACACTACTTTTCTTCATTTTGATGCTCTAGATATGTACATTTATGATGCAAAATTTTAGAATATCTTCAAGTAAATTGAAATTTTTTATAGAATAATTATACTTAGGAATATCCGCGGATACCTGCGATTCGAATCGAAAAAAACCGTGAAAATCGGGTACCCGCACTCGTTGGGACGGATACTATTTTTCTCACTATCCGCCCCGCCCCGCCCTGTGCACACCCCTAACAGAGATTGCTCCTTCTACTTTAGAATGCGAACAAGGAAGGAAAAGAGCTCGTATTGAGCAAGTGGAGGAGCAGAGGATAGAAGAGAACACGACAGGGAGAGGCTTTGGCTCTCTCTGCTTGAACCAGTGAGGATCATCTTCCCAAGCAGGGTCGGCTCTAAGCTCTCTCCCCTTGCTTGGTCCGCTAGAGAGTCTCAAATATATCTTTGGCATGTTTGGATATTGGTGATTTTTGCTATGCTTTATGTCTTGGATGGTTGGACTCTTCTGGTATCTTTTACAGGGTCTAGGCTTTTTGGGGCATGCTTGATGCAACTCGCTTGGAGGAGGAGGTCGGTGGCCAGTTATTTCTCAGAGTATGCTGTGGGTAGGATGCCGCACGAAGCAATGAAGCTTTCTAAAGAGCAACTCTCATTATGGCCGAAGCGTCCAGCATTCATCAGTTCTCAAACTATTATGTCTTTGATGTATTTGCTATATTTATTTTCTTTGCTTATGTTGGGTTATTATAGACCTAGGATAGATAGCCTTTTAACCTTAAGTTATCTGGTTCGTAGTCACTGTACCGCTCGTAGCTGCAAAGAGCTAGTCATTAGCTTTCCTCTGGGCCTCGTCCCTGCTTGTCAAACTTTTTCGGCTTTCGCCGTTTGATCTTGAATGTGAGCATTCCCTTTATAAAAAAAAGTTAGTGCGTTCATAGTCCTTCTGCCAATTATTTTCTGTTAAATTTAACGAAAACTCGTAAAAAATATGTAAAATATGATTTTAGCGACTGGAAATTTTCTGAATAAATCTATTTGCACCTTATGTTTTGAATCTAACCATTTGAGCACTCCATAGCAATCATCAAACTAAAAATTCTACCTGTTAACTTCTTCCCTTCACGCTCAATCCACAATCCTTCCGTTCACCGTCAGAAGGCCAGGGGTGAAGCCTGAATATTGTATGAGTGGAGGCAAGTTGAGAGTAAATATTAGACATTTGAACGAGTGAGGAAAAGACATAGAAATATATAGGGATCATAATGACTATTTGATAGAATTTTATATGCTACATCAGTAATAACCCAAAAGTGAGTAGGTGCAATTGAAATCACGCAAGACTGTGTGGCACCGCCCCTGCGGATGGTTGCCCTTCTCCATCGGAACTGCCTAGAATCACGAGCCCAGAGAGCAAATCACGAGCCCCGATCGCGAATCGACAACCTAGAGCCACGAATTGCGAGCCGAGGGGTCGCAAATCAGTGGCCTAGGCTCACGATTTGCAGCCTTGGGCATCCGATTTACGGTCAGTGGGTGGTTCTGGGCGGTTCCGGTGACGCGGGATGACAATCCGATGGCGGGCGGGAGGATGGTGAGTTGAGGGTGAAAGGAAGAAGTTTAGGGATAGAATTGTTATTTTGATAATGGTTAGGGGTGCTTAAATCAAAACATAGGGTGCAACTAGAGTGATTAAGAAAAATTCAGTAGCTTAAATCATCATTTTTCACAAGACTCCTTTAACTTAACGGAAAAAGTTGACGAAATAACTACAAAAGCATAGTAATTTTTAAAATTGGACTTAAATGGTACAAAAATTTAAAATGAGACTCGTATAAGATAACAATTAAAGTTATAGGACTACCGATTCAGTTTACCGGTTCGGTTAAAGGTGTGTTCTACTCATGATAAAACTGTCCAAAATCTATTAAATCAATCATTTTACCAATCTTTTCCACTCTCATATTTCATTTAATTTCAAAAACGTCATATTTTCACCAACAAATACAGGGTTCAATCATCTTCTAAGCCCATTTCAGCCCTTTTGAACTACCTTATCATGAATTGTTGGGCCTAAACTTGAATCTAGACTATGTGGATTGCCCAAAGCAATTATCGTTTGACAATGAGAGGCTCGTAGAGCAGCTTATGAATTTTCATTTGGTTGAACTGTCGAATTATTTCATCGTTTGAAGGTAAATTATAGATGGAGTTCTAATCACGAATTAAATAATCATATAAGTTGGTTCTTAAAGTGTAACAAAAGGCTTTCACTTTCCAAAATAGACAATGCTAAAGTTGCCCACTAGGGTTGGGGTGTAAGTGGAGAACGTGGTCAGGGCTGGGGAAGGGAGCAGCGGCGCGAGCAAGTTTGCGGAAGGGAGCCAAATGCAGACCTGTAATGGTAACTATTCCTGTTGAACTTTTAGAAACTATAGGGTTTATATGTATATTTTTTATAATTGAACCCTATCTTTGTAATTTTATCTATAAAATTACTAACTGAAATCTTATTATACTTATGTCCCTAAACTATATCTAAAAGTGCATTAAATCTGATAACCTTACAAACTAATCACTTGACCCCCACTATTTATTTTTTTTTAAAAAATCAATTCTAAATTTGAAACGAGTTGTGATATTAAGTAGGGATGTTGGATCAGGTGGGATTCGGATAGTTTGGGTCTCTGACATGTGCCCTGCTAAAACAAAGTTAACAAAATGTTGAATAGAGGTGGGCTTGGTCTTGGGCTTGGGCTACTAGTTGTTAAAACAATTATTGGGTAAATAAACGGACTGGTGGACAGTCCATTACCTTAATAAAGTTTTCCAACTTGCATGTCAAACCACTAACAGAGTTTTCCAACTTGAAACTATAACTTGTGGCATGCTGGAGCCTGGAACCGTGATGGAAAAGAATTGTTGGCCGGTCTTCTCCGATTGGAAACTTGTGGTCAAGACATGCCCAATCACTTCTACGAAGTAAGCTAGAATCTGATCCGGGTTGAAGAGAAAATTGCAATTAGTCAACAAAATTACAGCTAAAAAAACGAGATTTTTTAAACCTAAATAGTCTTCATTTACAAAAAAATGACCTAATTAGACTCTTTTGTAATATATTTACCTGTCTAGATTGTTTTTTTGCCTATGTCGTTTGCCAATGTTCTTTCATTTTCATTTCACTGAAATGTTCTTTCATTTTCTGACCGTGTGCAGGGGGTGCCTTACAGGCTCATGAAGAGAGTAGGAACCACCTATTTTTTAGTTGTGATTTCTCAGGTAAATCCTGTTGGAAGGCTTGGAGGATGTGAGGCTCAATTCCCCTCCTTTTATGTGGGGATTTGCTTTGGAATTAGTTATTACGTGTGGCGAAAAGTAAGGGTGTGAAAGCTGTGTTGAGGCGTGCTCTCGTTTCTGCTCTGGTGTATGTTCTGTGAGAGGAGAGAAACTTCACGAGATTTAGAGGCGGCTGCAGATCTGTGGAGCAAGTGAAGAATTATGTTGGTCAAAGCTCGAAATGGTCTGATTCTTTCTGATTTGTTTGGTTAGTTTTACTTGCGCAGATTACGCTCTTCCTATTTTATTGTGAGCCCTGATTTTGCTGGTGAGCACAGAGTTTGTTGACTTTCCTTGATTTTGAGCTCAGCTTTGGGTTTTACTCTTGTACAGCCACTGAGCTCGATTTTGTAAGTGCCGTTGGGCAAAATTCTGGTGGAATATACTCCGGAGGGTCCGTCCTCCTTCCCCTAAAAAAATATCTGTATAAGCTAAAGGGAAATTTAGTTACTTGGTCAATGTATCAAATTCCAAACGGTTATGGTTGCGAATATAACCTCCAGATTAGCTCCAAAGAGTCTAGAAACTCTCATATTGAATCTCAAATAGCTAGGATATAAATTTGGCACATTATGACTCATTTATTTGTTATTTTCTTTTTTCTTTTTATTTATTTAATCACATGTGTGAAGTGTGTGAACTTAAAATATTCCTAGCATGTTCTAAGTATATTCCTAGCATATTCTAGATGCACTTAGACTATATATATGTGCCTAAGGCCCTAACCTAAAAACAACTTTATACAATTTGAAATTTTGTGAAACTTTGTTCCTCCATGGTGACGAAATTCTCCCACCAAAACTATCATTCATTTTCTATTCGAGTAAACTACGTCCGTAGTCCTGTAAGTTTGGGGTTTGTGCTATTTGGGTCCTGTTTTAAGAATTTGTATCACTTTAGTCCTGTAAGTTTCAATCGTGTGCACCGTTAGTCCTCCCGTTAAATTTTCCGTTAAAACTGACGTTAAAGTGGTAAAATTACTGAAATATCTAGGTATAATACTAAATTTAACATCAATATTCTAAAAAACTACAAATGAACCCCCAACTAATTTGTACCTATGCTTGAACCATAGCTCCTAGATCCAACGTCCACATAAATGTACCTGTTCTTGAAGCTAATGTCAACCATGGATGGCAGATACTTGATGTTCTTTATGTTTCTCTTCAATGTAATCCATGGCTTCAGCGGCTCCTCCTTGATCAGAGACTCAGCATTGCTGACCAACTCATGCTTATGTGCAAGAACAGAGCACTCATTCTTAGAGCTACCATTAGGGTTCATAATTACAAGGCTGGAGCGAACAATCCCAACCTGTTTCTTCATCACAAACTCCTTGATTGAAGAATCCAGACCATCTACATCACGCATATTGACTAGTGTGCAGGAATTGAATAAGCCCAGGAAAGAATCTAAACTGTACGTATCTTTAGCTGTGGCGTGTACCACCAGAAATCCTTCCTGCTTCAGCGTCCGCGCCATCTCCGATGCGAAATCCGCCGGCCGAGACGAATTCTGGAGACCAGCCACGCCGGAGAAGACAAAATCGAAAGTATCGTCATCGAACGGTATCCTAGTGCCCTCGCCTTTGAACACCAACGGCTTGGCGGCCTTGGTCGAAATTCCAATGGCGTCCTCAACGCCGATCTCCTTGAGAGCGGCCACTTCCTGGCCAGCAACCGTTTGGACGCAGAGAGCCTTCGATTTGGGAGAGAGATAGCCCTCCGACATCAGATCCTGGAAAACAGCAGAATAGAAGAGCACGGAATTGATCCATTCTTTACTGGTGCGGAGATCGGAGGGTGACACAACAGCGCGGTCGTCGACGACGGCGGAGGCGGCAGAGGTTGTACCAGCGACAACTAGATATTTGTAGTAAAATTAGTTGGAGGTTCATTTGTAGTTTTTTTAGAAGATTGATGTTAAATTTAGTATTATACCTAGATATTTCGGTAATTTTACCACTTTAACGTCAGTTTTAACGGAAAATTTAACGGGAGGACTAACGGTGCACACGATTGAAACTTACAGGACTAAAGTGATACAAATTCTTAAAACGGGACCCAAATAGGACAAACCCCAAA